>OY821740.1:19128813-20378813 GCA_963682055.1 Primula veris
TGGATAGGGCTCTATACGAAATGCGATGAACAACGATCAGGTGTCTACCTTGTAATACAATAATTCTCTTGTTAACTGCATGAACAAATGAAAAAATAAAATTACGAGTTAATATTTTTGATTTATAACTTGAGCATATTTCATTAACCGAGTATCATCACATTTCCATTTTCTGGAAGGATAAATCTTGTATAACTCGACACAATATTGTAATAATGATATCTAGTTCTTCTTCAACAAATCATGTGCAATAGATGGTATACTCGAATTTTATCAATTGATTAATTAAAATAATTCGTCGGGAGAAATCCAAGATAAAATGCATGATAGGTAGAAAATTGCAATATTAATTTTCAAATCAATGGATAGTTTTGAATCAGACTTTATATCTTCAAAGTAAGAACAATTTACAACATGACAACAAGTGAATGAATTGAATTAAAGGTATATATAGAAGTTATCAGTATGATACAAAGTCCGTCATATTCAAGCAAAATATGAAAATTTATCATTCATTTCTTGAAGTTCTATGATGGTATATTGAGAATCTATGTTGATCTTGTGAGGAACACATTACGAAAACCAAATACTGTGAAAACATCTAATTCAGATGATTAGATTTTATACTGAACAATGTTAAAAATAGAGTGAGAATCTACCACAAAGCCATTGGAGAAGAACTATGGCAAAGAAAGCTAAGGGCGGCACGGCGATTATCATGATTTGTTATGAGATTTGGAATGAAACTCAATTGAGAAGACCGATGGCATAATTTATACTAGTTGGAGCCGAAATCGTTGCACATGACACATTAGGTCAAAACTCTTTTATCCTTTTCAAACTTGGGCCGATTTTGTCGAGCTGGGCTTATTCGGTCTTTGGCTTGGATCCGCAGTGTTCTGTGACAAAAGTTGGTTGTCGAATTACTATACCGGAACACTTCCATTTCTTTTTTTAAAATTTCTTTAAATGATATATACTAATTAATGGGCTTGTTGCATGCCTAGATATGTTGATGATGGTACATTTAAGAATTGATATTTACCGGTGATAATACATGAAAATAATACCTGATAATTTGTATTCGACATCGACCCAACCCATATAACTAAAACGGGTATCGAACGCATCAAATATGGATAACACTCTTAGTATAAAGTTATAATGGTCTTTTCCCTTATAAAAGAAGAAAGAGGCAAGGATGCCCTGAGCCCAAAGGATAGAACTTCACTGAACTAACAACCCTTGATCAACATATGAAAACGCCACATGTCAACATCTTGCGGTGCACGAACCCCTATAAATAAAGTCAAATAGAAGTATAATAGATGATCTGATTTCTCAACAGAAAAATACATATCAGTACAAAGAATTTTCAGAGCTTATCTCACTAGAAATTACACGTGCGTACAAGGTCAATTCGAAACCCGAAAACTAATAATGAAGAAGAAGACGCTGATATTATATCGAACATTAGATAGCTGAGATTATATTGTAAACAGAGTGATCTGTAATCGATAAATTGTTTAATAATCGATAAAAGATATATGCTCGTCCATATTATCGTCTATAATCTCTTAAATAATTATTGTTGAAAAGCACAACTTAATCGAATAAAGTATATGATTCATCAACTAAATATGTAATTGTTTATGGATATTGTTTCCACAAAAGCTTGATGATACATAAACTTCAAAGCATTTATGGTGATATTAATTCATAAACTTGGTGAGATCCATTATTGGTGCCTTCGTGGCATCTTAAGGTTTTATGAATAACTTTTCATGACCTAAAATGCTACTGTATAAGTTGACTTCATCATTCTCAATCTGTTAAGATATAGGTGACCTCTAACACATGTATAAATGAATGAGGCTTAGTGTACTTTTTTGGGTAAAATTATAGTTTGTGTTTCATTTATCATGACACTAGCTAGGAAATTGCATCTGCTTCGATAATAGAACAAATTAAACATTGCACTGAATTCCCCTAAATTCCCCTAACAAGATGTTTGCTTGGTCACCTTGTATGTTTGAGAGTGTAGAGATCTTGTATCCATTCCATTCCCCATGCACACATTGAATAGCACAAACCGTTCGATTACGGAATATTGTTTTAGCCTCTCATGTTTTAAGAAATGTACTTGTAGTTGTAAATTCTTCGCTTGTTTAGTATTATGGGGAAATTTATGTTTAGTACGATGCAATCATTTGAATGTTGGAGAACCCAAAAATGTGTTTTTTGTTTACAATTACATATATTTTAATTTAGCAAGTACGAAAATAACTCTATTAAATTTATTAATAGTCTCTCTCTTTCATAAATATTAGGGTTTTCAAATTCGAACTAACTACTCTTGTTTTTTTTTTCAAGACCAAAAGACTATAATTAAAATAAAAATAAATTTAGAAAACATATAAAAGAAAGAAAAAGACTTATAAAGAAAATAAAGAGAAACTATTTACAAAGAAAACATATAGAGAATAAAAAAGAATCAAACAAACAATAAAAAAAATCAAGAACAATTAATGATAGGAAGCATCGTATAGCATCAATGAAAAACAATATTCGAGCATTTCAGAATAACATATAGCATTATAGAGAATCAAACAAAACAAATAAAAAAATCAAGAACAATGATAGGGAGATCGTACATCATCAATGGAAAAAAAAATTAGAGCATTTTAGAGTATAACATATAGCATCATATAGAATCAAACAAACAAATAAATAATTAAGAACAATTATAAATGAGCATTTTATAGCATCAATGAAAAAAAAATTAGAGTATTTTAGAGCAAGATATAGCATCATAGATAATCAAACAAACACATAAGAAATCAAGAAAAATGATAAGAGGGCAGTGTATAGCATCAATGAAAAAAAATATTATACCATTTTAGAACAACATATAACATCGTAGAGAATCAAACAAATTAACAAATAAAAAAGCAAGAACAATGATAAGGGAGTATTGTATAATGTCAATAGAAAAATATTATATCATTTTAGAGCAGCATATATTATCATAGAGAATCAAACAAACAACTAAAAAATCAAGAAGAATGATAAGATAGCATCGTATAGTGTCAATGGAAAAAATATTAAATAATTAGTTTCACATAGAATAACATAGCATAAAAACAAAATAATATATTTTTAACAAAACAAAAATATAATGCTTTGTTTATCAAAATAAATTAGAATTTTTACCCATTTGTATAAGTATTCTTTATCGTATGATCAGATACTTGTGCATATGACGAATTAATAAGGATGTCAAGCATAAAAAATAAGTTTAGTTTTATTTTAAATAAATACACAAAGAGATATAAGCATACACATAGAGAATAAAATGGATAGACATAAATCATATAATATAAAAAGAGGAATTGGTTATACATCTACACAAATTATGGAGGAGAGAGAAGCAAATTAAGGACATTATAGGTATTAAAGTGTCGTTATGTACTAAACATTAAATAAGATTATAGTGTTGTTTTTTATTAATTAAGTTCATAGACATGTAGTAAGTGAACATTTCCCCTAGTATTTAGCTATTTATATTTCGGGTATATGTACTTTTATGGAGTTTGTGCATGCTTTTAGACCATAGTTGGTAGATGGTTCTTGTGTGCTCGTTGTCAATTTTTTTTTTTTTTTCAACCAAACAAGGAATTTATTAAAAAACAAAACAAAAAGTTTACCATGGGACAAACCCCCATAGTAGTCTACTGATGACAAAACATATTGAATTACATAGAAAACTACAAGGTCCTAAATAGCATCATTTTTGGGGGTACAAGGCCGTAAAACAAAAGAACCAAATCCTAAAGCCTAAGCAAAGGGAGTTGATTACAATCTCAGCTTTTCTCCTTATAACTCCTATCCTTATCTCGCCCCTTATAACTACGATCGAAATGATCAAAAGCATAAGATATATAATCAATTTCCTCAGCCCTAGGACAATAAAATCTGGCTATTTGAAACAGCAAAAATTCCCAAAAAGAGCTATAGTAATTCAAAAAACTGGAACTGTTTTTGGTAGACAGCTTGCTATATTAGCATAACATCTATTCTAAGGATAAAAGGCTAGATATCATAATGAAACATTTCAGACCAAAGAAATAATCCTCAGGATAGTCCAGAAAAACTCAGAATCCAAATAGCTTATACATTCTTGCTCAGCAGTTCACCCAGCATACCATTTTTATCTCATACCTGAATCTAAAATAAAGCTAATTAGCAGAAAAACAAAGCACAACATTTTCTCAGACCAAGTCCTCCTTGAAAAGTTGCCTTTTTAGAGCACAAAACCTCAGAAAAATATCCTCATGGGTTATAAATATTGGGGTAGACCAAGTCATACCCTTCTATATTTTAAAATAATTACCCCTCAGACAAGTGATACTTTTTTGATCCAAGTAATAAGCAACATAGACACTCTTGGGAAATGTCATAGCCCTGAACATCATCAAATCCTTACCATTTGAACCCAGCTTTGCCAGCCCATCAGCAACTTGGTTCTGTTCTCTAAAAACATGCTTAATGGTTAAACAAACATAGTCCATTAACATAGTAATATCTTCCCATAAATTTGAAAATTTAATGCCAGGAGAGGATTTACTATTCCACCATTTTACAATCATCTCAGAATCTGTTTCCACAAGTATGTTAGTCATCCCAAAAATGTAGCAAATAAACAGACCATTTTTAAGGGCCATAAGTTCAGCATAAGTATTAGTATTTTTTCCAGTACAACAAGAAAAAGCTAGAATAAGCCTACCATTATTATCTCTTAAAATACCACCACATCCACTGGATTTATCACTAAGTGATGAACCATCTAGATTAAGTTTCAGTCTACCAGAAGGTGGACAACTCCACCATACCAAAATGGCTTTTTTCCTTTTACAAAAAATAGGCTGAACATTTAAGTTACTAAGTGTTAAGCAATGAAAATTATAAGCAGGTGTTTTAGGTTTGAGTAAGAAATTTAGGTCTCTAAGCCACTTAATCACTTTATTAATGATATTATCAACATTCATTTTCTCATTATCAAACCTGTTTTTATTTTTACTTAACCAACATACCTGTTTGAGATTGGTCACTTAAGTTACACCATTTCACCATATTCTGTTTCCAGCAACTTGTTAAGCAAATATTATAACTAAAAACCTTGATGAAATAGGTCCAAACCTGGTTGCTAATATCACTATGTCCAAACAGATGGTTAGCAGAATCAAGAGCATGATTATCACAGCAAGAACACATAGAAACTAAACAAATTCCAACCTTTTTAAGATCTTCATCCAGTTTAATAGCATCATGCCAAAGTTTCCAAGAGAAAATACTAATTTTAGTAGGCAAAATAGAGTTCCAAATATATTTGGCCATATTAAAAATAGGTTTCTTATCTCTAATGAAGTTATAAGAGTTTTTAGAGGTAAAAATTCCATTAAAAGAGAAAGGCCAGTATCTAACATCTTCCCCCTCTCTAAGGTAAAGTGTTTTCCTGGTAACTTTGAGCAGAAGTTCATTCCCCCCCATGTGATACAGTATATTAGAGTCCCAACCCTCAGAAGAAATGATTTGATTTAAAAGCACATTAGGGAAAACAACATTAAAAGAGTTACAGAGATGACCATCACCTAACCAGTTTTCATACCAGAAGCTGATTGATCCTTTATTGATGTTCCATAAGCTGTTATTCACCAAAATCTTAAAAAAAGGGTTAATCATTTTCCATACACAAGAAGATTTAGCATTAATAATAGGATTACTCCAATTGAGATTATTTCTGAAATACTTTTGAAACATGAAGATAGTCCAGGGAGAATCAATCTCAAGCAATCTCCAACTCATTTTAGCATATAAAGCATTCATAAATTCCTGTAAAGTTCTTATACCTATGCCCCCCTCATTCACAGGACAAGCTAATCTACCCCACCTAAGCTAGTGATGTTTAACCTGTCCATCAGTCTCTCCCCAAAAGAAATTAGCAATTTTTTTTCAATTTTATCAATGACTAATTTAGGGGGATTTAAAACAGCAATAGTATGCAGTGGAACAGAAGATAAAAACATGTTTAATAAGAGTGAGCTTAGCTCCAGGTGATAAAAAATTAGCTTTCCAGCTAGCACTTTCTTACCAATTTTGTCAACCAAAGTATCATACATAGCAGAAGTGAGTCTAGTGTAATGTAAAGGAATACCTAGATATTTGGTGGGCAGAGGACCCTCACTGAAATCTGTGGTTCTAGCAATAATATTCTTTCTTCCATGTTTAGCATTGTAGGTCAAAAAAACACTCTTAGTTTTATTCAACAATTGATCAGAGGCCATTTCATATTTATTAATAAAAAACATTAAGGTTTCTAGATTAGACTTGCTACCATTAGCAAAAATTAAAACATCATCTGCAAATAAGATATGAGAAATAGGATTCACATGTGCACAAGTTTTATAAGGCAAAAGACTGCCCCTAACCATTAGATCACTCAAACCCCTGCTTAAAACTTCTTCAGCAATAATGTAAAGGAGTGGAGAGAGAGGATCACCTTGTTTTAATCCTTTTCCAGAAGTGAAGTAACCAGAAGAAACCCCATTTAAGCAAATAGAGTATCTAGCATTGGCCACACATTTCATTATTAAATCAATCCATACACTGCTAAAACCAAAAGATACCAGCACTTTAATAAGAAAAGACCAGCTTAATCTATCAAAAGCCTTAGCCATATCTAGTTTAAAAACCACATTACCACCCCTAACAGTCTCTCCAAGGTGTTTAAAAAGCTCTTGATCAAGTAAAATAGCATCAGTTATAAGTTTCCCTTCAACAAAACCACTTTGAGGGCTAGAAATAATTTTAGGTGAGACTGTAGCCAACCTATAAGTAAGAATTTTTAAAACCACTTTATAAAGAACCTGACATAAACTAATAGGTCTAAATTGTGTAAAATTAATGGGGTTATCCACTTTAGGAATTAGCACAATAAGAGAGGAGATAGCAGCCAAAGGTAAAGGTTTGCCATTAAAAAAACTATGGACTGCTTTAATCAAATCATTTTTAATAATCTCCCAACAAGTTATATAAAAAGCAGATGAAAAACCATCTGGTCCAGGTGCAGAATCACTAGGTATATCAAAAGTAGCCTTTTTAATCTCCTCTTCACTAGGAAGAAAAGTAAGCATAACATTATCAGTATCAGTAACCAAACTAGGAATAACGGAAAATAAAACAGAATCCATATTGGTATCAGAAAAGGCAAAGTGTGATGTAAAAAAAATTTCAGCCTCTCCTTGAATTACCTTGAAATCTTCAGTAGTGGTACCATCAGCCAGTTTGATACTTAAAATCTTGCATTTGGCTCTTTTGTGTCTGAGCATTTGATGAAAAAACTTTGAGTTCCTGTCTCCCTCTTTTAACCATTTAATCCTAGCTTTTTGTTTGTAGAAAATTTCCTCTTGAAGAATTAAAGCATTATAATTAGTAAGAATTTTACTGTATTCTTCACAAAAATTATTCCCTATAGAAACTAGTTGATTTTCAGCAAAAACCAATTCATCTTTAGCTTTGGCCAAATTGCCATGTATATTACCAAAAACTTCCTTATTCCATTTTTTAATACAATTTTTTAATCTTTTTAGCTTAAAACAAAAATTGTCCAGTCCCTCTAATTGGCTCTGTATGCCCCAGTTATTGGCAACCATCTCACTGAAACCCTCATGTGTAGTCCACATCCTGAAAAATTTAAAGTTAGTAGGACCAGGTGCTTTATCTGAAATGGTGGTGAGAATTAAAGGAGAGTGATCTGAAACATTTCTTTCTGCTACAGTAAATCTCATATTAGTAAAAATAGCTTCCCAAACATGAGTCACTGAGGCCCTATCTAATTGCTCAAACATAACCTTTCCCAGGTTAATTCTACTCCAAGTATAAATAGATCCAGAGTGAGACATATTAATTAAAGTATTATTGGAAATGAAATCAAGGAAATCACTTTTATCAGCACTAGCTTTAGGTTTTCCACCTAACTTTTCATGATCATATCTAATAGTATTGAAATCCTCTATAACCTGCCAGGGTTCATTATGCAAAGCTAAGTTAGTCAAATCATACCATAATTGTCTTCTAGCTAGATAAGTGCATTTAGCATAGACAATGGTCAAAAAAGAAGGCTTAAGGGCATTAATCTTAATAGTTATAGATTGGGAAGTCATAAGTATAACACTAATATTAATATTATTATTATGGAAAAACCAAATTTCCCCCCCTTCATTAGTATTGGATATCACAGAGTCCATTTTAAATTTGTTTGCAAGTGGGGGAGCCTTATCAAAAAATAACATAGGTTCTAATAAAGCAAAAAAATCTAATTTAAACTTCTTAATGTATTTAATAAGTTGTGCCTGAGACAGGGCATTTGTTTTACCCCTGACATTCCAAATAAGATAATTATGCATTTAAAGTATTAAAATGTACCTTCTTGGTAATTTTACCTTCAGGTGAGTATCTTTGTGGTGGTTTCCCTCCTCTTTTTCTTGGTGGAACATCTGAGTAATATCCCAATTCCTCTTGCTCTCTTGACACCCCCACACAAGAGTCCAGATGAAGAGAGTCCATCATTTTGGTAGCTGAAAGTAATACCTCAATCTCATGTGAACCCACAGTGCTCTCTATGGGTTCAATTGTGTTCATCAGTGTGAGTTTTGCCTTTTTGTTAGCCTTATTCCTTGCATTTTTCTTAGCTTTTACAGACCTTTGGCTATTAAGAAACAGGTCAGGTGACTGACTTTGATTCTTCTCCTCCCTGTCCACCTTATATTGACCAATAGTATCACCTGTTAACCCTAACCCCCCAGTTTCTAGAGCTTCTCTGTAACTATTAGTGACCTTAGGAGTTTCTAAGATAGTCTCTATATTGGTTTCTGGGATTTCCTTTCCTGTAAGCATCTTTGGTTGTTCAACCATTATATTATTAATGTTAGAGGGTTCAGCTTTTTCATTAGAGATAATTATGTTATTAGTAAACTCTTTTTCCTCCTCACTGTTGACTTCTACCCATTTACCCTTTTCTTTTCTCAAAAATTTCTTTTTTGATCCTTTATCATCAGTCACTTTTTCATTATTGTTTTGTTTTGCCATATAGACCTGCTTTAAAACCACTTTTTTCCCTTGGTTACCAACTATTTCAGTCTTACTCTCACTTTTTTTAGCATTTGCCTCTTTTTCATTAATTCCTTGTTTATTGTATCCTACATCACTCCTTACTCTTTTGCATTCAAATTTTTCATGTCCTTGAAGGCAGCAAAAATCACAATACTTTGGGGATTTTTCATAATCCACCCTTTGCCAATACCCATGGTCCTCCTCTAAAGAGGAGCCAATCCATATTCTATTAACCCTAGGTTTTGATAAATCCATTTCAATACAAACCCTAGCATACATAGGTCTTACATGTGTGAGTGTAGCTATATCTGCTTCTAGAAAACCACCTAGAGATTGGGTAATAGCTTTAAGGTAAGATAAAACACAAAAATTTAAAGGCAGTAACGGAAGTCTCACCCAAACAGGTGCAATAGCTGATTCCCTAAACAGTGAAAAATCACTTGTGCATTTAAAAAGTCTATATAAAGCCCCTTCCATCTCATGAGAAGTTCTAGTCCAGGCCTTATTATAATCATTGTTATTAAACATTTTAATAAAAACATGTCTATAGTCAATGAGTCCAATAATGGGCATCTGCTGTAATCCCCAATTTTTAGCAATGTGTTCTCTAATATTTTAAATTTTAGGTCTACCCTTACTAAATTTAGCAATAAGCCCTAGTTGTAGGGGAACCTCTGATCTCTGTAACTCTAAATGAGAGAAAATAACAGCAGGCTCAGATCCCTTATTACTACTTTGTCTAAGTGGCAACTGGATATCATTAACCTCAATGGAATTTAGCAATGCTCGTTGTCAATTTGCAAGCATGAGAACATCAATGTTGAAGATCAAGATGGCGAACGTAATTTTTCACTGCACTCGACTTGTTAATTTAATAGTTAAGAACACATATAAGCTGACAAATGATATATATATTTTTTGGTAGTTACGAGGATAAAGACATGTCAATATGGTTGAAATATGATCTTTTATTAATATGAGATAAACTTACAAGTTATAATCGTTTAATATTGTAAATATAAGTAAATGCTATTATGCTAATCTCCCCCGAATTGGGCCTTACAAGTATTAGGTGTGAAAAACCCACCTTTTTCCATGAATCATCAATGTTGTATTTATAGTGTTTTACTTTGCTTAAAAACCATTAAATTTAGGCTAGTATCACTTTTCATCTGTCGGTGGAGCGCGCATCTCGGGCCACAGACAGTGTCAGTGACACGTGGCTTGCTTTTATTGGCAGAGTTACCACGCCGCACGAAGTTTTTGTGCCAAACCTGTTATCTTTTGGCACCAAGCTGACTAAGGTTCTCATACGACACGTAACGTCGCATTAATTACACCCGGTGTTAGTGTCCTTGCCGGGATGGGATATCATTGTCTACTGAGGTAACTCGGGTAGTCTTCGACGATGTGGACGCCTAAAATGACCTGAGGTGGGCATCACATCCGTTTATCACATGCATGTCCCACCTTGAGGTCTTAATGTACAATCTGAATGAGTTATCCGAAATGGGTAACTCGGGAAGGGGGAAAACAAATATTCACTCGTCACAAAATTCTTATTTGTCGCCACAGATATGAGCATTTCTCATCCTTGCAAAAAATTCCATTGATATATTTTATGATTTATTTTTGTTAGATTAATCAGTTGTATTCGAAGTAATTACTAATAGACATCTTCATTATATTTATTGATGGTTATCTAGAGAGTGCACACATATAAATAGCTCGATAAGAATAATCCAAAACCCATTGACCTGACCCGAGATTAACTCTAATCTCTCCTGTCCCGGTCTCCCTTAAATCCAAACTCCAAGTATCTATCTACAATTCTGCATGTAATTTAAACATGTGGAGCAATGCATTTGTAATAAATTAAAAAGGAGGTACTTAGAGACGTGTGTTGAAACTATTGCAACCATATATGTGATTCATTATTTTGAAGAATAACCCACATGTCATGGACTATTGGTCTTTTGCAAATGACTCCACAAACTTTTCTTCTTTTGTAACTAACAGCTAACTCTCATAAACTATCTAATTTTTGTGATATCCCATATGTCCACCACTAGGGGCGGAACCAGAATGGTTTTTTTGAATGGCCATGATGTAAAAGATATGTCGAATAGATGATAAAATATACAAGATCTAATAAAAAAAAAAGAATTTTTTATATATTTAACATAACATAAAATAAATATGACGTTAAGACAAAGGGTATTGGACAATAAAATAATTTTGTTAGTAATCTTTGTTTGGAAAAATATAATTGTCATTTACGAAATTTGGTAATTTTTTTGTAAAAAACAAAATTTTTTAGAGAAAAATAACTAACATGATTTGAACTCATAACCTACCACTACCTTAAAGGCCAATTTTACAATTACATCAACAACTATTTTGTTTAATTATGGGGTGTCATCAATGCATATATCTTAAAAAAAATTAAAAATCGCCGTCTGGGTTGGTCGGAGTGGCCACGGCCACCCCAGCCACCACCTGGGTCCGCCCCTGTCCACCACATAACTTAGTATTTAAAATTGTTGTTTACATAATCATTTGTTTCACAAATGGATTTACCATTAATTAGAGGTTTAAGATAACCATCTACTAAAAATTTAGTCCTAGTGGATTTACACACAAAAATTACATTAACTGAAAAATGCAGATTTAATTCACAGTAAAACCTAGCATTATATCAAGAATGAGGGATCAAAAGAGTATATAATTGTAAAACCTATATTAGTTTTCTGAAATTGTTTCATACCATAAATACAAATACTAACATGAACCACGAACACTAACTAGTGATCCCTCTTGCAGATGGTCTGAGTATATTAGTCATCCCCACCGTAAAGATAAATAATTTACAAAATAAAATAAAATTTATACTATATTTTCTTTAGGTTTTATTTAAATAGACAGAAAAAAAATATAGAATTTAACGATCTCACATTATGATGAGATAATCGCACGAATTATATATATAAGATGTATATGTATATATCTAGAGAGAGAAAGACGAGATAAAAAAGAATTTTCTTATTAATGAATTAACTGAAAATAAAGTCGTTGGAGAAACTATTTATAATATCCATAGTTTCTCCGTATTACAAATAAGTCCACTTAGTTACAAAAATGACAGATATAGTCCGGTTCACAAAATATCAAATATTTACAAATTAACCCAAAACTAAAATATGATTACAAATTACAAATTACAAATATACAGTACAATATATTTAATACAAAACAAAAATAAAAAATGCAACTCACAAAAAAATTATTTTTTGGGTCGGCTCTGCTAATCCGTACTCCTAAAACTTAGAAAGATAAATAAGTGGAAGTACAAACTTGCTGAAATATAAATTTGCTTAATAAGTATATTCACTGTATATGTAAATGTTTATCTTTTTGATGTTCTTCTCTTGCAGTTTATAGGATGTATTTATAAGGCAAAATTTGATAACTCCTGAGGCTGGCGGTTTCTCCTTCATTTCAATTCACTCCTCGTTCCGCTCCACGTTCGAATTCCCTCTCATTTTTTAATCTGGCGCACTGCTTTTTCGCTTGCTTCTATTGGAGTCACAATTCTTATTTTTCACTGTGCCGCTCTTTTTCTGTTTCTCTTTAAATTAACTGGTATCAAATATTTTTAGTTATTTATAACTATTTTTTCGTCCCCAAAAACTATTGGATGTATCTTAAAATTTACTAGTATGCTTAATTGAGTTTGTGTTTATCGGCTTTACCAGTAGATTACTGATTCTACCAGACGAGTTTTTCTTTGCCATGATACAATTTTTTGTGGCACTTGGGGATGCCATTGACGCCATAGTGATTTTGTATACTAGAGGCAGATATATGAGCTTTGAGGATGTTTAACAACAGATTTTCTAGTCAAAAATCAGTTTTAAAAAAGTTGCTTAAAAAATCTAACGAAAATTCAGATATTTGTTTTTAGACTTTTTAACCTTTTAATCCTAAATCAGCTCAGAAAATCTGGTACCAAACGAATTAGTCTTTTGTTTGAAGGCCAAATCATCACACTTATGATGCTGTTATTTACCTTCTGAGTTTTCATTCAACTGCTGTTATGCAGATTCCTATAAAATTTGTGTTTTATGCATGCATTTTATTTGCAGAATATTTTATCAATGCAAATTATATTCTCACGCTTCTATATAGATATGATATATGTTTTGAAAATATTTGAGTATTAAATAAATGTAAATTATCTTTCCAAATTATGTGTGATTTTTTTTTAAAGATACTAACTTATGAAAAAATTTGTTATATTACTTAAACTTTACTAAATAAAATCTTTTCTTATTCTATCTTATATGAATAATTAGTTATTGAGTTGCTGAGTATAAGTTTAAATTAGGAGATATATTGTTCAATATATAAATCTATCAAAAAGATTATCACATGTGAATCTTTTTGAATAAATATATTATTTCCTATTTCAAGATATATACTATTTTATACTAACAGATTTGATTAGATTTGTTTGTGCTGAAATTACGTGAATTATAGACAAGATATCTTGAAAATTAGAAGGAGTTTATTTCCTAAAAATGAGCCAACTAAATCTCCTTGTTAACAAGCAAAGTTAGCCGAATTTTCTAAGAAGATTTGGAGCTAAAATAGGCATGTGTTGCTATCAAGATTAATTTCTAAAGATCTTACAAAGATGTCAAATTTCCTAAGAAAATTTGAAGTTAAAATAGGCATGTGTTCTCTAAAGATCTTACAAAGATGGCGATCAAATACTCATTCAATGGGCAGCGAGATTCTTGAAGATTGAAGAAAAGAAATGCGAAAATTTGAAAGACTTCTATTCTTATAAATAGTCTCATACTTACTTGTAAAAGATTACGTGTTCTAAACTTATAAAAAAATCTACTATATTCGACACGTGAGAAACAACAATTTTGTAAGATTAATGGCGGTATGTTATTGATCATTTGAGTGATACCTATTTAGTAATAGCAATATAGTGATAGGCAGAAAATCAAGAGAGAGTCCGTGAGTTTTCATAAGTCTCGAGTCCTATATTGTAAGATTGAAATAGTATCATAAATCTGGGTGAGTGTCTCAGAGAAATAGCCCAAAGTTCTGGGTGAACTCTGTTTAAAAATATGAGTGTGAATTTACTTTCAAGTACGTTTTTATTCTGAGTTATATCCATCTTTAAAGTTCAGTTAGAACCGTGGTTGCAACTGTAGTTATAACCACTATTCTAACTGAACAGCGTAACAGCAACCGAAACAGTGAAGTCGGAATTTCACTTTCCTCTTGTATTACTTTATTTGCTTGCGTTCTCTGTTTTTGGCCTGGATTTACGAGTAATTTTTATGGGCGACAGCCGCCTCTCGATTTTTCTGTATTGGAAATTTTATGGGCTTGTGTTCGCTGTGTAATTATCGACATATTTGTATCTTCAACTCAGTTGAGTAAGAATTATTGTACCCCTCACCTGTCCGTTTAAGTTCATATGGTTTTATAATTGAATGGCCAGTTGTTATTGTTGGAAAAACTATGTAAACATGGTTTTTTCCGAATGGTCACAGAACCATTTTGAGTCAAGATTTCAAGTGACAGCCGTTGTCTTTTGACACCATACTCACGACGATTGAGTAGATGGTATGACAAGTTTCGTAACGGTATGTCGCATGACCTATTCGGAGAATGAGAGTGAATGGAAATTGGCATCAAAGATTAGGGTTGAGAAAGAAGAAATCTTTTAATGCTAAAAAATGAGTTTAATAAGCATAACTCATTGAGAATTGTCCCACATTGAAAAATAAAGAATCATTTTTATAATATATATACAAAGTTATCTCATGTGGGTATTAAGTTGTGTGTCAACGTACACATGTGTGTATTTAGTGTGTTCCACACACGCGCACGCTCGTTCGGGTCTCGAGACGTGGGCGTGAGCTTGGGCTTGGGCTTGGGCCCTTGGGCCTTGGGATTTGAAAAATGGCTCGGATCTCGGGTCTCGGGTTTTGGGTCTTGGGTCCAGTCACAAGACTGAAAAAGGAGTTTTGTATACATAACAAGAGTGGTACTTAAAGTTTCCAGCAAGTTGTAACTGATGCAATAAATGAGGATTATTGCAGAGTTAATACTGCAGTTTCGAAATTCGAAAACTGACAGTATTCAGTGTGACTTAATGCTAAGATACTTAGCTGAGCCTATATATAGACAGCTCCCCCACATCAGAAACACACATTCTGAAATACAAACAACACCATATTATCTCTCTAAAATCATCCAGCATCATTACATTTTAGTCAGAGAGAGTCACCCACCAATAGCTCGACCTTGACTCGTTGCTAGTTTCCGACGAGTTATCCGAAACGTTGTACCTTGGGATCGAAGCGCCATCACGACCAGAAAACTTAAAGGAGGTCAGACGAATATCGGTTAAGGGCATACTGTTAAACAGTAGACTCGTCTACTTATTTTTATTCAGTATTTACATTTCTGTAATTTTATATTCTGTACATTTCAATTATGTAATTTATTTTCCTGTTCTGTAATTTCATTTCAGTCATTTTCTTTTCTGTAATTTTTATTCTGTTCTGTAATTTACATTTCAGTTCTGCAATTTTATTTATTTACAGAAACAGTCCAGCAGTTTAGTAATTATACTATTCTGTCTGTCAGTTTTCTTTTAATTAACAAACAGTCCAGCGGTTTAGTTTTATACTGTTCTGTCTGACAGTTTCGTTTAATTATAAAACAGTCCAACAGTTTAATAAGTTATATTAATCTGTCTGAAATTTTAATTAACTGCATTTACTTTCTGCAAATGTCGGAATTTGTAATAGAGTCACATTCCATTATAGAAATAAAATTGTTTATTTTTTTTTAGTCCTTACACTTTAAATTATTCCTTTTACGTAAATCAAAATCAACACTTATATTTTTATTCAAATACTTTGCAGGTTATTTAGGTGGGAGTAGTAGCCTCTTCATATCTGAAGGAGATATATTATTAGGACACAGTAGCAGTAGTCGCTTATTTGGTCCTGGACCGGAGAGATATTATTAGGATTAATTTGTTATGTTAAATTTTAAGTGAGATTGACATTATTGTTGTTAATGTTAAAAGATGTTGTAGGCCTGAAACCTTATATATCATCCCTGGATCAAAGAAATTATTAGGTTCAGGTGTTATGTTTAATCCCAAGTTGGCATCACTGGTGGTTAGTATTACTTTGCAGTATTAACCAAGCAATGGGAGCTAATCTATGTAGCCTTTATCAGTATATTGTTCATATTACCAGATATTGTATGCGATTCTGTTTGCAATGAGGCAAGGTTTGTGCCTTTGTGATACTCGACGATGTCACTGAAGCCATATTACACCTTTTTATATGCAGTATTTGTTAACTATTGCCCGACGAGAACTTGTTGAATCGATTCTTCTAATTAGAACAAGCCCAATGTTGCTTAATTTAGTCAATTTTCGACGTGCTATCGAACCCAACAATCGCTTAACAAGCAATGAGTTTATCCAACATTATAATAAGAACATGCTATGGTTTAATTGGTAGAACTTTTCACAAACAAAAAAATAAAATAAACGTTTTTTTTTCATATGCTAATCTGTTTACCCTTCAAGAAATTGCAGCCATCTTTCCAGACCCTGAGTGCCTCCTTTCCCCTGGGGAAGACAATGAATAAGAAAACTGCTTTTTCGACGAACCAAACGGTCCCTTATCCATTTTCTCATTTCCCAAACGACTCGCCACTCTTGATTTTCCTTTACTTGAAATAGTTTTCTGACTTAGATTTTTATCAACATCTTTTACCAATGACCCTCCAATGGTATGCCTACGTTGATGCCCAGGCTGGGTCCCTCTAGGCGCACTACCCTTTAGGCTCACGGGCCTAATTTTTGGGCTGACCGAGAGGGCGATAGAAGGTGGGGGAGTTGGAGAAGGGGGCATAGTTTTGGGGGTTGGGTCGGTCTGTTGAGAGGTGTTTTCGTCATTGACGAAAGGGAATTGGTCGTGTGTTGGTCTTTTTTCCCATGGTCGGGTACCATTCCATCTCTCTAACCAGCTCCATCCCCAAAATGTGTCAGTTAATTGGTCCGTGATCATTGGATTCTCTGGCTTCGGGTTTCCAGGCTTCGAGGGGTTCTTTAGAACAGTCTGTCATATATATTTGTCAAAATGCATGTGAAGCAGTGGAACAAGACTATAAAACCTCGGTGTTAACACAACAAACAAATTGAGTAATTTCATTTGAAACTGTATTTCTAGGCCACCAAAATTTTAGTGCTGTCTCGCTACTTAAATTCATATCAATATTTGCAATTGAATTTTGCAAAATGCTATGCCAATAAAAGATTTCTTCAATAATTATAAGGAAAGCATCACGGTTGGGAAAGCGTTCCTCCTCTTTTGTGTTGAATCGAACGTAATGAAAAGTGTGTCCAAGCACCTATAATTTTTTGGTTTATAATATACTTTTTACTCACAAAAGAAAAGAACCAACTCGTTAGAATTAGAGCTTCTCAGAAAAGTTTAAGCAGGAGGCCACATAGTTCCCCATTGTTTTATTGTAAATTGCGATTTCTTACTTCCAAAACTTGAAAAACAAGAATGGTAAGTTGGATAAAACTAGCTTATTTCTTGGCTCAAGTAATCCACCTTATACCCTTGAAATTTGCAGTCTTAACTGCCCTTAAAAGAATTCAATTCGATTTGTGCTTGTAACAGTTATTGAGATTACTATAGAGTGTAGAAATAACGTTGTTGTAAATAGCAAGTAAAGATATTAAGGCTTATTTCACTTGAGCATCAAAATAAGGGATCTTCTACATATACATATCCAATCTTGAAAATAACTGGCAACGAAAATTGAAATGTTACCTGGTGGGAGTGAGCATACGCCAATGCTCTCTCTCTTTTTTTAGCAGCCTCCTCCTTATGTTGTAGCTTCGCCTCAATCTGCTCTTTCGACCCTGCACTAGCATTCCAACCTTCCCAACCCTATGCCAAACATTATTAAAATTAATTACAAAATACACTGATTCAATAATTCAAAGATGAAAATCAAAATTGATCGCAAGAGCGGTTGTTACATACGCTAGTTGTACTCGCTGGCGTTTTCTTCTTTTCAGGTTCTTTCTCGCATTTCAGTTGGAGGTATTGTTGAAGATCCAAGTTTTCCTATTAGTCCAAAAGCACATTTTTTAACAAAATTTATTTAAAAGTAGAAAAGCAAAAAAAATTGTTTGGTAATAAACCAAAATTATGCTTTTGTACAACTATACATATATTTTTGGAAAGTATGGTATTTCATAATATTGGAATAAAAGTATAGTACACATTTACGCTACCATCCACTATTTTTTCACTACTTCCAAATAAAACCATACTAATATAATCTCTCTTTTTACCAAACACACATCTAATTCATTTTAAAGTATACTCCTTTACATCCATAAAAAAAAACTATAGTTACGAACGTTCAAGATTAAATAACAAAGTATTCAGTGTACAAATGAGTAAACCTTTTTCGATTTCTACCAAACTCACAAAATTTTATTAAAGTAAACTATTATTTACCCAAACAAATTATAGTGCTATACTTATAAATATCCATGGTAACTTAGTTTCATCATTAATCACGTGAACATTTCTTACGTACATTATTGATTGTACTAGCCGGAACTCTCAACAGTTCGACGTCCTTCTCATTTTTCTGTTGGAGATGTTGGAGAGCCAAATTTTCCTCAGACATTTTTACCACCCTCGACCGCATCTGAGACTGTACACGAGTAAGTGTTTGCATACATTTTAACGTGATCATGGATTGTCGTTGAACAGATTGGCCTTGAATCATTGACTTTAATCTTGCTAACCCTCTCAGTGCTCGCAACTTTTTCCTTGCCTTCAAAATAAATACTAATCAGTTTCAAAAGAAGAAAATTGGAAACTCCATCAGCCTTTCCAAACAAAAGACTAATTCCTTCTTTTTTTTTCTATAAATACAAAATTTTCAATAATGTTGCACCCTGATAATTTTCCTTTTGCTTCTTGAATTCTTATCGAACACTATTGATCTTAATATTCATTTATGTTTCACGAATTGTCTTCTCGAACACTATTGACCTTATCATCTTAATCACGTCCATTTTAGTAGTGATACGTTTGTTAAATTTTTCTATACTGTATTAGTTTCGGTACTTTGATTTGCCAAAAACAGTTTTGTTCCAACACAGACTTGCTTAACTCAATTGATAAGATATTTAGATTTTTGGGTTGACAAAAAGCTCGAGTAATCTATGCTGAAAATCCCAGGGGGTACTTTCAGTCAAATGTACCAATACAACATATATTTCAAGGTGATCAACCAAATACAGTCTAGCTTTGGTTTATGATATGAAACCTAAAGTGATACAAACATATAGATATATATATATATATGGATTTTCAAAACCGCAAGAAATTTTCTAAAGTTTTGGAGAAAACCATACCAAGTGGGCCTGGAAGGCCGTTTGGATCTTGACAGCAGCCGCTTCCTCCTTCGATTTTCCAGATTGGAGGGCGACAGCCGTGACCATGGCTACCTCAGCGGCCGCCACTCGAGCAGCGGCGGCAGCAGCTTCCGCTGCTGCTGCGGTGGCAATGGCAACATAATAAGCATGCATGTTTTGTTCATCTTCGGATTTCTCCGTCGCTGGTGGGACCACAATCAATGTTTCTTCTGTCTCGTTTTTCGTCAAGTATTTGTCCTTCGACTTCTCGGACTTCTGTTTATAAAAACGAAACGATGGATTCATGGATTGTGACTCTATAAATAAGAAAATGATAGATTTTATTTTAGTTTGAATATGAAAGGAAGCTGTAAAATGTTTACCATATCTTTTGCATCTTTGGATTCAAAAGTTAGCACTTTCTTGAATGAAGAAATCCAGCCCCCTTTCTTCCCCATTTCTCAAATCAATTCATCTTAATTAAAAGCACAAAAAATGCATCTTTAATTAGCATTCGACAATCTATGAAATGCAAGGTAAAATAGACATGCACAGATATGCAAGGTAAAATAGACATGCTCGCAACCAAATGATAACGGCTCAAGAAACCAAATTCTAGCTACAGAAAGAAGTTCAACAACCGCTCAAGGCAAAAGATGAAATAAAATACAAACTGAACGTATGCACGGGTTACAAATAAAAACAGGAACATAAATTATCTATAAATTTTGTAAATGGGCAATGATGCGAATTTCACCGAGATGAATAACACATGAAAAGTTGAGGATGACATTTTTCAACAGGAAACAAATTGATTTACAAATTTCACAGAAATTAACCGTGGGAAAAGAAAATCACAAGCCAAAAATATTTCAATTACCCAAAAGTAAAAAACTGAGGTTAATAATTTTGAGCAGGAAAAAATTAATTTGAAAATTAAAAAATGTCTAATAGATTGTTCTATAGATGTTCAATAATTAAAATTTGAAAAGAAAAACTACATGAAATCAACGAAATTGTGAAAATCACCGCCGGCGAGGCAAAACAAACGGCTAATATGGGACCCACTTTTCTTTTGGCCTGTGAGGCCCAATCTGCTCAACCGGCAATGAAATAGTATTCGAAAATAATTATTTTGTTAACTTGTTCAATTCCAGCAATATTTTCCATTAATAACCAGGTAAACTAACCGTAATTTTCTGGATGGGCTAGTATCAAGTGTTACGCAAACACAATCTATTTAACAATGTTCTCGTGTCATCAACGGTGCCAATTAATATTTTCATTGCACATTGCTAAAATTAAGTTACACGTATAAATACGAATCTTCCTTAAAATAAATACACTACCAAGTACTAACTACAATTGAACCATATACTTCAGAGAACTCTTGTATAATTAAAGAATGCTGAATAAAGAAAATTCTTACAAGAAAAATTTTAAGTTCTTTTTAATGATGCATACTATGCTCGATCTCTCATTCTCTTTCGGCAACTTTTTTCCAATCTCCACAACGTTACTTCATTTTGTACTCGACTTATGTGGTGCATTTTGCCTACTTTTGACTCTTTGAGAGTCACATTTGATTTCCATTCAGTGTGATGATTTTGTGTGTGTTTTTTCTATTTCCACAAAATTAACTTTACAAATAGGAATATTAGTGCTACTCGAATTTGGAATAATGAATTTGTATAAAATTCTGAATCAAGGATGATGATAATGAAAGCTTTGATCTCCGAGGGAAAAGTACTTGATCAACAACAATAAGAAGAAAAAAGATGAGAAGCTAGCTAGAAGAATAGGGATATAAAAGGCTAGAAATTAGGATGTCAATTGTATTCATATTTTTCTAGTGAAATAAGAACATTCCAACATGCTTAAATATTGTCACAATAACATGTACGAATATACTATTCGGAGAAATTTCCTCTATTCACAAGAAATGCATTGCTAAGTTTCCCTTACCACTGCCATCACTATTAACTCCTGTATATACTCCCGAACTCATAAAAAAATTACACATAATAAATATTGACATCAAATGGTTTTGGTTTCCAAATCAACTACAGCAACAAACGAATTAAAATAATCTTACAAGAGTAAAATAAATAAAAAATCATCAATCATGCCACTAAAACCTCGATCGCGTGTCAAGTATCAACATATTGCACATTGAAACATGTCATCCTAGGTTTGTTACTTTGAGTCGATACCATCAACATCGCAGTGGAGAGTGTGCCGTTGCAGCTCAATGCTCCGATCACTCCCCAAAGCCTCTTCTCTCTCCTTTTTTTCCCGTCATTACCACCGCCACTTAGTTGATCAATCTCTATCAACTTTCTCTGCCTTCTTTTCATCTTACTCAACTCCATCTCCACCGTTACATTTTTACCCCAAACACCGCCTTTTGTTGTTTTACTCGGGACCCATATAGCTAATTCGGACATTTTTCCGGTGTCAAATTTGATTTTGGTTCAGTCTTAGGATTATGGGTATTAATTAGTTTTCCACAAAACAAAACATTGTCAATACGGTGACTATTATGACTACAATTTGGAATAAAGAATTCAAAAACATCTGAATCAGACGACGTCAACGATGATGATATTGAAGAAAAGGTTTGATCTTCGATGGAGAAATTATCCCAATCATCTGAATCGCTACTAAGACCGAGTGGAAGGTCAGAAAGAGAAAGTGATCATAAAGCCATAACTTTGTTCGATGGCGTTAGGCTTTTCAACAATAATATAATATATCAAATAGAATAAATAATGAACACTTCTTTAATCTTTATTACGCTCGGTGGTATAATTGCTCGGATTACAATTTTCTATTTGCATTTGTGCCCGGTATTACAACTTGCTCTTTTAATTTTGATCTTTCTTCGATCTCGGTGTTCGGTATTGTATCTTTCTCGGTCTGCTTTCTAGTGGGGTGAGTTATGACAACTTTTTCTCTTTTCTCTCATTCTCTCTATATTTTTTAGATAGATTTTCTGGTCCTCTTTAAATGAGAGTACTTGGCTATTTATAGGCAATTATGCCTTTTAAAATGTTGACAAATGTCTCCATCTTATGTGATTTTTAAGACATGAGTCCCTTGTTAAGTGGTCTTGGGTTTTTAGCTATATCCACCCTTATTCTCAAATAAAGGCATGTTGTAACCCATTTAAGCATTGGATACCCCTTGACAAAGTGTGGGTTGATTCATACCTGAATAGATTGTAACGGGTCTAATTTTTGGGTTCTATCAAGTGCTCCCTGACTGCCTCGGGGTGGTCTCCACGTCGAGAGAGTCATGCTCGGTCTGTCGAGGATGTTATTTCGGTCTTGCTGTTCCCAATGTTTCATCGAAAAATGCCAATTTCTATGGCTGCTCCCTGGGACCTATTTAATGTCTTGGGAATTCGCAAACCTGCTATCCAACTTCGATGCGACCCTTGATATTCACCCATTTGCCTATAAAATGGGATTGCTCCCTTATAAATATTCCATTGCTTATCATTACTAAGAACGTCATGGCCTCTCCCAATGGTGCTACTGGTGACAACTCTCCCGAATACATTGCTCATTTAGAAAATGAGGTCAAGAAAGCTCGTGCTGTGAGAAGGAAGCTGGCCGTTACGGTGAAGAAATTATCTGATATGGACGCGGCCCCTCACGTGATGATGGCTGATCGGGATTGGGCCTTTGAGTGTATAAAGAGGCTCGAGGCTTCTCTAGCTAAGCAAAGGGAGGCAAAAAGAGCCTATAAGCTTGCCTTCAAGGAGATGTACAATCGGTCCAAACCGGGGTCGGATGACGTTGAAGCAAGCTCTTCCTCGGAATAATTAGTTTTTGTAATTTCTTTTGTATTGGGTATCATCCCCCAGTTGTAATCGAATTATTTGAAATTAATAAAATGTTTCCAATTATCATTCTTGTTTGTTTATTTTCTTAATACCTCAATGGATGACTGAATTGGATTTGAACTGTTGTTAGCTGGACATAAATGTCTTTGGGAAGTCCAAGAGGGTTAAGTCTTTCTTCGAGATGACCTTTAATCTTTCCCATTATTTCTTCCTATAAAAGGGGGATGTACCTGTTTTTTTTGTATAACTCTCCTTATTTAACGACTCAAATGGCTTCTCCTCGTGAAACTAGTGGTGACAACCTTCATGAGTATGTTGCTCATCTAGAGGAGGAGGTGAGGAAGGCTCGTATTCTCGAAAGGAGAGTTGCCTCTTTGACCATGGAAGCTCGTCGAGCTGTTGAGATGGACGAGCGCTTGGACGCCATGGAGAGGGAATACCAAAGGTCTTTGATCGACAATATTTTGGTGCGTGCTCGGATCCAAGAGCTCGAGACCTCTAGAGACAGGCATATTGCTTTCAAGAGGGCTTATAAATTGGCCCTCAAGGAAGTGTATGCTCGGTCTAAAAAGAAGCCGGGTGATGAAGCAGGCGCCTCCATCAAATAACTCTTTTCTTTTTATTTTTGTAATTTCCTTTTGTTGACTAGTACCTTGTAATGAAGTTCCAATTAATCAATGAAGATTCTTCTTTTTCTTGTTCTTATCTGGTTTATTCTTCCAATGCACTGTTTTTACTGTGCACGTGTGTGGCTTCATTAATGGGTTTTTTTTAGCCCTGCGTTTGATCTTATCCATTGAATCTTCTTAATCTTTGTACCCATAAATTAATGGGATTTCTTGAGCCCTGTGCACAAATCTTATCCTTTATCTCTTAGCACTGTTGCACCTCCCCAGAATGACACGTGTAGAAGCTCTTTTGAAATTTACCCTCTTTAAATACTGGTCAAGAATCCAAGCGTTTCTTCTCAACAGACGCATCTATCAATTACTCATGTTTTCCAGAGTCTTTTAACGGTCGGTTGCGATTCTCCACATTAAACCTTAATCAATCTATAAATACCCTCTTAAGATATGGGTTTCTTCATAATCTCTCCCTTATCTCTCTTTTCCATATATAAAATTTTAACCTATAACTTCCTTAAAATGGCTGGTTCTTCCTCCAAATCTGCTTTGGTTTTGCAAGTGGAGGCTTTTGAAGCCTCTTATGGCCATGCACTAAAGCTGTTGAAGGATGCTGAGGCGGAGTTATAGGTGATGCGTTATCTTCATACCGAGATGGTCCGGGAATTAACTTGGCTAATGTCTGAGTTGGATTATTGCCGACGAGCTCGTCAGGCTCTGGTCGAGCAGAACGAGGTGTTGAGGGGGAATCCGACGCTTCGAGATAGGGATATCTTTGTCGGGCCCTCTCATCGATACCGATCGACTTCCTCCTAGCCTTACCTTCTTTTTTTTTTTCTTCTTTTTTTTTTCAATTTTCTTCATTTCTTCATCTTTTCTTATCTCTTTTTATTTTTCTTCTGTGCCTCCTCTTTATTTTCCTCCATCTTCTGTCTCACCACTACGATGTAACAATCAACCCTGAGTCCCTCGGGTTTTTTGTTATTTTCGTTTGCCTCTTCTTTCTTATGTTTATTTTATTCGTATTTTTATTTTCTTCTTTATGTTCCTCTTCCTTTTTTCTTCTTCTTTTTTTTTTTACTTCTTTCCTTCGTGCCTCCTGTTCGCTTGGCTCGCTGATATAGTCGATCTTCTTTGAATATGTTGTCCGATGTAATGAACACCTATGTAATAGATTTTCTTTTGATGTCCTCTGATGTAATAAACAGCTATGTATCCCATCTTTATTAATGAAAATCATCTTTGCCCCTTTATCTTGCACTTCTTTTTATGTTGCACTTGTTGTTTGTCGTTTTTCGGGAATACGGACCCTTGAATATCTTGTATCTTTATTTCTTGCCGTACTGTAGCCATGTGACATCTGAGACATGACAGGTTGGTCAAAAATGCATGTTCCCAAGCATTGTCAGACAAGGCCATACTACCTTGGCTCTATAAATACTAATCTTTTCTTTTGTAATTATCAGCTCTTACAAACTTTTATTGTTTTCTTCTCTCTCATCCCCCATTTGCTCCTGTACTATTAACAACTTTTCAGAATGTCTGTGCCCGTGGTGAGATATCATGCTCAGTTGAAGGGCTTGGATGCTGAGGTATGTTGGGTCCGTCACCGCATGGCCAGTCTTGAGAAGGAGTATGGTGTTTTGGCTTTGAGTTTGTTCGACTCTCATCCCGAGGAGACAATGAAGTTGACCCCGATTTCGGCCTTGAGTCGTCAGCTTGATAATTTGTTGTTGCACAGAAATCACCTGGCCAACTCTTGGTACGAGGCCGAAGAGATTTGGGATCATGCTCAGGATGAGTTCGATAACTCCCCTTAAGGCCTAGCTAGTATGACGGTTAGGAATGCTCGGCTTGAGGAGCGCATCAGGGTCCTTACTAGGACGAACACCGACCTCTCCAGGGAGAATGAGTGCTTGGTTGTCATGAATGACTCCTACCAAGCTCGTTTAGATTGCTCTGCTCGGGTAGCTTTCTCCCGGTCTGGGAGTTCGGTTTTCCTGTACATTGATCCTTAATTTGATTAGGCCAGTGTTCTAATGTATTTTCCATTTTGTAATTTGTATTTCGTTTCTTTTTCTGTATCTGAGAAGTTGTACCTTTTCGTATCTCGTGCCTTCGTCCTGTGAACTGTTGCAACGCCTCGTACTTTGTGCTTCTTTGTTTCTTGTGCCCTTTGATTCCTTATAAATGCTCCCTATTGTTTGTACTTTATTACCAATCCTTTCTCTCTCTTGTTTTATAATTGTGTTTCTTCTAATTCGCTTTTATCCAAGATGGCTCCCATCACTAGATCTCCTGCCAAAAAGAAAGCCCTTCTTGAAGAGGAGCCTACTTTTATGCTACCCCGTCCCCCTAGTTTTGGGGAAGAGGAATTGACTCCTCTTCAGTTGAAAGAAATTGAGATGTCATGGCTGAAAGCCGACCTTAAATGTGCTCGGACTGAAGAAAGGCGTTTTAAACAGTATTGGAAGGAGGAGAGTGCTGCTCGTTTTGAAGCCGAGCAGAAGTGCAAGTCTCAATCTCATGCTTTAAAACAAGTGGATATTGGTATTTCCCATTTGATTAGGGAAAAAGAGCATCTGGAGGAGCTCTTGCCGAAGAAGGATGCCGACGTGGGGGTAGTTCCAAGAAGTAGGATGGGTGTTTTTTCTTGTAAACTTTTCTTTTCCCGTTGTACGTGTTTGTTTGTATCCCCCTTCGTGGATGAATAAAACTTCTGCTTTTGCAATTTGATTCTGTCTATTTTTTATTTGCTTTGCCTTCATGTTGAAACCATACGATGCCCCTCAGTATTGGACACCGAGCAAAGTGCACGATGCTCTTTTTTATTTGCTTTGCCTTCATGTTGAAACCATATGATGCCCCCCAGTATTGGATACCGAGCAAAGCACATGGTTATCCGTGCTCGGTGTTATTTTTTATTTGCTTTGCCTTTATGTTGAAACCATACGATGCGCCCCAGTATTGGACACCGAGCAAAGCGCACGGTTATCCCCCTGGAGAGCGTTGCTAGACCGGATGCTTAAAAGCCGTCGAGCTAGGAACGGTCTTCGTCGACCTTGATCGGTGGTCCTATGGTAATAAACTATTTGGCGTCGAGGAACGTAATCGGGATGTCTCCTCGGTGTAGTAATGTGGGGAGCGTATGTTGTAAGCTTTTTGTGGTGGGGTCCACTGGCTGTTTATATAGGTGTAATGATGTGAACTGCATTGGTTAGTGGGATATATTATCTGATGTGGCAGGATCTGGAGCGTTGATTTGTTGAAAATAGCGGTTGTGGACTTTTATGTGGCTGAAAAAAGGCAAACCTCTGTGACACAAAAGGACGGTTATTATTTTATTTTTTTTGTGGCTCCACTCCTTTTAACTACGCTGAGTAACTCTTTTTGGTTTTATCTCATAATTTACTGAAAAAGATCTCTTATTTTCTCTCTCTAGGTTTATGCTTCCCGCCAAAAGATTTTCTGACTCTCTACCTAGGGTTTCTTCTTATTGCTGACATATTTGCTGCGGCTCTCTCCTGTTTGCCCTTTAATATGACTGTAAGTGTTTTCGTATTCTGTGGGGTTTTATGTATATCTCTGTGCTTAGGGTCTTATGTTTGATTTGTTGTTGCTGTCATGTATGTGGCGTGGATATGTGGTCTTGCTTGCCTATATATGTCTATCTAGGTTGGTGATTGGTGGTTTTTCGTTATGTATAGGATTTTCGTTTGTTGGGTTGGTGGAAAAATGTAGGGTTTCTAGTAATTGGGCGGGGGGGGGGGGGGGGGGGGGGGGGAGGGGGGGGAGAACTCGCTTCGTGTGATTTGTTTTTGGTTAGTATATTGATGAAGTTTTTATGACTTTTGGATAGGAAATTCTGACCCAATGCTTGGCTCAAGTTGGCCCATTTGTGGAAGAGGACTTTAAGAAGCTGGTCGGGATACCCGACCACATACATATTCGGCTGCCTGTCTCCGATGAGGAGGTCATGGGGGTGGTACCTGCCGGCGAGGTAGTTGTTCATTCCTCGGCGTTCTTTACGGGGGGTCTTAGACTTCCTTTCACTGAATGGATGGCTTTGTTCTTTGAGGCTGTCCAGATTGCCCCGGCCCAATTGGCCCTGAATGGCTATCACACCCTGAACGGTATTCGAAGGTTGTCGGAGTTGTCGGGGATCCATGTCGAACTGAAAGATGTATTCGGGGTCTACAGTTTGAGCTTTGATCGCCGTATCTCTTATTTGAAGACGTTGCGCTCCTTCTCTCGGCTTGTCATCGGTTTTCCGGATACCAACAAGGAGCATAATCTTTGTATCGTGATTGCTTCCAGAAATTGGGGCTGTGCTGGCCACCAGATTCCTGGACCTGCTACCATCGCTCCCGATATTCCAGACCTCGGCGCTCCCAATGTCGAAACTCTCTTAGCCCTTTGGAAGTGGTGGGGGCCTGGACTGACGATGGACCCGACAAGTCGTACTGCTCCCATGCTGTTAGGTTATCCTGCGGGGCCAGTGACCAAGGGTAATTCTTCGCCTGAGATTCCCATAGACCCGGAGGAGGAATTCCTCAAAATCGTCAAGGCTCGAAGTGCTTATCGAGGTGGGAGAAGGCCTGTTTGTCCTAAGCGCCGAGCATCAGACCCCGTTGCTGGGACCCCGAAGAGGACTAGGGTGTCGGATACATCGGTGAATG
Source organism: Primula veris (assembly GCA_963682055.1). Taxonomy (NCBI): domain Eukaryota; kingdom Viridiplantae; phylum Streptophyta; class Magnoliopsida; order Ericales; family Primulaceae; genus Primula; species Primula veris. The sequence goes on from OY821740.1 coordinate 19,157,644, forward strand.
AGGAGGTTCCTGATGTCGTCACAGATATGGTGTTGGTTGTCTCTCCTCAAGATGACTCCACCGAGGCGGCTTCTACGAATGTCGATGTACGTGTATTAGTTTTGTGAATTGTCTTTTACTTCCATTGTTCCTCTCTTTATTTGTTATCATGTTTCAGCTATTGACTTCTTCATTGGTTACCCTTTCCCTTGCCCGGTCAATGGGTATTGTTGTGTTTCAGGGGTCGTTCGATAATATATTCGGACATCTCAACCTCATGGTGAACATGGGTGAGGATACGATGAGCCTGCCTATCATGTCGCCCATCCGAACTGAGGATGTGAGTGAGCGCATGGCCCCTGAGACTGTTCCGTCAGAAAAGGGGGTTAGGGAGGAAGTGGAGGTGGTAGCCGGCAAAGATATTGCCGAGGAGGTTGTGAGTATTAGGATCTGCTATTATCCTTCGTCAAAGCCTATTGGGATCGTGCTCAGGCACTAGAGGTGTATGAGTATGTGAAAGGCACCCGTGGTGTTATCCGAGTGGAGCGTATGGTTGATGCTATGGCCCGGGTAATCGAAACGACGGCTGCGTTGAACAGCTTGGATGCCTCGGTAAAGGGTCGTTTGGGTATGCAGATAGTTTCTCTGCGGGACATTCATTTTGCTGACACCGTAGAAACCTCGGCCTCCGTCGAGGGTTTATCCGACTGAGTTTTGAGAGTAGTTTGCATTTTGAGTTTCTCCATGCTTGTATAAAAATATTATTTATTTGGATTCGGCTTTGTCAGTTCTGTAATTATAGCCGCTCTGTGTTGGACGGATACTTTGCTGCTCCTTTGAGCTATTGGCTTATACTCGGCGTTAACACTTAGGTGGTGACATGCTGTTTTAGGGTCTAGGCCCGGCATGTCTTTGGGGCTCCATACGAACTTATCGATGTTATTGAAGAGGAACGTTTCCAGCTCCTCGGATTCCCCTTTTGGGAGGCTATCACCAATGAGAAAGTAGTGTTCCTCGTCCATATTAGGGATGCTCACCCTCCGGAGCGTCTCTCCCACTTGTTCCTCAACAACCCTCTCAGTTCAGGCTATTTGGTTGAGGAGCTTCCTCGTGCTCGTGGGTTGTTCGACAACAACCAGCTGTCTCTTCAGAGCTGCGGTGATATCTTCACAGCGTCGTGAATCCTCTTGACATCCTCGGGCCGTCTCGACCTCCCCTCTAGCATTGGGGTATTTCACCTTCTAGTGGTATGTCGAAGGTACGGCCCGCATGGCATGAAGCCATGGTCGGCCCAAGATTGCATTATGGCCTGAATTATCATTGACCACTAAGAATTCTACAGGGACTGATACGGATCCCGTCGTAACAGTTAGGACGATCTTTTTCAACGGTTTAGTCGTCTCGAAAATGAACCCGATCAGTGTGACGTCGGTAGGCTGCAGGTCCTACAGCTTAAGCTCCATCTTGTCAAAGAGCTCTTTGTACATGATATCACAAGAGGCTCTTTGGTCGACAAGAACTCTGCTGACCGTATCGATACCAATTTGGATGCGGAGGTTAATGGCGTCCCCGTGGGGGTATATCACCCTTTCTTCATCGAGATCTGAGAAAGAAATGGGCGGGTGTCGCTGCGGCGTGCACTGCCGCTTAGAAGTTGAAGCCTATGACGCCTTGGCTACCTGCCCAAAGTGCACCAGTTGCTGCTGTTGTGATCTTTCCCCTCCAGTGATCTTAGGTCTAGACAGATGCACGACGTTAATTGTTTTGCCTTGTCGGTTGTCGGCTCCATCGATGGCTAGCTGTTTGCCTTTGTTCCCGGCGCCCTTGATGAACTTGTTGAGGTATCCTGCGTCACCCCATGTGTTCATCTTCCACCGCAGATTGCGGAAGTGCTCAGTGAGATGGTCGTGATCCTCATGATAGGCGCAGAAGAGCTTGGAGTCTCTTTGATTGGGGGGAGTAGAGAACGGTTGTGGTCGGGAAACCAACTTTCCCTGCATATATCCTTAAGGATATCTTCAGCAGATAGGTTGAAAGTGTATCGCAGCTCGACCGGTTCGAAGGTTTTTCGGCGTTCCCTCTCTTGGAACCGGCCTTGTTGAAGTGGTTTGGGGGGGGGGGGGGGGTCGGGTAGGCGATCCGGAGCGGTTTAACCTCGCTGATCGGCATTAGATATGTGAGCTGGAGTGGTTTATGCTCGGGTTCTCGGAGTTGCTCTACCCTGTCATGGACCTCGGGACCTTTGTCCCGTCTGGTCGGTCTGACGGCTTCCCCCTGATTTTTCTTGGCTCTCTTGCGGCCCACTTGTGCTTCTCGGACCGACTCTCTTCTTGGCAGAGTTCGGTTAAGGAGTTGCATTTCCTCGTTCTTATCGGTGAGGTAGGTACAATAGGCTAGCAGAGCGTCAGTGGTCGGGAAGCTTTTGCCTATGAACTTTCTTCTCACCCAATAGCCGCTAGGGATGGAGTTGATAAAGTTTTGGATGGCTATGTTATTGGCATACTGCGAAATCTGGTTTGCCACGTCAATGAAACGTATCCAATAATCATTGAGTCGTTCATTCGGCTGCATTGCCATTTTTAGAAGGGTGTCGATGTTGACCTTATTCTTCCGATGAGCAGCATATCGGGTGGAGTACGCACGAAGAAGCTCCGCCAAGCTTCCTATGGAACCCCGTGGCAGGTTGTGATACCACGACGAAGCCTCTTGGCCCAAGCTGTTTTTGAAAAACTTGCACATCAGTGCAGGGTCATCACTCCACAGCTCCATCCTAGTTTTGTAGTGGCGCAGATGATCGATTGGGCAGCGTTTTCCATCGTATAGCCTGAATTCGGGGATGATGAACCCCCTAGGATTGCGGTGCCGAGTGATTTGCTCGGTACATGGGGTCTCTTGGCATACGTCCCAAGCCTGTTGGAACGCTTCATCTGGTGCTTGGTAGAGGAGGGAGTATCCTCCCTGGTGGGGCTGTGGGTAGTATCCTACCACGACCCTGTAGTTGGGGTACCCATTGTCGTGCGGGTTCGCATCGATGACATGTCCCGTGAGAATGTTTGGGTGGACGAATGTTGGAGGGATCGTTACTGGGACATTGCCCCCTTGGTAGGGTCCTCTTGTACTTGGTTGCCGCCCTGCCACTTCCATGGCAGCCCTATAGGCAGAATCTTCCATGTTATGTCAGGAGTCGGCATGTGCATTGGCGGTATGAGTAGGCGGTATCGTGATACCTGCTGTCGCCATGGCCGACATGCATGCGGCCAGCTGAGCTTGAAGCTGGTCGTTGTGACCCCGCTCGACTTGTGTTAATGTGGCCTCGTTCCCTGCTTGGGGAGCGAGTGGTTGTACTTCCACCGTGGACGGGGTAACTATCCGCGGTGGGAATATTGGGGGCCGGGACATTTGCTCGAGGACACAGTCCTCGGGCATGCCAAACCGGTGAGCTTCGTTCGTTTGTAGATGAACTTGGTGGGAACTGTAATTAACCGAGGCTGCTGGCAGTGGGAATCTTGAACTCGGTCTTGCCTGGGATTCGGGTAAGCGCCTTCTTGCGCGCCTTAATACGGGTAATGCTCGTTCGTCATCCGAGGACGTAGGGTTCTCGTCGACGAGCCCGTCAAGCTATTGGGGTTGTTCAGTCTGTTGTTTTTGGTGGACATTGGAGGTTGTTGGTTAGTTTCCGGACTGGATAGCGTCATATCTGTCGCGGATGGCAAGTAGATCGTCGAGGTCTTGTTGGCTAATTTGTACGTTTTGGTTATTGGTTTTGACTATATCGGGATGGATTTCCTCTATATTGGTCACCATTGTTGCTCGCCTAATAGAGTATTGATGTTCGATTTCGAAACTAGTTGGGAACTAGATGATTTCCGGAGACGGCGCCATTTGATAAAGCCATAACTTTGGTCGGTGGCGTTAGGCTTTTCAACAATAATATAATATATCAAATAGAATAAATAATGAACACTTCTTTAATCTTTATTACGCTCGGTGGTATAATTGCTCGGATTACAATTTTCTATTTGCATTTGTGCCCGGTATTACAACTTGCTCTTTTAATCTTGATCTTTCTTCGATCTCGGTGTTCGGTCTTGTATTTTGCTCGGTCTGCTTTCTAGTGGGGTGAGTTATGACAAGTTTTTCTCTTTTCTCTCCTTCTCTCTATATTTTTTAGATAGATTTTCTGGTCCTCTTTAAATGAGGGTACTTGGCTATTTATAGGCAATTATGCCTTTTAGGATGTTGACAAATGTCTCCATCTTATGAGATTTTTCAGACATGAGTCCCTTGTTAAGTGGGCTTGGGCTTTTAGCTATATTCACCCTTATTCTCAAAGAAAGGCATGTTGTAACCCATTTAAGCATTGGATACCCCTTGACAATGTGTGGGTTGATTCATACCCGAATAGATTGTAACGGGTCTAATTTTTAGTTTATATCAGAAAGTGTATCATATATTTCTTCTTCCTCATCATTAATAGGAGTAACTTGTTTGTAAAAATTATCTTTCATTTTATGTATTTTGTTAAGAGCGGATTGCAAAAAGATTTGTGAATTGAGAAATTTAGATAAAGTGAGGGGTTTATATATGTATGAAGGGAGCAGTTGGTTAGAAAGGGCTGGGAAAAAGATCGTATAACTTGTTAAAAACTAGTATGTGAATGGGAAGACTAAAACGTGGGTAATAATTATACACATTAGCATATAGTATAATAAAAATGATGATGTTTAGGGTTGACCACTGGATACCATAGAAGGAATATGAAAATGAAGCTTTGGTTTAAAGTAACTTGGCAAATCCGGTTGCATTGAAATTGATCATTTTAGTTATCTGGAGTAAACTAAGAAACTGAAGTAACTCTTAGAAATTTGTTTTTTTTGATATCTTAAAAAAAAAAAAAGTTAATTAGTTCTTCTCTCGATCAGAACTATTAATAAAGCCGTGTGTCTACTTTTGTTTTTACATGAAAGATTAAAACCTTGTGGTCATCAAGTGTATGCATTTCTTGACGAGCAATTTTTGATAAACATTGAGGGAGTTTGTCAACTTAGGATTTGTATAAATTATCATCTCAAATTATGGGAAACATGCATGTTTGATGTGCGTATAACTTATAAATACTGTCATGTCTCGAGTCATAAGAAACTTGGTCTTTTGAGCTTATCTCTCCTTATACCTTACAAATCTTTAAATACATTTTCTCCATGTAATTGTTTGCTTAAACTTCTACTTAACTACTACGCTAGCGTATCATTTCATAAACCATAGAAAGGTTTATCATAATTTGGAAATATCAACATCTCAAATACTAATTGTTTGCTTAAACTTCTACTTAATTACTATGCTAGCGTATCATTTTATACATAGCTTAGGCTCGCTAAATGTATTTTGCAGTCAAAGAGCAGTAGTATTATACCAAACTCTTGATCGTCCATCAATGAACCCTACCAAAATACGCCACATAACACTACAAAATAATATTTGATTTACTGAGAGTTAAAAGCTGTCACAAGTCTGTCGCTAATTTAAAAAGTTGTCACAAATCTGTCGCAAATTGACTAAACTGTCACAAATCCGTCACAAAAACCGTCGCTAATAAGCTCGTAACAAAAAATACTGTCACTAATTCCGTCACTATTTGGGTTTTTTTTTTAGTTGAAGTCCGAGCATCAAGCGAACTAATGTTGTAGAGATCGGAAGAAAACGACGGGAAGAGGAGGAAATATTAGAGGCATGATTAAAAAAACTATTGGAAAATACAAATATCAGTGTATCTATTTAATTTATATTCTTTTATATGAAAAATACTAATATCAATGTATCTGTTTTATACTCTTACTTCTATATATGTAAGTTTTATTAGATTAATGGGTAAATTTTCGATTGTTATCTTATCTATAACTTAATTAAGAATTAATCCATAAAACTGAAATTAATTAATGATTGGTCCATTTCCCCTAACTAACCAATAAAAAAAATAAAAAAATAAAAATGGAAAAAAAAAAAAAAAAACTTTAAAGAGACAAAACCCCGAAAAAACACGAATAAAATTTTAAAATTCCCAAAAAATATAAAATCAACAAAAACGAAAAAACGAAAAAAATAAAATAAAAAAATAGGCTGACTCGTCTTAATTCATATTAAAAACAGTCTGAATTATTTTAATTCATTTTAAAAACAGTCTTGAGTCATTTTAAGTCATTTTAAAAACAGACTGAGTCGTTTTAAGTCATTTTAAAAATAGTACGAGTCGTTTTAAGTCATTTTAAAAATATTCTGACTCGTTTAAAGTTATTTTAAAAGCAGACTGATCAGTCATTTCAAGTCATTTAAAAACAGTTTGAGTCATTTCAAGTAATTTAAAAACAGTATGAGTCGTTTTAAGTCATTTTAAAAACAGTCTGAGTCATTTTAAGTCATTTTAAAAACAGTCTGAGTCCTTTTAAATTATTTTAAAAACATTCTGAGTCGTTTTAAGTCGTTTTAAAACAAATCTGAGTCATTTTAAGTCATTTTAAAAGTAGTCTGAGTAATTTTAAAAACAATCTGAGTCGTTTTAAGTTAATTTAAAAACAGTCTGAGTTATTTTAAGTCATTTTTAAAACTGTCTGAATCATTTTAAAAAATAACCTGAGTCGTTTTAAGTCATTTTTAAAAATATTCTGAGTCATTTTAACTTATTTTAAAAATAGTTTGGGTAATTTTAAAAACAGACTGAGTCATTTTAAATCATTTTAAAAAAATTATGAGTCATTTTAAGTCATTTTAAAAACAGTCTGAGTAGTTTTAAGTCATTTTAAAAACAGTTTGAGTCATTTTCAGTCATTTAAAAAGCAGTCTGAGTAATTTAGAAACAATGCGAGTCATTTTAAAAACAGTCTGAGCCATTTTAAGTCATTTCAAAAGCAGTCTGAGTTATTTTAAGTAATTTTAAAAACAGTTCAAGTCATTTTAAAAACAGTATGAGTCATATTTAAATCATTTGAAAAATAGTATGAGTCATTTTCGGTAAGTTTAAAAACAGTTCGAGTTATTTTACAAAGCAGCTCGAATAATTTTAAAAACAGTCTGAGTCATTTTTAAGTCATTTGAAGTCATTTGAAAACTATTGCAAGTTATTTTAAAGTTTTAACAGTTTTTGGATTTTTCGGCTTTTTCCGACTTTTTTGAACTTTTTTTCATTTTTTTGTGATTTTGGATTTTGTTATTTTCTTGGTTTATTTAAATTTTTTACCATTTTTCGGATTTTTTTCGGATTCCCGACTTTTTTGAACGTTTTTTCATTGTTTTGTATTTTTTGGATTTTTAGGGGGTTTTTTAAAATTATTTTACCAAGTTTTGGATTTTTCTTGGTTTTTTTATCATTTTTTCGGGTTTCCGACTTTTTAAAGTTTTTTTTTGGTATTTTCGTTTTTTTTTAGTTTTTTTTAAAAAAACAGATTTTTTTTTCCATTTTTTTTTTTTTTGAGTTTTCCTTATTTTTTTCATTTTATTTTTATTTTTATTGGGTAATTAGGTGGCTGACCAATCTTTAATTAAATTTTGTAGGGTGGTCAATTCTTAATTAGTTTTACAAATAATTGACCAATATTTAATTAAATTTTGTAGAATGACCAATAGTTAAATACAGGGGGGAAGCTAAGTGGGGACGATCGGGTGCCACGGCACCCCCCATAATTTTAGAAATCCCAAGTGACGCAATTTTTTTTTAGTACAATTTCTTTTTAGGTGTAGATTTGGCACCCCCAATAAAAATATGTTACTTGTACATATATTTATAGCTAATGTTTGAACCCAAAACACAATAATTAAATTTGGGCCGAAAGACCCAATTATATTTTTCTTTGATATTGGACTTTTTAAGATTTAATTAAAAAAAAATAACATCAACAACACTTCTCTTCGTGCGTGTCAGCGTGTGTATCAAAATAAAAAACAAAGTTGAAAAAAGAAAAACTCCACTCCTCTGTGCTGCTGTGCACCGCATTGATTGGGGTTAGATTTAATTAAAAAAACATCAACAATTCTATCCTTCTGGCTCGGTAAGGTATACTCTTCTATTTATTTTTTCCTTTAATATGCTTCTTTTTATTATATGTATTGATGTTATGTTGCACCATAGGTGTTTGATTAAGTACTCAAAGGAAAAAAAAAATAGGCTATTAACTCTTAGAGTTTAATCTGCAGATCTGGCATCGCTAATATTTTTATCGAGTATAAAATGGGAAAAACACCTAAAATAAATTCGTTCTTTAAGAGAGCTAATGTTTCTCCGACGGAAGAGAATGTTGGTAGTAGTGTTGATCACGTGACAATCGATACGCCTAGTCCTCCAACAAAAATTCAAAGAATCGACACAGTAGAATTTGATATTAATTCGCTAGAGCGTGATCCTGGATTACGTAGAAAAATTTGGGAGTATCCTGTTAATAGGCGTGACGAAGTTCGTAGGGCGTACATAACTCTACATGGTCCAAATCGTCCCGATTTAGGAAAAAAATATCCGTATACTCTTGCATCCGCCAAGGCTCGTCCTCGAAGATTTCAAGCTCCGTGGTTTGCTTTATTTTCGTGGTTGGAATATTCAGTGGCCAAGAACAAGGCTTTCTGTTTTCCTTGTTTCCTTTTTGCGCCTCCGGATGGGTCTAGTTTTGCAGGACATAGTGCATTTGTTGTTGAAGGTTTTGATGGTTGGAGGAAGGTCAATAGCGGGAAAACTTGTTCTTTTCGTTTGCATGAAGGTGTTAATTCCGATTCTTGTCATCGAACCGCTGAACATAAATGGAAGGAAATACAAAACCCAACTCAAAATATTGAAAGGGTGATTGTAAAATTTTCTGCCGAACAAGTTTTTAACAATCGCATTCGCTTAAAAATTTCTATTGACTTGGTTCGAAGATTGGCCTTTCAAGCTATGCCTTTCAGAGGGCATGATGAGAAATCAACATCAAACAACCGTGGTAATTTCCTTGAGTTTTATGATTTATTAGCATCATATAATGAAGAAGCCACCAAAGCATTGATAAATGTTCCAAAGAATGCCACTTACAAGTCGTCTGATATTCAAAAAGAAATTTTACATATCTTTTCTATAAAAGTGAAAGAGGCGATTCGAGAAGAAATTGGACATGCTAAATTCTGCATTATAGTGGACGAAGCTCGAGATGCGTCAAAAAAGGAGCAGATGGCAGTAGTTATAAGATTTGTTGATAAAAATGGTGTTTTACGGGAGCGTTTTTTTGGTATTGTTCATGTTCCCAACACTATGGCAGTGACACTAAAAGATAGCATATGCTCAGTTCTCAATCACCACAATCTCGATATTCGGAATATTCGGGGACAAGGATTTGACGGTGCAAGTAACATGCGGGGTGAGTTTCATGGACTACAAGCTTTGATATTAAGTGATTGCCCATATGCTTATTATGTTCACTGCTTCGCACATCGATTACAATTAGCATTAGTGGCATCAGCAAAAGAAGTGCTTCCAGTCGACCGATTTTTTGCTAAATTGCTTCGGATCGTGAATATTGTTAGTGCATCATGCAAGAGAAATGATGAGTTGAAAGCTGCCCATGCCGATGATATTGCTTTCTTAATTTCCATTGAAGAGCTTGAGACTGGAAGAGGATTAAATCAAATTGGTAATCTGCAACGACCTGGTGATACTCGCTGGAGTTCTCACCTAAAGTCTGTTTCTAGCTTGATAAAAATGTATAGTGCTGCTTGCATGGTTTTATTTAATATTTATGAAGATGGACCTACTTCTCTAAAGGGAGAAGCTCGTTCAACACATAAGGCATTAACTTCCTTTGAATTTGTCTTTATACTTCATCTTATGAAGTCAATGTTAGGAATCACGAATTCTCTTTGTCTAGTTTTGCAATCTAAAACTCAAGACATTCTTAAGGCTACTTCAATGGTTTTATCTACTAAAAGCATTCTTCAAAATCTTAGAGATGATGAATTCGATGATTTGGTTGCTACCGTCAAACTCTTTTGTGAATCACGCAACATTGATATCCCAAACTTGAATGCAAAATATTCTTCGAGGTATGATCCCACTCGTGATAACTTTTCAGTACTTGACCGCTATAGAGTTGATATTTTCTATCGTGCTATAGATTCTCAAATTCAAGAACTAAATCGTCGCTTTGATGAGCAAGTAATGGAATTGTTAGTTCTTATTTCTACTTTGAATCCTAATTGTCACTCTTCAATATTCAAAATTGATGATATTTGTCTACTTGTTGACAAATTTTATCCGGAGGACTTTACGGAGTTTGAGAAAAATAACTTGAAATTGGAACTTCGACAGTACGAGAATTGTGTTATTTCTCTTCCTGAATACAAGAATTTATCATCGATTTCCGAGCTTTGTCAATGGTTGGTAGAAACAAAATGGTGTACAACATATCAGCTTGTTTATAGAATTGTGGTTCTCGTGCTTACTCTTCCCGTTTCTACCGCCACCGCAGAAAGATCATTTTCAGCTATGAATATCATCAAAACTAGTATTCGTAATAAAATGGAAACCGATTATCTTGAAGATTGTATGATGATGTATATTGAGAAAGATATTGCTTCAAAATTTAGCACGGAAACTATCATTGATGCATTTGCGAATGCGAGCAGCCGTCGGGTTCATTTATTTTGATTTTATCAGGTATCATGTTAGTTATTTGCAATAATTTTTGTGTTTATGCTTTGGTATTTGTTCAACAACACTTAAATGGGGTATATAGATTATGGGTGAGTATGAAAAATTATTATTTTAAGTTGCTTTTTTTTTTTGGTATATTTTGGCATCCCCATTTACACATCCTGGCTTCGTCCTTGAACCAATAAGTAAATATTTTAAAGTGCATTCAAACACTGCAGCCGTACAGACTGTGACGTTAATATAAGCTCACGTCATCGGCTTACAGACTACAAATATTACTAACACTGTTAAAATTTACTCACACGTTGCGCTTGAGATACGTAATGGCATAAATTTCGTACTATATTTTATTTTAAACATAATATTCAGATTTTGTATCATTTATTGTAGTTATGCACTTATGTATGTTAAAACGAATTGTTAATTAATTTATGATACATCCGTAATTAGGAAAATATAGTGAGAACAAATTGTTAATTAATTAGATTAGGTATATTGGTAATTATTAAAACATAGTGAGAGTATTTTTAAAAAAATTTGACAAAATTAAACAGACTCATTTCTCTTGGTTTGTCTTGTTATAATATAATGATATACAGGAATAACATGCAGAAAAAAACTCGCCAGGAACACAAGGGAAAGAGAAGAATCAACATAATGATAACGGAAACTTTCAAATTGTACAAGAACGGATATATTTTCCAATAGCAATACCATCAGATCTGTTAAGATAAAATTCAAAAGCTAATTTATCAGCAGAACCAGAAAATTTTGGTCCTTCATACGCAAGGAAACAATGGTACGGTACCATAGAAAGACTAAAATAGACGTGGTTTCATATATAATAAAATACTATAGATAAGGAAAGGAGAAAAATCAGCATAGTAATATGAAGGGGAAAAATAATAGTACATGGATGAGTATTATATAATTCTGTAAACCAAAACCATCTGATCTGTCAAAATACAACTCATAACCTAATTATTCAGCAAGATTGCCAAATTCTTGTGTCCTTTATACGCAAGGAGATTACTACGGCCAGAAGAAAAGGTAAAAAGAAACTAAACATGGTTTCAAGCACAATAATGTGCATACTTAAGACTTAACAAACTTTTCGAAATAATTGAAGTTACAGATTCTTAAAAGCGGACTCATGAACACGAGGGGTCAAACGCGCCAACAAAGCTTTATTATGACAATGCTCCTCATCTACAAAGTAATAAGTTCCATTGGCTTTGAAAGTCACATATGGCCTATTTGTATCTGCAACCCTTATATCGGAAAACTTCAGAGTTTTCGGAGTTAGCGAGGCCAGCCACGTCATCATCTCCACCTCAAAAGTGTCTGAACCTGGGTGCCACCTCAGCTTATGAATATAAGGACTGACGAACCAGTGCAGAAGAGCAGTAGTCGAAGCACTAAAGAAGATGACCGAAGATGCCACGGCCCCTTTGAATATCACGTTGAGATCCGAAGATGTCATGAAGGTTATGACGGGGCCCAAGGATACAGAGAGGCAACATGTTGAGAGAGAGAGGATTTTCACTTTCTTGATGGTGTTAGAGATTGGACCGTTGTAAACGATGGCCCCGTCGTCGTTTTTGTTGTTGCTAAGGTTGTCTCCTTTCTTTGGTCCGATGCTGATTTTGTCGTCATCTTCGGCTGAGGTGGCGCGAGATAGATATCTTTTCTGAGCAAAAGCAGAGATGAAGTTGGGTTGAGGAGATCTGCTTTGTACCAAAGGTCCAGGCCTGTAGTGTTGGTAGCCTGAAATAGTGAAAGCTATTAAAACCGGTAAAATTTACATATATATTCTGTAGATATTCCATATTAAAGAAAGAAGGGCCAGAACTACTCCATTGTCACTGTCATTATTGATTATACTAATAACTCTGGATCAACTAGTACCGTTTATCAAGCACATATTATATAAACTTCTTCCTTCTTCTACTTCAAGTTATCAAGCGTGCTTTTGCAAACCAAGATAATGCATTTGTATAATCTTTATTCATATATTTTTCAAAGATTTACATTTGTCAGTTATGATCTACTTTACAGCAAGATTTCTAAAGGCGCTAGGCGGGAAGGCCCTCAGCCTGGTGCTTACGTAGCTGCCTGGGCTGCCTTTTCTCTGCCCAGCCCGATTTCCCCCACCTAACTCCGCCTATGCTCAGGCATATGGTCGCGTCCTAGTGCCTCATCGCTGCCTAGGCGGGGGACCAGGCGCCTAAGCATTACAGTACTTCCGATGCAAACATATATATACTTTTCGCTTCTTACAAAACGCACATATTTAAAATAGAATAAATATGTCTATGTACCTACAAGGCTACAAATAGAAACAAAGTGAACCAGAGACTAGCTAAAAGAAAACATATATTGAACATTAACATTTTTGGTGAACTATGGCATTTAAAGTCTAGAGGCTAACATCGGTATTGTCAAGTTTCTTCAATTCTTCAACACAGAAAAACAAAAACACTCAGGGTAAACTGCTAAAAAATCTAAAGCTTCAACAAAAATACCAACTTTGTGTATGAAGTTTACAAGTCCAGAAAAGTAAACTACTTGCCTTAAACAGGAAAAAAAACATCTCAGCCAACATATGTTATATAATACATGCGTGCTACCCTATATAAGTCTATTATCAGTCGTGAATATTACAGCATACCGTCCACTCACCCATATGTTAAACTTAAAAAACTGAATGTAGAACAATGATCCTCAGAAGAGACTACCATCGTAACAGAAAGGATGAAAAAATAAGCTCATATATTTAGGAGAGAGATTTGCGTACCATATATTTACGGTGCAAAGAGTGACAGACTGGCAGTATTAAACTGACCTAAAATAGTTACTAGAAAGAATGAAAGAAAAACTAGCCCTAGCTACAAAGAAAATAACAGCTTATATTCTTATAAGTTTATTGACTAACTGATCAGGGTTAAATCTTTGAAACCCGAATAGGAAAGAAGCACAAAAATATCAAATTTTTCCTCTAAATACACATTATGCCTAATGTTAATGAATTCAATGCTTTTTGGTTCTAATGTTTTCCTAAGTTTTCATCCTCTAGAGATAGCTAGATTTGTGTAACAAGCTTAGATGAACTCACCCGCAAAATCAAGCTATCGAGTGAAGGGTACCCAAGGTATATAACAAATCTATACCTTACACAATGAAACGGGATCGTTACACTTGCACATTAAAGAAGGTTTTGGCTGATCCTTCCCAATTTCAGCTTTAAACAATCATGTACTTGACAATTTAACATAATACACTATCCTGTACAGTTTACGTGGAAGTTCAACAAAATACACAAATAACAAACCCTAGCAAGAGTCTTCCTTTTCTTTTTATATATTTTAATTTACATAGCAACAGAAAAGGAATCTTCTTATCAGTTGTCTAAACAAGGATAGTGCGAAGATCAATGTGAAAATTGTGGCTCATCACTAGACACTTAATGAAAAGGTTTTCTCTATCATTGGGGTTTGCTAACAATATGTCAATACAAGACCAACAAATTATCAACATCGTTTATACGGACAATTATACATTGGCTTTCAGTAATAAATAAAAACATAACCTAGCAGAAAAATCAACTCTTTCTAAAAAAAGGCAACAAAAAAACTTCAATTACTCATTTCTTCATCCTTCCTAAAAACAAAATAACCTGGCTACCAAACAGGCCTTTTTATGAAATATTTTCTCACAAATGTTGACCTCGTCTATAACATTAAATCTTATTCTTTAAAAACTTACATACTTATCTATAACATTAAATCTTATTCTTTAAAAACTTACATACTCATTGTGAGAGGGAGAATAAAGAGTTGTGAAATTGATTCTCCGAAGGAGCGTGGGAGAGTGTCGAATTAAATTGCTAGTCTAACAAAGCCCTATTTATAATAGAGGAAATTAGCTAAAGCTACAATTTGGACAATTTAATTAGCGAAAACGAATTGTCTCCAATCTTTCTTTCACATAGGTCATAAATTATATTAAATTAGAGTCAGACCAATTTATATCGAAACAATGCTTCAAAGTTATGTGTTGGCACTGTATCTGTCTAAAAACACTATATTTAGGTTTTAAGTAAAGTAATGAGTACATAATTTAGCAGCTGAAATAGATTAACATTATTTTAATCAAATTTGACAGTACATGACCTAAGGGAACGACAATAGCTCAAATTTATACAGATTATTAGACCCTCAGAAAATATATATACTACACAGGCAATCATACATACATACACGACTACACACGTATTAAACTGAAATTAAGACATTTACAGACTAATTAGATAATTCAGATATATGTAGTATGTATATAGATATAGATATATATATATATATATATAGAGAGAGAGAGAGAGAGAGGACCAGAGTAGGTAGAAAGTGATTTGAGATGATGACGTGTCGTTTGGGATCTGATCAGCTGATAAAGAATCGTCCTCCCCATTTCTCTCTCTCTTCAGATTTGCGAAAATAAAAAATATGTAGTGAGCTATAACAAATTGAAATTGGACTTTAGGGTTTTGGCGTGGTTTTGGCATTAAATTTGTTTATAGATAAAATTTATATAGAAAAAAACATATAAGGGCATTTGGTCTAGTGGTATGATTCTCGCTTAGGGTGCGAGAGGTCCCGAGTTCAATTCTCGGAATGCCCCCTTCTTTTATTTTATTTATCCTTTTTTTTATAACTTTATACGTGAGTTGGGCTCATAATATTCATAATGTTCGACAAATTGTGTACAAATACGGGTTTTTCTTTTCTACGATCAATCAATTAAACGGCACAAAGTATCGTTTTCAAAATTAAATATTTCAATTGTTATTTATTTTCAAATTTTGATTAATAATTAAATTTATGTTAGTATCAACTAGGATTATATATTCTTATTTGGGTTTTTATTGTGTTGTAAAATTTATTTTTAATTTATTAAATCTAAATTTGTTTAATATATATGATAAAAAATGAAAAATTAAATTAGTTATTAAAAAAGTATCATCTAATCTTCTATTTTTTAATCTAATGGTTGTAAATGTGATTGAAAATTGTACGGTCTAACTCAATGACCGTGCAAAATGAAAACCCCACAAATTCCCCACTACAAATATTAGTTATGTTAGTAACTTTATTTTTTAAGGGTACTTAAACAATCCGTTTGATAAGTAAGAGACGGGTACTAGAGATTACATGATAGATTAGGACGCGTAATATATATATAGTCAACAAAGTTCGGTTAAACTTCTAATGTCTATTAATAAACCTATTTATTTAATTATAAAAATAACTTTAGTTACTGTAAATTAAGGCACAGACAATATGTTAATTTCTCATTTAGTGTTAGATTTCTAACTTGATGTGTTTGCAAAACTAATTGTGATTGTTATTTTGTTTTGTTCTTTTTTCCCCTCAGCAATTTTCACATTTTAATTACAAACGAGACATCTTTTTTACTTTAAATGATATGGAGTTAAACATGAGGATGCCTCGAAATAAACAAATAAAATGTGAATAAAATACCGACTTCCAAATAAGAGGATCACTATTTTGAAAATATCTACACATTTTTTAATAATTAAACGTGTGTTCTCCATTCTCAACGTGGCTGCTATTCAAGCATAGGGGTCACAATTCACAGTTATAATGTTTATCATTTTGTTGTTCTATTTTTTTTCAATTATTAAATTTACCAAAATGATCGACTTAATTACATTACCGGTAATTATTTTAAATTTAACAATACTTATTTTATTATTAGTTTAGCAACAACACGTATCAGACATCCTGACAGTTTATTATAGTGTTACAAATATCTTTTTTCTAATTACAAAAATACCCCAACTAGGTAAGAACTACAACAGTAAAAAAAATGCTCATTTGGTGAAATAAATTAGTTTTGAACTATAGTTAAAGTTGTAAATGAAAATGAAAATGAAAATGAAAATAGAGGTAACTAGCTTAGGGATAGGTTAATAAAATCTTCTTCTAAATAGTGTAGATGTAATTTTGCAATTTCTCATTTGTAAAATCAAATGTGGCCAAGTAGGGTTCAAATTTTATTAAAGTTCGAATAGTCAGATTTTTTGTTTTTTCATATGAATTCGTAATTTATTTATTTTGATTTTTTTTATAAATCAATGTACTATTTTATTTCTGAAGTGTTTGTTCAAAAAAATCTGTAAATTTTGACATTTTATATTTTTTTTGGTATTTATTAATATTTCTATCTTATAAATTATCAAACAAATAATTAAACATAAAAAAATCTATAAAATGTCAAATTTTACAGATTTTTTTAATAAATATTTTACAAATAAAATAATACATTAATTTAAAAAAATCAAAAAAAAATTACAAATACACATGAAAAAACAAAAAAGCTGGAAAAAAAAAAAAAAAAAAACTCACTATTCAAACATAATAAAATTTGAAGGTTGAAGATACGTGTTGCGGTATGTTGCATAGTTTGCCTGTCAGGAGCATGTGCGATAAGCTTCAAACTAAATCCAAATAACAATTCAATCAATAAAGTATATAGCAGCACAAAAGGGTGGAATATGTACGAAGAATGCCTAATAATGGCAAATTCTTTGTGTCAACCTTCTGAAGTACTGTAAGACCGTTAATTTGAAGATTTTAAAAAATTCTGAATAATTTATTGACCATGTTAGCATTTTTGAAAATTTGAAGACAATATAATACCATGACGTATGAACAAGTAGAAATCTATGTACAAAGCCTGTTAGACGTGGAACAAAAGGTACGATGATCATAAACAATAAATTAACGTTCGTACAAACTTATATATATATACATACATTCATGAATTACTATTTTCCGCAAGAAATCCCTACTTCAAAATGAAAAAGGCTGATCTTCATGAAGACTATTCTGGAGACATATCAGACTCCGATGACATTCTCTCTTTCGCCAATCTTCCAATCCCTGGCTACATATACGACCCTTCTGGTCGGATCAGCTCATCGTCTGAGCAAGACAGGTTCGAGTTTCTCAACAGTTTTGGGCCTGATCCTGTTAAAAACGATCCGTTTTCACCATGGGGAAAAACAAAAAGCAAGTCTATCAACAATGAGGCCCGAACCAGTTTCAAATCCAGGTCAAATCGCAAGAGTTTCAAGGCCGGTTCAGCTAGGAAGAGTAGGTCAAGCTCTGTCCGAGTCACTGCTACGAACCACCTCCACTCAGGCAGGTTTTGGCCGGTTCTGAAGGGAGTTGATGCGGGGTCGTCGGTGAAGAAGGGTCACAACCGTCATGAGCTACCTCAGGTGGAGGAGAGCGAGGTGGCTCTACGGGTAGAACATGAAAAGCCTCCTACATGGCGTGGGTCCCACTTCGCCAATGTGTTGGCCAAATTTGGATGCTTATCGGCATAGTTCTCAATGTTGCTCGATAATATTGTGTCTTTCTTTTTTCTTTTTGTTTTCCTCATTGATACTCAAAACAATACTGGATGATACTAGATATGTATTTATCGTTAAACAAAAAACATATATACAAGTTGTTTTTACTTGAGTTTAAAAGTATTTACTAAACATGAACTTTCTCTATCAATATGGATATACAGATACAAAAAATTTACACCAATTACAAGTTTTTAAGCAATTAATGATATTTGTAGACTAATTAAATAACAGCTTAAGCATATACTCAACAGAGAGCTCTTTGATAGTACATCAGAAACATATCAAACTTATTTAGTCTCTACATGTGTGTCAAAAAATCTATCCAAACACTACTGATGTGCCTCTATGATTTACCTAAAATTCGGTCTATTTCATTGTTCATATTATTATCAAGAAAAAAAATGATGGGTCTTGGCTAAATTATATTCCAATTATATTATATATACTATTAATGTTTAGACGGACATCAGCGTATTAGACTTTCGTCAGTGTATTAGACTATATATATCCGTTTGAATCTGTTAAACTGTATATTAGATTATCCATTAAGTTGTTTGTTGGTGCATTTTTAACCATTTTTTTGGGTATATATATATCATTTTATTTTTTTATTTTTCATTTTCTTGTTGGACTGCTTTTTCTTGACTTTTAATTTTTTGTGGTTTTTCGAATTTTTTAAATTGTCGTGTAAAAAGAAAACTGGAATCAAATTCCAGACCTACAATAAGACTTACAAGATGGGTGTAATTATAATGAACAATTAAGATTCCTGAGTACACAAACAAAGTAGCAACTAAGCCATCAAAGAATCCGTTTGGGCAAAGCCTACAAAAAAAAATAGCGATCCCTAGGTTGCTTTATGTTATGTGCTTTCTCCCTGTTTATACTTTTTCTCCATTCCTCATTGTCGTTTTCATTGGCATAATTAGCTACTCTAAGAATAACCTTGAACAGTTTCAACAGGCAAGTACTAAGCAATATGGACATACAATCATCACATGTATAACTTCCAAAAGTATGGTCGCTATTTTGAATCTTGATACTCTTGCTTAGGATCGTACATACATTAATATTCAAGCGTAAGAGTATTGAGTTGAGACTCGAGTGTATAGGTCCTAGTGAATCAGGTTAAAAATGTACTTTAGATAGATAGATGAATATATGCAATCATGTGTCTCATCATGTTTTATTTATACATTTAATAAGCTAATTGTGACACTTATATGAGTTTTGGGACGATTTGATCATGTGGTCTGGCACAAATATTGCAACCGAGACAACGTGACAACCCCCAGATGACTTACCTTGGCTCCAAGATAATCCAAGGCCGCTGCAGAAACTTGACTTGTTTCCCGTACAATCTCGCCATCAAGGAGCTGGACTAGCTGCAGGTGCGTCTGAGGCAATCACGCTTTGCACTGTTGTACAAACAGCTACCTATTGTTTTGACCAAGTTTGCAGCTTGGTGATCATTTCTGGCCTCACAACTGACATGTAGGATGGCGACCCTAAACTGAGTTAAACATACCAGGAAAAAAATTGCTTATTGCTCAAACATGTTATTCCGGGCTGTTATCCCGAAAGTCTAAACCTACTCTTCCGAGATTGAAAACATTGTTCTGAAGGACCAAATAATTCTCTGTTATAACATCCGCAATCATGTTTAACTTATCAACGCTCAACATTCAATGGGCTAATGTGCCATATTCAGACTTTCAAACACGAGGTTTTATTCTATTCAGAAAAAGGGTTACAGGCCTACAGCAAAATTATCCGGAATAGCAAAACCCAGTCATGTACTGTGTGATGACTGATGATTATGGAAAACCTACTTATGCGGGCGTAATTGCAAAGAAGACATAATATTGCAGTGGGATTCAATTTCAATATCTTAATTAAGGTTAATTAAAAACATTTTACACTTTTAGTTTCTAAAACTAAAATTAAGTTTCCATAACTCCTAAATGTCCAGATTCTTACTTTTTGCAGATTATACCATATTAACCGATAAGGAATTAATTATAGGTTGAGCAAAAGTTAATTGAGTGGAACACCTTAATGTATAGGGTGGCTTCAAAAGTTCTCATTACCAACTCTGCTCCCTATTGAAGTTGGAAATATGACCTCATAGATGGATTAGGTGAGAATTGAGATATAATTAAGTTTGCGTTGACTCTCTTTATTTGTTTATTTTGTACTCCCAAATATAATCCCGCAGCAGTAATCCGATAGAGATACATCTAATTATAGGTATGCCGTATGCGTATAAATGAAGAAATCTCAATGTATTAAATGAGGCAAAACAGGTTTTAGGCTTCTAGCTAGGGAAATTGGCCACTCACGCTTAATTTTGTCCAATTCACTTAATCACCTGCTCACCGCCTAATCTGTTTAATCTGGTCTAATCTATTAGGCTTCGAGGTTTTATCTAATTATCTAATTTTCGTATATGCTTACTTTTCAGTACATACTTTCACAAACCTTACTTAATGAAGTTGTTGATTTTCAAGTGAAAAATATAGAAGACTTTTAGTTACAACCGGTCCAAATTTTCTTAATAATGTTTGTATGGATCTGGAACGAGCTTGAACTATGAAATGCTTGGTTGTGCCGCTCTTTTTGTATGATTATGAATTTTTCGAAAAAGAAAAATTTAGGACTTGGTCTATGAACTAAAAAATAAGATTAGACTGAAATCCTACTTTTCCAAAAGTGAGCATCAAATCATGCCGAACACAAGAGATTGGAGGGAAAAAATAGGCAACATCGTTAAGTTAAATTGCCGTCCATTTAAGTCCCCTACCTACAGTAGCTGTCAACAGACCTTATTTTGATCATAAATTCATAGACCATAGTTAGTTAACATAGTCTGGCCTAACTCTAAGGAATTCATAATATACTTTGGATACAATTTTTTGTAAACTCTTATTATTAATTTACAAAAGGACTATAAATGTAACATGATGAGAACCTGACAAGCAGTTGAACTGCTTTAACGGCACACTTTTATTTTAGTGTGAAAAAGGTTAAATACTACATATGGACTAGTATTTCAAAAGTTTACATGAGAATTGAGTCGGGTGTTTGCGAGTTACGAATTTTCCTTCCATATTAACGTGATAGCATGGGTTGTATGCAGTACATTAACTTGAATACAGTCAATTCACGATATTAAAAATGAGAATTATATTTAAATTGTCAAGTTCAATTATGGTCAGTTACATGCCTTTTTAGTCTTGTCTTATACATGAGAGAATAATATTTTATTAGTGGATGATGATATGCATGGGAAAATAAAAATTGAACTCAACTTTCCAATAATTCTGTCATTCAAGTTTCATGATCAATTTGTTGGCCTGCTTAGCTTCTTTTTAATTGAAGTCATCATCTACAATAAAATTTCCTTTATTCTATTATGTCTCTGACAATTATTTTATGAAGTTAATTCTATTCCATTTTAAGATTCGAAAATTCCAAACCTCCAATGTACCAAGACTGCTCCAAATCGGTAAATACATTTAAATTTATGCTTTATCAACATGTCATCAATACAATTAATTATGTTGGATTTTAACTCCATTTTTATGCAATATTTTCAATCATTTTGTGCGTTGAAAAAATATAGCCCATTACATCAATGGTACACGTAGTTCAGGCAAATAATCTGTTGGTCTTCATATATAGTTTCAATTTACCTTTTTTGATGACATTTTTGTAGTTTTAAAACACTCAATACTCCCCGTATGTCACAGCACAAAACTAATTAACTCTTAAAAAAAGAACCACCCATGTGTTACTGGGGAATTTACCAACTCACAAAACAGCAATCTCAAACCCTAGTGTTATTCACGCAAGATGGATTCGATCCGAAGAAAATAAATGTAAACATTAATTTGATTAATATTGTGAAACTTTGTTGATTACAACGAAGACGAACTTGAACTGGAAATCTAACAGCTAATAATTACTCTTAAAAATTGGAAATAACTCGGATAAACTGGAAATAGAACGAGAAATAACTGCGGAAATAATGACAAATGCTTAGAAGCTTAAATTGTAAATGTGTTTGATCTTTTTGTTGATCGAAAATGAAAGGAAATAAAAGGAAATATAAAAGTGATAAGGAAATACAATAAAATATAAATTGACAAGTAAATACAAGGAAATATAAACTGATAGGAAAATGATGGAAAATATAAATTGACCTTTATTTGTGTGTTTGTCAGCCCATTTATTCATGTCATTGCCTTTGTATTTATAGTGTTTATTCATAACTTCCATAAACCGCTACTTGAATCTGATTCGACACGTGTCCCATTCTTTAAATAACTTGCTTTAGTGGGGAATGATTAAAATTTGAAGAATTGAATAGTTTATCCTGTCACTTTTGAAACAGAATTGAAACACGGTTTTAATCCTTTATGCACATTTTTGGTGATGATTCGAAGCTTTCAACAACAACATCGACTTGATCGTCTCAGCAATCCAAGTCTATACACTTTCAAGATTAAATCCTAAACCATATTATATTGAGTGAAAAGAGAAAGTTTTATTTGGGAAAGCAATTGTAATATTTTTTATATTTTTGTGTGTGGGATCAACATTTGTTTATACTAAATTGGTTGTAAACAAGTTTGATATAAACTTATTGATTGTACAACTTGTGTACAACTTCAAATGTGTAAATATTAAATCTATTAGTCTCGTTGTAACAGACTTGTTTTTGTGGGTAGTTTTGCCCCTAAAAAGAAGCGTAGACATAGATAGCTCTGTTACTAAGAATGAGTGATATAAATGGTCGGTTTTTCCTTAAGGATAAGCTTTGTAAAGGGGGATTTGCCCTTCGTAATAGGTGGGTGGAGGGAAAACAGCTGTAGGTGGTGGAGGGACGGCGTGTATACATACATGTATGTGTCTATATCTATATAATGTATATATTATAATTATAATTATTTTTAGGTAGTAAATGTGTTATTATTATTATTGTACGGTTAAATATACGTTTTACCATTCATTTAAAATCATGTGATACGCATGTGCCACTATTCGGTGTGTTTTTTGTTAAAATTTACGACGAAGTCACAAAATCAATTAGATTGTTTAAACGTATGATACTAAATCAAGATTTTTGCAAAATTGGGGTATCAATTGCTTTTTTGTGACAAATGTAGGATATAAAATTGACTTAATCTCGTAATCACCCCACTTCTAAGTTTGGCTCTAGGTATAACAGATTATTTTAATGTTTTAAGCTCATATTAATATAGAATCGACAAAATAAAATACCCCGACAATATGTGGGGGCTGTTTTACTAGTATTTGTCGGGGCTGTTGTGCTTGTATAGATAAAAGAATAAACGAGAGCGGTCAGATGTAATTACACTAGGATTTGGATAGAAATAGGAGGACCAAATGCAGTTTATATCTATAAATGCAATTACACTAGGATTTGCATGATAGATTAGGGGGAAAAATAGATTAATAGTAGTGGAGAAATTAGAATAAAATTTCCAAAAAATAGAAAAAAAAAGCGTGGTAAGCACACCTACCAAACGCTGACCAAATCGCTATTCAAGTGTCAAATTCGTCGTGTGCACACCACATTCTATCTCTAAAACTCTACACTATTATTCTTCTTTTTTCTCATTTCTATTATATATTTTCACCTACTCTTCATCTCCTTCCCTTTGATCTCTCTCTCTCTCTCTCTCTCTCTCTCCCTCTCTCTATTTCCATCCTCTTAACTCATTCATCTTCTCAAGGTACAATTACTTTCTTATTTCTCAATACTTTTATCTATCCATGTATGTGTGTGTGTGTAAATATGTATAAAGGAGCAATCTTTGGGTTGTGCATGTGATGATGCGAATTGGGTTTTGGACAATTTTTTCTTGGATTGAAGTGATTAATAGTTTTGGTAAATTGTGATTTTTTCAGTTCTATTCTTCTTTTTCATTTTTTTTATGTGTGAATCTGTATAAAGGAGCAATCTTTGGGTGTGTATGTGATGATGTGAATTGGATATGAACTAGTTTTAATTTAGATTGAAATGATCAAATAATTTTGGTCAATTGTGATATTTTGAGTTCTGTTCTTCTTTTTCAATGTTTTTATAATTTATGCATGTATGTATGTGTGAATCTGTATGTAGGAGCAATGTTTGTGGGCCTGTGGCCATATGAATTGGGTTTTGACCAGTTTTAATTTACATTGAAGTGATCAATAGTTTTGGTCAATTGTGATATTTACAGTTCTATTCTTCATTTTCAATATTTTTATGCATGTATGTATTTGTGAATCTTTATAAAGGAGCAATCTTTGGGTTGTGTTGTGGCTATATGATTTGGGTTTTGACCAATTTTAATTTAGATTGAAGTGGTTAATAGTATTTGGTTGAATATTATTTAATAGTGGTGAATTGTGATTTTTACAGTTAAATTCTCCTTTGTCAATATTTTTTATGTTTGTATATGTGTGAATCTGTATAAAAGGGCAATCTTTGGTTGAGTTTGTGATGATGTGATTTGGATTTGACCAGTTCTAACTAGATTGAAACTATTAATATAAATTTGGTTGATTAATAGTGGTCAACTGTGATTTTTAATGGTGATGTTTTTACAAAAAATAAGTCTTGATGATGTAACATGGACATCAAATTAATTTTGTAGGAGAAATTTGTAATTGTGTAACTTGGGACGGTTTCTACTAGATAGGAGTTGTAACTGGAGCTTTGTGTAACCGTATCATCTGGATGTATGTATATGTGGATCTGTATAAAAGAGCAGTCTTTGGGCTGTGTTTGTGATGAAATGATTTGGGTTTGACCAATTTTGATATAGATTGCAGTAGGTAAAGTTTATTAATGTTGCCTGCCTTATAATGGTTAATTGTGTTTTTCATGTTAATTTGTAGTTAAATTTGAATCTTAATGCAATTATATGGACTCGGAATTTTTTTCTTAAGAGATTTTTTTAACCATGTTACTTAACTGATTTTCCATTAGCTAGGGGTTGTAATTGGAACTTTCTGTAACCATATTATCTGGATGTATCCATATATGAGTTCGATTCAGAGGTGCATCTTTGTGTTGTCTTTGTGGTGATTTGATCTGTTTTTGTCCATTTCTGATAGTAGTTTTGGTTAGTTTATGCTTATTTGTGATTTGTGTTTGTGTATGGATAAAATTTGAGTCTTGATTGCTCTAATTTGCACTCAAATTTGAAGTCTTCACGTATGAGTTTTCTTTCCAACATGTTACTTGAGCTGATTATTGTCAGCTAGGGTTTGTAATCAGGTGATGCACGGGTCAGTCTTTTGTTTAAGCTTATTAAAAGTAGCCTCAAACTCCTAACCTGCCAAAAAGAATAATAAAAGAGTACCAGATTCTTGGGAAAAGATCAAAGACTAACCACTTTGAGGGGTTGGTCACTGGAGAGTAATTTGATTACCAGATTTGTTTGATCATCATGGTTTAATAGATAAAATATTTGTCTGCGACTTCTATTATATGGCTCAAACGGCTTCAGCTTTTAAGATATTGACTTATTTGACGCTGAGTAAAAAAAAAGAATTCTGAAGTGTAAAGCTTCTAGCCTTTTCAAGCCAGAAATGCAAATGCAGTGACTAATCAAATGCAGTGCAACTTATAAGCTTAAAATGAAAAAACAAGCTCTTTAGTGAAAATTGATGTTGCTTTTAACAAAGAATAAAAAAATGATTTTACATATGCAGTTCCTCTTAAGTTCGAAATTATATGAGGTGTTCTGTGTTCGGTTTTACTCATTATAGGAAAAGTTAAACATGTGTAGCTGTAAAAAAGTGTGTAACATTTTGGCAATGGTCATCTTCATGTCTCAATTTCATTTAATCTTCATTCTTACTTGCCTTTACTTGTAACTTGCTGGTGAAAACTTAAACTTTGTCATTTGTATGTATCTTAAAATTTACTGGCATGCTTTAAATTGCATTTTCTTAAAGATATTTTCTGCTGTTCTCATTCAAAGCGCTGTTAACATATGGATTTCCATTTTGCATAGTTCTTTATGTTTGGTAAGAAACTTCTAACATCTTTACTTTTGTAGGTTAACCTGCTTTTCCAAAATGGAGTTCTTCAACCACATGTGCAAAGAATCTGAAACTTCGCACCGGGAAATTATTAAGTGCCCATTTTTGCGTAATATCAATGAACCCACTAATTTCTCCTTTGCCTCATCAATGGCTTTACCAGTGCCTGTAAGTTGTTTACTCTAGTAATAACTTATACTCATAAATACCATTTGCGTTTCACAAACCTCAACTAGATTTGATTTAATTATTATATCATAGCTACTATTTGATGAATGTTATAGATCACCAAGTAATTATTTGTGTCATACTTTTTATAGCCATTATTATCTAAATGTTGATTTTGTGGTATTGATTTTTAAAATTTTCAGTTTCTGTTCTGTTTCTCCTCTTCTCTAATTTATGGACTGAAAACGTCGGGGAGTTCTTTCTTTAGTTCTGTCCTATCTTCATATTTATTCAAAAATTGAATCTTCAAGAACAATGTAAACAAAACAAAAAAAACTTCTCAAGATTTGTTTTTTATAAAAGATTCGCCAAATGCATTTCTAGCAGGGCTCTCTTTTTTATTGAAGATAACTTTTTTTTCTGAAAAACAAAACTTAAACACTACCTACCCTACACATTTTTTTTCTGTTTTCAGATACGAGGAACCAAAGGCCCAATTTTTGAGGATGGTCCAAATTTTGATATGTCATTTCGGCTTTTCCATGGGAAAAACGGTGTTGTACCACTTTCTGGGAAATGTTTTGGTCGTTCTGAGAACTCAGACTCTGAAGCACCGCCAACACCACCTCAGTTTAATCCTCTAGCTGCAAGAGCAGCGACCATTAGTCTCTCTGGTTTTGGAGGACTGTTTGGTTTTGATGCTTTTAATGAGAAGCGGAAGAATCTAACTCGGAAATCCAAATCATCTCAGGGGAAAAAACCTTCTCAGGTATGTATCTATATATGACTTCCATTCTAAGGATATGTTCTTCAATTTTTGAGTCCGCAGAAGTCGAAACAAGTTTCTGAAGTAAGTAAAATATTTGACAATTTTGATCACTATATTTTTACCACGAAGCAAATGGTAAGTACTTTTAATAGATGATGCAAGTTTGTTGCCATTATGCACATAGTTGTTATATTGATTCTTAAAACTTATAAATTAGAACAATGGTAATGTTTTGTTAAGGGTCTGATAACTATTTTCTGATTCTGATATAAAATTTCACAAAACCCTTCTTGTCAATTGGTCTTGTAAACATCACTTAATAGATATTAAAAATCGTCATTTCTTAGTTTTTTTATGAATTGAGGGTGGAAGTGAAAGAATGTAAGTTTTTAAATTTCTGATCCCTAATTTGGTAAAGTCGAGACCTAATGGGTAATGATAAAGTTTCAGTTCACAACAAGACATGCTAAGATGTCGATGATTTAGAATTTTAGTAGATACAATCATACAACATATCTGCTTTTTGCAGTTTCAAGCTTAGACTGTTTTTTGGTTTGTAAGTTGCAATGCATATGATTGACCGACATAAGAGTTGGGCTTCTTTTTTGTTTACTATTCTGAAACAGCTAATAGTTTTAAGCTCAGATGATAAGTTAGCTAAGTTTCTTAAAGTTGTACCCAAACAAGTCTCAATATTGATTTGGAGATTTAGTAAATAACAGTAGCTCCTTTTGTATTTAGGCTCAGACTTACTTATTTTTTTCTTAGAAGCTGAAGCGATTTGGTTGACCGGCTGGGAAAGCTATATTTTTCTGTTTTCTGGTTTAGATTTAGAAATAGCTTATTTGCATAAAGCTATACAATTTACAATTCACTTACCCATGCTTAATTTGTCCAGGGTGGGGATTCACACCATGAAGCAATGAGCAACGAATGGCTACAAACGGGAAATTGCCCGATCGCAAAATCGTACCAAGCAGTGAGCAAAGTGCTTCCATTAGTAGCAAAAGCACTCCAGCCGCCATCTGGAATGAAATTCACATGCCCACCCGCCATCGTAGCTGCCCGCGCTGCCATTTCTCGTACAGCCTTCGCGAAAAACCTCCGCCCACAACCCTTACCCGCTAAAGTTCTAGCAATCGGTCTTTTAGGTATTGTTACATTATCATATCACTAAAATCTCAGAATTGTCAGCACTAATTTTTTTATTTTTTTAAATTATCTTCCAACACTCCCGGTCACATAGAGGCTGGGGGTCATTTTTTAGCCAACTGAACTTTAAGGAGGCATCTAATGTTTAGTTTTTACGGTTAAGTACAGTTATAGCACCCATACCCTGAATTAAATTTTCATCTTATCCCCATTAAAATTACCTTTTGTAAGGTAGCATTTCTATTTGGTTCCAATATATCTAATTGAAACACTTCCCTTTCCATGTATTGAGAGTAAAATTAATAACTCGCGTACTTTAACTAGCTTGCTTACGCAAGTGGTCCCCATGTTTACCACTATTGATTCTCATATAAAGAGACGATCAGCTTCACTTACTGAAACTATGGAAGAGTACCTATTGTGATTGAAATTCATGGGACCGTCGGTCTAATTCATTGAGGTGGGAACTAATAGTGTTCCAACTATGATTACAGGGACATGAAATTTTGCCTCTTAACTATGAGGACCAGTGCTGTAATTGACTCTAATTTAATGAAGTCGAGCAATGTACTTGCGGAGAATCGAACCTATTATCTAGGCTATGATAGCGTATGAAAGCTTGTACTATTAATAGGGGAATTTTCTAATCATTTATGTTATTCTCCAACAGGTATGGCCGTAAATGTACCGTTGGGTATATGGAGAGAACACACCAAGAAATTCTCTCCCTCTTGGTTTGTAGCTGTTCATGCCGCTGTTCCGTTTATAGGTATGCTTAGGAAATCGATTCTAATGCCTAAAGCGGCTATGGCTTTTACTATAGCAGCTTCGATACTGGGACAGGTCATCGGTTCGAGGGCAGAACGGTATCGTTTAAAAGCTGTTGTTTCTGAAAAAATGCATGTTGTGGAAAATTCTTTTGGCAAAACAATAGATGTTTTGGAAAATTCTTTCAGCGAAAAACTGGATGTTGTTGTGGAAAACCCTTTTGGCAAAAAAATGGATGTTCTGGAAAATTCTTTTGGCGTGGCCAAGATATCAACTGGGCATTGCATCAAGTCCGTTGAGAAGTGGGTTGAGACTCCGACTACACCAACTGAGGTGTATTGCTAAGATTTTGGTGCCATTGATATTATTGTTGATTTGTTGTAATTTACTACAGTACTTTTTTTGTGTTTGCAAAATAAAAGTTGGGGGGGAGTCTCACAAATTGTTTGTGGGTTTATTCTTTTTGTTTTATTTGTATGTTGAGGAGTTGATGTCAGGAGGTAAAGGAATGAATCCTTTGTGAACTGAGCTTATGCTTTTATAAATTTATATACAATGAAATTATAACTGAAAAGAGAATTTTCTTCAAGTTTCGTAATTTCTAACTATAGTGATTCCGTGTATCAATATATAAACACGGGTAAACACATGTTGCGTGTATTATAATGATGATATAAATGTGGAGTAAAAAAAAATATAGGATATAAGAAAAAAAATATGATATAAATTGTGATGATGATAAAAATATCTGAAGAATTTTTTTTATAAAATATAAGAAATTGTGTGATTAAAGAGAGAGAAATAGTGTAATTAGTTTTTATTTTTTATGAAATTAGTTATTATGTTAATTAATAAAAAAATATATGAGTATTTTTGAAAAAAAATATCTAAATTGGACAGATTCATTTGACTTAGTATAATAGAATGATGTTAACTTTTGTAGTTAGACATTTGATATAACATAATTGCACAACTGTCCAACAACTGATTGTCTGATTATAGGATCCATTTTTGCTGGTTCTATTTTATTTTATTTTCAGGATAGCCCACTCTAGTTTTTTATAAGTCATTGTATAAAAAATATCCAATCTAATAGTTAAAAAAAACTATGAAAAAAAGTAAGTAAAAAAAGGTTGAAACGATTACATATCCGATACTTTTTCGTTACAATTGATAAATTTGATTTTTATTTTTTACGTAACGTATTTGAAATGCATCCGATATTTTTTCGGTAAGATTGATAAATATGATTTTTATTTTTTTCTTCATACGGTGTACTATATTTTAGGATGTGTCAACCAATATAATATTTTTGTTTTAATTTAAAATTAATTTTAGGGTATTAATTATTTTGGTTTCATTAATTTGTGTTGAGTTTTTAATGGATAACACAAATTTATCGGATTTATGGTAGAGTTACTCTAAAATAACGTACCATAATCGCATGTTTTTTTTTAAAACTACTTGTGTTACCGAGTAGTGTATATAGACAATACTACATAGTGATATTTTCATAATTTTTATTAAATTTCGGATGACATTGATTTTGATCCAATGACCTTAAAAAAATTAGTATAGTCAGCCCTACAAAAAAGTAGACAGTAAAAATGGATTCTGATTACGATGTAATTTGTTATTAGCCGTTAAAATCGAACATGGGACTCACTATCAGGTTATGTATTTTATTCATATTTTTGCTTTTGTAGGGGGAATCTGTATGCCGTCAATGTTAAAAAATATATATAATTGAATAGCTAGAATGAATAGAAATATTTCATTTCAATTTTAAAAAAAGTCGACTACAAATGAAAATCAGAATTGTATAAAACTCTCTTTCGTATGAACCACGGTTGCAGTTAACACGTACAACAAGCCAAACGCTGAGCTAAGTGACCCTAGAGGACGAGAAATGCTTCGTCTGTGTTAAGACTAAATCGCCAATTAATGCATGCGACAATTATATATGTTCTTGTCCTTGACACCTAAAATATCTCATAATTGCTCGCTTCTCCGACTGATCCATGCTATTATTAATACGAGTAGATCTTAAATGACCATTTTCCCTTAAAAGAGTAACGTCTGCAAGAAATAGTTTATCAAATGAATCACAAGAGTCTTAAAGTCGAAGTGGGAAAACTGTACCGAGTTAGTAATATCATATGATTCAAAAGTGTAATATTTTACTGACCAATCAAGGCGGTCTACCGTGCATACGGACAATGCGTGTGAGCACGGTATTACTCTTACCATTTACCACAATTGCAATGCTAAAAGAAAAAATTGCCAACTTAAGTATTGTCTCCCTGAAAATTCTTGAACTTGTAGCAGAATAATCTTGGTATGGTCAATATCCGACTTGCATTTCATTAAAATTTTGAGGACATTGGGTACATATAGAAAAAAAAAAACTGAGGACATTGTTTACATATAAAATTTTGATCTCCATTACTATTTTTTTTCTCGCTCATAAAAATAGTGTACTTAGAAAAAAAAAAGTTGCACACTTTCTAATTCATAGGGATGTTCTATTCGACAGGTATGTACGCAATAATTTTGATATGAATTACTCTTCTTGTTTCGTGCATTGGCCACATTGGCCCCAGGGAAAAATGCTAAAACAATATCCAACTTATTAGCTTTTAACAATTGTTAACCAATGTAACACACTTTCTAATTTTATACTCAACCTATACATTTTCACTCTAATTAAGTGACTTAGCCCATCTTCGGTCATTTCAACCTTATTAACTCAAGCATACTAACTAGTGATTTCACTCTAATTTTTTTTGATATAATTGTTGAAATTTTCACATAGGTTCATCAATAGTAAAGAATACTTAGTACGAGTTGAAAACCGATGATCAAAGGTGGACGAAATCCATTAATTAGGGTGAAAACGTATAAGTTGGGTAACAAATTAGAAAGTGTGTTAAGTTGGATACCAATTAAGAGTGAAAACAAATAGATTGGGTACCAAATTAGTTGACTACCAAATCGCTAAAAGTTGATAGGTTAAGTAACATTTTAGCATTTTCTCACATACCAAAGTATAAGAAGAGTAATTCATATCAAAACTATTGTGGACTGGTCTGATACGTGGGTATTATACTTGACATACCTGTTTCTATACTTCGGTATGAGTCGGTATGATAATAATTCATTTCAGAAACCGCAATTTTGATTGTGAGTGTAAACTTGCTTAATTTAAACATACAATTCTATAAATGTCCTTCCATTTTGCTCTCTTAACTCGACCATGGTGTCGGGACACAGGTCGTGTAAAATCCCGTATTTTAGTTTGTTTTTAATACATGGACTATTTTGATGTTTTTGCTAGTTTTCAGTTTAATTAGTAATTAGCAATAAATTTTGTTTAAATTAAGCAAGTTTACACTCACAATCAAAATTACGGTTTCTGAAAAGACTGTCTATGGAAGGCATAGAGAGAGGAAAAGTAGCAGAGTTGTACAGGGAAGGAGACACCCCAACCCTTAGGAGTTAGGCGAACCTTTGGAGGTAATAACATATTCTATATTTTCCCTTAGCTTGTTTTTAGTGATAGACATTGGTCTGGAAAGAAGTAAATCGAGTTGTCTGTTTGTAACTAATGTGTATTGTAATCATAAGCAGCTTAAGAGTTTAGATGGTACAAAGTTCATAAGATTGGGTTCACAAGTATATATAAATGAGACGGGACTGTTTAGCATTGAAAAACTTAGCACACGGACTTATTAATTATTACTGTTTGTTCTGTTATCTAACTTGACATAAAAGATAACTATTTATATGGAGGTTAATGCGAGTAAACAATAAAATTTTACATAGTGTATTAACTTGAAACTGCTTGTGGGCTCATTAGTATGTATGTTGTGGAAATTAAACGAACTAGTAGCATGTTAGAATTTTATTGTACTGCTTTGCTTTGGTCTACATGAATTGGAGCATCATGAATGTATCTAATTTAGGGTTTGTTATATAGAGTATTGGCTAGGAGAATAAGGTTGTAATTACATTAGGACGCAATTGATTTTGGTCTTTTATTGATAATAGATCATGGTTTAGGTACCGTGGGCTTATAAAGGCTTCTTTACTCATCAAAGTATCATTGGCTAGTTCAGTTTCGAAAATCAGTTGAGTGGATTTTGTCTTGCTATTACAAAGTATCCCGTTGCACATTTTGACAAGTATCAGAAGCTCGTTTTATTATTATCAATTACTATCTATATTTATATGATTTCTATATCAAAGAAATAAAGGAACAAAAGAACAAATAAAGTGATTCTGTGCAGGTTCTTTATAAAGATTGGAATGAGATTATTATTTTTATGATTGCTTATGATTTGTATTTGGGACCATGAGAATAATTTCAACGAACAATCCCCAAATAAGGGGAAGAGGAAAGTGGGGTGACGTTGGCAACTAAACGAAAGAGTTTAGTTCTCAACGGTTAACTTAGCGATTGTACATAGCATCGTTAACCGGATCATGTTAAGGAAGAAACTCAGCCGTTAAGCTGTGGTGATCTTAATTACGAAGTGCACGTACGATTTATACACCAGAGAAAAAGATGAACGGTAAATGATTGAATAAGCCAATCCAGCTTGGTACCCTAAAATATACATATTATCATATTTGCTCATATCATAAAAGAAAGAAATTTATTTATTATTTTTGCAAATGTTTAAAACGAGATTATCTTGATGAAAGAAAAAGAAAAGAGTTATTTATCTTCTTATTACAAGTTTATTTAAGTTATTGATAATTGTATTGAAATTTTTATTTTAAATAAAGCATTATTTTTAAAGAAATGGAAAAGGAAAATCTTATTTTCAACTCATATTATATATTGCGAGTCTTTCTCTCTCATTGAGCTCGTTTAGCTCACCCCTCATTTTTAAAATGTTTTCAGATTAGAAGCAGTTAATTAGAGTTGATATCGAGTCAGTTTGGAGACCAGACAGACCTTTAAGATTATGTGTTAAATTTCGCTGCGATTAATTTTTATTTTTTTTTAGCTTGTAAGATATTAAGTTCTTGTAATGAACATAATTTTCGAGATTCTATTTAATGAAGTTTTTTCTAGAAATTTGAGTCTATTTAATAAGTTATTTAGCGAGTGTTTCATAATTATTTCATTTATGTTTTGTTTAGCACGTGCCGTCACACGTGTTATTCAGCTGTGTGACACCCACGGGTCTGGGATGTTACAAGTCTGGATTTCGGGATTTTTTTTCAATTGCAAAAATAATCGGGTCGGGATACAGGTTGAACGTTTACAGAACGGATACCGACCCTAACCCACCTGATTATTTGTACACAATCACATATATTTAAAATCGTCAAGTATAACTAGTCACATATGGAGAACGACAAGTTACAGTAAAACAATAGAAAGTTGTTGAAACATCAATTTCCTTAAAACAATTTTTCCAAGCTTTTTTTTGTTTTTCATGTTTCTATGTGCCTCTTAAACACGGGTTCACATTTAATAAAGTGAAAACCATGCTGTTAACATACCGTTACAGCTGGTCAAATAATAAAGCAACATGTGTTCCACTAATTTAGATGCTAACTACAATGATGGTTAGAGTTAACCCAACCTGATTTAATTTTGTCTCTATCTCTTCACCTTCTTTCCTTTAACAGAATTCAGTATTTTCTAAAAAAAATTTAAAAATAAAGGTTATCTTATCTCCATAGTGTGCTAATTAACTTGAGTTGATTTGAATTAATTACATCAGATTTTGAGTTGATTTGAGAAGTTCTTTGATTGGCAATTCAATTTCTCCAGCAATGATGAAGGCTATTTCCATGTATAACTTTTTTTATTTTGATTTATCGCATTAAATGTTGATTAGGAATTTTCTTTTCTTTTCTTTTGAGATAGATGATTCAGATAAGTGCATATCAATTTTTTAAAAATTGGAATTCGTTTTTAGCGGTCAAACAAATCTTTGCTTATTTTACGACTTTATTTTTCTTTCAATATGATCACTTTAACTATTTTGATCATATAAAAATTGGAATTCGTTTTTAGCGTTCTAAAAATATAATGATGAATAAAAATGTAAAAATGTTTTATTATTACATATAAATTCTTTATATTTTAATATGAGAGATTTATAAGAAAATGGAGTAGAAAATAGATAAACGTGTGTATTAATACTATTTAATCATAGTATATAAATAGTGGTTCTTAGGATATTGGAGAAGAATAAAAATATCATTAGGCGTGATATTTATGGTGGATCAATAATGATGAAATAAATATATATATATGGAGTATATATTACTAGATTGGAGAGATTTTAGGAATATGGTTAACTCTTAACCATGTTGGTTAGTGGCTAAATCAGTGGGACACATGTTTTTTATTTGTCCAGCTTAACGGTATGGTTTTAACCTCATTAAATGTGAACCTCTTAAACACTTTCTTATAAGGTATATCACAAGATAAGCTCTCCTGTTAATAGTTTTCATCATTTCTCCTCCAGAGTAACATATAATTGTAGAATGTTTATTTTGTTTAGAGTAACCAAGTCTAACAACACTTCAATGAGAAAACTGAGAAAAACTGATCAATTGTGATTTCAACAAATCTATGTAGCACATTTGTTAAGTATTTTGGTTAGAAAAGAAACGTGAAGGTAAAAAAGGGAGTATGGATTATTATCAGAGATTAAATATGTGTGGTGTTCAATACGTTCATGACATGACTTGAGTATGAGTGACTTAAAGTCTGCATAAACTGATTTACTCCTTGAAACTTATCATAATTTTTGTGTAGTTCTGCGCCAATTCCTTTGACGAACAGGGGTTATTTATTTTGTAAAGAGTTCGTCAATTGTTTTGAGGAAGTGAGGGATATTTTTTCCCAATGATTTTGTCAATTTCATTGACGAATACAATGAGATAGGCCATTTTGGCAAATTTATAGTCCGCTAGGCCATTTTGGAAAAAAAACCTAGCTTCTTACATCCCTTGTTAGAATGTACAGAAGTGATATAAAAAAGGAAAAACTAAATGGGAGAAGAGAATGAAATAAAAAACTACAGCTATAATTGTCATTTGATGAAGAGGTTCCTTTCGAATTGAAGTATAGAGAATTAGATAGATTTTTCTCAAAAAAAAGGGGGGATCACTGCTATAATTGTCCCTAATAATTAACCTTACTAGGTCCTTACTCACCCTTCATGAAACTACCACAAATTCTTAATGGTCATGACTTATGACTTATGATTCTCTCTCTCTCTCTCTCTCTCTCCCTCCCTCTCCCTCTCTCTACATGTATATATAATAATAGTATCTATATATTCTCATATCTTCTCCGTTAAGCATACATGTTATGGACCAGAAGACGGCTTGAACATGGTATCTAATCTGATCAAGTTTCCATTCTAAGTTCTCATCTCCTTTTGTCTTCTGTTTATGTTTGGTCCCAAGAAAGTAAAAGCAAAAAAAAGCTTAGCCAATTTCTTTCTTCCTTCAACGTTAATTATCGAATTCCGAAGCTTCAATTTGATCGCAAGAATAAATCCAATATAGGTTTGAATGTATTGTTATCGGCGATTCTAATTATGAAAGAAAGAAAAATAAGCAAAATTAGCTAATCTTGGATTATTTTCTTGTGTTCATTTGCAGATTATAAATGATAAGTGGTGCTAAGGAGGATCATTCACAGTCATAAACAATCTCAGGTATTAAGTGGTATAAAAATGCTATTGGATTGGTAAATGGCTTGGAAATTCATCTTTCTTAAAAGAACAGTTCAAATGGACATAATTTGTTCCTGGTACTACTAAAATATGCCTTCACAAGTCATTCAAGCTTATAACCTCCGTTCTTTTTTACTTTATTTTAAGTTGCATTCTGTTACCTATTTAAAAAACTGACAGTAAATCAAGTTTCAAATTTACTTTTTGCATCATGAGAATCAACTATACAGATTGTAATATTTAAAAAACTATACAGATTAAATTCAGGCTAAGCAATATGATAATGACATTCCTAATACGTAAACATAATTCTGATAGAATTTGCTCCAGCTATTAACAATAACCCCTCTAAAACAAGGGGTCATGTCACATCTCTCCACAACTCTTTTCTACTATCTGAAAAAACCTTCCTATTGTATGAACTTGCTACGTAAATCAAATTTCAAGTTTACTTTTAGCATTGTCAGAATCAACTCTTTATAGGGAAAAATGACGTAACAGAAGAGAATCAAGACTGAAACCAACTGATTATCAGAAATTTCAATATTATTCGTCTTTTCATTAAATATAACAGATACAAGGATCCTGAGAAAAATACAAGCATCTAAACATATTTCATCTAAACAAAAAAAAAAGAAGACAAATTGACAATAATCAATTTCACCTATCAATCTGATGAAACAAAATTACAAAACTTCTATGTACAATATGGCAAAATAAAGAATTTGCCAAATACAGAAAAACCTTCCTTAGAAGACCGCTTCAACTATTCTTCCTCTACCACGGTCTTGTTCACCATAGAGCTACTGCTGTAATTTTCTGCTTTTGGGTGATGGATTTTTATAGCTTCCACCGGGTCCGATAAACCAACATTTGGTCCAACCATACCTAATGAATTGAGCAAACCTGAGAACTGATAATTTACTATTTCATTGCCACTAGTCATCTCCGTAGAAGGAAACACTGAGACACCTTTTAAATTAATATCATTATTATTACTTTTTACAATCGTCGACTGCTGCTTGATAGTAGATGTGCTCGTGAAATTACCAAACACAGGAGGATAATTAGCCAACAAGGGGGAAAACCCCATTGTAGTTCTATTCCCATCCCAAACCCCAAAACCTTTACTCGGAATGTTCTCATGACGAACACAGCTATTTTCATCAAATTTTCCTACAACTGAATCTGGATCTACATTAATAGTATAGGGACATTTCGGATTAGTATTCTCTGGATTAGAATTCAAAATTTGCCCGAACAGTTTCACGTCACTGTTTCTTTTCGATGTATCAGATCCACTACACTTCTTAAGAAAGGGATAATCCCCATTAAATTCCTTTTTACCGGCTACCTGCAACGGATAGCCAAAATATACCAAAGAAGAATGGGACTCATATTGACTACTAGCCACATTGGTCGACTTATGATATAATTTCTGAACAATCCTGTCAAAATCATCTTGAGAACTCGATGACATACCTCTTGACGCGGAAATCCCATTTTCAGGACAGGTGTCCGCTACCAGTGAATTGCCAGGAGACTCCTTGAGAGCAGGTTTTAAGTCGAGGAGTAACTTCGATATTCCACAATCTACTGGAACATCAGAAGAACCAGCATCAGCATTAGAAGAAGTAACACAGGTATTTAACTCTTGATCAGCGTAATTTAACTCTTTTAAGCCTTTTATACATGCCTCTTCCTTATCATTTAGACAGTTCTCATCTATTTTGTTGCCCGAATTGTTTTCTTTTATCATTTCTTGCTCCTCTACTTGAGGCTCCCTAATATTGATTGCCACATCAGCCAATTCTGACCCTACTGAAGAAAAACCCACTCCATTACCTCTACCTTGTAAAACAACCATAGGGTCCGATACTATCACAGGCTCAATATCAACACAGTTTTCCGAATTCAAATCACCTTCAGTACCTATCGATGGGTTACTCTCTCCTATCAAATCATCAACACTCATATTCTCCAACTTATAAGAATCTTTAGAGTCTTTTTTATCCAATTCATTCATGTTCCTATCAGAAAGCAACACATCCTTATCCTCGTTAGATGATGATTTCTCACTAGAAACAACACAAGCACCTTCTTTGTCACTACCCTCATTTTTATTACCATCTTCTCTGTCCTCCCCAGAAGACATAACGCGAATTTGATCCAGTCCGAAACGCCCCCGAGCCTTACATAAGAATACTTTGCATTCATCTTTAGACTTGGTCCCCACATACCCCGATATTAGTTCAGAATCATTGCCGAAAGATGCAAAAGCTTCCATAAAAGACGACCTTTCTTCATATGTCCAATCATTATATTCTCTCTCCCCGCAACTATCTTCTGAAAACGACTCATAATAACTATCAACCCTTTGGTTAGTCAAGCCAAAAGAGCTTGTGACACAAGAACTCATAGGTTCAGATGGTATTGAACCACAAATACCTGCCAGCACATCGGCAGCCTCGGTTTCTCTCTCATCAACAGAAACATCGGCCTCACGTAATTTCATTCTCATACTAATATTTTCTCGGCAAGTTTTCAAAGCAAGATCAGCATTAGCTGCAACTTCCGAAGCTTCACCAAGCACATCAAGGGATGCTGCATTTGTCTCACGGTTAAATCTTTTCCCTGAACCTACCAGATAGCTGTAGATGGGATAAGAACTTTTTTCTTTATGAGCAAAATCTGCCTTTTTCTTCTTTAGATTTACAAAATCATCTGATTTGTGAAATTTGTAGTAAAACTCAACACAGTCTGCAATTGTTTTGTGATCAAGAAAAAGGCAGATTTTACTAAAGTTTTTGCCAAAAACGGCAAACCTATCCATGAAAATCTCCCTTTCTTCTTTGGTCCAAGGATTAATCATAGCTCTTTCCTTTTCCACAGTACAGGGATCCTCTACCAAAGCATTATTGGAAATGAATCTTGATTTTCTATCTTTACCCGAGATCATTGCTGGCATTTTAAGGAAGTTCCTGCAATGCTTTGCCAGTGAATCTGAAAGCAACTTGATTGTGCAATTGATGGTCTTAGCTGTTGGAACAAGGCTCGAATCTCCTGCTTCAGAGACAGAAATTACATTTTACAGTAACAAATAGAAAAGTACTCCGTGGAAAGAAAATTAAAATTTTACGTTGAAAATTTGATGCAAAATATCAAAATCAATAGGTAGTCAAATGTTTAGTACAATTATATATATTTAAAAGTAACAAAATTTAGTGCCTCTAATTAACAGCAATCAAGTAACTCTACTACACAAGTTGAGAGTAGCATGAACACATACGAATCATTATTCTGTGTTATAAAGATACACCTCAATTGACCTAAATCTTGATTAAAAAAATTATGTCTTGCATTAGTCCAACTTGAGCCTTCACAAAAAGTTTTTCTTTGCAGATTCAGAAGGTAGTTCATCCCGATAACATCTTAGTCACAATAAATGAAATACCCAACTTTATTAGGCTTGCAACTACCTTATAAATTTTTGGTGCTATCTCTCCAACACGCTCAAGGACATTTTAAATCGTATCAATATATGTTACCACATTTGTAGAAAATCTTGACATTAAGACTGTTTCATTGGATCAAATTGCTCAAGTAAACCCACGAGATGATAAATATGGATTCCCTGGATAATTTCTAAAACCTAAACTATTCAAAATTATCCTCACTCCTTAAAAATGTATACATCCGCTCAAATAACTTTACAAGGAAAACTAAACTTCACCAATGAGACAGATAAGATCTAAAACAAGAAATCAAGAACTAGCAAAATAGAGACAAATAAAAAGAATGACTTATATAGGTATGTGATAAGAGGTTAATAAAGTCTAAATTGTCTATCTGTAATGCATTTTTAGCATCAATATAAAATCCCAATATCAAGTGATCATGTCTCATGCTCAACCAAGCCAATAAGGAAAATATAAAAACGGAAAATCTAGAAAATAAGGGAATTTGTTTACCAGCATTAGAGAAACGAGAACGACAAGAGCGGTGTTTTTTATTACTGCCATGTGGTCCCCGCATACTAATAATTAACTTCTTCTTGGATTTTTTATGATTCTTTTTTGACGATAACTGCAAATCTTGCTCCCATAGGTGCTGGAGTGCCCCATACTTCAGGGCATTTACTCTCTCATCAAATCTTTCACACCGCTTCTTAAAAGCTAACTTATCCAATATTTGAGGGTTATCCTTCCAACTAGAGGCATTGCTTGTTTTTGCAACATTACTATTACGATGATTAGACAGCAATAGGTTATCAAATATTTCAGAAGTCTTGATGGCAGTTGCTTTATTGGACGCCAATATTCGATCACTTACTTCCTCTTCTCTATCACTGCTTAAAGAACCAGACACAGGAGAGAATAAAACACCCGACACCTCACTAAGTGGTTCAACTAATTTCGATGTTGGAGTATCAACTTTATCATTTCGAACTTGAGAATATTCTTCTTCCAGATCATTTTCAGATTTCAAAATTTTCAAGTCATTTTCAAGTGAATCAATATTTGATTCAGTTACCTCAAGGGACTTCAGAGCTACACCTCTCCACATAAGCAATTGGTTCAAGTCCGTGGATTTCACAAAACTAGATTCAAATATTGCACTATCTTCTAGTTGAAACAATTTAGTGAGAGAAGAGGTTAGATTAGCAACCGAGACAAGTTCTACATTCTCTAAACAGAATTCTCTCTCCTGAAATCCATCAGTGTTATGTCGATGTACAAGGTTTGGTGAACCAATTGAAAAGGCAGTATCGTATTCGGGATTTGATGATTTAATGCATGCCTTATCCTCAGCACCTGTTTCAAGAAGGAAACCCAAAAAGCAATTCTCACTGAATGAACATATATAAGGAGAAAATAACTAAGTGAAATTCAAAAACCTTACGCAAGCCATGACAAGAAGAGCACATTTATGCAACCACAGCAAGTAAACAAATGCTCCTTTCGTCCCAAAAAGATAGTCCATTTTCTATTTTAGTTTTTTCCAAAGTATACTCCAGTTTCCATGTATAGAGTTGGTAGTTATTCTTTAATTACATATATATCCATATTAAATGAGCATATATATACAAATACTAACCATAATAATTATTTAAATGATATATTCGTAAATTTATAAGCATATTATTTACTCTGACTAACTTTTCTTAATATTGTGAATAAACAAAATTAGACCAAATTTTTTTAAACAGAGGGAGTAAAGAAAAAGAGTTAATTTTAAAAATGAATTATACTAGTTTTACTCAGCAATCAATATGCCACATCAGTCAAATACATATTTAAATAAAGATATACAATTTACTTAAAATAGTTTACCTGGTGAGGAATTAGCAGCGCTAGCACATGTATCAGCAAAATCATTAGATGCATGAGAAGGTTCTTCAACACTAATACAAGCAACCAAGCCAGGATTAGTTGCACTATCATCAACTGGTCCTTCAACTTTCTTCTTCTCAAACTTAGCCAACCCTTCACCCCAACCAAGGCGAGCCTTCTTTCTCTCTCCTCCCTCCTCAGATGACCCCGCTGATGTGGCACAAGCAGCATCAGCATCACCAGAAGGAGACTGTAATGGAGTGTCAAGTGTCTCTAGCTTTGATCGAGTCCACTTATATGGCTTCCGATCAATTGATCCAAGTGAACTTTCTTTCTCAAATTTAGCCACATCCTTCACACCATTAGACTTGTTACATTCATCTTTAGAATGTCTTTTTTGTGTTTTCGCAAGGTCCAGATGTGTAGGAGAGGTAAATATTAGCACATTGTTCACTGGGCCATGGTCATTACAAGTGTCAATAAGCTTGCCAGACAGGTTTAACACCTCACCACTTTCTACGGACGTTGGTCTAATTTCTTGATTATCCATTAAACATTGATCACTTGCCCTATCAAGCTTGCTAGGACTGCTTGGCAACTCACCAGTTTCATAAGACTCCTCACTTAAATCATTCGGGTTAGAACTCTTAGGAAAAACAGTATAATCTGGAGAACGTCTTTTCAAACTCTTTTTCTCAAAAGGAACTCTGTCATCAACATTACGAGGTTTATTTCCATTACGAAGCCTGACAGAATTTTCTCGAAACAAACTACTTTCCGATGACTTCTCTCTCAAACCCCTCCACTTAAAAGAACCCTTCTTGTCAAGTGACCTTTGATCATTCCCATTATCCATTCGATTATTTTCCGAAAAATGACCGCTCTTTCCAAAAGAGCCCCTCTCATCAATATATCTCCGGTTACTAACAAAATGGGGCCTGCCAAAAGCATTTGGGAACATGTCATTTTCCCAAGGGTGCCCTCTCACATCCCTGTGAACAAATGGCCCCTCATTTTCCCTATTAAAACGGTTTAATCTCCCGTCTATGCGATACCCAAATGGATGGAACCCCTCATCATCAATAAACTTGTCGTTGAATCGTCGGTCAGATTCTTCTGAATGGTAACGCCACAACACTGGTCTCTCATTACCTGAGCGGAAACGTCCAAAATCAGCAAATTCAAAAAGCAATAAAGTGAATACGACTAACGATACTGAAACTTTAGATAGGAAATCACAAGCACAACAAAAAAACGACAACATATTCAGATCTAGTGTATACATGAGAAATAAATGAATGAATTCTTTGCCCACATAATATCATGAGCCACTAATTATTTCCATGCCAGTTATACATCTTACAAAAGAAGAAGAAAATGAAAACTTGAATGTACAACGCTGCAGGATTTACAAAGCAAAGGATATAATTTCGTATCGTAAAATATTCCTTTCATGTAACCAATTCATAATAAATCATAGGAGATTCAATGGAAAATCGTACAGGACAAAATCAAATGAGTGTGTCCCAGAACCATAAATGAATTCTACCGTTACGCTGACGGCAAAAGGCTAGAGACAAACTTTCTTTAATTTGACATTCACCTCTTTATATACTACTTATGATTAGTAATAAATTTCATAACGAAAACCATAAGTTTGATAACAAAACGACAAAATTCGGATCTTGTGGATACATGAGAATTTAATAAAAACAGATTTTTCCATGGCCACATCATAGAATAACCGACATTGTATTCCATATGCAAGACATAAAATCTGTCAAATAATAAACTACAAACTTCAACATACAACATTAAAGGGTAAATAAAGGAAGGAGACAAACGTGTCAAGTAGTTTAATTTTTTTCAAGAAATCATTTCATAACCTTGAACCCAAATTCTAAGAGATTTGAGGAAGAACCGTGTAAGACACAATATATTGCATGTTTCTCCAAACCATATAAAAAAACCCAAAGAGATGTGTTGCAGACGGACAAAAAGTTTGGAGATAAAAAGCATCCTTCAATTTGAACTTCACCTCTTAATAGTTTTTATGTTATAACCTAGACAAGTCCTACTTTAAAGAAAAGGATATAAAAAAAAAACTAAGTCGTAACCTAGACATATCCTACTTTAAAGAAAAGGAAAATATGTGCCCCTGGAAAACTAAACAAACCCTAAAAAATTCCACCAGACAAACAACATAGAGATAAGGGCTTCATTAAATGAATCACCG
Source organism: Primula veris (assembly GCA_963682055.1). Classification (NCBI taxonomy): domain Eukaryota; kingdom Viridiplantae; phylum Streptophyta; class Magnoliopsida; order Ericales; family Primulaceae; genus Primula; species Primula veris. The sequence continues at coordinate 19,201,929 of OY821740.1, forward strand.
AAATATATCCTACAGGGTCGAAGACGACCAGAAACGAGACCAATTACACAATCCAAGTTTCCAGTAACACAAATAAAAAGCTATATACGTGTTGCACAAGATAAAATGGATGGTGAATGAATTTTTTGAAGGACATGCCCTAAATAACCACAAAAATTTGAAGAAAATAGATACCCAGCTAATCATTTGAGCTAAGTTCTCAATGCACAACACAACTCACAGATACAAATCCAAAATTTATAAAGTTGTTTTCATGAAACCTAATTATATTTCACAGATTCCATGTATCACAAAACGAATCTTACACGTGAATCCAGAAAGAAGAATAGTTAAAGGGATTATCTAAGAACTTGCCTCAAAATTTCCGACAATTCCAAAAGAAAATCTACACAATACAAAAAATAACCAAAACTCCGGTTTCTAAAATCAGAAAACTAACCCTAGCAAATAAAAAAACACAGAGGTAAAGGGGTTCTTCTGAATGACTCACCAAAACATAACCTAAGTTTTCCCAATAAAACTGATATCACAGACATAACATTAGATCGAAACACAGGTGTCAAAATCACAAAATACTCCGAAGAAAAATGATACCGAATATTTAATAAACCAAAAACCACCAATTCAAAATCACAAACGGTGGATATAATTTCTGCGCACAAACGGTGGATATAATTTCTCGCAGACTAAGGTCATACAAAAAAAGGAGTTTCCTGAAAAAACTCGCCGTACACATATTCCAAATATTTGAGTAATAAAACAGTAACAATTTCTACATATTCGACGAAAAATCAATTTTGAAGATAGAATTAACAAAACGCAGGTCCCTAAATCACAAACTAACATTCTTAACCAATAAAATACACACATGTGCAGCGCTATAAATAAAACAAGCCAATACATACATATGTACATATGTATATGTGTATGTGTGTGTGTGTGTGTGAATATATCAAAAACCGGGTCAAAATCAACCGAAATCAACCCTAGATACGAATCCCAATAAGCCAATACACACACACACACACATATATATACATACATGTAGATAGATATAGAGAGAGACAGAGTTTATCGAGAGGATATACCACGGATCAACAAAACCCAGGTCCCTAAATCACAAACTAACAAATAAAAATACATAAAACAAGGAATTTATACACACACACACGAGCTATACAAATCAAAACCATTAGTCGAAACATAATCTCCAAAACCACGAAATCAACCCTAAATACGAATCTCAATAAACCAATACATACATATGCCCTATACAAATCAAAATCAACCCTAGATACAAATCCCAATAAGCCAATACACACACACACACACACACACACACACACACACACAACATATACATACACATAGATAGATATATAAAGAGAGAAAGATGAGCTACCAGGGAGCCTTCCGCGAAAGGGATGATGATGTGGCGGAAGCTCATGCCACCTCGGCCCGGGCCCTAACTCCGAAGGCCCCCTATCATACCTCCTCTCCTTCAACCTCTCCCACGGAAATATCTCCGGCGGCATATATCTATCTATCTATAATATATCTATATCTATATATATATATATATACGTATCTCTCTATATAGGGTCTCGCATCACAATACAACCCCTAACAGCTGGATAATATAGACTTACATAAATATTTATAGAAATATATAGGGTTTTTTTATTTTATCTCTCTTTTATAAGGTGGGCGTAGAAAATCTGTGAGTGGATTTGCAGAGAGAGAGAGAGATTTGTGTGTGTGTATCTGAAAGTATTCACAAACCGGCTCTAAACCAGAACTTATTATTTGCTTCGCGTCCGTAGACTTTATATTAAATAGAACCTGTAGTTTTATATGTAATCTTATTTGATCTTCTCATATTATTGGTTCCTAAGTTTTGAATAGATGGGAAACGTGCTGCTTTTTATTACTAATTACTAAGTATGAAATAATAAATTATTTAAACTTGGTAGAATTGTAAGAACGAAGGAACATATTATTAAGACAATGATTTATACAAAAGTTACACGAAATAATAACTCGGGAAAATCCGATGCACAAAAATATCGTTATTACACCAAAGGTCAAGCTAACCTCAACATTTGTTAATCCATTTTCATAATCAGTAACTTTCATTTTTAAGTTAACCTACTTTGTGAGCGACTGGATTTAAACCTGTAATAAGCATGATATATTAAAGCTAAAAACTACGATTGGTGGAGAAGAAAAGGGGTTTGGGTGTGAGGGAACTTTCCGCGATTTCCCTGATAATCAGACCAACTTTCATAAATCAAATAGGCAAAATTTCGTAATATAGTCTAAACTCGTATTTTATTTTATTTTAAATGTGGGATTAATGCTGCTAAGAATGAAATAAAGCAGACATAAAGTGTGTTGGTTGAATCTATGATGACCACTACATCAATTTATACTTATATATTTCATTATATTTTATTTGGATGGCTTTTACTTTTGCCCTAATTGCTGGTTCAGTTTGTACCACATATGCCCTCGGTCAACCTTTGTATTTACCTTGTACTTTGGATGGGTTCGGACTTTAGATAGCTGTACACGCAGTGACGCAGATCACAGTCATCCTTATTCTAATTTCAGCATTTATATGTACAAGGGTACCATAATTATAATTCATTTTTTGGAACGTCACACCCATGTTTTGTATTCCTAATTAATTTTCAGGTCTTTTTAATTTTTTTAATGTTTTTTTTATTCAAAAACTGTTTGTTGATAGAAATCTGTAAAAATTGTTTTTTTTTTTTTTTATATTTTTGGTATTCAATTGTTTATTTGATATTTTACAGCATAGTAATGATAAACAAATTATATAAAGAATCCAATTTTTTTTAATATTTTGAAATCTATAACAAATTATAAATAATAGAAAACATTAGTTTATTTATAAAAAAAAGACTTCAAATTTATTTTTTATAGTGAAAACATGGAGTATATATATATATATCACGGATAGTCTTGTTGTACCAAAGACTAATTCGTACATATTTAAGTCTTTTTGCTACTGAGTGTCTATTTGAAATAGATAACTTATTTGACTGTTTATCCTACCATCACTTTAACTACCGTTGTATTAGAAAATAGAGGGTTAGATAATGTTTTTCAATAACTAATTTATTTTTTCTATTTTCAACAAATACGAATTTGGTAAATTAAAAACAAATTGTACAACACACTAAAAATTCAAATATAAATATAGAACTCTAGGGATGCCTACGTTAAAATTAAATATTAATCAAAATTTAATTTTTTTTATCCACTTAACACTTTTTAAGTAAACGATAGTGAACCAATAATATATGATGACTGTTACTAGTAATTTCCCTTTTTTTGGGTAAGTTTTTTTTCCACCAACTTATCCTTAGACCGAAGTTGTTCATTTTAGAGAAAATTAAGAATTGGACCATGAAAACAAAAATATTTAAGAATTGGTCCAGATATAAAATTTAATTAATGATTGGACCATTATTTGTGAAACTAATTAAGGATTGGTCTAATATATATAATATCACATATATCTCTCTCTAAATCATATGCTCTCTCTCTACATACATATATAACTCACCTAAACCTACCGCCACAACCGCTCTTCCGTCGTTCCCTCCACCTCCGCCGCTGCCGTCGGCGGTTCGCTCCTCTTCACTCTCGTCGTCGCCAGCGGCCTGCCTCCCCCGTCGGCTGTGTATATATGTATATATCTATGTATATATATATCTATATCCATATATATATACATATCTCTCTCTCCCATAAGTTATACATACATACATATATATCTCTTTATATATATAATACAGTCTGAAATTTTATGTGTTTATGTTAAGTTACAGTGGAAGAGGAGTGAATATTTGCATTTTTCCTTTACTATTTGGATTTAACTTTCAGACTGTTTTAATTTATTCAGACTGTTTGGAGTGAATATTCACTCCTCTATTCAGACTGTTTGGATTTAACTTTTGGTATTAGTATTTGGAGTGAATATTCCCATATCTCTATTCAGACTGTTTTAATTTATTTTTTCAGACTGTTTTTTAATTAATTTATTTTTCAGGCTGTTTATTTTTCAGACTGTTTTTTAATTTATTTATTTTTCAGACTGTTTATTTTTCAGACTGTTTTTTATTTAATTTATTTTTCAGACTGTTTTTGGGTTCAGACTGTTTTTGGGTTCAGACTGTTTTTGGTTCAGACTGTTTTTGGTTCAGACTGTTTATGTTAAGTTACAGTGGAAGAGGAGTGAATATTTGCATTTTTCCTTTACTATTTGGATTTAACTTTCAGACTGTTTTAATTTATTCAGACTGTTTGGAGTGAATATTCACTCCTCTATTCAGACTGTTTGGATTTAACTTTTAGTATTAGTATTTGGAGTGAATATTCCCATATCTCTATTCAGACTGTTTTAATTTATTTTTTCAGACTATTTATTTTTCAGACTGTTTTTTAATTAATTTATTTTTCAGACTGTTTATTTTTTAGACTGTTTTTTAATTAATTTATTTTTCAGACTGTTTATTTTTCAGACTGTTTTTTATTTAATTTATTTTTTAGACTGTTTTTGGGTTCAGACTGTTTTTGGTTCAGACTGTTTTTAAAATGATTTAAAATGGTTCAGACTGTTTTTAAAATGATTTAAAATGGTTCAGACTGTTTTTAAAAATGACTTAAAATGGTTCAGACTGTTTTTAAAATAACTTAAAATGGTTCAGACTGTTTTTAAAATAAATTAAAATTATTCAGAATGTTTTTTTTTGCGTTTTTGGATTTTTGTTGATTTTTTGGGTTTTTTTTTTATTTTTTGGGATTTTTAAAAAAAAAGTCGTGTTTTTTCGGGGTTTTGCCTCTTTTATTTTTCTTTTGGATTTTTTCATATTTTTTTTATTTTTGCATTTTTGCATTTTTATTTTTTTCATTTTTTTCATTTTTTCTGATTTTTTACATTTTTTACATTTTTATTGGTTAGTTAGGGGAAATGGACCAATCCTTAATTAGTTTCAGTTTCATGGACCAATCCTTAAATAATTTTGTTTTCATGGTCCAATCCAAAATTTACTCTTAATTTTATTTGACTATTCACACTTTGGCCGCTTAAATGATTGTGAAAAATTGTCGGATAAATGATAATTTAGTATATATTTAGAAATTTATTTATAAAAAATCAGGTTGTTTTGAACTTGATCACTCTTTTATAAAAAAATACATATTTTGTGAACTTATTTACAAATAGATACATATGTCATTAAAATATTTAAAAAAATCGAGAAAAATATTTAAAAAATATGTGTGATACTGTCTAATTTTGTTCAATCATGTATGTCTAATTCTGTTTAATCTTGTCTAATCATATCTAATCTTATATGTCTAATCATGTTTGATACTATGCACAATTTTTTTGATTTTTTTATAGCATATGTATGTAATTGTAAATAAGTATATACATCTGATTGTAAATAAGTTCACGTGTATAAGCTTGTTATAATTAAATTAATTGTTATTTACTTATTTCTAAGTATGCCAAAATTGTCCAAAGCTGCTTAAGAACCAAAGAAAACATGACATATCATGTAACTTTTAACATATAAATTTTCAGCAAAACAAACATTTTCTTTATAATTTACCCTCGTACTTCTTATCAATTGAGTTTTTTCTTTTCTAATTATATTGATACTCACATGGACATGAACGACCAAAATGATCTGGACCGTCCAATAACAACGACAAAAAATGAAATTTTAGCCGTTAGATGGGTATACATACTGCATACATAGGCTAACTACGTGTCATTGATTCAAAAATAGAGATAAAGACAACTATTTTGCTCGTCATAACCCCCTTTCTCAACTCTTTTTGCCGTTTTTCCGTCGTAGTCTCTCTCTTTTCCCATTCAATCTTAAGTAATTCACGTTTCTATCACTCCAGGTATATGATTTCAAATACTCGACTAATTTACATTTTTACCTCCATCCTCCAATTTAGATACATTCTCTTTAAAATCTGCATTATTAATTAAAAAAATCAAATATCATATAAATTGATTGGCCAATTTCTTCTATTGCTCTTAGGCATCTTGATTCTGCTCTCAATTCTTAATATTGAGCTCGATGTTATTTAAGAGCTAAAATTTGTAGCCTCCATGAAATATGGCTAAACTATAATTACCTACCAATGCTATTGAATTAAATTCAACATGTATGTTATATTGCGGGGTTCAATTTCTTATTTAATGGTGGTTTTGGATGCAACTTTTGTTGGTTTTCGTGTACGAAATAACAATTAACAATAAATAAAGTACTAAATAAAAATTAAACAAAATCAGTGTAATCTTTATTAATTTCCAATTGGAATAGAAATTACTTATTACAACATGTAGGTACTGAAAAGTAATTAAAGCAACCGTTATCAGATTATTATTAATTAATAATCTGATGCATTTAATTGCAATAAATAGAAACTGCCGGACTGGAAAGTATAAACTTAACAGCCGGACTGTTCTCAAACGCTTTGAGTATGGCCTCAGAAAAACTGAGTAGTCGCATCGAAAATTGACTCAAAGATGGTCCCTGACCACTTGGAACAACCATGTTTAAAAACATGTTTTCCTACAATTTTTCCAACAATCCCCCACATGAATGCAATTGGCTCGAAAGCCCATGTCCTAAATGCAAATCAAGAAAACCGCAAAAGTTCACTGCCTAAGGTCAGGTAGTGCGCGCCTTGAACCTGCCGTAGCGGAGTACCACCCAGAATACTGCTATTAGGTAGCTGTAAAGCTTTGAACCATCAAGCTTTGTTTATCCCAGAATGGCACCCGCACAGTGCCCTCTCTACCCACGTACTAGGCCCTTTAGTTGTTGTCCATATTTGGCCTGGACTGCCTTGGCAACTTCAACTGAGTGCTCTAGTGAATTAGCCCAAGCTCATCACATGGTACCGGCCTTACACACTCGTTATAGGTGTTCCAAGTCGAAAGTGTCCTGACTCACTTTACTCGACCGTCGAGTTACTTGGATCATTAAGAGCCTCAAGCTCACCCTTACAATGGTACAGGTCTATCACTCTGTCATCGCAGAAATGGGCTGGGAACTCCAGGTTTCCGAGTGCTTTGTTCGGTTGCCCCCACAGTTCAGTTTCCCTTTGAACCTATCAGGAAAGATTCCGTTTAGGTTGGGTTGCCTATGGGGGGGCCACCAATTTAATGGGCTTTAATCCCATTCCGTTCGATGACGTCTCGACTCCCACTTGAGTCAAGCCTTTTGTTAATGGATCCGCTATGTTTTCCTTTGATCTCACAAAATCTAAGGATACCACACCGTTGGACAACAATTCCCTTACGGATTTATGTCTATGACGTATATGCTGAGACTTTCCATTATACATATGATCCTGAGCCCGCGCAATAGCTGATTGACTATCACAATGCATGCTTATTGCGGGAACAGGTTTTGGCCACATTGGAAATCCTTCCAATAGACTTCTCAGCCAGTCTGCCTCTTCGGTTGCTAAGTCTAACGCTATGAATTCTGATTCCATAGTTGACCTTGCAATACACGTCTGTTTAGAGGATCTCCAAGACACAGCAGCTACTCCCATTATAAACACATATCCACTCGTGGACCTTGTGTTATTAGAGTCTGATATCCAGTTGGCATCTGAGTACCCTTCCAGTACCGCTGGATATCTGGTATAATGCAGCCCGTAATCGGCTGAAAACCTCATATATCTGAGAAGTTTCATTATGGCCTTCCAGTGTTCCTCATTCGGATTGCTGGTGTATCTGCTCAGTCTACTTACTGAGTTTGCTATGTCTGGTCTAGTGCAATTCATTATATACATGAGGCTGCCTATGACTCGAGAGAACTCCAATTGATTCACACTTTTACCGAAATTCTTTTTCAGGTTACAGTTGAACTCAATTGGGGTTCTAGACATTGCCTTACTGCCCTTGTCAAACTTGTCTAATACTTGTTTAACATAGTGACCTTGGGACAAGGCATATCCTTTTGATGTTTTGGTAATCTTCATACCAAGTATTACATCAGCTATACCCAGATCCTTCATATCGAAGTGTTGTGATAACATTTTCTTTGTGGAGCTGATTCTATCATTACTCCCAATTATGATCATGTCATCCACATAGAGACAGACTACGACACAGTCTCTTCCACTTCCTTTAGAGTAGACGCATTTATCACACTCATTAATGTGAAAACCGTTTGATAGCATAATTCTATCAAACTTCTCGTGCCATTGCTTTGGCGCTTGTTTGAGTCCATAGAGAGATTTTACAAGTTTGCACACTTGGTGCTCTTTACCAGGAACTACAAACCCTTCCGGTTGTTCCATGTAAATTTCTTCTTCCAGTTCTCCATTCAGAAACGCCGTATTTACATCCATTTGATGTATTTTCATATCAAACAAAGCTGCGAGAGCAATGACGATTCGGATTGACGTTTTCTTGGAGACAGGAGCATACGTGTCAAAATAATCGACACCTTCCGTTTGCCTGAAGCCTTTTACTACAAGTCTCGCCTTGTATTTCTCAATCGTGTCATCAACCCTTAACTTGCTCTTGAAGATCCATTTGTGACCTGGGGGCTTACAACCTTTCGGAAGATCCACTAGTTCCCAAGTGTGGTTGTGCATGATTGATTCAATCTCATTTTGAATAGTTTCTTCCCAATATTGGGAATCCGGTGTTGACATAGCTTGTTTATATGTCACCGGTTCGGCTTCAATCATGAAGGTTAGGAAATCAGGTCCAAAGGAAGTTTCCATCCTTGCCCTTTTGCTGCGTCGAGGCTCTTCCTCCTCCTCTGTCGGTTCACTTGCCCTCACATTTCCTTCACTGTTCAACTCTTGAGTTGGTACAGATATAGGTAATTTACGGGGAAAGATATCCTCAAAGAAAGAGGCCTCTCGGCTTTCCATATACGTATCTACGTGCACATCGGGATTGTCCGACTTGTGTACGAGAAACCGATATGCACTACTATTATGTGCATATCCGATGAACACACAGTCCACCGTTTTAGGACCAATTCTCATCCTCTTAGGAGTGGGAACTAGGACCTTCGCGAGACAACCCCAAACCCGCAGGTTCTTATAACTGGGTTGATGACCTTTCCATAATTCATATGGAGTCTTTTCTCGCTTCTTATGTGGTAACTTGTTTAAAATATAGTTTGCGGAAAGTATCGCTTCCCCCCACATGTTCTGGGGTAACCCAGAACTGATTAGCATAGCATTCATCATTTCCTTTAGCGTTCTATTTTTACGCTCAGCAACCCCATTTTGCTCGGGAGTGTATGGGGCTGTGGTTTGATGTATAATGCCGCTTTCTGCGCATATCTGCTCAAACGGTGATTCAAATTCACCGCCTCTATCACTTCTCAATGTTTTAATTTTTCTATTGAGTTGATTTTCAACTTCGGTCTTATAAAGAGCGAATTTCTCAACTGCTTCGTCTTTACTTCTCATTAAGTAAACGTAGCAGTATCTAGTACAATCATCTATAAAGGTGATAAAGTACTTTTTCCCTCCTCGCGTTTGTATCTAATACAATCACCTATTTCGCTAAAGTTGTTGGGAAAATTGTAGAAAAACATGTTTTTAAACATGGTTGTTCCAAGTGGTCAGGGACCATCTTTGAGTCAATTTTCGATGCAACTACTCAGTTTTTCTGAGGCCATACTCAAAGCGTTTGAGTAGCTCGTACGACGAGCTTCGCAACGGTATATCGCATGACCTATTCGGAGGAAGGGTGTAAATGATAATTGGACTCGAAAGTTGGTACTCGAAATAGAAAATAAAGTCAATGCTGGAAAATGAGAAAAGAAATGGTATTTAACCCATGAGGGTTATCCCACATTGGAAAATCATGAGTGATTTTTACAATATATATACTAAGGTATCCCATGTGGATATTAAGTAGTGTGTCCACATACACGTGTGTATTGTGTACCACACATGGGCTTGCTCGTCGGGTGGGCTTGCTCGTCGGGTTTTCAGCTCGACGGGAAAAAGTACGCCTGTTCCTGTTCGGGAAAAGTGTTCCTGTTCGGCAAAAGTGTTCCTGTTCGGGAAAAGCGTGCCTGTTCGGTAAAAGTGTGCCTGTTCGGAAAAATGCTTCCAGCAAAGCTGTAACTGTTGCAATAAATATTAATTTATTGCAAAGTTAATACTGCAGTTTTGAATTTCGAAAACTGACAGTAGTAAAGTGACTTTAATGGTTGAGATACTTAGCAAGCCTATAAATAGGCAGACCCCCCTCATGTCAACAACATACATATACCTTCTGAAATAAAACACAGCAGCATATATCATCTCTCAAAAATCAGCATTACATTTTAGAACCAGAGAGAACCACCCACCAACAACTCGACCTTGACTCGTCGCCAGTTTCCGACGAGTCATCCGAGACGTTCTACCTTGGGATCGAAGTGCCAACGCAACCAGAAACCTTAAGGTGGTTGGGCGAATATCGGTTAAGGGCATACTGTTAACAGTAGCCTCGTCTAATTGTTTATTTACATTCTGTCCAATTTTATTTCGCATTTAAATTCAGTTTTTTTACATTCTGTCCTTTCAATTCAGTATTTTAATTTTCTGTACTTAGCTGTAGCTTTTATATTCTGTATTTACCTTTCTGTAATTTACTTAAAGTACTGTTTCTATTATGTAATTTCATTTCTGTAATTAGATTAGTTTCAATTCAGTCCTGTATTTTCAATTTAAAACAGAACAGTCCGGCTGTTAAGTTTATACTTTCCAGTCCGGCAGTTTCTATTTATTGCAAATCAGTATATCAGATTATTAATTAAATAATAATCTGATAACGTTTGCTTTATTTACGTTTCAGTACCTACATGTTGTAATCATTAATTTCTGTATCAGTTTCGAAATTAATAAAGATTACACTGGTTTTTTTGTTTATTATTGTTTAGTCCTTTATTTATTATTAATTGTTATTTCGTACACGGAAACCAACAATTTTAACCGATATTCTGTTGTTTCTTTCGTTTATCAATTAATACAATTATTTATTTTATAATGAATAATGCTTTTTTGTTTTCAATTCTAAATCATATTAGAAATTGAATTACAAAGAAAAATTCCAAACAGTTTTAATTTTATTTTTTGAATCTTGTTGATACCAACCGTATTGGTATTCAATAAGAATCGTTTAATCCTTTTAATATCAACCATATTGATATTCAAAAGGATAAAAAGTTTAATTTTATTATTTGTTTGATAATTCTTTGACAAACCCAAATATCAGTTTTGGTGTTTGTTTATAGAATTTATTGTACACGTATCTCATACGTTTTGTGTTGTCATTTCAGATGACAAACACGTCGCCTATTCAGTTGCCGATCGGAAGTGAGCATGACCCAGTGGTTGGTGGAGATGTCCATAACACTGGGGGCAATGCGATTGTGGGGGCTACCGCCGATGACGTAGCTGCAGCGGCTGAGGCCGCCGCGGCTGCGGCCATGGCGGATGCTACGGCCAAAGCTGAGGCTGCGGCCGAAGCAGCGGCCACGGCCAAGGCCGTAGCTAAGGCTGCGGCAAAAGCCAAGGCTGCGGCCAAGGGCAAGGCACCGATGTATTCGGTTGTGCCTACTTTGCCGACTTCTCATCTAGAGAAACCGGAAAAATTCAGGGGAGACAACTTTAAACGTTGGCAGCAAAAGATGCTGTTTTATCTCACGACCCTGAATCTGACCAGGTTTCTCAAGGAGACTGCTCCCGTCCTAAGCGAGAACGATCTGGACGAGCAGTCGTTCTCTGCGGTTGAGGCATGGAGACATGCCGACTACCTATGCAAGAACTATATCCTGTGTGCTCTAGATGACACGTTGTTCAGTGTTTTTGAGCCCAAAGCTACTGCAAAGGAGCTGTGGGAGACTCTCAAAAATAAGTACAAAGTGAATAACGCTGTCACAAAGAGATTTGTTGTCACGGACTTTCACGAGTACCGTATGACTGACAGCAGGGGTGTCATGGAGCAAGTTGAGGAGCTCCAACTCATTTACCATCGCCTTGAGGCTGAGGGGCTAGTTATTAACGAGCCTTTCCAGGTGGCACTCATGATAGAGAAATTGCCACAATCATAGAAAGACTTTCAAAACTACCTGAAGCACAAACGAAAGGAAATGTGGCTGGAGGGGCTCATTGAGAAGCTCAATATCGAGGTGAGCAACCGTCGCTCCGTGAGGAGAGTCGGTGGTGCTAACATCCCGATGGCAAAGGCCAATGTGGTCGAAAGCTCCAACGTCAAACGGAAACGTTTTGACACCGGAAGCAGTGCTGTTGTCGCAAAGAAATTTGCGAGAAGCTGCTTTGTGTGTAACAGGACCGACCATCGTGTCGTGGACTGTTATGACAATAAAGGCGCTGCTAAGCCTAAGCCCTCCGCGAGGAACTTCAAGGGCAAGGGAAAGAGGAAAGCTCCAGGTCAGGCACATCTGGCCGAGGGAGGACGAGATGATGACCACTTTACTGCTGTGGTCTCTAAGGTGAATCTCGTGGGGAGCAACCCCAAAGAGTGGTGGCTGGATACCGGTGCCACGAGCCACATCTGCTCAACAAGGTGGATGTTTAAGACTTATGAGGCGGTAGAGGGAGAAAGCTGCTTTATGGGAAATTCTGCTACTTCCAAGGTGGAAGGAAAATGAATGGTGGTGATGAAGATGACCTCGGGAAAAGAGCTGAGGTTGACCAATGTGCTCCATGTTCCGGATATCCGTAAGAATTTGGTATCCAGATCAGTGATGGTGAAGAACGGGTTCAAGCTAGTCTTAGAATCCGATAAAATTGTAATCATCAAAAACGGTGTCTATGTAGGCCGTGGCTATATGACCAACGGCATGTTTAAGTTAAACGTAGGGACACCTGCTCCCAATAAAGGTGCTAAAGCTGAGGCTAGCACTAGTGATGTAATGACTGTTGCCCAAGAGGCCAATAAAAATTCTAATTTTGAGTATTTATTTGAGTCATTTCATTTGTGGCATGGTAGATTAGGTCACGTGAATTATAATTATTTAAAGAAATTAATATCACTAAAACTAATATCAAATTTCGTTTTTAATAAGCAACACAAATGTGAGATTTGTGTAGAGGCAAAATTAACGAAATCATCGTTTCAATATGTTGAACGAGAAAGTTAACCTCTCGGTCTAATACACACGGATGTATGCGACTTAAAGTTTATACAAACGCGATGAGGGAAAAAGTACTTTATCACTTTTATAGATGATTGTACTAGATACTGCTATGTTTACTTAATGAGAAGTAAAGACGAAGCAGTTGAGAAATTCGCTCTTTATAAGACCGAAGTCGAAAATCAACTCAATAGAAAAATTAAAACATTGAGAAGTGATAGAGGCGGTGAATTTGAATCACCGTTTGAGTAGATATGCGCCGAAAGCGGCATTATACATCAAACCACAGCCCCATACACTCCCGAGCAAAATGGGGTTGTTGAGCGTAAAAATAGAACGCTAAAGGAAATGATGAATGCTATGCTAATCAGTTCTGGGTTACCCCAGAACATGTGGGGGGAAGCGATACTTTCCGCAAACTATGTTTTAAACAAGTTACCACATAAGAAGCGAGAAAAGACTCCATATGAATTATGGAAAGGTCATCAACCCAGTTATAAGAACCTGCGGGTTTGGGGTTGTCTCGCGAAGGTCCTAGTTCTCACTCCTAAGAGGATGATAATTGGTCCTAAAACGATGGACTGTGTGTTCATCGGATATGCACATAGTAGTAGTGCATATCGGTTTCTCGTACACAAGTCGAACAATCCCGATGTGCACGTAGATACGTATATGGAAAGCCGAGAGGCCTCTTTCTTTGAGGATATCTTTCCCCGGAAATTACCTACAGCTGTACCAACTGAAGAGTTAAACAGTGAAGGAAATGTGGGGGCAAGTGAACCGACAGAGGAAGAGCCTCGACGCAGCAAAAGGGCAAGGAAGGAAACTTCCTTTGGACCTGATTTCCTAACCTTCATGGTTGAAGGCGAACCGGTGACATATAAACAAGCTATGTCAACACCGGATTCCCAATATTGGGAAGAAGCTATTCAAAATGAGATTGAATCAATCATGCAAAACCCTACTTGGGAACTAGTGGATCTTCCGAAAGGATGTAAGCCCCTAGGTCACAAGTGGATCTTCAAGTGGAAGTTAAGGGTTGACGGCACGATTGAGAAATACAAGGCGAGACTTGTAGTAAAAGGCTTCAGGCAAACGGAAGGTGTGGATTATTTTGACACGTATGCTCCTGTCTCTAGAAAACGTCAATCCGAATCGTCATTGCTCTCGCGGCTTTGTTTGATATGGAAATACATCAAATGGATGTAAAGACGGCGTTTCTGAATGGAGAACTGGAAGAAGAAATTTACATGGAACAACCGAAAGGGTTTGTAGTTCCTGGTAAAGAGCACCAAGTGTGCAAACTTGTAAAGTCTCTGTATGGACTCAAACAAGCGCCAAAGCAATGGCACGAGAAGTTTGATAGAATTATGCTATCAAACGGTTTTCGCATTAATGAGTGCGATAAATGTGTCTACTCTAAAGGAAGTGGAAGAGACTGTGTTGTAGTCTGTCTCTATGTGGATGACATGATCATAATTGGGAGTAATGATAGAACCAGCTCCACAAAGAAAATGTTGTCACAACACTTCGATATGAAGAATCTGGGTATAGCTGATGTAATACTTGGTATGAAGATTACCAAAACATCAGAAGGATATGCCTTGTCCCAAGGTCACTATGTTAAACAAGTATTAGACAAGTTTGACAAGGGCAGTAAAGCAATGTCTAGAACCCCAATTGAGTTCAACTGTAACCTGAAAAAGAATTCCGGTAAGAGTGTGAATCAATTGGAGTTCTCTCGAGTCATAGGCAGTCTCATGTATATAATGAATTGCACTATAACAGACATAGCAAACTCAGTGAGTAGACTGAGCAGGTACACCAGCAATCCGAATGAGGAACACTGGAAGGCCATAATGAAACTTCTCAAATATATGAGGTTTTCATCCGATTACGGGCTGCACTATACCAGATATCCAGCGGTACTGGAAGGGTACTCAGATGCCAACTGGATATCAGACTCCAATAGCACAAGGTCCACGAGTGGATATGTGTTTATAATGGGAGAAGCTGTTGTGTCTTGGAGATCCTCCAAACAGACGTGTATTGCAAGGTCAACTATGGAATCAGAATTCATAGCGTTAGACTTAGCAACCGAAGAGGCAGACTGGCTGAGAAGTCTTTTGGAAGGAATTCCAATGTGGCCAAAACCTGTTCCCGCAATAAGCATGCATTATGATAGTCAATTAGTTATTGCGCAGGCTCAGGATCATATGTATAATGGAAAGTCTCGACATATACGTCGAAGACATAAATCCGTAAGGGAATTGTTATCCAATGGTGTGGTGTCCTTAGATTTTGTAAGATCAAAGGAAAACATAGAGGATCCATTAACAAAAGGCTTGACTCAAGTGGGAGTCGAGACGTCATCGAACGGAATGGGATTAAAGCCCATTAAATTGGTGGCCCCCCCATAGGCAACCCAACCTAAACGGAATCTTTCCAGATAGGTTCAAAGGAAAACTGAACTGTGGGGGCAACCGAACAAAGCACTCGGAAACCTGGAGTTCCCAGCCCATTTCCGCGATGACAGAGTGATAGACCTGTACCATTGCAAGGGTGAGCTTGAGGCTCTTAATGATCCAAGTAACTCGACGGTCGAGTAAAGTGAGTCAGGACACTTTCGACTTGGAACACCTATAACGAGTGTGTAAGGCCGGTTCCATGTGATGAGCTTGGGCTAATTCACTAGAGCACTCAGTTGAAGTTGCCAAGGCAGTCCAGGCCAAATATGGACAACAACTAAAGGGCCTAGTACGTGGGTAGAAAAGGCACTGTGCGGGTGCCATTCTGGGATACACAAAGCTTGATGGCTCAAAGCTTTACAGCTACCTAATAGCTGTATTCTGGGTGGTACTCCGCTACGGCAGGTTCAAGGCGCGCGCTACCTGACCTTAGGCAGTGAACTTTTGCGGTTCTCTTGATTTGCATTCCAAGTGGTCAGGGACCATCTTTGAGTCAATTTTCGATGCGACTACTCAGTTTTTCTGAGGCCATACTCAAAGCATTTGAGTAGCTCGTACGACGAGCTTCGCAACGGTATATCGCATGACCTATTCAGAGGAAGGGTGTGAATGATAATTGGACTCGAAGGTTGGTACTCGAAATAGAAAATAAAGTCAATGCTGGAAAATGAGAAAATAAATGGGATTTAACCCATGAGGGTTATCCCACATTGGAAAATCATGAGTGATTTTTACAATATATATATTAAGGTATCCCATGTGGATATTAAGTAGTGTGTCCACATACACGTGTGTATTATGTACCACACATGGGCTTGCTCGTCGGGTTTTCAGCTCGACGGGAAAAAGTGCGCCTATTCCTGTTCGGGTAAAGTGTTCCTGTTCGGAAAAAGTGTTCCTGTTCGGGAAAAGTGTTCCTGTTCGGGAAAAGCGTGCCTGTTCGGGAAAAGTACGCCTGTTCGGGAAAAAGCTTCCAGGAAAGCTGTAACTGTTGCAATAAATATTAATTCATTGCAAAGTTAATACTGCAGTTTCGAATTTCGAAAACTGGCAGTAGTAAAGTGACTTTAATGGCTGAGATACTCAGCAAGACCCCCCACATGTCAACAACATACATATACATTCTGAAATAAAACACAGCAGCATATATCATCTCTCAAAAATCAGCATTACATTTTAGAACCAGAGAGAACCACCCACCAACAACTCGACCTTGACTCGTCGCCAGTTTCCGGCGAGTCATCCGAGACGTTGTAACTTGGGATCGAAGCGCCAACGCAACCAGAAATCTTAAGGTGGTTGGGCGAATATCGGTTAAGGGCATACTGTTAACAGTAGCCTCGTCTAATTGTTTATTTACATTCTGTCCAATTTTATTTCGCATTTAAATTCAGTTTTTTTACATTCTGTCCTTTCAATTCAATATTTTTAATTCAGTATTTTAATTTCTTGTACTTAGCTGTAGCTTTTATATTCTGTATTTACCTTTCTGTAATTTACTTAAAGTACTGTTTCTATTATGTAATTTCATTTCTGTAATTAGATTAGTTTCAATTCAGTCCTGTATTTTCAATTTAAAACAGAACAGTCCGGCTGTTAAGTTTATACTTTCCAGTCCGGCAGTTTCTATTTATTGCAAATCAGTACATCAGATTATTAATTAAATAATAATCTGATAACGTTTGCTTTATTTACGTTTCAGTACCTACATGTTGTAATCATTAATTTATGTATCAGTTTCAAAATTAATAAAGATTACACTGATTTTTTTGTTTATTATTGTTTAGTCCTTTATTTATTATTAATTGTTATTTCGTACACGGAAACCAACAAAACTTGGTTGATCAATAATATACATTTATTGTTTGGAGTTTCTATGTACAACATTCCAATTAATAAACCTCCGATCACCATTTTCTGCAATATTAATTGGACTTTATTCTAATAGTTGATCGAGTCTTCGGTTCATACTAAGTCCGCATTTAGACTTCTTGTTCTATAGCTCAATGATGGACCGGGATGAAAATAAACCCATTTAGAGTGAGACCAGACGAGAAAACGCTTGTCTTGGGCAGGTTTGCTTGGCATAAAGGTAAATCAGTAAAATCTAACTCAAATTACGTGCTGATCACATACCAATGATAGAGAAAGTCTTGAGATACGTAAATTGGCTCCAGACTAGCCTAGTTTACAAATTACAACTATGTTCTCGATGATAGTGTTTCTTACGAGTTTATCTTTTCTTTTATTTGTTGTATGCTAAGTTGTGCATTTTGAAGAATTTTAAAATTTAAAAAGTTTTGCATACAATATTCGTGTAGAGGCCAATTTACTTTTCCTTGAGTCGCCTGTTGGTGTCGTTTTCTTCTACTGAAATGCTTCATCTCACGATCATCTTATAAATGGTGATGGAAAATCAGGTTTGATCCCATCTCTTGTCTCCTTGGATTTTCAATATTTTCAAAATATTGGTAATGTAGTAATTAAAGAATAGTACAAATTAGCTACGATGATGAAATTGTTTACTTTTTGTAACAAAGGATGCTTACACATTCTTGGTAAATTGGTTTGAGAACAGGGGAACCTAAGTATACACCATCGGGGTGACGACACCTCCATAATTTTGAAAATTATGATTTTATTAAAAAATTTAACATTTATTTTTATTAATTATGTTATATACGATGATTTAACACCTTTTTTTCCACTTAATTTATTAGCTTTGTAAATTTTGTCACCCCATAAATTCCATTCAGGAGTTCGTCCCTGGCAGTATGTGTTTTGGGTTTATGCTATTTGTATGGATGTTGCATGCATATATATGCCATCCAGTATCACCAACTTGAACCGGTGATATTATAACTATATTCAAATAATTTTACAAATCAAGTATTATACATAGCCATTTAAAAACTAATCAAACCAAGTCTGCAACTAAACCAGAGCTTTCAACTACTTCTTTTATCCTTACAGACTCAAACTCAGCTAATGATCTTAATTACGTACAGAAGCTATCTAAGCTCTTTAATTCACATAAGAATTCATTCAACACTATACCCAAAAGTGGGAGGTAGAATAAAAGGAAATACAAGATTGAGGTAAAAAATATGGAATTCAAATTAAAGGATATTGGGGTGTAAATGGTTTGCATTATTGTAACGGATTCTCGTGAATCCTAAACTAAACCATCGTTGAACGGATTGTAAATTTTGGATCCAAACCGAACGGATCGGACCGGATTGGTTTGATTTTGCAGATTCAATGGTCCGGAGCGAATTCGGATTGGATTTAGGTTATAATAGTATTTGTTATTCATTCTTTAATCTATTTCGACACATATATGAATGACAATTACTTTCGAACAAAATATAATGTGATAAATAATTTCAAACAAAAGATAATCAACAGTAAACATACCAATTATAAATATCACTTAGAAGTTTAAAAGAATACTTTAAAAACATAATTAATATTGTACGTTCTATCAAACACATGCTTGCAGAAACTCACCAAAATAAACAAAATATTAAGTCATGCAATATTTACAAGTAAATAACTAGCAAAATTCTATTGTCTTTTCTTTCATAACTGATTTTTTTTTTTTACACGTTCGAGAGGGGGGACAAAATATATTCTCGTGACATTTAAATTGACACAGAGTCGAATTAATATGTAAACTTATATATATATATATATATATATATATATATATATATATATATATATATATATATATATATATATATATATATATATATATATATATATTTACTAGGATTTATAACTGGAATGAGTTTAATTTTTTTTTAAGTAGTGTTAATTGTATTAATTCTTAACAGGTATAACGGATCGGATATAATGGTTCAGAGTCGTTTCAACGGTTTGGATCGGATTGGTTTGAGTTAAGATAACTAAAAGCTAAACCAAACCATTAAAAACGGATTTGAAATTTTCGAATCCAAAACCTAACCAAACCATTTAAATTTAAAGCCTAAATCAAATCTAAACAATCCAACGGTTCGGCTCGGATTTATGGAATTTACTTCCATCCCTATTGGCCATTGGATAGACTAATTAATTTAATTTGAAGGCAAAAGCTTGGAATGCTAGGGTAAAGTGCGTATCATATAGGAGTACATGACTTAATGACGTATTTTTTTCTTCAAATTTGGATGGTTGGATCAGTTAATTTGTGACAAAAGGACAGATTGATATATAGCTAATAAATGTATAATATATCCCTTCTTATTCTAATCAACTCAGAGTTAGGAAATCCACTTCTTGGGGATTACCATGACAACAGAGTTAGGAAATCCACTTCTTGGTGATTACCATGACAACATTTGGCATGTTTGAGTTTTGGTGGAACCATGGTTGATCTCCGGTTACACTTACGAGCAACTAAACAAATCATGTCCATTTGATTCTATTTAGTTTCCCCACGACAAGTCCAACGAAGCACTAAGCCAGGCTTATGGCGGGTTTGGTAGCATCAATCCATTCGCAATATATGACCCTTCATGTAAACAAACGGGCACTCAGACAATAGCGAAACCTTTGGTATTATTCTTCACTAACTAAACTGCATATAGTTATGTGTGCAGTTAAATGTGGCAAGACTCAGAGTCAAGAGACTAAATACATGTTAGTTAAGCAATACAAGGGCTCTGTCTTATGTGTGGAAGGAAAACAAACTTTTTGTTTAAACCAGAGTAATGATCTCCAGAATTTCAAAACAAAATCTAGTTTGATCCATTTGAAAAATAATAAGACTACTCCATGTAGTTTAAGAAAATGATATAGTAAGTAGTTAAAATGCAGGCCCTTTGTACTAAAAAAGAAGAAGTAATTTTTTAAAGTTTTCCTCTTATTAAAACGCACCAAGTGTCCGAAGCGAGTAACAGTATGAACATAAATTGCAAATAAACTAATCAATCCAGTTAAATCATACGGCGATCATATGATTCGATTTTCATTATTTAAAATGATCTCGAATTCCTAATATGTACCCAATTTGCAACTCCTTAAAAACTTCGTATACTGCTCTACTTTTATGTAACACAAATTTAAAATAATAAGAAGGAACAACATTCAGAACTACGTTACTTCATAGTTCATGGTAATAGTAAATAAACTTGACTTTGCATAAAAGAAACTTAAGCTTGTTCTTTAATTTTCACCTTAATTAACTAGTTAATTGAATAACTTTTATTGTTTTGCAACTCAGCCTTACAAATTTTGAGGGAATGGTTAATGCATAGTGCAGTATTCAAAAATGTACATGAGGCTCTTCATGCAAATATATCACAAAGCTCCCTTACCTTTGGATCACTTGCAGGTCTGAACACTAAACTCGAAATTAAATTAAAATTTAACTGTTTACATAGAAAAGCAGGAGTAGCACATGCATAGACACATTTCAATGTCAAATTTCCTAATTTCACTTGGTACTTCTTAAAGTGCAAATTTTAAGTTGCATTGTACGTATTTTTGTAGGCCAAGTTAAATGCTGTTTTTAGTACGAAAAACCAATAAATATTGTAAGCAGAATGACTCAATCCGCTGCTTATAATTAAGCTGTAATTTTATGATATCATGAAAAGCTAAATCTTTTAAGTACCGGACCAAATTGCAGTTGTAAGAGGCCGCTGGTCTGATTCACCCAAATCTATGATCCCTATCTTGAATAATCTAATTAATAGCGGCCGGACCATTGATATGGGCATACAGGTAGGTAGTTCCGATCTTCTGTTTGCCTATGCTATTTTTTTTTATACTTTTTTTCGTTGTTTAATTGAAGAAATGGTTTGCATGATAATTGATTGCAAAAAAGAAAAAAGGTGATCAATACACTCAATTGAAACGGAAATAGTTTCTATGTTCCAAATTATGACAAAGTTCATTCTTATCATGGATCGAAGGTTATCTCAAATTAAAGTCCATATAATAATAAAAAAAATAGATTATCATGAATCAGCCTATTGATTTTTTTCCTTAAATCATTTATTATCATTAATTTCTCAATTACTCTTTAGCTTTTCATCGTTCACTAATTACGTCCATGTGTATATAACAGCAGGAATACAGTTGCGGTTTTGCCCCTCACTGCAACACATTACTCGATTAAAGCTCTAAAGCTCGATATCCTATCAAGCTTGTACCCCATGGTACAACAAACAAGAAGTATGTGTCTTTTTATAAAATATTCATTTTTTTTGTTCATTATGATGTTTTATACGTTTTCTTTTGCTTCGACATGCTTAACATATATATGTATATTATAGTTCGGATGGTGGACTGAAGCGTACGAAGAGCTGACTTTTGTGACCGTAAGAGGAACTGAACATGAAGTTCCAATGGGGCGCCCCAAACTTGCTTTGACGCTTTTTATACATTTTTTAAATAACCAGTCCATTCCACTTTGGCACTTTCACCATCTTCCTTTTAAAGGTTGTAATTGATAGCATAGCAATAATATTGTAGCTCAATGAATGGAATTGGTTCTTCCTTTTAAAGGTTGTAGTGATCGATTGTTGGTTTGTGTTTTTTTCCCGGCTCTAGCTATTGTATGACTATCTATCTTGAGTTACATTCAAAAAATATGTTGAAATTAACTAACTACTCGCACATACAAGAGGTTATCTTGAATATATTTAGTTAAAATATAGTAATTTGATCCCCTCTGACCAGGATCAAGTGGAGGCATAAAGAGGAATTTAACAAGACATTGAAAAAAGAAAAGTAAAAGAGAAGATAAGGAACAGGCATTCTAATATTCTATACCCTCATTTGAAAGACAAATCAAATGCTTGTTTTGAAAAAGCTTCGTAAAGAAGTAAAAGACTCCCATAGTTTCATACAACGAAAAGCTTATTGTGTGGATCCCAATTTGCTAGTGTGTGTGTGTATATATATATATATATAGTGGGTAAAGGACAAATCAAACTGATTTCCTCTAAATAAATTTCGAAATGTTAAGTGGTGGGATTGAGGAAAATGATTGAGAACAAAAATATATATACTTTATGTTTTGATGGTGCAGTGTCTCAGTTGTCAATAAAATTCTTCTCAGCTACTACGATTTTTATTAAATCATCACTTTCCAATTAATTGTTGAATGTTGATCAACTGTATAATCAAAATATAAACTTTAGGGATTATAAATATGTATATTTGTATGAATACCATCATCATTATTATTTTATATTTTTAATAGTCACTTGAGAGATCAGAGATGAATTTGATGAGTTTTTCAAAATGAAAATACAAACCAAATAATTGATACTGGATTTCTGTAGAAATATAATAGTCATATAACGAATGCATGTCTTTGTTTCTTTTGTTAATATTGGAACAATACCCCACCTATTTCTATAGTGGATCAGTGATCATATATAATACATGTATTCCTTTCAAATATTCTCCAGAAAAGAGAAGGAATATTGCTAAGTAACAAAATCAATAATAACATTCGATCTCATCAAAGAGACAATAATTTGTGTTTGATCAGAATTTCATTTTTAGAATATATTCCGATCTTTTGTCGTCCTCATAGTCATAGACATGAACAATAAAGCACGTAAGTTATTTGGCAAAGTCCTTCAATGACTCAAAAGTCCTGACAGTCGATTTCACTAAATTCAAATCTTAAAGTATGAAAAGTTATTTTCGGGTAATTTTGAATTGATACATTGTGTACAACTTAATTAATGATTGGTCTATGAAACTGAAATAAATTAAGTATTAATCCATTTCCACTAACTAACCAATAAGAATCTAAAAAATAGGAAAAAATAAAAAAAAAATCCAGAAAATAAAAATGGAAAAATCGAAAAAATCTGAAAAAATATAATAAAATCGGAAAAAAAGGCAAAAGCTCAAAAACACAAATAAAATTTGAAATTTCCGAAAAATAAAAAATAAAATCCCAAAAAATCTAAAATCAACAAAAATCCAAAAACGTAAAAAAATAAAATAAAAAAGGCAAAAAATCTGAAAAATCCCAAAAAACTTAAAAAAGAAAAAAACCCAAAAAACATAAATAAAATTTTAAAAATCCCAAAAAATCAACAAAAATCCAAAAACGTAAAAAAAATAGTTTGAGTCGTCTTAATTCATTTTAAAAACAGTATGAGTCATTTTAAATCATTTTAAAACAATTTTAGTCATTTTAAGTCATTTTTGAAACAGTCTGAGTTGTTTTAAGTAATTTTAAAAGCAGTGTCAGTCGTTTTAACTCATTTAAAAAACACTCTAAATCGTTTTAAGTCATTTACAAACATTCTGAGTCGTTTTAAAACAATTTAAAAACAGTCTGAGCAATTTTAAAAACATTCTGAGTTATTTTAAAAAAAACCTGAGTCATTTTAAGTCATTTTAAAAACAGTCTCAGTCATTTTAAGTCATTTTAAAAATAATATGAATAATTTTAAAAACAATTTGAGCCGTTTTAAGTTATTTTAAAACAAATATGAGTCATTTAAAAACAGTCTGAATAAAATTAAAACCAGTCTGAGTTCATTTAAATCATTTTAAACATAGTGTGAGTCATTTTAAATCGTTTTAAAAGAACTCTGAGTAATTTTAAAAACAGTTTTAGTCATTTTCAGTCATTTTAAAAGCAGTTCGAGTCATTTTAAAAACAGTATGAGTCGTTTTAAGTCATTTTAAAAATAGTCTGAGTCATTTTAACGAGTTTGATTCTTTTTGTTGAACTTAGAGTTCAATAATAGATTTTGATTATAACTTTGATTATGTTTTAATGATTTTACGATTTCTCTATTTCGATGATATAATGCTTGTCTTTTCCAAAAGAAGAAAATGTAAATTTCAGAATGCCAGAAAGATAGAGCACAGAAAAACGAAGCCACAGGTTCAAGCGGAACCAAAATCGGAGCTAAAACGAAGAAGTTACAAGCTTTCGAAGGTTTACGAGACCAGAAGAAAAACGACCGATCGACTGGACAAAAACGAGCGATCGTTTTTGGTCCAAATTCTTCCAGAGAAGTCATCTAAATAACGACCGGTCGAAACTCAGAAATGACCGATCATTTTCTGAAAACGACCGATCGACTGTAGAAAATGACCGATCATTTTCTGCAGTTTTCAAAAACAGCTTTTCAGCTTATTCTGGAAAATTGCTTAAAACCTGTGGATAAAACCGTCAACCACTACCAACGGTCATATATAGAAAAACAGACATCTTGGTCCATATAAACCACCCCAAATCTCTCTCCAAAGATATCCATTCATAACCTATTATCATTCTTCAACCTCTCTCATTCATAACACAAAATATCACAATTTTGGTGAATATATTCGAAAAAGAGGAAAATTAAGAAGAAAACATTTCGAGCTTAACCAAAGATCAAAACATCATCAAAACCACAAATTAGCTTATTTAGAAGCAATCAAATTGTGGGTGTTATTTTAATTTTCGATAAATTTGTAAAGAGCAAAATTATAAGCTCATTGTGAGTGAGTGTTTGGGTAGAAGCTTTTAAGCCAAAGTGTTGGTTAAAAGTTTTAGGTTAAACACTTGGGTACTCATAGATTGAGGGGGAGTCGTTGACTCATTAAACGTGTTCGCTTGCACTTGTATCAAGAGTAGAAACCTTGGGTAGAGGGTGAGCCAATTGGTCGATTGAGCTCGATAGGATTTGTAAAATCGGAAAGATTATTTTTAGTGAAATACTCAGAAGTACCGAGTAGAGGACGTAGGCCGTTTTGCCGAACCTCTATAAATCACGGTGTCAATTTCTTCCTTAACTTTTACTTTCCGCAACTTACATTATTGTTTATTTTCTTGCTTGCGTTTGGATTGTTTTAACGATTATTAACGCTTAAGCTTAGAATTGCGAAAGTTGGGTTGTTAGTTGCACTTAATTTTAAATCCGCAAAAAGCGCCAAAAACCTTATTCACCCTGTGACGACCCAGATTTCCAGGAAGGAAATTCTGTGGTGCGGTGTTGTGCGTCAGTCCCACATCGCCCAGATATGAGAGTACTCGTGTGGTATATGAGCTTAAAGATCCATTTCCTATCAACAAGGCCTTTTAAAGCCGTGCGGCACAATAGCGAGGACGGAACTCCATAGTTAAGCGTGCTTAACTTGGAGTAATACCAGGATGAGTGACCCCCCTGGGAAGTTGTGCCAAAACGGACAATATTGTTGATACGGCCGTGGCGGTTCGGCCCGTAGGGCCGGATCGTTACAGGTGGTATCAGAGCCTCTATCTGGCCGGAAATGTGGGGGACTAGCACGAGAGAGTGAGGCCCCGGAAGGGCGACGTGCCCGACGAGGACGTCGTGCCTAAAGGGAGGGTGATTGTGACGACCCAGATTTCCAGGAAGGAAATTCTGTGGTGCGGTGTTGTGCGTCAGTCCCACATCGCCCAGATATGAGAGTACTCGTGTGGTATATGAGCTTAAAGATCCATTTCCTATCAACAAGGCCTTTTAAAGCTGTGCGGCACAATAGTGAAGACGGAACTCCATAGTTAAGCGTGCTTAACTTGGAGTAGTACCAGGATGAGTGACCCCCCTGGGAAGTTGTGCCAAAGCGGACAATATTGTTGATACGGGCGTGGCAGTTCGGCCCGTAGGGCCGGATCGTTACAGGAACAAGGCCTTTTAAAGCCGTGCGGCACAATAGCGAGGACGGAACTCCACAGTTAAGCGTGCTTAACTGTGAGTAGTACCAGGATGGGTGACCCCCCTGGGAAGTTGTGCCAAAGCGGACAATATTGTTGATACGGGCGTGACGGTTCGGTCCGTAGGGTCGGGTCGTTACACCCCCCCCACCCCCCCCCCCCCTTTCTAAGGTTTAGTCACAAGGGCCAACTCTTTTTAAGTCATTTTTAAAACAGTTTGAGTCGTTTTAAGTCATTTTAAAAATAATCTAAGTATTTTTTAGTTATTTTAAAAACAATCTGAGTACTTTTAAAAACAATCTGAGTCAATTTAATTAATTTTAAAAATAATGTTAGTCATTTTAAGTCATTTTAAAAATACTCTAAATAATTTTAAAAACCCTTTGAGTCATTTTAATTCATCGTAAAAATAGTATGAGTCGGTTTAAGTAATTTTTTAAATAGTTTGAGTCGGTTTAACTCATTTTAAAAATAGTTGGAGTTATTTTCAGTCATTTTAAAAATAGCTTGAGTTGTTTTAATTCATTATTAAAACAGTCTGAGTCGTTTTAATTCATTTTAAAAATAATCTGAGTCATTTTCAGTCATTTTAAAAACAGTCTGAGTCATTTTTAGTCATTTTAAAAACAATCTGAGTAGTTTGGAAACAATGAGAGAAATTTAAAAACAGTTTAGGTTATTCTGAATCATTTTAAAACCAGTGTGAGTCATTTTAATTCATTTTAAAAATAGTTTAATTAATTTTAAAAATAGTGTGAGTCGATTTAAGTCATTTAAAAAATAGCGTGAGTCATTTTAAGTCATTTTAAAAACACTATGGGTAATTTTAAAAATAGTTTGAGTCGTTTTAAATCATTTTAAAAACAGACTGAGTATTTTTAAGTAATTTTTAAATTAGTTTGAGTCATTTTAAGTTATTTTAAAAAACAGTCTGAGTCATTTTCAGTCTTTTTAAAAATAATCTGAGTAATTTGGAAATAATGAGAGTAATTTTAAAAACAGTATGAGTTATTTTGAGTCATTTTAAAAATAGTCCGAGCCATTTTAAATCATTTTAAAAATAGTGTGAGTCATTTGAAGTTATTTTAAAAATAGTTTGAGTCATTTTAAGTAATTTAAAAAATAGTCTGAGTCATATTTAAGTTATTTAAAAAACAGTCTGGCTCATTTTTAGTAAGTTTAAAAATAGTTCGAGTCATTTTAAAAACAGCTCGAATAATTTTAAAAATAGTGTGAGTCATTTTTAAGTCATTTGAAAACAATTGCTAATTATTTTAAAGTTTTTAATACTTGTGGGACTTTCTAGCTTTTTCCGACTTTTGCGAACATTTTTTTCATTTTGTAGTGATTTTGGATTTTTGGATTTTTCTTAGTTTTTTTTTTTTCCTTCCATATTTCGGATTTTTTCGGGTTCTTGACTTTTTTGAACAATTTTCATTTTTTTTTTATGATTTTGGATTATTTTTTTCTAATTTTTTTTTACCATTTTTCGGATTTTTTTTCGGGTTTCCCGACTTTTTGAAAGTTTTTTCATTGTTTTATGATTTTGGATTTATTTTTATTTTTATTGGTTTCTTTTTAAATTTTTACCATTTTTTGGGTTTTTTCGGCTTCCCGGTTTTTTTGAACTTTTTATCATTTTTTTGTGATTTAGTTTTTTTGAATTTTTTTACCATTTTTCGGGGTTTTTTTGGGTTCCCAACTTTTAAAAAAAAAAATCAGTTTTTTTCGTTTTTTTCGTTTTTTTTAATTTTTTTCCGATTTGTTTCCATTTTTTTTTTCCCTATTTTTTCCATTTTTTTTTATTAGGTAATTAGGTGGTGGATCAATTTTTAATTAATTTTAGAAATAATTGACTAATACTTAATTAAATTTTATAGGGTGATTAATAGTTAAATAGTTTTGTTTTTATACAGCAATACTTAATTATCCTCAAGAATCATAAACCGAAGCAAGGTAATCAAAATACTATTTGGTCTCATAATGTAACATCCCATATTTTTATAAGTATTTTTAATTATGAATTAATTGATCCAAAAACATTTTATTCAAATTTTACAAAAAACCGGTCACTCGACTAATTTTTAGCCAAAAATCGAAACTCTTCCAAAAAGCTTTATTTTAAAAACATGTTACTAATTTTATCAATAAAAAGGAACCAATAGTTTTGTTTCTAAAAATTGGTTATTTTTGAGCAGTAAAGTAATATATTTGATTAAGAGTTAACTTTTAGAATTTTAGAGACCAAATAGTTCGTTTCCACAAACTTACTCAAAATAGTTTTTATCTATTCAAATCAGCCCACTTTTCATTCTTTAAACCTAAAAACGAGCCAAATAGGAGAGAGAAAAGAGAGAAAAAGGGAGATTCCAAAGCTGAGGAAGAAGAAGAAGAGACCACGTTAGCGAGTTCTTACCGGAAGCATCTCCTCTACACGCTAAGGTAACGGGGGTTATCCATTGCGATTAGACGAGGGTGTATGTTAGGGTTAGGTCTTACGGTTATTTTAAATTGGGGGTTTTTGCCTTTTATCTTAAATATGTTCTTAATTTGTTAATTGGGTTTATTTATTGTATGTTTTATTCACTTATTTGAATGGGAGGAATTGATGAGTTAGTTATATTAATTTCGGATTAATGAGATTATGGATGGATTTGCATGTTTTATGCGTTGATTATGTGATTATATAATTATTGATGAAATTGGATAAATTTATGTTGAATAATGGTGAATTGTAGTTTATGCATACAAGGTGTTTGTTAAAATGTCTGAAAGTGTTTTTATGTTGTTATAGCGTTTGGCTAGTTGTGAATTTAGTACATGTGGTTATGTGTTATGTGTATTACGTTAAGTGACGTATGAGATGGTGTTATTTGAATAGTATAATATTATTGGCCGAGGCTTTAATATTTATACGTATGAGATTGTGTTAATTGGATGATTTTATATTATTGGCCGAGGCCTTGTGATTTAGCTGTAGTGGCAATGGTATCTGTCTCTCCCTAATTCCGGGGACAGAAGACGGCCGAGCGGATAGAGAATGACTTGTCTTACGGACTGGGACGAGTGGCGTGAGAGGTCATAGTGTGCACTCTATTTACTTTTATGTTAGCAATGGTCTATGTCTCTCCCTAATTCTGGGGACATAAGACGGCCGAAGGGATAGGGAATGACTCGTCTTACGGACTGGGACTAGTGACGTGAGAGGTCCAAGTGCGCACTATAAATCTACTTTTATGTTGCAATGGTCTATGTCTCTCCTTAATTCCGGGGACATAAGACGGCCGAAGGGATAGGGAATGACATACCTTACGGATTGGGATAGGTGGCGTGAGAGGTCCATGTATGCTATAGATGTGTGTTGAAGTTATTTAATTTATTTAATTTATCCAGTTGTAGAATGTTATTATATTTCTTTTTATACGTCGATTATCGTAGTTGTAGAATTTGTTAGATCTTGCATTTATGGGATGGAGTGACGGTGTTTGTGGTGCCGTCCCGTCTAGTTATGTGCGTGGGACTCACCGTTACAATTTTGTATTTCAGGTACCACATAGGTTGACATGTTTGAATAAGAGCTGTTGCTTTGCAATATCATGGGTTTGGGGCTTCCGCTTTCTTTTCATTCATTTTATATTTTGAGGTTGTGGCCTACAGGCAATTTACATTCGGTTATTTTATCTCGTTTTGTAGCCGCGTTTGGCAAACACTTTTATTAAATTGTTTAATTGTTCATGTAGCTCGCTAGTGTTTTCTTTTAAAAAAATTAATTTCGTACCAACAGGTTACAGTTTTCTTTTATAAAAAAAGGTCATGTCTCGATATCCGTGTTTATGGAATTTGGGACTTGACACATAATTTCACTTGCAACGTCCTAATCCCCAAGGCCAGAAAAACTAAATGCTAATCAATAAACCTTTAGGGGTCAGATTGTGTGTGTGTGTGTGTGTGTTTGTGTGTGTGTGTGTGTGTGGGGGGGGGGGGGGGGGGGGGGGTGTTATTTCACTTTAGGTGATTAGTGAACTTACATGACTAAGCACATTAATTAAAATGAATTTGTATAATTGCATTCAATGTATGGACCAATAATAAGCACATTAATTAAAATGAATTTGTATAATTGCATTCAATGTATGGACCAATAATGTACACATTCAAATCTTCATTTGAGAACCAATACTAATTCATTTTAAATTATGGTGATTAGATGTCGCGCTGATTTAGGGTTAGTAATTTCACGAAAAACATATTTTCTAACAAATTTTATCACATGTGCTAGTGATACTTAAATCGCTCACTTTGACGAACTATAAGATTTTAAAATTTGAAGTACTAAAAGACCTAAATCCATATTTTTTTTGCTATTTATGAAATATTTCAATTTTTTAATATTGAAAACCGTTAAATGATGTTTTCAAAATATATATTAAACATCTATATTTTTTAGATATTTTTAACATGTATAGTTTTATACAATAAAAAGTTTACGTTTTACGCTTAAAAACTACGTTTTTAGCGTACCTTCCGTAAAAACACTGTGATCAACTTAACACTTTTTAGAACTTTGCTAGATACTGCTCAGGGATGAAACAATGGGGGGCAGTTAGTGAATTAACCCCATGCTTCACTTCACTACAAAAGCGAAAA
Organism: Primula veris; assembly: GCA_963682055.1. NCBI lineage: Eukaryota > Viridiplantae > Streptophyta > Magnoliopsida > Ericales > Primulaceae > Primula > Primula veris. The sequence continues at coordinate 19,232,888 of OY821740.1, forward strand.
AGGAACTACAATATGCCATTTATCTAAAGAGAAAAAGCACAACACTAAAAGGAGAAAAAACATGCACACGCAAATTAAGAGATAGAGAAGCTGAAGAGAAATAAAATAAAATGTATAGATTCAGCAACACAGTAATAGGTTTCCTAAACCTTTTTACCCTTCTAGCCTCGATACCGATCATAGGTGGTGGCCTTTGGATGGCTCGTAGTCGCACCACTTGTGAGAGCTTCCTCCAAACCCCTCTCCTAATCATCGGCTTCGTCATCTTAATTATTTCCTTAGCGGGCTTCATAGGGGCCTGTTTCAACGTAGCTTGGGCATTGTGGGTCTATCTTTTTGTAATGATGGTCCTTATTGGGGCCTTGATGGGCCTGACTGTATTTGGGTTCGTGGTCACGGGCCCTGGGGGCGGGGATGAGGTGCCAGGGAGGATATATAAGGAATTTCACCTTGAGAAGTATTCGATGTGGTTGAGGAAGAGGCTCAAGGACCCAAGATATTGGGAGACGGTAAGGGGGTGTATTTTGGGGTCTCAGGCTTGTTCTAAGATCGCGTATTGGACGCCTTATGATTATTTACAAAACGACATGACCCCTATTCAGGTGAGATTATTATAGTTATAGAATAAGATCTCATCGTGTTTTACTCTGCGTGATGCACAAACTTTTTTCAACATTAGATATTGAGACTAGTAACGCATGAAAGGGCAGAAATTGTTGGAAAACTAAATAGAAACAAAGGTCTAGGTTCAGATGGGTCATGACTCATGAGTGCATGCCAAGATCAAGCTTTGGAAAAACCTGTCCGTTGATTTATTCTTTTGTTTAGCTTGATTATTAAAAAAATTATTAGTTTTATCTCACATGTTGATGGGTGCAATTCACTCGTTTTTGTTTAGAAATAAGTTCTCTCTTGTTTCCTAACTAAAATCATCTGATTTTGTATTTATAGCGTTCGTTTGGTTGCAGATTTATGCCAACCAATTGGATTTGTTCCGGTTTTCAAAACAAATAGCTAGCTAGGTTCATCAAGTTTTAAGCTTCTAGCTTATTCAGGCATAAAAACACATAAAAGTGCGGCCTGCTGGTTTACCAAATGCAATTGAACTTTAAGCAGACAAGCCAAAAACACTAAGCTCATAATAAGTTGCGACCATAGTACAGAGTGGGAAAAAAACCGGAAAACCGAACCGAATCGGAAACCGAACCGGAACCAAACTGATTGGTTCGGTTTTAAATTTACAATGTAGTGATCCGAACCGAACCGGAACCGGTACCATAATTCGGTTCGGTTTCGTTCCTCTGAAAATAAACCGAAACCGAAATGTAAAATTGAACCGGATTTAAAACCGATCTTATATAAGTATGTATACACTAGATAATTAATTTAATTATATTATATAATATTACTATATTGTATATAATATGCAAACTCGAATGTTACTATTAGTCTACTTTTATAAATGCGATTTTTAAAAATGTTATAAAATTTCTACTATGCTTAAATGGAGAAGAAAATAAAAGTACAAGCATAAACCGAAACCATTGAACCGAATCAAAACTTTGAACCGAAACATAAGTTTGAACCGAACCGGAACTTTTAACCGAACCAGAACCGGAACCGGATCGAACGGTTTCGGTCCGGTTCAGTTTCTATTCCCAAAACATGAAAACCGAACCGACTAAAATTTCGATTTTGATTTCGGTTTACCCCAAAACCGAACCGGACCGAACCATGCCCACCCCTGGTACACACGGCGGGATAAGTTATGAAATCGTTAATATCAAAAAAGAAAAAGAAATGTTAGTAAAGACATGTTCTTAAGCATTTGTTATTTTTAATGAAAACCACGTTATAAATGAAGTTGCACATAAGTTGTAAATAGATATGTATCTGTGTATATAGTCGGGATGTTGCAAGCCACCAACGTCGTGCAACTATGCCACGACGATGTTAACCCAGGACCCAGACTGCTACCGTTGGAACAATGCTCCGAACTTGCTATGTTACGAGTGCGATTCATGCAAAGCCGGCGTTCTTGAAAGTGTAAGAATCGATTGGCACAAGCTCTCTGTCCTCAACATTGTCATGTTGGTCGTTCTGATTGGCGTATACTCGATAGGGTGTTGTGCTTTCCAGAATGCTAAGCGGGCTGAGACTGATTACCCTTATGGTGAAAATAGAATGTCGAAAGTCAGACCCAGATGGGACTTTCATTGGTACGTTTTTATATATGTCTACAATTATGTATTCAATATTTTTTCTTTTCGGCAGCATTGATAAAATCTCTTGCCTATTTCTCGTATCGGGTTACAAAAAATAGACTAGTAACGATCCCGACCATTAGATTTTCATTCAATGTCTAAGATGAGTTGAGCAGTTGGACAGCCCATTTCCATTTTGCAATTTTGTTAGAAGCATATGCATGTCTCGGGCGCCGTTGTTTGATTTTTTATTGAGTATTGTGTTTATACATATTTTTTAATGAATATATAATGGGATCTTAATCCAAATGAACAAAGCAATAACATATTCATGTCTATCGTCTCTTCTGAAAACAAAATCGTAGCAAAAGCAGGTGTTAACTTCCAAAAAACAGTAAACATTTACTATTTTTAAGAACGCATGCATCTTGCAATTTGTTTTCTATTTCTTATGTTATGAACTTCACTTATGAATTTTGCTGATAAAAAGATTCAATTGCGTTATTTAACAGGTGGAGATGGGTACATGATAGAAGACACCAGCTTTATTAGCCAGACCTCCAACCCTTCCCCTCCTTTTTTTTTTCTTTCTCTAGTCTTTCACTTAAAAGATGGGACAATCCTATGGCAATATGCATGTATTAGTACTATATCATATGGCATGTAGCCTTCAAGGCCTTTCTTTTTTGGAAGTTGGTTTTCCTTTTTGTATAAAAATTAAGATAGATATGGCCTTAATGGGTATATTTTAAATATCGACATGGTTAAATGGAATGGCTTTAGTTTTGCTTTATCTATTGCTTTTACTTTCCCATATTTTAAGAATGTAAAGAATATATCAATTCTTTGTGAACTAATAATGCTATAACTGGTGTGTATAACTAGACTTGGTACGGGACGGATTGACTTAAATTCTATCATAACCCGCAATATAAATGACGAGATAGATTTGCACGGGTTAATAAAATTTAAAAATCAACTTAACCCGTTATAATTAAAATCCTAACTCAATCCATTCCAACCCGCAAAATAAATTGCGGGTTGAGACGAGATTCATTATTAAATTTTCATATTAATCATTTATTTTTCATATTTTATATAATTAACCTATATTTTAAAATAAATTGTTTTTTTTAAAAGAAATATAAATTAAAACTAATCTAAATATGTTTAGAACATTCGTTAACAAGTAACAATATATATATTACGGGTTGTGACGGATTAACCCGCGTTTTGAAAAAACTCAACCATAACCCAACACTCAAAATATATAGTGGATTTGGACGGGACAGATTGATTTTTTTGACATTCAACCCGTCTCAACCCGCCCTAATCCGTGTGGGTTGGGTTACGGGTTGTGTTTGCGGATTTTTTGCCCACCCTTATCCACAAACGTAATCAGGGGCAGCACAGGCCCATGTCCAGTAAGACTTAGACCTGAGGTAAAAACTGGGTTATCGCAAAAAAAAAACTGGGTTGGGACAATAAAAAAAACTGAACTAACTCTCAGACAACCAACAGTACTGGGCTGCCCACCACTACAAAATAATGTTTGATTTAGTGAGAGTCAAAAGCTGTCACAAGCCTGTCGCAAATTGACTAAACTGTCAAAAAACCGTCACAAATTAACTAAATTGTCACAAAGCCGTCACAAAAACCGTCGTTAATAAGCTCATAACAAAAAATAGCGTCACTAATCCCGTCGCTATTTGATTATTTTTTTGTAGTGCACGAGGGTAACCAGGAAACACTTGCTAATAATGCTGATATTTCCGGTTAAATTGAATGTTTCCAAAGTGACGATGCGTTCATATATATTTAGATTTTAGATTAACAATTTTGTAGCGGGGAAAATAATAAAAGTACAGTTCACAAGTTAAAACTAAAAAACCGTGATATCATCCCAGTGAGATAAAATAACATGTAGTTTATACTATAAAAGTTGTGAGACTTGGATTCAATTCTGGGTAGTTAGTTTAAATCTTTGTTATTTTCATATGAAAAAAATACTGAATAATATTACAGTTACTATCAATTGTTTTGTTAGCTAGTCTTTTAATAAAAGGCTGTAAAATTCATTTGAGATTCAACTTGAAATAAAAAAATTGCTTGCACCGGTGCTAATAAGGATGCAAAATGATCACGTTCAATATAATTAAATGCACATAATTTTTAGAAAACATGTGAAAAATATACTTATAATTAGGAAACATTTCTCTATGCTTTGACCTTAACTCAAAATCTGCATCAGTTTTTCTCACCAAATTTATATAACAACCTTCTTAATTAGTTGAAGTAGATGCACGAGTCAAGTAATGCTTATTGAGTTTTCGTAAAACAGTAAATATCTATAAGATGATATCCCAAACACATATTATTGATATATCAACATGAGAAAATATTTTTTGCTAAAATCACCGGACTATTCCAATAATATAATTGTGCATATGTGTGGTTATCAATAAATTTGAAAAGTTGAATCTAAATTAATAAAAAGAACCAACCTCGACCATGTAAAATACGGAAATCTGGGGATTGCCATATATGCCACGCGAAATGCCACATAAGCACTGGAATGGATAAAAAAATCCACGTGGCGTAATAGAATAACTCATCTTAGCCAACCAGAATCAACATTTGCATATTTGGATTCTCCCCTATCTCTGTCTCTTTTAACCCAAATAGTTTGAGACTGAAGTTTTATTTGATCTCCGTATTTATATTTGAAGCACGATTAAAACCGATTCTTTCACCAAATCCAAAAAAAAGATGATACTTTCTCATAACTTTTAATTGGAAATTATTATCAAGTAAAGGTACATGTTGTAGCTACTCAAAAACGTTATTTCATAATTCATACGATGAAAGAACATTTTTGTTAATAATAACAAGCTCATTATATAAAAGAAACGGAGTGTCTCCCCATGATAAACATTCCGTTCAAAACACGATAACAGAAATACATGAACCAACAAAATTAATTCAATACGGTTAAAAAGCTTAGAATATTAAGGAAGGGGGAAAACCCTGATGCTAACACTTGAAAAGCTCCACTTTTCACTCAAAATTTGATTACGATGATCTACCACTTACTTCTTATAACTCATATTTTTATAATCTCACTCATGACTTCATGATCAATGTGATCTAAGTATCAAATTCAAGATCCAACAAAATACAAGCATAGAACATTGTGCAGGACAAATTTGGCACTATTTCTTGTATTACACAACTATTATATCTTGTTTTGAAATAAATTTCTATAGAAAAAATTCAGTAATGCACTTGTACGTGACACTATCAAACAAAATTAACTATATAAATGTTTACAAAACACAGTATTTTGAGAATAGATCTATCATATGATCGTCAAAAGTTAGGATTTTCATTGCTTTGCATAACTATATAAGGAACAAATTTTGGAAGCTCTAACTACGGTCTTATTACACATTATCATAAAAAAAGAAGTATATTTATTCATAACAATCAAAGTATGAGAACCAAATCTAACCATTGCTAAAATACAAGTACCTGTGCTATAATTTTCCTTACCCTCATCTACTTGTACACCTCCCTCAACCCTATCTTCCCTAAAAAATTCTCTCTATCTCTCTCTTTACAATCTCTCTTCAGACAATCGTTTTTGGGTTTTCGAGCAATGGCGGCTTCAATGAGCTGTGGTGTAGCGGTGGTGAGACCTTCGGTCCTTTCCTCTTCCAAGTCCAAGTTTGCCACCGCCTTGCCACTTCCTTGTGCTGCCAATGGAGCTCACTCTCGCTTCACCATGACGGCGGACTGGATGCCAGGTCAGCCTAGGCCACCTTACCTTGATGGCTCAGCTCCCGGGTAAGAAAATTATAAAAATGGCTATATAAAATATGTACATATATAGTTACCTCATGAAAAGTATGAACACTGTGATATATCAAGATAACCGCATCAGTTTACTTACCATCTTCTTTATATTTAAGGTGAAAAATACACTATTTGCAATTTTAATTAGTTTTACAAATTTTGAGTTTCCCTATCAATTATCTTATAAGTTTTTATTATTAGTTTTTCATATTGTGATATTTAGAGAGAAATGTAAAATTAAATAATTGGTTTTTTGTTGTTGGAATGAAAACTAAATATAAGAGAGAGAGTAATTAATTATTGTTTTTGTTTTGAGGGGACATGAGTTCTCCATGTATATAGCTGATGTTGAACTAAAGTTAATTTTAAGGTAAGGGTAAAGGGTAATTGATGTGGAGCATATTTTATGATAGAAACCTTATAATTTAAGGAAACTAAGTGTTTTAGGAATATTGATGTAGATGTTATACCAGTTGAGTCCAAATATTCTAGCTCTATTCTTTAACCTCTTTCGTGCCCATTTGTTTTGTTTTTCACTCAAATTTTAAATTTTCACAACTTTTTTCACAAGTTTAAAAGCTTTTATTTTATATTGTATTCAAATTTTTAAACATTTGGACATAATAATGTTTTAGACAATTTTTCTAAAATTTAATGTTTAATTTACAATAATTTATACATTTATTCCAAAATAAATTGCGTGTGAGTTTTCCTTTTAAAATAATTATTGTAATGTATTGATACATGTGTTATAGTAATTGTATAATTTTTTTCAAGTTTTTTATAACAAATGTTTGCATAAAATAAATAAGGAGACACGGAAGGGAATAGAGAATATGGGTAGAAGATCTGGACTCCTATTGGTTAGTACTCATCAAATATGTGTTAGTTAACTTAGTTTCTATATCCTAACAAATGGAATCTTAGGGACCTTGTTGATTATTTGTTAAAACTATGTAGTGAATAGTGAATACCCTAGCTAATCCGATATGTCTGAATTGTTATTCCTTTGTATCAAAAACTGCTTCCTGAAATGAAATTGTATGTTTTTTTTTCGATATTAGAGATTTCGGATTTGACCCGCTAGGTTTGGGAGAAGTGCCGGAAAACCTTGAAAGATTTAAGGAATCCGAACTAATTCACTGCAGATGGGCAATGCTTGCCGTTGTAAGTTATTTTACGATTAAATTACCCTAGCAAATAGTACTATGAAATTGCTAAGCACTTGCTTTCCGGGAAAAAAAACTAATTAGTATTTCCTTTTCCTAAGAAATGACGATTGTATTTGTTAACGGTTTATTACAGCCTGGTATTTTGGTACCCGAGGCATTGGGCCTGGGAAACTGGGTCAAGGCCCAAGAATGGGCAGCTGCACCTGGTGGGCAAGCCACCTACTTGGGCCAACCAGTCCCTTGGGGTACGTTACCCACAATCTTGGCCATCGAATTTTTAGCCATCGCCTTTGTAGAGCACCAGAGGAGCATGGAAAAGGACCCTGAGAAAAAGAAGTACCCCGGTGGAGCTTTCGATCCACTCGGCTACTCAAAAGACCCTAAGAAGTTTGAGGAGTACAAACTCAAGGAAATTAAGAATGGTAAAAATTAAAAGCAATCTTTTATGTTCATTAGATTTGTGTTTTTCTGGCCTATATAAAAGTCATCATACTTGTAAATTTCTATTTTTCTTCTGATATAAGTAGTTCTACGACCTTGTAAACAAAAAACAGCAAATCCTGATTTCACCACTGATTAGAAGACCATTAAACTACAAAAGTAATTGTTCTATGACTGAATCTTACATTTAGAACAAACTTATTTACTTCGAACAAAAAAGACGCTCTTTCACCTGAGATTGTTAGTCAGTAGAGATATTAGGTGAAGTCATGATTGCCATATACTCATAGTTTTGATAATGGTAATGTTAATATCGCAACACGATAGATGTCTAATGTCTTAGATTGAGAACCATCCGTGCATTGTATTCTTATCATTTGTATTACTTGTATGCCAGGACGATTGGCGTTGTTGGCCTTTGTCGGTTTCTGCGTGCAACAATCGGCTTACCCAGGAACTGGACCACTTGAGAACTTGGCAACTCATTTGGCTGATCCGTGGCACAACACAATCGGTGACATCATCATTCCTCGAGGCCTTTAATTTTCATATTTACAATCTTTTATCCATTTGTAAAGAAACGTTGTAACAGTTTGTAATGGAGTTTAAAGTGCACAATTTCGATTTTGGTCTATGTCTGTAAGTTGTCGACCTCCTACTATTTATGATTGCCATAACTATACTTAACCTTGAAAGAGTTTGTTCCAAGTAAATCTTCTATTCAGAACTTACTGAAAGATTAAAAAGGAAATGAAATATGTCTAAATTGCAAAACTTTTAAGTTCTGTAATGAAAAGCTTCAAAAGGACAAACCAGAGGCTCCAACTCCCATTATGCCCAGGTTTTGGGGAGGGATTGAGCCACTATGAGATATCGTAGACGGTCTTCCCTCTTATATTTTGTACTTACTCGGTTTCTATTTAATTGTCCATTACGAAACTTCGTGTAATTTTGACCGGCCAAGAACTTATATCAAAATTGTCGGAATAAAAAATTTCAAAAGTTGATTATATAGTTCAAATGTTAAATTTTATGATTAAATTTTAAAAAAAATCATTTCGACAATTTTGATACAAGTTATTTGCCGGTCAAAGTTGTATGTAGTTTCGTAATAGACAATTAAATGAGAACGGAGGGAGGAAGAGTTAACTTTCATAACTTGAACCTGTAATCTAAGTTGCATCACAACAAATTAACCGTTACCTCAAAGCTCACCCTTTAATGACATGGTTATTAAGCCAAACAAGAAGTTTAATTTTGCAAAACTTATATAACAAGAATCTAAAACATCTAGAAGGAATTTTAACCACCGCAGATGAGAGAAAAGAAGAAAACAAAAGCTTGCAAATGAAGTTGGTATATTGTGTGTATATCAAACTGACTCGACCAATTTTCTTGGAACGTATATGATCTAACAATAATTTTATATTATATACTAATAAACAGCCTATTACAATGAAATTAGCATCAAAGGAACTTATTTCTCACTCTCCAACTCAGATCTGTAGCGGGATTATGTAAGCAAACACAAAAGGAGCCAAAAAAAGTTTTAACGCACTTGGCCGAAATCAAGTTATATCCCCATATGCATCTTTGCAAGTTTGATCACATTCTTTTTGGTAGCAGATCTTAACAATGTTGACACCATTAGCGGACTTTGGCCCGTTAACAAGTAAAACCAGGCTCGCTACTGAAAACATCATTAAGAAATGCATCAAGTTCGCTCTCTCACTCTTTCATTTTTTTTATGTTTTTTTAATCTTTCAACCAAATTTGCAGAGTTTGTGAAAGCAATATGTTCTTATGAACTTATAGGAAGTAAGAATAAAAAAACTCAATCCATAGATTAAATGGACTCCCAGAGTTGGATAAGACCAAAACGGAATACACTTTGTGACATTTAATCAAATACTGTATGTGAATTTTTATTTAATATCTCTATAGGGTAAGGAATAATCTGGTTCATGTATGGCTGAGAGTGAAGAATTCAATCCAATGCTTTAATGGACTACTAAAACCGGGTATGCTAAACTTATGATGTTTGACTGTTTGTAATATATAGGTCAATGTCCAGATTAACCAATAAGGAATAAAATCATAGATCCTTGCAATATAGTTTACCCAAATAATTAAAGATTAAATTATTAATAAGTGAATTATATGTTAACACTACCTTTGTTTGTTTTTCTAAAACGAAGCAACTTTCACTGCATTTTTTTATAAAGATTAGCATGCATTAATTGACCAAAACCCGTCACAATTGGAAAGTGTCATCCTTGTTATTGGTTATGTGCTATGCTGCAAGCATACAAATACGGATACGAATATGAGTATCATATCGGATACGATACGGATACGCCAAATTGTTTTTCCTTCAAAAATTTAGATATGAAACGTCAATGATATTTTATATTAGCTAGGAGTATAATTTTATATATGTTAAGATTTATGTAACATGTCAAAAATATAAATACGAAAAAAGTGACCTCTATTCAATGCATTACTCGTGTTGGGTCAGAGCTTATAAAATAGACTCTCGATCGAACTTTTTGTTTAGTCGCATTCAACCATTTTTTATTTCATTCAACTTTTATATCAAAATTTTAATTTTTTTTAGTCATTTTTTACTTTGTTAGACTATAATAGCTCAGTCTTCTTTAATCCATTCCTCTTGATTTTCTAAATCACTGAGAACCTCAAAAGGGTTCAACGAATTCTTAACACCCATTTAAACATGAGGACGATTTGGCTGCATCCTTGTTAGCAGCCTCAAGCTGCCTCATTTTAATGGAGATCAATAGTACCAAGACACCTAGGAAATTAAGATATACCAACCAATAAAGTTTAACTCACGTAGCTATCTGTATATATTCAAATCTTTTATTATCTAAGTAACACTTGTAAGTTGAAAGAAACTTTAACAAAACCATGCTATTTGCTGCGTTTAAGAAATATATATTTCCATATCTTATATTTTGAAGTGTTAAATTATACACAAACATATCTACTACTAAAAATGAAAAAGTTTTACATTTTTTCAATTAAAGATTTGGAGGTTAAGAGTTATATCCTAAAATTTCATTTAATTTTTTCTCTTTTTTTTTCGTTGAATTTTGTGCGATAAATTTTAGATCAAGCGGTGCACCTTAAGATTATAATTATAAACTACTATATTTTTTTAGTTTATTTTTATCATCCTTCATCATTTTTGTGCAGTACGTAGTATTTAAACATTCTATGTTTTATTTAGTTATTTTGGTTTTTGTATGTGAATAATTTGGTAAAGAATATATATATATATATATACACACACACACATCAACTTGGACATTTTTTTGCAAAAACGTTCCAAATCAAGATTTTATTAATGCAAATTTCCACGGTTTCACGACGGGAACACAAATGCGTTTTTTCTAGTCAAAAAAATTGATTTTACAATGAGAAAAAAAACATTCTCAAAATAAGCCTTTTTAAAAAATAATGAAAGAAAAAAGTAGCTTAAAATAAGTCATTTATAGTTATTTTACCTATAAATGACTTATAACTCATTTTTGTTAATAAGTTATTGTTCACATATTTTAACTTATTGGTGACTTAAAAATATATAAATAATTTAACTGATTTTGTTTAACTTTTAGTGATTTTTTTATCTAAAAGCTAAAAAGTCCCAAAATTCCTAACTTTTCTTATTTTGAGTTTTTTCCGCGAATGGTAAATTTTGAAAAGTTAAAAAAAAAAAACTAATATATCAAACACACATAAATTTTTTTTTGATCAAAAAGCCAAAAAAAAAAACGAGATAAAGAGGATAATATATTCATGAAATCGTGTGTTTTCCCTCATACAATAAAATGTTTTTCGTCCATTTTTGAGTTTAATCAATTTCCGTTATTTTCCTAAACAAATGGAAAATATTTTTTTTAGCTTCTTATTTTTACTAACCAATCATCCATAAAATCAATTTTCTCAAAAAAAAAAAATTTTTCCATTGCTATTTTCAACTTGAAACAAACAAGGATTAACTATTTTTTATGTAGTATTTTATTAAACACTATGCTATTTTCATCATCTCACATATTCATCATCTCACAATATTGAAATAAATTGGAATAAATTTTATTACTATGCTATTTTATTAATTATGACATTCATCATCCCACAAGGAATAAACTGGAGTCCGATATCGTTTTAAGAGAATTATTAGATTTTAATACCCTTATATTTTTTATTAGCATAAATTATTTTTTCAAATATTTTAATTTGATTTTGTTAGAATATAAAAGGGTCCATATTATTTTTTGTGTAGTTAACCCAAAACACTCTCTCTAGAAATCAGCTCCCAAAACACCCCACCACTGCTGCGACGAACTCTCCCGCTGTGATGACTTTTTGGCCAGAATTTGTTCGAAGAAAACGATGCTAACCCCTCTGCACATCTTTCTTCATATCTATCTATATACACACACATATATATACATACATATATCTATAAACACACGTGTGTGTGTGTATATATATATTATGTATATATATATATACTATGTATATATATGATTATTATCTGCTCTGGCGAGATCTGGAGCTCACCGCCGCGTCGCCGTCTCTCTCTCATCTCTCCTATGTATTCTGCTTGATCTATTACTCTTCTTCTTCTCGATCTCCCTCGACGATGTATATATGTGTATATATATGTGATACGACATGAAAATAATACCCGTTAAACAATATTCGGTAATAACCTGATACGTATGTTTTTACTAGATATCCAACGGAAATATAGTTGGGATAATGACATAGTTGTCTTTTTCTTTAACATACATGAGAGTAATTATCCATTGATGTTAAATGTTCAATTAACAGAGGCCCAACACTCAAAAAACTCATGCGTTAACATATGAGAACGACACTTGTCAACATCCTCTGAATCACGTATGAATCACGTACCCCTATAAATAAGCAGTACAATGGATCATCTGATTTCCAAGCAGAAAAAAAAGAGATTAGTACAAAAACCTTACAGAGCTTATCTCACTAAAAAAGTACATGCCAACTACAAATCAAAGTCATAAACCCGATGAATTATACCGAGCACCAGAATGCTGAAAACATTTGTAATAAATTATTGTAATTTACCCGATCAATAAAGAAATATAGCATCGTCCAATTTATTATAGTCGAACACATTAACTATAACTGTTGACGAGTATAACTTAACCGACCAAAATTAATGTTTTATCAATATGTGTGTGTGCTCATAGAAATAGATCTGAAAACCACTGCTCAGCCGAAGGCCGTCTCCGTCGTGACATCCACCTCCGGCGAACGTTACTGGCGACGACTTGGTCGAGATCTCCAACTCCGACGAACGTCGCTGATGATGACTTGGTCATGATCTGTCATAGGCAGATAAACTTTGAACAGGGACTTGCCACTACAAAATAATTTTTGATTTAGTGAGAGTCAAAAGCTGTCACAAACCTGTCGTTAATTTAAAAAGTTGTCACAAATCTGTCGCAAATTGACTAAACTGTCACAAAACTGTCACAAAAACCGTCGCTAATAAGCCCGTAACAAAAAATACCGTCACTAATCCCGTCGCTATTTGTGTATTTTTTTATAGTGTGCGTTTTTGTAAATTTGGACCATACTTTTGTAATTTTGATAATGAGTCTTTAAGTGACAGTTTAATATCAACAACCAAGTCAAGAAGTATTACTCATAAATTCTGAAATTGTCAACAGTTAAATTTATACTTGTCAAAAAAATTATATTAGATTATCAAAAACATTGTATTAGATTATCAAGGGAAGTCAACGTCGGTCAAATTTTTTAGATTAGATTGTCAAAATTTTATATTAGATTGGCAAAAAAATTGTATTAGATTGTCCAAAAAATTATATTAGATTATCAAAAATTTTATATTAGATTGTCAAAAAAGTTGTATGTCAAAAAATTTGTATTAAATTTTCAATTTTTTTTATTAATTGTCAAAATATTATATTATATTATACAAAAAATTGTATAAAATTGCCAAAAAAATATATTAGATTGTCAAAAATGTTGTATTAGATTGTCAATTTTTTTGTATTAAATTGCTGATGTCTATTAGATTGTCAAATAAATTATAATATATTTTTTCAAAAATTGTATTAGATTGTAAAAAAAGTGTATTAAATTGTCATAAATTTTGTATTAGATTGTCACAATAATTACATTAGACCGTCTATTATATTGTCAAAAATTTGTATTAGATTGTCAAAAACTTGTATTAAATTGTTAAAAAAATTGTATTATTTTTTTTGGATTTTTTTTTTCTTTTTTTTTTTCAATTTTTTGTATTAGATTGTTACAAAAATTCCAATACATTGTCTATTAGATTGTCAAATTTTTTATTACATTGTCGAAAATTTGTATTAGATTGTAAAAAATATTGAATTAAATTTATTTTTTTGGAATTTTTAAATTTTTCTAAAAAACCAATTTTTTTTGGATTTTTTTCCCCAAACTCTCTATTTTTTTCATAATTTTTAATTTTTTTTTTCCAAATTTTATAATTTTTCTGTTTTTCTGTTTTTTTTTTTTTAGTTTTTTCCTTTTTTTTAATTTTTTGGTCAACGCCGGAGACCGACGGTCAAATTTTGTATTAGATTGTGAAAAAATTTGTTTTTGTTTTTCTTTGGAATTTTATAAAAAAAAATATTATTTTTTCAATTTTTTTTTTCTGGATTTTTAAAAGTTTTTTCTAGATTTTTTGAGTTTTTTCAAAAAAAAAATTCATTTTTGGTCAATGCCGGAATCCGGCGTTCAAAGCCGATGACCGATCAATGGCCTTGGTCTTCATCAAATTTTTATTTGGCCAAATGTATTGGAGTTATCTATATTAGCAAAAACATACTAATGTGTAATAATTAGTTTGAAAATAGTATAAATTCTTAAATTTGTAGTTTCAAATGATAATCACCACAAATTCACTCCTATTTTGTTTGTGTAGTTTTGTCAAACACTTTGCACACTTAAGATTTATGACCAACTTTTTTTTGTGAAGGTTGTACAATATTCAGGTATATTTTCATAGGTTCAATATTGTCAGAATCCCTCCTCTTCCTGTTCATCTCCATAACCAATTCATTCCATATTGGTAAGATCTCTCTTAAGGTTTAGTTCTACAAATTCTTGCAAGTCTAGTTAGTTTGAATGTAGCTAATTCTGATCTAGCTATATATTTTGTTAATATGACTAATTTTTTTATATCATATTATTAGCTGTTGTCTTTAAATAGCTATTTAAATAAATAAATTTATCAGGTTTAGAAGAGTCATATTCTGATTCATAATGTATAAGATGATTGTATATATATATATATAGACACAAACATGTTGCACAAAGGAGTAATTAAAGAGAGCTCCTGAACGGTATGAGTGTGCTACGTCTGTGGCCATATGGTTCTCTCAAAATGTAACTGTAATTTTTGGAACTATCTATGGCTAGTCCAAATCAGACTTCATCAACGTCATCCTCTATCTCCAACACGTTAACTAGTTTTGTTTATTCTGTATCTACAAATAAGTATAAATATTCTGCCAATCACACGCAAAACCCCTTTCGGCTATGATATATATATAAAACCCAATAAAACGTTTCCTAATTTTTTTTATTTATGTTTAGTGAAATGTCTGGGTATACCAAAACCGTCATAGTTATAGTTAACCATTAAGAGTCGGTCATTAAAACCCATGCATGTAGTGACTGATTTTAATCAACGATGTTATTGCTACCTAGCGACCATATATGAAGAAAAAAATTAGTTCAAATTCAATCTCATATGAACGATATGAGAGTACAATTCAAAATTTGTGTTCCAAAATCTAATGTTGCCATCTTAAGTTGGTTTGAGATCGTCTTTGAGAACCATTTTTCTTAATAGAAGATTAATGAAGAAAATAATAATGTAGCGACATAGAGAGACAAAATGTTTGTAAGTAAATCTCTTGTTGTTTTAGAAACCCTATAAAACACTCTGATCACCCACATCTCCTCTTTTTCTTGTTAATTATGTTGGAAAAACTTGTGGTTTTCTTTGAATGAATGCTATTAACTTTGTAGTTATAAAAAATATTTATTCCCTATAAAATGGGTCTTTTATTTGTAAAAGAAGTTACAAAGTCAATGTTAAAAATGAATGGTCTTGTTACATTTTTTAAAAACTTTTTCAAGACAAGTTTAATACATGTCATATACATTTTCACACACATTCACATATGCATACATATAGAGAGAGAGTATCACACCACCAACGGACTGACCGTGGCTCGGTGCCATTTCCGCTGAATAGTCAAAAACGTTTTATGTCTTTTTTTTTGGGTTTATGTGAAAATCTTTATTTTCGGTTTTATAGTGTCACATATGTATGGTCGCACTTTATTAACATGTATAATTTGTGATTTGGTTTAGACTACTGTTTTTGCTTGTGCACAGTGGCCATGCAAGATTAAGTATGGCTTTTGCCCATTAATATATTTGTAATTAAATTTACGATACTAACTTGTTTAGGGTTGTTAGAGACAATCTATGTTTTAGTTGTGTAGTTTCTTTTCTAATATACTCTGTGTGAAAAATGGTATAATATTGTTGTATGTGTAACTGTTTTGGTTCTATGAGTAGAATTAAAATCGTACCTTATGTGTTTTGATGCATTTTGTGCATGCTTAGATATATTTTTGTGTTAAATATATGTACGAAGTTGCATGTAAATACACGTACATGACTTGTTTGTTTATGGTTGTAAGAGTTATGGTTTGTTTTGATAAGCTCAGAAAAATATGGATTTATTAGCATGCATTTGTGTACTGTATCATATGTATGTTCATTATATGTATATTAGTTTATTAGTACTAAAGAGCATATTTGGCTGTGATCTGTGAATACATTTTATCATCATTTGGATTTTGAGAAAATCTAGAATTTGTTTAGTGATGTTATACTGATTAAATGGTTGGTCATGGATTTTTGTAGTAATCTCGTTAGAATTACAATCTCTTGATTTGATTTTTACTTACACGTAACGGTTGTTGTAGTAACGTTTTATCCTGCCTAATGGTCGGTGTAGTAACGTTTTATCCTGCCTATTACTAGTAATGTTTTGGTATTCTATTTGGATTTTGACTAAATTCATTGGTGGAATGCATCTGTTACATGTAACTGTTAGTCTGTTACATGTTTTTACTTTGTGTTGTTTATACTTTGTCAGGAGCTAGTTTAGAATTTTCATAACCAATTAATGGTTGTTGGAAAATTTCGGTTATGAGTAGATACTCAATTGTCTTGAAGCCAGCTACTTGAATTTGATGGTATTATCAATTATTTGTTTTATAATTGTTATGTTTTACGAACATGTATTGTGCGCATTAAAATTGTATATTTATTATACATGTTATAATGAGTTGTTACTTGGATAATTGGATGGATGTCTGAGAACATTTTGTTTTTGTTGACATTGTGTGAGCTAGGTCAATAGAGATTATGTGACTTACATCTATGAGAAATCTAGTTAGAGAATAGATTATATTGTTAGTGAATTTATTCATGTTTATTGTTTTCATGTTAATAAAATTACTAACAATTTCTGATGAGTATTTGTGTAGACATGCATCTCTAACATGGAATTGGAGGATTGGTGATTATTCGAAATAGTTCTAGTAAAAGCCATTGAATTGGGGATTACGACATAATTGGTTTCGAAATATTTCTTGTAAAACCATTTTCTGATTTTCAGAATTTAGGGCTAACGACAGAACTTGTTTAAATTCTGAGATTATTCTTTGTAAAATCAGATTTATCTGGTGTTTAATAAATCTTTCAGAATTTGATAATCTTTTTCGGAAATTAACTAGAATACTCTTGCAAAATCAGTTTCTTGAAACCATGCGTGGTTATAGAAATTTGGTGTTTGCGAATGAGGAGTTTTAGATTTATTTTTCTAAATTGGATTGTGCGTGTTTGTTATTTGAAATAACAAACAATTTTCTGCGGGAAATGTCCGAAACACAGTGCGTGCTGGAACTGACAAAAACATTGTGGGTGCTGGTGTAACTCCTATTAATTTTGCATTAGTGCATATTAATGACGGGGGTTACAAATTCGAAATCACCATTATTAAAGACACTAATGTGGTGATATAAATGATGATATCTTTATTAATTGTGATTTATTGCAATTTAATTTGGAGGATTAGAAAATTTGAATTTGATGGTATTATCAATTATTTGTTTTATAATTGTTATGTTTTACGAACATGTATTGTGTGCATGAAAATTGTATATTTATTATACATGTTATAATGAGTTGTTACTTGGATAATTGGATGGATGTCTGAGAACATTTTGTTTTTGTTGACATTGTATGAGCTAGGTCAATAGAGATTATTTGACTTACATCTATGAGAAATCTAGTTAGAGAATAGATTATATTGTTAGTGGATTTATTCATGTTTATTGTTTTCATGTTAATAAAATTACTAACAATTTCCGATGAGTATTTGTGTAGACATGCATCTCTACCATGAAATTGGAGGATTGGTGATTATTCGAAATAGTTCTAGTAAAAGCCATTGAATTGGGGATTACAACAGAATTGGTTTCGAAATAGTTCTTGTAAAACCATTTTCTGATTTTCAGAATTTAGGGCTAACGACAGAACTTGTTTAAGTTCTGAGATTATTCTTTGTAAAATCAGATTTATCTGTTAGATTTATTTGGTGTTTAATAAATCTTTTAGAATTTGATAATCTTTTTCGGGAATTAACTAGAATACTCTTGCAAAATCAGTTTCTTGAAACCATGCGTGGTTATAGAAATTTGGTGTTTGCGAATGAGGGGTTTTAGTTTTATTTTTCTAAATTAGATTGTGCGTGTTTGTTATTTGAGATAACAAACAATTTTCTGCGGAAAATGTCCGAAACACAGTGCGTGCTGGAACTGACAAGAACATTGTGGGTGCTGGTGTAACTCCTATTAATTTTGCATGACTGCATATTAATGACGGGGGTTACAAATTCGAAATCACCATTATTAAAGACACTAATGTGGTGATATAAATGGTGATATCCTTATTAATTGTGATTTATTGCAATTTAATTTGGAGGATTACAAAATTTATAACGGTGATCATTAATGAGATTAATGACGATTATTTATAAATTCTTATTAATTGTGATTAATCGTAATTTAATTTGGAGAGTTATAAATTATTGTAACGATAGTCGTTCTTGGCATTTATGGAGAGCTTTATTAACTACCTGTTAATTGCATTGACGAGTCGGCTACATAATTGGGTGAAAGGTTATTTAATAACCAACTTGATTCATCCGAGATAATAATTTGATGATTAAATAAATTATAAATGACCGCTGAGTTTTATTTTAAAAATAAACAAATATCGGCTAATTAATTAATTTGTTATAATTACATCCTATTAATTTCTTGAATTAACATTTAATAAATTGTTGAAATAACATTTTATTAGTTTGTTTAAAGAACATTCAATAATTTATTGATATAACATTTTATTAACTTGTTGAAATAACATATTATGAATATGTTGCGCTTGCTATCATTGAAAATAGTAATTGAGTAAAGTATATTACTATTATTGGGGGAGAACCCCTATGGTTACACAAATGTGGGAGTAACCCGTTGATCCTGTAGATCAAGAATCTGAACGTACCCCAAAACGCCTACAGACGAGTGGGAGAATACCTAACGGTTCAGTGGTATGGATTTAAAACGTTTGAAATAAATGATACCGTTTTATTTACCACATTGAAATCGATTAAGTTTCTCCATGACAGTGTCCATGTCCTGAGTGAGGACAAAGGGAATGCACGAACTGTGGGGTCGTTAATGTGTGAAAACGTTTTAAACGTTTGAAAATCTACTAACAAGTGCAAGCATACAAATTTGAATCATGACTAGTGGTTTTTGAAACCTAAAGGGCAGCAGCCTTTCGGTAGCCAAAACACTAGGATCAAATTGTGATAAGTTTGCTTGTCTGTGGCCATACATGAGTGACTATTTGTTCAAAATGAGCCTTTTAGTCGATATTCTTGTGATCAATAATGACATGTTGAGTTATTCAACTAAGTCACTGATTTGACATGATATAGTAGGTCATGAAAATATAAAAGCATAAATGTTTTATATTTCTAAATCTATTATTTAAATAGAAACACAAATATTAGTTTGTGTTTGAAACAATATATTGTTAAGTCTTCAGTTCGAAGTTTCGAACGGAGTACATAACCTAATGGTCTGATGCATTTGAGATGCGTGCAAACCAAGAAGTGGTTAAAAGATATTTTCTCAATTTATTGATTGTTGTACTAAACACGGGTATGTCTACTTGATGAGAAGTAAAGACAAATCAGTCGAGATATTCATTCAAATAAGAATGAATACGTGAATTTTATTGTTGAGGATTAAGCTTTATCAGAAAACATGTTTAATCGTGGGTGTTCTGTTGTGTTAATTTACCAACTTTAATCTAATGATTAAGTGTTAATCATTAAATGATAGACTACTCTTGGACGTGTTAGATATTTTCTAACTAGTTTCAAAATGGTATATTCACATGGATATGAATACATGATCAGTGTGATTGAAACGGTGAACATGAGACGCCGTTCACACAATTGTGTGGTTGGAACGTCATTTTGATAAGTTCAGGGTTAAACTCTGAATTTGTGTGGGAAGTGAGCTTTCCGCAATCTATCTGTTGAACAAACTATCGCTTAGGAAGTTGGACCAAATAGTCATAATTATAGAAGGCATGGTTCCTGACTATAAGTTCATGAGAGTTTGGTGCTATCTAAGAAATATCTCAATCTTGTTCCTTGAATGACTTGGATAGGATCGAAAACGATAGATTGTGTGTTCATCGGATAAGCACAAAATATAGTGATGATCGGTTTCTAGTGAATAAGGCATATGACTTTAAAGTGCATATAGAACATTGTTCTATGTCCGAGAAGCATATTTTAAAAAAGAGAAGTTTTTTCGCAAAAAACTCTAACACCTGGCAAGTGTGATCAATACGTTGAGGGTTCAAAGCATTACGCTATCCAAGACAAGTGAACACTCAAACGGTGCTGGAAAAGTGGGGGCAAGTGAATCTTGTAAGGAAGATAAAGTGCCTCGACATGGTAAAAGGGTAAGGAATAAAAGTTCCTTTGGCCCTTGACCTTCAGGAGTGAAGGTAAATCGACAAAATTGAAATAATAAATGTTATACATATAATGTGTGTATGGGAAGATGTCATCAACAATGAGGTTGATAGACACGTGAGAAATAAAGTAAATTACTTTAAGTAAACTGACGGTTTTGATAATTTCAATGTCTATACTCTAATATTTATGAAAATACGTATCATTAATTAATGAGAACATGTGTTTCATAAATGGAGTTCTAGAGAATTAGGAACAACCCATTGGGTCGTGGTTCCGTGTAAAATAAGCCAAGGTGCGAAAACTTGTTAAGTCACTATATGGACTAAAACAAACACCTAACTTATCATAGGTAGTTTCTTGTGCGTCAAGAATTGCACTAGACCAGGTATAGCCAACTCTGTGAGCAGACCGAGTAGGTTTGCCAATGAGACTTCTCAGATACATGAGTTATACTGACAATCATGAACTGCATTATACGAGATATCCAAAACGTTTGAAGGGTATTTAGATAACAAGTGTATCTCGAACTTTAACAGTACAAGGTCCACGAGTGGATATGCTTGTATTTGAAGAGATTGCAGTCTCATGGAGGTCTGTAAAACAGACATGCATACGTGGATCAACTATGAAATCAGAATTTACAATGTTGTAGACACTGAAAAAAGACAGATTGGCTGAGAAGTTTTGGAAGGTATTCCCAAGTGGCCAAAATTTATTCCCTCAATAAGCGTGCACTAATAAAGTCAGTCAGTTATTGAACGGGATCAAAGTAATTGTATAATGAAAAGTCTCGACAAAGTCATGACATAGTCGTCGTAGACACAAGTCCGCAAAAGGAATTGCTAGCAAACAGTGTGGTATCCTTAGACTTTGCAAGGTTTAAGGATAATAATGCGGATCCATATACAAAATGCTTGACTCGTAGAGGAGTTGGAGCATCATCGAGGAAAATGGGGTTTGAATCCCAATAAATTGGAAACCTTCGCATAGGTAACTTAACCTGAACTGGAAACTTCAGTCTCGGGTTCAATGAAAAACTGAATTGTGCGGGTAACCGAACAAAGCACCCGAGAACATATGTTTTTAGCCCATTTCTATGATGAAAGAGTGATAGACCTGTAACATGTTAAGGGTGAGCATTAGGCTTTTAATGAATCAAGTATCTCGAAGATCGAGTGGGGTGAGTCAGGACACCTTTGACTTGAAAATCACCTATAACGAGTGTGTATGGCCGATACTATGTGAGGATCTAGGGCTAAATCACTAGAGCACTCGGTTGAAATTTCCAAGACGGTCCAGGGCCAAATATGGACAACAACTAAAGGGCATAGTAAGTGGTGTAGAGAAGACACTGTGCAGGTATAATTTTATTATACACAAAACATTGAGGGTTTAAAGTATTACGCTACCTAAGACAAGTATATCCGAAAGGTATTTCGCTATGGCAGGTTCAAGGCGTGCGCTACCTGTCCTTATGCAGTGAATTCTCATGGTTCTCTCGATTGTATTTAGTTGCACGTTGCATGTTTTAGATCGCATTCATGTGGGGGATTGTTGGAAAACTTGTGGTTTTCTTTGAATGAATGCTATTAACTTTGTGGTTATAAAAAATATTTATTCCCCCATTTATGTGGGTCTTTTATTTGTAAAAGAAGTTACAAAGTCAATGTTAAAAATGAATTGTCTTGTTACATTTTTTGAAAACTTTTTCAAGACAAGTTTAATACATGCCATATACACTTTCACACACATTCACATATGCATACATATAGAGAGAGAGTACCATACCACCAACGGACCGACCGTGGCTCGGTGCCATTTCCGCTGAGTCACATGTGATATACGTTGTATCTTGGGAACGAAGTGCCCCATTTAGCCAGAAGCAGAGATTGAGGGACAAATATCGTTTAAGAGAAACTGCTTGCAGTTATCTCGTCTCAAACTTTAG
This sequence comes from Primula veris, assembly GCA_963682055.1. Classification (NCBI taxonomy): domain Eukaryota; kingdom Viridiplantae; phylum Streptophyta; class Magnoliopsida; order Ericales; family Primulaceae; genus Primula; species Primula veris. The sequence continues at coordinate 19,255,727 of OY821740.1, forward strand.
TCCATTTCGGTATCATTTACATTATTTTATGTTAAATCTTGTATTTGATATTATATATTTGAGGAAACCATTTTCTGTTTATTTGTCCATTTTTTTTCCGTAGAAATTATTATATTTATTTACAACGTAGCTAACAAATTATAGATGCAACGTGTAAACAATAGTTAGCTCCCTAGCTAGCTTTATTGGTAAATGTAAAACACCGGAGAATTTTTTCTCTCTTTTATCGGTCCTAAATTATTCATTTCTTGCTAATTTCTAAATTAACAAAAAATGTTTAATTTGGTTATATTCTTCTATTTATTGATTCAACAATATTTGCAAATTTAAATCATCGTATTATCAATTAAACCCCATTTCCTGTCATACGAGGTGTGTGTTCATAACTAGGGCTTGTAAGATAGTACTATTTTGAATGAATGAGCTAATATTTCAACATACTCTTAACCTAACAAAGCTACCTAAAAGTGTATTTTCTAGGGCTTGTAAGTAGACAAAGGTTCGTTAAGAGACAGAAAATGAACTGACTCAGGGGGGAAAAAGAAGCGGCGAAATGCTCTGTTCTTTTTATCAACATCTCATTAAAAGAAGTGCAACCACATCTAATATAGTAGGAGACCGGTCATTTGGGATGATTCTTAGTCTCAAGCGTGACCATAAGTACTGATAGAAAGATATATTTTATAATAGTGCCTATATAAGTCCAGGTGCCTCAGTCAACACATAAACATTGCAACAATTTTGGTCAATTGTCCACTTATCATGTTTCATAGTGTTAAAACTCATTTCTAGACTTCCAAAGTAATACATCTATAGATTATCACTATTTCTCTGTACTTTTGAAAATTGTGAAATTGGTATAAAGTAATTATATATTTAACCACGGCATTGCTTTCCGCATTTTGGTCGTTTAGTATACTTAGTATAGCAATATACACATGAAAGAAGTAGGTGGAATTTATTTACCTTTTAAATTTATGGCTAATTAACTCTTGTAAATTTGAACTTTTGCTACACTTTCCCTATATTTAATTGTATCACTTTGTTTAAATTGGGGCAATTTAGAACCCATGTCACCTGACACCTATCTACTCCAATGTTTCCAAGTACTTTGTGAATGCTTTGTTTGCCGGTTGATATATAACCTCATAATCTGTAACGATACCGCTTATGAACAAATACAACAAACGATTTATGGAACGAAATAGCACTGAAGTTAGAATTGATACAAATAACGAAATGGAAACGAAGTTTAATAATATAAACGAAATGCAAAGGTTGCCAATTCGAGATGGCAAATCTCCGAACTATTCTCGAAAGAGAAAGTTTAAACACAATAATATTCTGGATTCTCAACTAATACCCTACACACATGTTAATATAGATATCATACATAATCTGATATTTGAATAATGGTGGGAAAACTATCTTGAAATTGTTCAATTGCTTGTTAACCGTTCCCGCCTAATGTTGTAGTACTGTTACATAATCATCCCAAAAGACTATCTATATATTTGTTGTTTTAATGTCCTGTGATAGATAAATCTATATGCATGGCCTTGGGGACTCATTTGCTCGATGAAGGTTCATACGTTGGATCTTTTTTTAGTGTTGAGGTCATAGTTGAATATTTTAGAAGTCAGTCTCGGGTTAGCCGTTAGGAACAACCGATGGACAAATACTAGAAAAACCCTCATAAGTTGGAGGTGTTGGTTTCCGTGTACGAAATAACAATTAATAATATTTAAAGGACTAAACAATAATTAATCAAAACCAGTGTAATCTTTATTAATTTCCAAATGAAATACAATAAACTGATTACAACATGTAGGTACTGAAAAGTAATTAAAAGAAACTGCCGGACTGGAAAGTATAAACTTAACAGCCGGACTGTTCTGTTTTAAATTTAAAGTACATGACTGAATTGAAACTATTCTAATTACAGAATTAAATGACAGAATAGTAATTACAGCAAAAAACAGAACTTTAAAGTAATTACAGAATAGTACAAACTGGACAGAATTGAAAAACTGGACAGAATTGAAAACTGGACAGAATGGAAAAACTGGACAGAATTAAAAACTGGACAGAATTGAAAAACTGGACAGAATTGAAAAAATAAAAAACTGGACAGAATTGAATAAATAAAAACTGGACAGAATTGAAAATAAATAAAAACTGGACAGAATTGAAAATAAACAAGACGAGGCTACTGTTAACAGTATGCCCTTAACCGATATTCGCCCAACCACCTTAAGGTTTCTGGTTGCGTTGGCGCTTCGATCCCAAGGTACAACGTCTCTCGGAAAACTCGCCGGAAACTGGCGACGAGTCTAAGTCGAACTTTTAGTGGGTGGTTCTCTCTGGTTTCTAAGTGCTATGAATAAAAATATATGCAGCTTTTTGGTTAGAGAGAAGATACTGATTTGAATGTGTGTTAGAATGTGAGGGGATGGCTGCCTCTTTATAGAGGAAATTCTGAAATTGCAGAATTTATTGGTCATTTAATTCTGGGAGTTACATCCTCAGAATCCGCCTCCAATTACTGCTGGAGTTTCAAACCTTCTGAAACTCTAGAGACTGCTCTTGCAAATATGCAAAAGTCCCTTTTCAGATTTAGTACAAGACCCAAGACCCCAAGACCCGAGCGAGCGCGTGTGTGGTACACACTAACCCACTCATGGGTATGTGGACTTAATTAGTTTACCAACTACATAGAATGGGTTTGTATATATAGAGTGAAAATCAACCTTGATTTTTCAATGTGGGATAACCCTCATGGTTTATTCCCACTCTCTACCTCATTTTCCAGATTTTGGTTTTTCCCTCTTTCGAGTACCAACATTCGAGTCCAATTATCATTCACACCGTTCCTCCGAATTGGTCATGCGATATACCGTTGCGAAGCTCGTCGCACGAGCTACTCAAACGCATAGAGTATGGCCTCAGAAAAACTGAGGAGTCGCATTAAAAATTGACTCAAAATTGGTCCCTGACCATTTTGGAAAAACATGTTTAAACTACATGTTTTTCCCTATTTTTTCCAACAGGAGGATATCGTTTAGCCTTCCACGGGAACGTGTAAACATGAGACACACAACAACACGAGTACTATTTTCATTTAGATGAGTAGCTTCTTTCGATGGTCTTTGACGCTATATATGTCTTTTACAATACTGATTAATTGCCATATTAATTATCTTAGATTTAGTGAAGCTGGAGAAAGTACATAAAGTCGAGTTTCTTGTAAAATGAAATAGTGAAAGCCGCCGGGACTTCAAAAAATGCTCTGTATGCGACTATGAGCAAATTCATACACAGTTAGTTTCTTCCACGCAGATGAGCAATATTAAAATGTTTTTATGAGCAAAAAAACACAATGAGCACTCTCTAGTCTCTACCAAACAAACGCATAATGTAATTATGTAAATTGTCTATTTGTCTCAACTATTAATGATGGTCTGTCTACTCAATAGTATATCTTAACTATATAGAAAATCTTTGATGTCTCAAAAGTTATATGATGGTCTGCTCAAAAGCTATTGTTTGTTACTTTTTTGTAGTGGAGAAGTAAACAAAATATTTGAGAAATGCCGAGGGAAAGATAGTCTGGTTGGAATTCAACTATAGTATGTGAAATAATATTATTAGCTAAGACAATTAATTTATATGACTCGTTTATCTTAAATATGAGAATATTATTTTAAAATTATATACGTATCAGTTTACTTATCCATTAATTTAAATTTACATGAAATCAAATATCACTCAAATATAAGTGATCAAAATGTCTACTTATAATTAAAATAATAATTTATTTATCTTACTTTTATCTTATTTTCTCTCATTTATTTGTACTTTTCACATGAAGTATAAATTAATAAAATAACAAGATAAGCTGTATAGTTTTGATAGAGAAATTGATAAAAAAACTCTGATAATTTGTATAAACCAAAACGTTTACTTATAAGTTATAAAAGTATACTTTTTACTTTAAATACGAGAAAATTTATAAGTTATTTAATGTGTTTGTTCTATTAAATTAATTTGGATTGAAAAAAAATTGATATAACTATATTAACATATAGTAATATTTAGTTATGATAATAAATTTGATAGAAAAACTGAAAAATGTATAAAGTTAAACTGTTATCCTAAAAATATAAAAGTGATACTAATTATTATAAATATAAGAAAAAATGTAAGAAAACCGGTACGTATGCTATAAAAACATGATTATAAACAAAGGAAGGGTGATTAAAAAAAAAAAAAAGAAAAAAAAAAGGTCTCACTTTAAATTAAATTACGAAAAAATATGGAAGATGCTGGGGGTATGACTTGGGGAATTGGTTGTGTGGGTGTGGAGGGTGGCATTAATTACTCACTGCAATCCTGACACAGGGATTCCCACTCTTGTTCCTTACAACACTATACACGTTAAACCAAATAAAATTTAATAATATTGCTAACTTGAAAAATCAACTTTCCCTTTTTTAATTATATTCTCCACTTCCGTATGCTTCTTTTCTTACTCCCCCACCATTTTGTAATCCTTCGCAAAAGTAAATGTCCTTTTGCAGACTTCTCCAAATTGGACATGGAATATTGAACAACACCCACTATCATTCGCGAAGGCCCGTGTAAGCTACATTGATATAGTGTAAACTATTTTTTTATTGTATATAATTTTATAGATAACTTCACTTATATAACCTGTTTTATACCATGAGTTCCATAAGTTCATGGTATAACCGGTTTTATACCATGAGTTCCATCTATGTAATTGTTACATTTGCTATTACACCCGACAACACACATGTGTCATGCAGTACGCAAAAAGGGAGACGCCAAAGTGTGTCACATTTGGTCATTCTCATAAATAATAAAATCGTTCTCATTAAGAGCTTTGGGAGACTTAATCCCTTTCTCGAATTAGGGCTTAATCAGAGTCTACCATTTTAATCCGTGCTCCTACCCTATCACATGCAAACGTCCATTTTTTTCCTCCCACTCTTTAATCTTTTCCGTATATCTATATTCAACAGTCGTTGCTATCGTGTTGCGATAGTGGCTGTCAGCCTTCTGGCTAAATTGTCAACAACATTGCAAATTCCATAGTTTACATGGTCTTTTGCTTTGTTATTCCTGCTACGAATATAGCAATAAGAGACCGTTTCGTACTATTTTTCCTTCCAGTGGTTTACATGATCTTTTTCTTTTATATATAAATTGAGGAAAACTCTTTGATTTAGTGGTTTAGATGATCATTACATGATATACTATCAAAATAACAAAATATCCTAATTAAATTGTAGTTCACGATCATGAAAAGTTTAAAACAAAGTTTGGAAAAAATACACAAGCAAGGCCACTATGGATTTCTAATGAAAATCGGAACACAATAATATTGACTTCAAAATTGGGTACGATTTGCGAACGTTGGTCCAAAGTTTTGGCTTGCGTTTTGCTCGACTTCGCCTGTTAGATTTAAAAAATGGATTTTGCTCCTTATTTGTGTTTTCGTCATTAATAAATAAAAATCTGGATTTTCCTTATTAATCAAGTAAAAATAATAATGAAACTTTCACATGTCAGCTTTATTTTTGGGTTCTAAGCTGCCAACTTTCCCGAACTTAGACTTACTAATCATGGGCGCAAATACTTTCACGCGCAAGTGAATTGAAAAAATGCCCTGAATTTATGTTTAGTCCGAAGATTTTTTTTTGCTAAGAAGTAATCTAACCTATATATTAATAGTGATCTCTTTCTTTTTCTTCTAATAAATAATAAACTAATTGTGGAATTTTCGTTTCTCTAATGTCATACAAATTCAAACATTCTGTACAATGTCATTCAAAAAAAAGTTAATAAGACATTGCAAACGAAGTATATCTCATTTTCTCACTTACTCCAATGCCTTCTGTTTTGTTCGTTGAAGCCATCTCTGGTGAGCATCTAACTTTTGCTTTGGATTTATGTACAAAAGAAGTATATAAATAGACTATTGATATGGATCCACTTGAATACTTACCCTCAATGATTTTGAAAGTAAATAATAGATCGAGGCAGAAAAATACACCAAAACTTTTGTGTTGTCAAGGTCTATTTAGCCGTAGATTCTAACCTCTTATTAGTTTATACTACAACTATATACGTATTGTACAACACTATGCATGTAGATAGATGGCTTTGTTAAATACCGCAATATGACAATATTGTCATTTATTTATCGATGGTCTTTTTATGGTCGAAATTCGTTATACTTAACTTCATCATGATTCCAACTTCTAATATAACAACGAAATCCTATCTAACCTATATGTAGCAGATGTAAATAAACTTTTCTTTTTCACTATTGATCCACCTACACTATATTTGTAATAGAAAAGAAGGTTGCAAGTTAGATTTATGTAGTATTTTGTACATTAAAATTTAAATATAAAATAGATTGTTCATTGGTAAAGTGGTCATACATACATATATTTAATATTTGTAATACCAAAATAAAGAATGCGTACTATGATTGCTTGTAGCAGTTTATAAAGTTAAAGGAAATGATATTAAAAACTTATACTTATATAAAAGAGAATAAAAAGGATAGCTGTTATATAAATAATTGATAATTAGAAAATTTATTAGCGATAAGGATATGTTGCCTTAGAATATTGTGCTATCTTTGGTGTACGTGGAAGTTTTACTCCACAAAGAATATGTTTGCGGCTTTAATTTTGAGGGAATCATTTTCTTGCATTTTGCTGGATATTGGAAAACAATTTCTTTGTCAATAGTTTTTACATTCAACCAAACAACCAAAATATTGTGATTGTCCGGAAATGTTTTACTTCCACGCGTTTTACTTCAAAACAAAATGGAGCTCTAGTGTTTTTTTATTTATTTTGTACCATGCTGATTTTCCTTCTAGTTATGGTGGCTTTCCATACAGAACTCGATCGTAGAAGTTCAAAATAAAAAGAAGTTGAAGACATGGTAAAATTAGAAAAATTGATAATATAATTAATCAAGTTACTGAAACAGAAAGACAAAATAATACAGGATACAAAAACCCAATTAATCTTCTTTACGGGCATGCTTTCTTGAACAAAATATTCTATATTAATTGTTTCGACAGGATGACATTGCTGTTTATCATTTTGTCTAAGAATGTACGAGAGAGAACCTGGTTTAGTTTTTAAATATAGGTGACATATTTTTGTAATAAAAGGGGCGTGCAATGCCTTTACAAACTATTAGGGGTGGAAATATTGTTGGAATTTTGTTGATAGCATTACTGTATCGTACATGTATACTGCATTAAATTTCAATATCATTAACGTATCACATTATCGTATATCGCACTTTCGGTATATCGTAAATCTGATATGGTAATGATATAGTATGGTAAATTATCAACTTTAAAAAATAACACACAATGTTATGAAAAATATCTCACTAGCAAAAACGTTTAAAGATAATATTTCATTTATGAAGACTTAAACAATATTATAAATATTATCATACTAATTTGTGCAACTTATTTTGTATTTTAAATGTTAAATAAAATTAATAATTATTTTTGAATGTGATTATTCTATATATAAATGGTAATATGGTATAAATGCTACAATAACATGATATGTAAAATCAATTACCATTATCGTACTACTAAATTGAATGGTACGATAATACCGTACCATATGTGTGATAGTACATCAAATGTAATACAAATGGTACGGTATGAATAGTAATTGTGATTGATTTATATTGTGATATAAAATTACACCCCTACAACTTATTAAATGACTATGCATATCCATATCATAATCTATCTCTTTTGTCTTAATTGTAAACATAAAATTAACATCCTGTAATTACTAACGTATGACTTAATTCAACACTTATACGCCTACTACATCGTTTTTGACCATGATTTTGTCAAGATACAAGGCTAACCCGAGTATAAGTCATAGTATAAGATTTTTGCTTATAAGCCGGAGACGAATGAAACTATGTCAGAAAAAAATGTATTAAAATACGTTATTTTATCTATACGCCGATTTGATAAGGTATAATAGATCCCATTTTCATTGAATTTAATTTTGTATAGTGTTTGAACACAATACTAATTATGATATATTATTATGATAATATCACTTTTTTGTGTATAAATTGTATAATTTTCTTTTCGATAAAGTGGAATATGTGCAACTTGTTTTTTTATTAACTTAGATGTAGAATTGCTGGAGTTGCAGGGTACGTGACAAAAAAGAAAAGGAAAACAAAGCTTAATGAGTGGGCATACACTTTGTTTTGTTGATTTACTCGTTTTTCAAGTCAGTTACAATTTTTTTTTTGATAAAAGTTAAGGAGTAATCTTTTTGTTGAAAGAAAAAAAAAATTAAGACCAAACTTTATGAACTTTTTTGTTTAATAAAAATATCATACAATAACAAATATAGTTTTGTACTATAGGAACAATCCAGATTCGGATGGACAAAAGTCGTCATTAAACTAAAAACTATCACATTTCCGTCCTCCGAATATATATAGCGTCAAGAAATGTTTCTGTCGGGTGACTAACTTTTGTAAGATACATAATCATACCTCAAATTTAGGGAGTGGTTATAAAAATGAAACAATTAAACACAAGATATACTCCTATCCAATGCATCTTTATGATTGATGAGGTTTCCAAATTTACATTAGTAATTACAAAATGGCAATATTATTTAACTTAATTAGAGTATCTATTTACATCAATATGTTAATCTTTTTATTCAACAGATAATTTCTAACAAAGTTTTCATATTATTTTTTACTTTGTTATAATGCAAGACATGTGAAGACCAATCCGTCAAAAGTTGCAATTTCCTTTGCCTTTTGACCCAAAAAGGTATAATTTAACTCCTTTACCCATAGGTTAGGTAATTACTTGGTTCTAACTTCTAATTATCGATCCCTTACCCAACCCCTTAATTATTCACTCTCTATGTATATTATGTATGTCTACATCTCATGTGTCTATATTTAGAGGTGTAGGAAAGGAGCAGCAACTCCAACCCCACATTCTTGTGCTTCCCCTCAACTATATTCAAACACCTAGCTAGCCCTCAGGCTCTTTCATATGTTTTGTAATCACACTTTTTTTCTTCTTTTTCTTATTCTCCTTTTTCCCCATCAAGCAATGCCTTGTTTTGTGCCTGTTCAAATGGTGCTTTTATGGATACAAAATGAAGAAAAGACCACTATGCAGGGTTGCTTATACATTTGCATACATCTCATTTAGCACAATTCAACCCCCACCCCTGATCATATTTGCTTGACTTTTTTTAAACTTAGGTTTTCTTGATCATTCATATATCTTTTTACACTATTTCTCTACACCCTTGAGCAAATTCTAGATTGTACGACTCACATAGCAAATCATAAGCCACGCCAGTTATATATGCATGCATTCCTTTTTCCTGGTTAATTTCTAAAGTAATTCTATTTTACACTTTGGAACAAAAGATTTTTATATTATTGGAAGTGTGATGGTGGAAAATGTTGTATGCACTCTTATTGAGGGTTTTGTTTGGAAATGACTCCATTTTCACTTGTCAAAAGTTCCATTGTACGTAGTTCTGAATCTTTTTACTCAACTACTATATTTCTTAGTCATTCTAGTTAATTTTGCACTATTTTTCTTGATACAAATATGATTTTTTCTTTTACCGTTATTTTTTATGCATCTTTTTACCGTTTAATATAATTGTTGTTGAAATTACTACATATATGGTAAATAAATATTATAAATATATGCCTGGCTCCCTGTATGCCATTTGTAGAGCTCATCGGTGAACCAATGCCCTTCATGGATGGCGTATGAGGAGTCAAGCATATTTCATGTTCTGGTGACTAGTGTTATGAAATAATTCTCATATTTTTTATTTAAAGAATCGCTTGTGGCAACATTCAAATGATATGCTAAACTTTGCAGATAAAAATATCTTATTTTTTCTTTTCCATCGGAATCTCTGTCCGTGTGTCTGATGTGTGGTGTTTAGGACTTCGTTCTTGTTTGGGGATATATACTTGTAATGTTATTTTTGCAGGCTTGCAGAGAGAGTAATGTGTGTGGTCTGGTGTGCTCTTGGAAAATGAAAAGTTTCACTTTACATTCAATTACGTACCATATGTAAGAGGAATAGCATTTTTTTTTTTAGGATTATGGTTCCAACAAAGATAATTTAACCGGTTTCAGAGAGATTGATATCTAAGTGTGTAAACATATATAAATCAGGTATTTATGTAAAAATATTTCGTTGATTTAATTTGTGTGATAGGGAATATATATAAATACATTGTAGTTATTTTTTTCCCTTTTTTACTAGTACATGGTATAGCATAATTTGAATTATCAATAAAACAATGTGATTGTAGAATATTTTTATTTGAAGTTATTATTTTATAGTGTAAGTTCGAAGTAAAATATCTTGGTCATGTTAAAATAATTGCGGAAACGAACTATGATTTCTACTTATTTACCCATGAATATTATTAGTATTAGATTTTTTAAACCCTAACTTTATAGAATTAGTATTATTAATACTAAAACACATAGGAGTATTACTTATATAGTTGTACATGTGTATCATGACAACATAGAAGTTACAAAACATAACCATTAGTCTGCCAATTTCAGCCTAATTAATGTTTAGTGAAAAACTCATGTGACGCATCAGTCATGGTGACCTAACCATGTTTTGTTTGAGTTACTAATTAATTCTCTCTTACATTACATAAGATATGTTTAGCGGCTTTTGCTATCTATGTATTATTAAATTCAACTTCATTTTACTTTTCAGTTTTAAGACTAAGATCACATTGATCTATGCATGTGAGGATACAAATGAGGATATGTGATATAAAAAGTAGGATTAAGTCCATCGAAGCAAAGTGATTTTGAGTTTGAGAATGCTCATGTTGCAATAGTAATAGTTTTTTTTTTTTGATTTTGCAGCATTAGGTCGTTACTTATCATGTGATATAACTTATTTCCGATTTTTTTATCAGAATTTTGTTATAAGCCAACATCGTTTCATTTTTAACACTTTACTATCATTAATAAAACGGGCATGTTCATTAAAAAAATGTCTTTTTTTACTGCTGTGCCACAAAATAGTTTGGATGTTTTCTCAAATTTTTTCAGAGAAAATCATATAATACGCAAAAAAGATTGTTCAAAATTATTTATCTTTATCATGTCATAATAACATTAGATATTACCTCTACTAAATAACACAAAATATAACATAAAAAAATGAGTAATTCCTGTATGGGAGATGTTATATGAACATCAAATTAGTTATCAACTTAAACACTTTTTTGTAAAAACGCTTCAAATCAAGATTTGGCTAATGCAAATTTCCACGGTTTCACAACAGGAACACAAATATGCGTCTTTTTTTTTTCCCGAGATGTATAATGATATGTTTTGAATTTTTAAATTTTATCATAATTTTCAAAACATGTCATTAAAAAAACAAGACGCATATTTGTGTTTCCGTCATGAAACCGTTGAGAAATGCATTAGCTAAATCTTTATTTGAAGCGTTTTTACAAAAAAACTATCAAAATTGATGTTTAAATTGATGTTCATATATCATCTCATGTATGTATTGTTTTACGGGGAAAATAAATATATTCTACGCAATGTTTTTTGGTTTTTTTTTATGCCAATTTGTGGACCAGTTTCTTATCTAACTGTTCGTTTTGGCTTGCACTTAGACCGCCGTGGTAGATGATGTTCACTCCATAAATAACCTCAGTTTGCACAAAATGAAACAGGGGATTTTGATCGTCATCAGTAGAATACATACATAAAATGTAAATTTGTTAGTATCAGATTTCTGGTTTAAATTCTATTTGTTGTCTAATGGTTTTCACTAAATAATTCTATCTGTTTATTATGAACTAAGACAGAGTTGTTAGGTTTTAAGCAATGTTGCAACCTCAGTTACAACCTACTAAGAAAGTATTGATAGGTTTCAAGCAATGTTGCAACCTCAGTTACAACCTATTAAGACAAGTGTTGATAGATTTCAAGTAATGTTGCAACCTCAGTTGCAACCTGCTAAGACAGCATTGATGGTTTCAAGTAATGTTGCAACCTCAGTTGCAACCACAGTTCCAACCTGCTGTTCTGCAGGATTCTGTCTTGTTCTATAAATCTGCATTATTATTCTTTAATGATAATTATTTGTTATAAAGTATGTAAGATATATTCTCATATACTCTTAAAGGTTTAGTACGTCTATATTGAGAATATCAAAGTGGTATTGAAAGATTTCCTAAAAGATATAAAGAGATTAGTTTATAAAGATATGTTTTCTTTACATAGATAAATTTATATCTCTATTCTTATGCAAATCCTTATCACTTGTTTCAATCTTTATTCTTTATCAAATTCAGTATGATTCGTTTTAATATTGAATGAAATATGGAGTTAATGTTACATATGTATATTTAAAGATATTATCTCTAAAAAGATATTATCTTATATGTTTCCTTATTAAAAGAAAAGACTAACTCCTATTTCCAAGCTACTTATTCAATCCTACGTTGAATAGTCTTGTGTTACATGTAAAGATTGAAGCCAATCAATAAAGTCAAAAGCAATAAAAAAAGACACTGAAGATGGAAGATTGTTTTTACTTACTTATATAGTTGATAACTTAGCTTATAAAAAGGTGTGCGTTCTAAATTATAAATAACTCATTCTACATAGAATACACAAAGAGTTTTTAAAAGAAAACAATGGTGTGATGCAATTGATTTGTAAGTGATAGTTATAGAGTAGGAGCAATATAGAGGTAGGCAGAAAAATCTAGAGTGAGTCTAAGAGTTTTTCATTAAAATTTAAATCCTATATTGTAAGCTTTTTATAATATCATAATCTGGGTAAGTGTCCCGGAGACGTAGCTCAGTTGGGTGAACTCCGTTATTAAATGTACGTGTGATTTACTTCAAGTACATTTAAACAAACTGTTATGTCCATTAATACATTTGGTTCCAACTGTGGTTGCAACATCACTTGGAACTCAACTGCAAAATTGCAACTAGAATAACGGATAGAAATTTCAAAATTACACAAGACGAGACTCAATGAAGAATGTATAGGGAGTATGCATTATAGTATAACATTTTTCTTCATTAAAATAGCCGGGATTTCTTTAGGCTAATAAGAATAGCTGACCCTGTTAGTTTTGTTTAAGGTAAGTATTTATAGAACTTCCATGACCTTCAAAATGAATTTCTATGTACATGGAATAAAAGGTCTTGCGTTTTCACAGTTACATAGTGTTGTGTACGTTATACTTGAAAGTTTAAATCAAAGCAAAATAACATACAGTTAAAAATAAATTACAGATTAGTTCTAAAATGTTCAATTTCAAATAAAAATAAAGATTTGCCTCTGGATAATATAAATAAATATTGGAAAATTTATTATTGCTTATATAAAGGGTTGTGCTATTCATCTCTTGTTGAATTCACCCTGATTTATTTCGAAACAAACACAAGTACAATAAATAAAAGCTACTGGTCAGCTTTGTGTTGGGAAGGGCCACGGTAGTATATATAAAGCAGATAGATATATCAATTTATGACATCATGAATGGGAAAGGGAAAGGGAGAAGGAAAAGGTGGGGTAATCATGATGATGCCAGTTTAAAGCTATGCAAAGGAATCTTCATAATATTTTAGGGATGGACCACACAATTTTTTTCTGTTTTCTTTTCTCTCTTTTAAAACCGAATTATTCGAATGGTTCTAAAATCATTCGGTCTCATCAAATTTTTTTTTTTAAATTGAGAGTAAAAATTCAATTTTTTGATATTTAAGAGAGTCGTGTATATTTATAGCATCATCATCTATATCAATAATTAACTATTTTAACACTACATATATTTTAATGTAAATTTTATATTTGAAGAAATAGCATACGCATGATTAAAGTGGGGTTCATTTAAACATTAATGAGAAAACTATTTTTCTTTTTCTTTAATTTGGAAAGAGCAATTATGGTTTAGTCAAAATTAATTTCATTTGAAAATGCATGCAGAACTCAGTTATCAACTCTATATACTCTTACTTGTTGGGGCTTAAGTAAAGCATATAGAAGGAGTTATCAACTCACAAACCTAACATCAAAGGTTTCTGTTGATCGCATTGTATGATTTTTTTTAATTGATTTTTAAGTGCAGGAATTATTTAGTATGGCTAAAAATGAGACACGATAACTTGAAATCCTGCCGTCCACAATAACTTGAAATTTTTATAAGAAGTCGCCATTTTTTGTTCTCTCTCTGCGAAGGTGAAAGATCTGAAAGAAATGAAGTGGAAAGGTTGCAAGAGACATGTGGGAGGCTCAAGATATTTAGGATTAATTTTTGTATTTCAGTCCCTTATGTTTGTGTTGGTTTTTTTTACTACGTTGATCTGTATTTTGTAACAGATTGAATTTTTTTATTTGTGGGGTTTTTTTCCCGCATTTTATTTTTTTCATCATACTAATAAAATAAAAAGTGGGTTTTCCCCACCATTTATTAAAAAAAAAAAGGGCTAAAAATGAGACGTTCACTACTATCATATTAATCCAGACTACACTCCTCATATCAGCAATCCACGACATTCAACTATTAAACCCAACCTTGATCTTAAGAAACTTATCGGAAGTACGGGAAATAATCACCTCCATTTTTGTTTACTTGACAAAATGCATGTGAGAGGAAATGAGACCCCCCTATTTTTTAAAAGAAAAAATATGTATTTTCAAAGACTCTTATAGTGTGACATTTAGCAATTAACATAGTCGGAAACTGGATACCTCGCATATATACATTAAGGTCCTTCTAGTTTAGATTTTAAACTAAAACAAAATAACAACTACAGGTGTGACAAATTAGGTCCTGGTAGTTTGAAATGCTCGACAAGTTCCATCAAATTACATTTTTGTTATTAAAATAAGTACGGTCATGTGGTTTTGAGATGATATTTATGTCAACATAGTCCTAAATGATTTGAGAAAACTAAATTACTTCTAAAGGAAATATATAGGTATCAGTATCCCTAAAAATGTCATTTTTTATCATTAAGGATGAGTTTCCATCCCTAATAAGTAGAGATCTATTTTTCTTTTTCAATATTTGGAGAGTGTGACCACTAAAATTATATGGGGATGAATGTTACCCGTAGAAATTACACTAGCTAGCTGTAATTCTCACTATTTTTTTTTATAGTATTAAAATTTGATTTGGTGAAGTCTTATTGGTTAATAGGGAATATGTATGTATGTCATATACGGTCATAGCAGCAGGTAAAAAAGGGACGTGGCTTGGGGAAAGCAAAAGGATAGGATGGTCCCTTTGGTTGGGGAGAGATAGTAGTAGTAATATCTATATCACCCTGAAATCTATTGGATTTTTATTATTTTAGTTTTTGAAAGAAAATCTATTGGATTTGAAATACTGATGAACACACTTTCTCTTTCCCTCTCATCTTCATTCTGCGGAACATTCTCCTGGCTTGAAATCACGCGTTGGTTACACAATATAATCACATGAGGTAATATGGGTCCCGATTACCCATATCTTTGTTTCTTGTTGTAGACTCAAAATTAATTGCCATAATAGTTTTAATCCTTACAACACTAAGTACATGTCTTAACTCCATAATTCATTAATCATGGTAGTAGTATAAGAGCAATTGTAACAGAGGCTCTAAATACCACATATCCCTTCCTTTTAGGGTTTTGAAAATAAAATAAAATCAGTTTCATCAGCTTTCCGATTAGTTCCTTAAACCTTGAGAAATCAAAATCATTCAATGTATTCAACTAACCAAAACCATTCCCTTGCAATAAATATATTAATATTTACACCATAACAACTCATACAAGACAATTATTACCTGTTGAATTTTTTTGGAATAGACTAAATTATTTTTAGATAAAAAAATATAGTTATGATAGGTGTGCTATTTGTTACCTTCTATCGATTTCAAACCGGTCACTTTGTTATCAATAGGCTCAACTGCCACACCATCCACACCAATTCCTGGCATCTCATTCTTATCAATGAAATCATCTTCGGAGGCTATACGTTTCATAATACGATCAATATAAACAAGCTTTCCTTTATTCCGATATGTTATTTAACATCAGCATTGCAACATTTTCAGCATATGACTGTTCGGATATAGGAGAGTCAATGTTTGCAAATCCACTCCTATCATTTTTCGTCCATATCTTTTTTATGTATTTATCAGGAATCGTACAAATGCCGCAAACATCAAATACGCTTAAGATATGCATGCATAAGTACCCATATCTCTCAAACATACAACATGCACATGAAATAGTTACAAATGTAGGATCATAAGTGATTCTATAAATCCGATTGCCGTCGGACGCATTCCTAACATGGGGGCTATGAACAATGTTTATCTAGTCCAACAAAACATTATGAATCCTATCAAACTGCTTATTAAATCGATTAAACAAACATGGTGTATAAAATTGGACATCATGGTGTATAAAGGTTATATATAAAGCTATTAGCCTTTAGTATTTTGTGTGTTGAATACAATGTAGATATACTGATATTATAGATCAAAAACACTCGTTGTACATGAGAGAGAAACAAACTTAAAAAGAGCATGACGGGATGCCATTAGAGATTGATAGTTGTGAGTTAGAGATGGTAAGATAGGCATATACATGAGAGAGTCATGATATTGTGAGTCTCGAGTCTTATCATTGTTCCTTTCAATATCAATAAATACTGAGTGAGCGTTCCGGATATGTAGACAATGTGATCATGTCGAACTCCGTTTAAAAACGTCTCATGTTCAATCTTTTTTATTAACTTTATTATATTCGTCAGTTGCAACTGAAAACACGTAAATGCACTCGAAACTTCGGGCATAATTTTTTTCAAAGACAGCTATTTCATATTAAATATATTGTTTAAAACGCAATCAAAATATAAAAACCAATAAACACTATACATGTACCAAAACGGATCGAAGATAAATGGATTTGTATTGGTTGTTCTCTCTATTATATCTCCTTGTCCACTGTACTGATAGGGAGGTTTAAAAGATTGAATTAATGTGCAGAGAGATGGAGTAATAGGGTCTATGAAGTTGCATCGGTTTGTTAAGAAACAGTAAAAAATTGAAACATTTTTTTTACCAATTCTGCCTAAAGTGATTGGCCCTATCCTTTTTATTAGAGCTGTTTACACTCAGCCTCTTATATATTAAGGATCCAACAGTAAACTATTACAAAAAAAAAAAAAAAGTAGTCTGTGGCCCCTTCTCCCTTAACCTATGTTTTCTCCACTTTTAATAAAAAGTTAAATAAACTGGATGGTTTATTATGAATGACTCCTGTTATGCTTACCTCTCAACCTTTTGAATATACGTGAACTTAACAGGCATAAATATTTTGTAACTTAAACAACAAAAACAACTTCTGTTCTGTAAAAAAAAAACATCCCCCAAACACACCATATTAGTAAAACATCCGTATCTAATTACTCAAACCATATTTTTCTTTAAAATTTGATGATCATGGTATAAAAATTGAGATGCATCAAGAACCCTATAAATTACCTAAATTTAAGGAAACACAAAATTCACCTCATATATATGAGAAATGCATATGATTTCCTAGATTAATACTCACTCCGTCCCTAAACAAATGTCCCATATAAAAATATGTATAATTTTGACCGATAATTTTTTCATATTTAGATTGTCGGGAAAAAGTATTTTAAAAGTTAATCACGTAGTTTATGGTTAGAACTATATGATGAAATTTTCAATTTTTTCATTTCGGTAATTTTGATATGAAAATTTTGATGGTCAAAGTTGCATGTATTTTCGTATGTGATATTTGTTTAGGGACGGAGGGAGTATAATAGTAATAAACTATCATGGAGTTCATATTTTTGTGTTTGCAATATTGTTATGATTATTAAAATATAATAAAAAAATAAAAAAAATAATGTAAAGTTATTATAAGTAAATTAATAAAGAAGCTGGAATTTTATGTAAATGTAAACGGTTATTTAAAATATATAAAATATGTTAGTTTTGATAAAATGGTTGAGTTAGCCGGTGCGGATACTCTTAACCAGTCAGATGGCTTTGCTACACAAGATGACGATATTAATGCGAAGATGTTTGATATTTCGTTTTGAACATGTAAGATATGAAGTCATATGATCTGAAGTGTATGATGATTGATGAGTGACTCAATAAAATATATAATTTATAATATTGGATTTTGCTAAAAATAACAAGGAATGCAGAGACATACAATTCATTGATGTGAGCAAGTAAATTTTGTCATCCTCTATTGTGCCTTTTTAATATTTGAAAAAAAAAATGAAAAAGTAAAAACAATTTTAGATTTAAGAACGAAGGCATGTCACCTACTCCATCTGTCTCAATTTATTAGGACAGTACTTTTTTTTTTGTCTCAATTTATTAAGACACTTTCCCAAAATATAAACTCATTTTTTGTTACTTTCCACTATTTACCCTTTTGCAAACATAATATAAAAAGAATAAAACAATAAAAAATGACAAAAAGGTCAATTTAAACAAAAAACAATGTAATCATGATGTGCCCTTAATATTTAATACTTTCCATATTACCCCCAATAAAATACTCTCTCCGTTCTCATTTAATTGTTCACTACGAAATTAAGTGCAATTTTGACCGGCTTATAACTTATATCAAAATTATCGGAATGAATTTTTTTAAAATCTAATAATAAAATTTAACATTTGAACTATATTATCATAATTTTTTGTTACTTTCCACCATTTACCCTTTTACAAACATAATATAAAAAGAATAAAACAATAAAAAATGACAAAAAGGTCAATTTAAACAAAAAACAATGTAATCATGATGTGCCCTTAATATTTAATACTCTCCATATTACCCCCAATAAAATACTTCCTCCGTTCTCATTTAATTGTTCACTACGAAACTACGTGCAATTTTGACCGGCTTATAACTTATATCAAAATTGTCGGAATAAATTTTTTTAAAATCTAATCATAAAATTTAACATTTGAACTATATTATCAACTTTTGAAAATTTTCATTCTGACAATTTTGATACAAGTTCTTGACCGGTTAAAATTGTACGTAGTTTCGTAGTGAATGATTAAATAAGAACGGAGGGAGTAGGACGGATGGAGTATATTGTTATCATTTGGTAAAGTGATGAAGTGGTAGGAAGCTTAAAATTGTTTCTTAAAAGAACAAAAATTCTAATACAAGTTTTCATTATCTTTAAAAAGAAAACTTTTATAGTATAACTGGAAAGATCACCCTGTGGTAGACTTAAAATAAAAGTAAAATGGTTCAACCTTTGGGAAGGTAAATCTGATAGTGGTGACGTGCAAGGAAATCAAAAGGGTACAGTTTCGTATGCCTTCTCAATTTCAATAGGAAAGAAAGAGTAACACTTGGAGAGAGAAAAAATTGTACGAGTACAATTTTTAAAAACCTTTGGGAGGGTATTTTTTACCTATTAAACTTGATTTGTTTGGATTAAAAACATTCTTTTAGAGAACAAAACAAGGAGGCAAGTTTCCTGCTAAAAAGGACTGAATCATCATGGTGTAAGTGAGACTTTTAAAAAAAGCAATACTGTTAATGATATTCTATGTTTGAATCAAAAAAAAAAAAACTACATGGTTTAGAGGGAGCTATAGTAAAAATTAACACCTTAGTTAGTTAAGTGACCATTTTAGATTTTATATATAAGCTAATGAGTTTACTCCTAAAACAAACTTGCCTTAGTATATTCAGGTAATACTATGCTAATTTCCGACTTCGAGATTCAGTGGAGATATGATGTTCGCTGTTGAAAAGATTTCTAAATAGTGATGGCTATTTTTATGACGAGCTATTTAGCGATGAATTTAATGAAGGTTTGTGACGAATGAGATGGTTTGTGAAAATGTTTTCAGTTGCTTTAATCTCGACTCATGGAGAAATAAGGTTGGGGTGTAATTTAGGAGAAAACAGTTTTGTACTGGTCATTGGCTTATTTTGTTAAAATCTACTCCTTATAAGAAATGATGTAACATCCTATACTCAATTTGTGAGTAATACGGTCGAATCACACGTGTAGCGACACGTGTTATACAAAATCTAAATTAACAACATATAAATATAGTAGACTAATGAAATATACTAAAAAAATATATACTTTTATTAATAACAATCTTATATACGATACTTACCAAATAATTATACATCATATAAGTTAAATCAAAATTATATCGCAGCGAAAACTAACTTAAACTTTTAATTATAAGATACGTCTGGTTTCGATTGACTCGATATCTACTGTAATACTGCTTGCTAATCTGAAAACATTTAAAAGGGGAGGGGTGAGCTAAACGAACCCAATGAGAGATAAAATCTTACAATATATAATAAGAGACTAAAATAATATTTTACTTTTATTTCAAAACAAACATTTAAATTTAATAAAATTTCCAGTTGCATAACTTATAAATCACTTGAATTAACTGAAATGAAATATAAATAACCTCTTTCTTCTTTGTTCGTAAGTATGAAAATATTATGTTACGGTACCAACCTTGATTGACTTACTCAATTTATTTATCGTCGATCTTTTTCTCAGGTGTATAAACCATACGTGCACTATGTAATTAAGGTTATCACAATATGACGGTTGTGTCTATTGCTTAAAACGTTTCGGTTAACAAAACTATGCACAATGGTTAAGTTAACTATTGAAAACAAAACTCTTTCGTTTAGTTGCCAACGTCACCCCACTTCTCCTCATTAGAAGACTCTCCGTTGGATTCCTTTTATCTCATGATACCAATACAATTCATAAGCGTACCTTAAATATAAAACTGTCTTTATTTCTTTCTCTTTTCAACTTTCTTTATCTCAATATTTTTTTTTTTCTTGATATAAAATATACTTATATAGATAATACTGTTTTGAGAAACAATCACTGAAAATGCAATAAGATATTTTATAATAATAAGACAAAATCTACTCACCTGATTCGGGTTAAAAAATCCGAAACACTTCTATATCAAAATCATTAAAGACTTAGAAATTCAATCGTCCCACCATGTCAATACAGTGGCACATAAACGTCATGCAGCAAAATATGACTAAATCTAATATTCTATATTGTTACAAAACTCTATGGTGATTGTCTCCCAGACAACGTGGACAACTTAAAGCTATAGAACTAGTCATGAAAATATAAAGCAAATTTAGTTAATATACTTCCATCTACAAGCTACTGGGATCGATAACTATTGGTTCTCTTTACATTCTTTGTACTCAACTCTTGTTTATTATTTAACCTACCAATTTAACCCCATACTAGAATAGTTGCACACTACCAGACATGTAGCAAACCTAACTAAACTAGATTTCATAACCTTACTTCTGACAATACCAAAAGCTACTACGTTATAAGATGAATCGTTTCATACATATTTAACTATTCTTCCTGCCATGTATATTCGGATTTTGAAACAAACAAAAATCCTTACAGGTGATATACATAATAACCAAACCTTAATGGAATGTAAAACTAACCTATAGATTATCTTTATTTATATGTTAATCTAGACTATGAACTGCCACAAAACAACCATAATCTCTGCGTTTGATTAAATTGTTGGAAAAAAAATCATGTTTTCATGGGTTTTTCGAATTGGTCACGAGTCCAAAAAAATTTCATGCGAAAAATCTAAATTTTAGACGCCGTACACAAATGGTTTGAAAAGATTGTGTGATGAGTTTCGAAACGATATATCACATAACCTATTCGGTGAATGAATGTGAATGGAAATTGCCTCCGAACTTGAACCATGCAGAGAGAAAAAGCTGAAATTTGGGAAGAGTGGGAAAAAATCACTCAAATGTTTACCCCACATCAAAGAGAAAAAATCATTTTGAATGGTTTATATACACATCCACCACTTGAGAGTGGTAATAGTGTGTAGGCTCATATATGTGTATAGACAAGGACATCACACACGCGTGCGCTCACACGGACTCGGACGCGGGACTTTGGATTTGCAACTTGAGGAATGTTTCGGTTTCAAGAAGTAGGCAGCCTTCCCCCCTCTCTAAACATACTTACAATATGAAACAAATATTGCATATTTTTCATAGCATTTTTGAAAGAGAGAACCACCCACCAACAACTCGACATTGACTCGTCGCCAGTTTTCGGTGAGTTATCCGAGACGTTGTAACTTGGGATCGAAGCGCTAACGTAACCAGAAACCTTAAGTTGGTTGAACGAATATCGGTTAAGGACAGACTGTTTAACAGTCGTCTCGTCTTTTATTTTTTTGTCTTTTCATTTCATGTCATTTTATTTCATTTCAGTACTTTAATTCTGTAATTTAAATTCAGTATTTTAATTTGCTGTAATTAGTTATAATATTTCTATTATGTCTTTTCTTTTCTGTAATTTATTTAAAATACCGTTTATTTTCTGTAATTTCAATTATTTAATTTAATTTCTGTAATTAGTATAGTTTCATTTCAGTGCTGTAATTTATTTTCAAATCAGAACAGTCCGGCAGTTTATATTTATTACAATTCAGTCCGTCAGATTATTAATTAAGAATAATCTGACTAAAAGTTTGTTTTAATTTCTAGTCAGTCCGTACAGTTTGTAATATGTAATTTTAGTACCAATTCTGAATTAATAAAGATTAAAATGTTTGTTATTTGTTATTTTTAGTCCTTGTATTATTTATTTATTATTATTTCGTACAGGAAAACCAAGATAAATAGCCTGCAACCCGAGTTTTCAAAAAAAAAAAAAAACAATACAAACCCATTAACTTATTGAAAAAAAAACTAGTCATCAGTCCGGTTTACTTATTATTAGTCAGGAACAGTATACAAGGTTTAACCAAATTGACAACTAAACTTCATTAAATCTAAGAACTAATTTCTTGTTAACCATATTCATTTTAGTAGGGATTCATATGTATTACCTTGATTACACGAAAGACCTACAGCTCCGGTCTCCCTCTCTTTCCAAACAGCTTAGATATATTTATATAAATAAGTATATACATTTCCATCACTCTATATATTATATAAACTCTGCTTTTGCGGTGAATTACACCTATAAGGTTGATAAACCCAATATATATATATATATATATGTATATATATATATATATATATAACTCTGACATTGATGCTCTAAACTTTACTATTTCGGTTACCATATCCGTTTCTCCTTCTCTGCCTTTTAACTCTCTTTTATGCGTTTTCAGAATTAAAAGCCATTAACATTAATCTATCATAATAGAAATAATCTAACCGGTCCTTTAGTTGTTACATACTTAACACCACCTTAACTTTTTAATTATTTATACTTTACTACTAGTAGAATTAATAATAATATTAAGAGGATATTCTAAGAAAATAAATTAAATAATAAAGTACGGGATTTTACAAATATACTCCAAATGATTTTTCGTCCTTACTTTGCACAATTAGGGTTCTATTAAGGAATTGCAGTGAATTGCTGTGTGAGGAAGTATAGTGTTATTAATCACTTTAAGTCTAACTAATTTTCAGCACCACCATAGAGGTTTTGTACCAAGATGGAAATGCTTGTGCACACATCATAACAAAAGTTCACAATACTGGCTAATATGATGGTGTGTTATGATGTCTGCAATAATTTCGTTCGGTGGCTCCTCCTATTCAACTAGCAGTAAGGACCAAGTTGAATAGGAGGAGCCACCAAACGAAATTATTGCGACGTTGGCAGCCAAGTTCCCTCCTTGGAGGCGTACTAGCCGAGTATGCAGTGATGTTTTGTTTTCTTTTGTTGGTTCTTTTCTCTATATGTTTGGCCATCCTGTAATTTTATTACAACTTATATATTATTATGTTATACACGTTATTAATATAATTAACTAGGATCTTTTCCTACATGATGATCATACAATATTAACTGTAATGGGTGTGTTGAAACACATACTTTGGGTCATACGTAAGGGCGTTAAGCTCTGTAATTTAAAATGGCAGTATTTGAGAATTGGGTTCGTATGGCGGAGATAGATCGCCGGGGTTGGAGACTTGAGTTTCTCCTCCTTCGCCTATCATTACACTACTTTATGTGTTGTTTTTGTGTGTATGTTTTGACACAAATTGAGATGATATTGTGTCCTTTATATAGGTAGGAAAAGAACCCGAGACTCTTCATATACTTTCGATCTCTACCGTTCATCAAGATAGGATCAATCTCAACCGATCATTATGGTGGAAATGTAGAGTTTCTTAACTCACAAATTTATGTTTAAATCATAAATTACATAACTCATGGAATGTATATGGATCACCTTAATGAGAAATATTTATTCTATTTTTAATGAATTAATATTTATAAAAGAATTAAAAATAATTCTTACATTCTCCCACTTGGTCCATATCATAATTTCATAATCAATCATTAGTGCGCAAATAAATTTATGAGACACTTTACTAAACAAATCGGTGATGAAAGTCATGACGGTTACATATTACTTGAGAGTATGGTTCCTTCCATGTACTACGACGACACCAATTTATTCAATAAAGCCTATAAGGCGAGTATAACCGTAATGATCCAATAATGTCTTAATAAAAGACAGTTCCATTAAACGTCCATAACTTTTCATTCTTGTACGTACTTAAGTGGACAATAGGAACAATAGAAACAATAAGAAATGAGATCTCTACCCTATCAAATAAACAACCATCATTATGTAATACCATATAATTATCTACAATCAAGACACGTGATGTTAACAAAATATTAATTGTCTTGTGTAGATATCGTTAAGGTATATACGATCATTATGTGTTTATCGATTGTATTGTTTCTAAAATTAGTCTCAAAAACTTAGCATTTACATTATGTGAACTCAACACCATTTGAATGCTAGTTATCGAGAATAATTGCAAACATTCATTTCAGCGACTCAGTCATAAACTCGACATAATCTAAGTCCTGAAATTAATTTGCAATTATTATTATGAGTTTTGTACTCAAATAATTATATAACTTTTTTGATGATACATGCGATAATATATTCAATCACTTAATTATGTCATAAAAATTGCTCTAATCTTATATTGAGAAATAAGACATAGATTACACAATACTTTATTGAGAAATGTAGCAATTTTTTAATGAATTAATATTTATAAAAAAATTAAAAATAATTCTTACACATCCTACCAAAAAGAGAAGAAAAAAACTTCCTTCCCAAACACACCAACACTCTCCTCCCTTGTTTATAACTTTTCTTACTACACCAACCACGGACATCTTTAATTTACATGTTATATATTATAGATGAGAAAGTAAATTTATGTGAAATGTCAATATAATCGTCTGAATTGTATATTAGAAATCCTTAAACAATCAGTATTGTCTTCCCTAATGCTAAAACTAGTTCAATTAAAACGAACTTTCATTATCGAGACAAGTCAGATCTAACTACACGAATTCCTTCGTTTTCCACCTAATTGGCCGTATTGCAAGGGTGATTTTCTCGGTTTTATACAAAATTTATAAACTAGGAAGGAACAACTCTATTATGATCATAACACAACTCAGTGGTATTGGAAACAAGAATTAAATTTATTGATAATTTCTTTTTAAGATGTTTTTTGTACTTCTGTAACATTTTCTAAAAAACTAAAAGAAAATTAAACATCAATTTGATAGTGTTATAATGAAACAATTAATCTAAAGTTTATTCAACACCCGAATTTCACTTTGAATTTTTTATTTTACCCGTCTTCGACCTAATCGGTCGTTAGAAAGAGATTGCAAGTGCATTTTTCTCTTTTATATCTAAAATTTATAGTATAAAGGAACAAATCTATTACAAACGTAACACAACTCAGTGGTACCTATTCGAAACAATAATTAAATTTATTCATAATTTCTTTTTAAGATGTTTTTTCTACTACTATAATATTTACTCAACAAAAAAAATATTATATTCCGCAATTAATCAAAAGTTTATTTTTACACCCAAATCTCACTTTGAATTTTTTATTATACCCGAGGGTAATATTTTAGAATGTGTATTAACTAATACTTCATGTGTTCCTATTTCCGCTACGAAATTACTTACAATTTTAACTTGCATTAAACTTGTATACTTCGTGTAAGGGATGAGAGTATAAAAATAAAATATGACATAATTATATTTTGTCCCGAGACTCCCGACTCTTTACACATAGATTATAAAAAAGAAATATATATGAGGAGTTAGAGCATACACAATAGTTTTGTTAACTTTTTAATATTAAATAGTGACACATCATCGTTTAAAAAGATGTTAAATGACACATATGCATGTTAAATTTAATAAACACATTAGTTTTAAGTTAACAACGTTATCAATTTTTAATTAACAATTTCTCTTTTATTTTACTGGTCACTATTCTTATGTGGAGAATTCATAGGAAATAAAAATGTTAATTGTGTGGTGTGTTTGCTATGTCACCAGTTACAAACATTAAAAACATTGTTAAGTTTAACAAATTTTTTAACATTTATAAAGATAACACATATTTTAACGTAACTAATGGAGATAAAAAAAATGTATTGTTAGCTAACTATTCTAGTTAACAATAGAGATAACAACACCATTGAAGATGCTCTTAAAATACATTAATTCAAAAAAAAAAAAAACAGTATCATATGTCAAACCAATTAAAAGTCATACATGAAATGGCCTTGAAAAGGACCATTTCAAAATTAATTACCATCCTCGTTTCATAAGGATTGTCCGATAATTAAGTTTTCACCAGATTTAAAAAATTATTTATTTTAGCTAATACATATGTTGCACGACTATATACTCCTACCCGGTACGATAAATTGGAATAAATATTTATGATGCATGCATATTAGATCGAGGTTCTTTCTTGACCTAACTAGCAGGATGTGTCTTTAGATAATATTATATAATCATTAATCATAGGGAAAAAGAAAAAAAAAAGGAATTAAAAGTCTTGACATCTAGGTACGGTACATGTAAGTCTATACAGCATTTTTGAAAATTTAGGGTACCTCAAGTTTGTTGTAGGCCAATTTTCATATAAAAAGAAGTTCTTATATATATATATATATATATATATATATATATATATATATATATATATATATATATATATTAAACTCATTATTTATTAATGATTTGAATGTCAAATTCATACATTTTAATCTTTAAAACATGATTAGGCCCTATGAGATTGATCGTCGATGGGAGTAACATTACCGTACACCCGTTGCACTATAAGTTAGGGTACGTCATCCACTAAAAACACAACACATATTAATGAACCAAAAAATAACTAACATAAAATTAATTCAAAACTAAAATTAAAATATTTTATTGGCTGACACATTCTTAATTATAGTACGCCAGGTTCATATTAGTTTTTCTCTGGTCGATGTGTTGCACAATATATTTGCTATTTCACATTAATTATTCATTTTATGTAGTTAATTTATCAATTCTCATCACGAATGAATAAGTAAAATATATCGAAAACCATTATATAAGTAGATTTAATATATATATATATATATATATATATATATTTTTTCCTCATATTTATTAAATTTAAGTTTGATTTTTAGAATAAAAAAATATTTTAATATTGTTTGCCCTCCCGGAGACATACGGACGTTGTACTGGAATTGACAAAGAAAGAGAAAAGTCAATGGTATTTCAAATGGTGTATCGGGTCATATCATACCCGTACCCATAATCATTACTTAGAATTTTATTTTTTGTAATATGCATGCTAGGTATGTTAAACCATTGTTCTAAAATGTGTAAGGCGTGTTTTAGGCGGAAATTGTCGCATGTCGTCTTATATATATAATTCCGTTAAACACTGCCTAATATGCTTAATCGTGTCTAATTTTCTATGCTCCATCTAATTTCACTCAACACTAGTTAAACAATATTTTCCCATATCTTAGCATTTGGGCCTTTTTGGATACATCATTTGAAAATCGGGATTGCACTATAAGTTTTATCATGCCCATAAATGATAGTATGTTTGATTGTGTAAATTGCAACCGAGCTATTAGTTAGGACCGACCGGACTATAAATGATGTAATTATGGTGTATTTGCAATACCATCGAGTTATGGTATTAGATTAGTCCAATTAATCCGTCCACATTGCTAATCCGCCAATCATTTAAAACCCACTCTCAATCATGGTCATGGTGTTAATCCCGGCTGGGAATTCTAATCTCGCAACAAAACGGACCATGAACTATAATAAGTATTTAAGCGAATCTCTTCGGAATAGAGTCCAACTTATATATAAGAATACTTTATATAAGAATAAACTTCCGTCATACAAAATTTAGGTCTAGACTTGAACTCGTTACAAATAAATAAAAAATGTTACATTGTTGTCTCCCACATTTTGTTTTACCACCTTAGGAAAATTGTCTCATTATACGATTATAGTAGTAAATGATGTAATATCGTGAAAATATATCTCGATTTGAGTTTAAGATAATATAAAATATTTATATAATTTATTTTTGAGGCAATGGCTTAGTTTTTTGGTAGTTGCTATACACTAACATAGTAATCCCTCCGTATGAAATTATCAAAATTACATTGTCGTATCCCACTTATTTTTTTTTTTTACCACCTTAGTTTTTGTTTACCACCTTAGGAAAATTGTCTCATAATTATTATGTACGAAATTACGTACACTTTTGATTGTTTTATAACTTTTATCAAAATTATCAAAATGAAATTTGTTAAGATTGATTCATAACATTTAAACCATTTAATTAAATTAACTTCTGTTTTGGTTCAACCAGTTCTATTTTTTTGTTATAAAGTACAACCTATATATAGTTGTAAGTTCGGGACCAGAAAAAAAATATTATTATATAGAGTTTATTCTTAATTAGAGGTTCATATATAAAAAATAAAAAATAATTTAAATATATATTTTCCACAATACAAGATACATATATAAATTGTTTAAAAAAATAGAACAAATATACATGAATCTCTTAAATACATGTGCAAAGTCCTAGTACATGTATATTTAGAAGGGTTCACATTTAATTTGGTGAGAAACATGTTGTTAATATACTGTTATACATGGGTACATGGGTACCACTAACCTAACCATTAACTACCCTGATTAAAAGTTAACTATCCCTTAATCTCTCCCCAATTTAATTATACATTCCTTAAATCTTTCTCTCTCACATCTAATTAAAGTGATGCAGGGGTGGGTGGGTACATAGAGTATTGGGCGGATTAAAATCAATACTAAAATAAATTGTAAATTGCGGGATAGATTTGACTGTTTTGGTAAAATTTAAATGTCAACACAACTAAACTCAATTCGTTACAATTAAAATTCCAACCCAACTCAACACAACCCGTAAAATAAATTGCGGGCTAGGTCGGATTCGGTTTAGATTGATTCTTAAATTTTTTATTTTGGTCTTTTATTTTTCATATTTTGCATAATTAACCTAAATTTTAAAATAAATTGAAATTTTCAAATAAAAATATAAATTAAAACCAATTAAAATACGTTTAAAACATTCACAAATAAGTAAAAAAACTAAAATATAACAAGAATGGAAAGTTAGTATCCTAAAATACACACAATATATATATATATATATCTATATATATATATATAGGGAAATGATCCATACACACATAAAAAAACACATTATCTTTACACATCAATCACAACCATCCATTTACTTACTTTTAATGGTCAAAATTATGTGTTTATTCTTGTTATTAGATGAACTAATCTTGACCATTAAAAGTAAGTAAATGGATGGTTGTGATTGATGTGTAAAGATAATCTGTTTTTTTGTGTGTATATAGATCATTCCCCATATATATATATATATATATATATATTACGGGTTGAAACGAGTTGTGCAGATTAACTCACGGTTTGAAAACTTCAACGTTAACCCAATCCGCAAAATATATAGCGAATTGGTGCAGATTAACTCAATCCGCCCCAATCCGTACGGATTAGGTTACAAGTTAGGTTTACGGATTTTTTGTCCGGCCCTAATGCATATCACATCGCCTATAAGATTCTTATTTTTCTTCCAAATTTCACAAACCACCGTTTACATCACACCGTATGATTTAATAGTGTTAATAAATACATTTATCTATTAATATTTTTGGCAGAAAAATAAAGGTGCAAAATAAGAAAAGATTTGTTTGAATGCTAAGGAAAATACGACTAATATACTATTTATGCAACTAATTTTCTGTTTTACAAAAAAATGCTTCAAACTTTATATGTTTATTTATATGTTCACATGCAGTAACTCCGAATGACTTCAAACTTTATATGTTTATTTATATGTTCAAACTTTTAAAATACATTAAGATATATTTACACACCTGCAGTAACTCCGAATGACTTGAAGGATATTGATTCACATGAATAATTCCCTGTTATCAACAAATGAAAATATATGAAGCCTAATGACTAGTACTCATGTTTCAATCACGTTGTCTTCTAAAACTTTAATAAAACGAGCAATAATTAAACAAAAATGAAAACCTGAGTAGCATATGCATTGTATGCATACATTGGCATGTTCGAAATATGGTGATGCATTCGCGTCGATGATCCTTGACCCAAGTTTGCACTGGAATGTTCGTAAACCTTTGAACTTGAACATGATAACTTATAACCAGCCCCGTCCATCTTCTATCAATTGAAACATAAAAGAACAAGTTGTTATTTACAAAATGACGAACATATGTAAAATAAAAAATGAAATGACAAACAAAAACCTGCAAATAAGGTGGCGTTGTGGCATATTCTAGTTCAGCAACCTTTTCATTTTTATTCTCTCTCTTTTTAAATCCCTTTTCTGTAGCACTCTTTGGGCGAGGTCCACCTCGTATACCTCCTTGTTTCACTTTCAGTCCCATTGCATTCATAAGTATTCTTTCTTCTTCAAATTGTATTGTCTGCGGTAACTGTCTCGTTTGCGGGACTCAAGTTTTCAGGAGATCTCTTTCTTTTCCCCAATTCTATTTTTGCTTCTTCAAGATGTCTCTTAAAATACTCATAATCCTCTGTGTTGTGGCACGCTGACTCCGCAATATTGTTTCCTTCCCTACTTAAATCTTTGTACCGGTTTAGTATGACCAACTTTAAAACATCACTATCTGAAGGTTTCTCGTATGATCTACCAGCCTTTAAAGTGGCTTGTTTAGTCCACCTTTTCATAATATATCTAGTCGGAATAATTTCAATGCCTATCTGCTCAAACACCTTGAGCACATGGCAACACAAAATTCCCACAAATTCAAATTTTGAGCAATTACACCAGAATGCGTCTTCTGAGGAATTAAATGTAACAAAGTATTCATGACTTTTACCATACTTGCAAATTCTATACCCACCAACTGCACCATTGTTTTCTTCATTGTTAACTCTTTTTGAAACCATTCAATGACTTTAGCCGTATATATATCTCTAGCTTGTCGTAATAAAATTGCATCAACCTTTAATCTTGGTATTTTTTGAGGGGACATGAACGGTTTGCAACCTTGTACCTTACAAAAATTCAATTTTCTCTCATCTACTCTATTTTGTTTATTTTAGGGCCTTATACAATATCAATGCATTCAATTTTGTATCTTATCCGTCAATTTCTTTACAAAATGGACAAAACGTGTCTGAACGTGACTAAATTCTATTAAGTTCTTTTAACGACAATGTTATTTTGATCATTTATAATATAAGTTCAATAAAAAAATAAAAAATAAAAATAAAATCAAGACAAATGACAGAATAATATATTTTTCTATATTCGGTTCATCCCAATTCTTACAAAAAATAAACCTATCTCCTAAAAGCAGCAAAAGTTAGTCGCATGCAGGCACGTGTCGTCTATTTTGTGAAGAAATTGACGGATGAAGTATAAAATTGAATGAATTTATATTGTAAAGAACCCTAAAATAAACAAAAAATAGAAGAAAGGAGATAAAATTAAATTTTTGATAAAATATGACACTAAACTATTTATATCCCGTTTTTAAGTCATGCCAAAATTGCTAATCAATTCATTATGTCTCACATCATCCAGAGCCCTCTCAAAGTGGTAAAAAAACGCAGCACA
Source organism: Primula veris (assembly GCA_963682055.1). NCBI lineage: Eukaryota > Viridiplantae > Streptophyta > Magnoliopsida > Ericales > Primulaceae > Primula > Primula veris. The sequence goes on from OY821740.1 coordinate 19,288,014, forward strand.
TCTAATTTAGAACCCAAATGTCTTTTCAAAGTAGCATTGAAACTTTCATTCAACTGTGTCCTCTTCATATCCGCACAGAAAGTACGTCTACCATAAACCAATGTCCATTTTTCTCTCACCTTGAAAGTTTCTTGTAACCATTCATTTTCTCTCAGATCGTATTTGCTTAAGATATTCTCCCATGCTTCTAAAAATTCTTCCTCTTCTTCAACTTCAAATATGCATGTTTTAAACTCTTGGCCAAATGTACGTGATCATTTGTACACGTGTCTAAGGTTCTTAACTGCATTTTGACGTAGATGCCACACACATAAACGATGTTTAGTTTTTTTAATAACCGATGAAATGGCACTACGCATAGCGTGATCTTGATCGGTAAGTATTGTTTTAGGTTCCTCCCCACACATTACTTAAGAAAAGTTTCAAACACCCATGAGAATGGGTCCTTACATAAAAGCAGCCCCGAAGACGACAGTTTGCTTATGATTATTAACCCCAACAAAAGGTGCAAATGGTCTACCCTCTCTACCAATCTCATTTTTCAATCACACCAAAAAATATTAGTAACTTGTTCATTGTGGTCAAGTTGGATTGAAAAATAAAATAATGGATCTGCGCCTTTTTTTTTCCTGAAAATAATGTAGTAAGCTTCCCCCCACCAATCTTAATTTCAGATCACAGTCTCTATTTTTCAGCAAATGGTTTTGCAAGTCAACACGAATAAACCCAAGATTTTCCGTACCTCCAGCTAGTCGGCTCATTAAGTCATAAATTTCTTTGGGACTTAGCCATGATTTGGAAGCTAAATCAACTTCAACACTTTGTCTAAAGATTATTTTTCTTTGAGAGCGTAACAAGTGAGTTTTGGACGGAGTTACAGGCTCATAAGTGTGTTTCTCTTCAAAGTCAAGGACAGCGTATTCTTTATTTGATTGGAGAGATATTGCCATATACACTGAACCAACTCGTTGATCTTTTCGAGGATATTTTACGGTTGATTTTTTACACCGAAATCCTTCCTTCGAACAACTAATTTTTCTAGATGTCACCAGACCGAGCATAACCGTTGAATAGTTCACCCAATATTTTCTAAACAAGATGGGTCTATAACGAGATATAAAGCTAGGTTGGTTGCAAAGGGATACACTCAACAGGAGGGTTTGGATTATGAACATACTTTCTTCCCTGTAGCCAAAATGACAATTGTGAGAGTTGTTTTAGCCATAGCTGCTATTAAGAAATGGCATATAACACAATTTGATGTCAATAATGCTTTTCTTCAAAATGAGGAAGTCTATATCACCTCCACCAGGGTTCTTACAGTTAAAATGATATTAGGGTATATTTGTTGAACAAGTCTCTTTATGGTTTAAAACAATTTAGTAGGCAGTGGTTTTACAAGCTATTCACTTCTCTTCTAGGTTTTGGCTTCAAACAATCTCTCTCTGACAGTTCTCTTTTAACTCTAAAATATAATGGTCATTTTCTAGTACTTTTTGTGTATGTTGATGACATTATTCGCACTGGTACTAGTGAGACTCTTATTACTAATGTGAATAAATTCTTAGATGATAGCTTTCACATTAAGGACCTGGGTTCCTTACGCTACTTTTTGGGTATCGAAGTTGCTAGAACTAAGACTGTTATTCTTCTTAATCAAAGAAAGTATGCTCTTGGTTTAATTGAAGATAATAGTCTTCTTGGTTGCAAGCCAGTGAATTTCCCCATGGATACCACTTTGAAACTAAGCTCTAATGGTTCTCCCTCTTTAGATGATCCAAAGTTCTATAGAAGAATAATTGGAAAGTTGTTATATCTCACCATTACAAGACCTGACATTGCATATGTTGTAAATTCTTTAAGTCAGTTCATTTCTAGACCATGTCAATCACATTTGCAGGCAGCTTATAGAGTGCTTAGATACTTAAAAGGGACAATTGGTCAAGGACTGTTCTATTCTGCTTATAGTGCACTGCAATTAAAAGGATATTCTGATAGTGATTGAGCTGCTTGCATAGACACTAGGCATAGTGTTACTGGCTATTGTTTCTTTTTGGGTGATTTTTTGATATCTTGAAAATCTAAGAAACAACCGGTGGTCTCTAAGAGTTCCGTTGAGACAGAGTATAGAGCTCTTGCATTAGCTACTTGTGAAGTTGTTTGGATGAAATGCTTGCTTTCTAATTTACTCATTTCTCATGGAGAACCTGCTTGCATTTATAGTGATAATACATTAGCATTGGCGGCAAACCATGTGCATCATGAACGGGCTAAACACATTGAGCTTGACTGACACTTCATTCGTGAAAAATTGCAGGCTGAAATCATTCATACTATGCACATTTATACTAAGGATCAATTGGCTGACTTGCTTACTAAAAAGCTTTAGGAGTACAACAATTCTCATATTTGAAGCTCAAGTTGGGTGTTCTTGATCTCCACACTCCACCCTGAGGGGGCCTGTTGAGAGAATAAAGTGTTTTTGTTTACTTTTACTAAATAAACCCTTGTTGCTGTAATGTTTTATATTCATGGGACTATTTCTATAATTAGTTGAAACTGTGATAGTGAAATGTTGTATATTACCCATTGGGTGAAACAAAAAATGTAACTAACTGAATATTCAATTAGTCCAATACAATTTTTGTCCTCCCTGATATCTTGAAATCTAAGAAACAACAGGTGGTCTCTAAGAGTTCCGTTGAGGCAGAGTATAGAGCTCTTGCATTAGCTACTTGTGAAGTTGTTTGGATGAAATGCTTGCTTTCTAATTACTCATTTCTCATGGAGAACCTGCTTGTATTTATAGTGATAGTACATTAGCATTGGCGGCAAACCATGTGCATCATGAACGAGCTAAACACATTGAGCTTGACTGCCACTTCATTCGTGAAAATTGCAGGCTGAAATCATTCATACTATGCACATTTATACTAAGGATATATTGGCTGACTTGCTTACTAAAAAGCTTTAGGAGTACAACAATTCTCATATTTGAAGCTCAAGTTGGGTGTTCTTGATCTCCACACTCCACCCTGAGGGGGCCTGTTGAGAGAATAAAGTGTTTTTGTTTACTTTTACTAAATAAACCCTTGTTGCTGTAATGTTTTATATTCATGGGACTATTTCCGTAATTAGTTGAAACTGTGATAGTGAAATGTTGTATATTACCCATTGGGTGAAACAAAAAATGTAACTAACTGAATATTCAATTAGTTCAATACAATTTTTGTCCTCCCTGATATCTTGAAATCTAAGAAACAACAGGTGGTCTCTAAGAGTTCCGTTGAGGCAGAGTATAGAGCTCTTGCATTAGCTACTTGTGAAGTTGTTTGGATGAAATGCTTGCTTTCTAATTTACTAATTTCATATGGAGAACCTGCTTGTATTTATAGTGATAGTACATTAGCATTGACGGAAAATCATGTGCATCATGAACGGGCTAAACACATTGAGCTTGACTGCCACTTCATTCGTGCAAAATTGCAGGCTGAAATCATTCATACTATGCACATTTATACTAAGGATCAATTGGCTGACTTGCTTACTAAAAAGCTTTAGGAGTACAACAATTCTCATATTTGAAGCTCAAGTTGGGTGTTCTTGATCTCCACACTCCACCCTGAGGGGGCCTGTTGAGAGAATAAAGTGTTTTTGTTTACTTTTACTAAATAAACACTTGTTGCTGTAATGTTTTATATTCATGGGACTATTTTCGTAATTAGTTGAAACTGTGATAGTGAAATGTTGTATATTACCCATTGGGTGAAACAAAAAATGTAACTAACTGAATATTCAATTAGTCCAATACAATTTTTGTCCTCCCCGATATCTTGAAAATCTAAGAAACAACAGGTGGTCTCTAAGAGTTCCGTTGAGGCAGAGAGTATAGAGCTCTTGCATTAGCTACTTGTGAAGTTGTTTGGATGAAATGCTTGCTTTCTAATTTACTCATTTCTCATGGATAACCTGCTTGTATTTATAGTGATAGTACATTAGCATTGGCGGCAAACCATGTGCATCATGAACGGGCTAAACACATTGAGCTTGACTGCCACTTCATTCATGAAAAATTGCAGGGTGAAATCATTCATACTATGCACATTTATACTAAGGATCAATTGGCTGACTTGCTTACTAAAAAGCTTTAGGAGTACAACAATTCTCATATTTGAAGCTCAAGTTGGGTGTTCTTGATCTCCACACTCCACCCTGAGGGGGCCTGTTGAGAGAATAAAGTGTTTTTGTTTACTTTTACTAAATAAACCCTTGTTGCTGTAATGTTTTATATTCATGAGACTATTTCCGTAATTAGTTGAAACTATGATAGTGAAATGTTGTATATTACCCATTGGGTGAAACAAAAAATGTAACTAAGTGAATATTAAATTAGTCCAATACAATTTTTGTCCCCCCTCCCTCCTCCTCCTCTTCCTCCTCCTCCTCCTCATCTCTATTGGAGATGATCTCCATCTCCGATTATACAATTTAACAAGACGAACCTATTCATGATCGTAATCTCAACATGTTTTCGACCACATTTTGTTGTAAATATTTGACGGATCGGTTGTAATTAAATAAAACTTTTGCACTTAACAGAACATAGAAGGAAATAAAAGATTTTATTGCTGCAATGTAAATAACAGGACTGGAATGAAATTACATAAACTAAACGAACAGAAAAGTAAATTACATAATCTAAGGAATAGATCGTAAATAACTAAAAGTAAATGACTGAAATGAAATTACAGAAAAGTAAATTACTCGAAATAAAATAACATAATAAAATATGCAAGAAATAAAACACTAAAGAAAGCAAAATAAAATAAAGAAAACGCAGACGAGACAACGGTAAACCGTTTCTGCTTAAATATTATTTGTTCACCACCTTTTAGCTTCTGTTTTAGTTGAACAAAGGACTCACAAGGTCAAACGTCTAATAATGGAGCGGATTAAACGGTGCCGCTATACTCTGTTAGTTTTTTATGAGGCGGTACTCTTTCCCTAAAAGGATGTTGTGAGTGTGTGTGTATAAAAGATTGTGAATTAGCTCGTATTTAGGCTAATGTTAGGGTCCTATTTATACTAGGAGTGACCAGCCTTAGCATAAATGCGGGGGTTATATAACTTTTTGAAACCGTTGTATTAACACCGACATTAATCACATTAATGAATAGCCGTTATCCGTTTCAGAATATTTGAGTATTAACTTAGTAATAAATACAAAGTTCTTACACTAAACCGAACCTGAAAGTGCATATGCTTCAGCAAGGACAATGGCGCGTCAAAAGCGCAAAAGCAATCAGCTTCTAAACGCGCGCACGTGTGTGGACTTGCTACCTAATAGTGAATTTAACCAATTAAACTCATAAAAGTTGAAAGTATATATATCCACTCATTTTGTACTCTTTCTCTTCAATTTGGGATAAATCCCACAAGCTCTTTTGCACTTCCGACTTTTGAAGTTACACCCCTTTCGATATAAATCATCTTAGCCAATTTCCATTCACACTGATAACTCGTTTTGCATATGTAATATACCGTCTCGAAACTTGTCATACATATTTAACAAAACTTACGAAGACATACTCAACCGTGAAGTGTACACTACTTAACCGTTGACTCAAAGTTGGCACTTTAACACGGAAAACCCATGTTAATTCCAACTTGTTTAACACATTTTGGCTTAAAATTTTTTTTTTTACTTGGCTAAAGTATATGTTAAGATAATTAAAAATACAAATAAGTATTGTGAGTTTTAATATAAACTAATTTAGTTTTAAAAACAAATTCATTACATAAAGTGAAGAGTATTTATTGATATTCAACATTATAAATTCATAATTTTTACATATATTATCATGAATGTCTATGTGAAAAAAATATTAAAATAATTAAAAGAATCTTACGCTGAACACTGACTATTTGTTCAAGTTCGGTTTTTTAATAAATGAACGAACACGAATGTATATAGGAAGGACTCGATTCATTTGCAAGCAACACATAAGAAAATGAAAGCCCCGCATAAGAGGGAGAGAGATAGCGAGTGAACGAGAGAGATCAATAGCGAGTTGCATTAACTATGTTCACAAAATAAGTAAGACGCAAGATGTTGAATAACTATCATTCTATTATAATAAGTCAACCCAAGTCAAATGAGACTGCCTAATTTAGCCACTTTTTTCCAAAAATACCCCTACACCTTTATATTAATTACAATAATAACATACTTCCATAAAAATATAAAAACTAAAAACTAATAAAATTATTTATGCCTCTTTAACAACCAAACATTCTTTTAAATCTTAAACTATGTTTTTCTTTTTGTATTATCCACATATTTAATTATATCATAACTATACATATTTTTTATATTTTTATTGCGTTACGCGCCACACACGCAACGCGTGGGGCACGATTACTAGTTCTTATATATTCCCCCACATCCAAATAGATGAGTAAACAAATTAATCAACTACAATTATCATTAGTTAAATGCAGATGCACTAATTGATTTGGTCCATGCTTAAGTTTTATTTCAATCTAAAGAGCTCTAATGAAATATTAAATATGTACTTTTCACCCAACTTTCCGACAATTCTAGACTTATAGATGTGGTATTTTTTGGTATTATTATTAAATTATATGAGATCGATAGCTCCACGATGTCCATATCTAACAATTAGGTTAAACAAAACCGTAATTTTGACTTAAGTGTCCGCTGAAACATAATGTCTAGGGCCCCAAAATGCTTGAAAGAATTTTGAAGGGCCAAACTCAACCAAATTAAATGAAAAGTTTAAAGCTGCACGAAAATTGGTAATTGTTAGTCTTGAAAAAAATTAACTTTTACTGACTTGAAAACGTCAACCATGCAAACTAAACAAAAAAAAATTATATGTTTGGAATAAAGTAAGTGTTTCATTAAGGAGAGAAGCGCCAAAGACTCCCTCTACCATCAAAAATTTATGGGCATGTTGAAATTTTATTATTAACAAAAATGTTGTCCAACTTCGGTTTAGACGATTTTTACTTCAAAGCACGTTTCGTTCTTGGTACCAAATCAAAATACTATTTGAAGGCTTCAAAACAGTATGAAGTTTATACAAAACCGACAATCGGTGTAAGAATATTGGCCTCCAAAAGTAGGGTCAAATTGGAATTTCCAAAATGTGAAAAGTCTCATCCTGATTAGAAATAAAACTTTTTTTATGGTTTATATACCATCACAAAGAACTAAGGGTTGGCCACCACTTTCTATTTGTAACAATCATCTTATTTGCAGAAACAATAATATGAAACCGATACACTATAATTAAAAGTGTATCAATCAATAAAATATTTTAGTTTTAATTTTAAATTAATTTTAGCGTAATTAGTTTTTGGTTCATTAATATATGTTGAGTTTTTAGTTGATGACACACCCTAAATTATAGCGCACCGGCATTACGATAATGTTACTCTCTTATTTAACTGTTTATGATACATTCACTTTAATCACCGTTAGATTAGAAAATGAATGGTTAGATAATATTTTTCAATAACTAATTTATTTTTTCTATTTTTCAACAAAATAGAATTTAATAAATTAAAAACAAATTGTACAACATATTAAAAGCCTAAATAAAAATATAGAACTATATGGAGGTCTACCCTAAACTTAAATATTAATATTTTTTTTTTAATCTGACACATTTTTATGCAAACTGGCTGTGAACTAGTCATACATGGTGACTGTTTCCTATTAATTCTTGTTGGCCCTCTTTCGATACCTATGTTTTCGCGGATGTTGGGATGAGACTTTGGCATTTTTTGTCTCACGGTCGTCTTTTTGTTCCACGTGTCTCCGGTCGATCGGTGAATCCGACCTAGGTCCGTGACGGGGTCCAGGTCCACGATCGCGCTTGCAGCGCGTTTTTGCATGGTCAAATTTTCCCCCGCGTTGGGGTGAGACTTTGACAATTCCTGTTTTAATCTTTTCTCTTTGTTCCAAGTGTCGCCGGTCTGTATAACCGACCACTGTTCGTCCCATAGGTTTAGAGGATCTAATTAGAGAATGAACGCTTTTCATTCATTTCAATTTTGCCTCTTGATTGAAAAAAGAAAAAGAAAAACGTACTCTAAATGTGATATATTTTTAGGAATTGTATATTTAATTTAATCATGTGGAGGCAGACTTTGCAGACGTGCTTGTGATGAGGTGCGGTGTTGGGGCCCTTGGGGTACAATTTTTTTCGGGTGCTTTGGGGTGAGACGTTAATAATTCTTCTTTTGGTCTCGTCTCTTCCCACCACGTGCTGTGGGTTAACGATGCCGACCGATGTCCGTGATCGAGTCGGCGTCCACGATCGCGTGAGCACACGGTGTGGGTGTGCCTGACATGTGTCACCCTCTAGTTCATGATCCCTAGATTTTTTTCTGCGGAGAGATTCTCACGAGTTCGAATAGCTGCGAATTTTACCCATTAGTGCGAAAGTCATAACTGTTTGGCTATTTAAACAGTTCTGTCTTTCTTTTGAACCCTTTCGTTTACGTTAAAATAAAACCCTACTCCCACCATAATTTTCATCCCATTCTCAAAAGACAAATCAGAATCTTATCTATACAAACTTCGCTCATATAGAGTCTTTAGAACTAGTTGACATATAATTAGTTTACTTTCAAGATAGAAAACTCTCACGTTAGAAACTCCGATTGTATGGCTAATCACCACTTTCATTGTTTTCAATAAATAAACAGGAGAGTGTCGCCAATAAACCTAGAACTACATTGGGAGAAAAATCTTAAGAAGAGATTGCCGAGAAATAGACTCTATTATTAATTCCATATTTACATCGAATGTTTTAACGATAGTTATGGTACACATTTCCAACTGGCTATTTATTTCAGTTATGTATAATAATATTGATATAGATTTCGCATGTTCTAGTCTTATTTTACATTTCGTATAGATTATATGTGTAGTGATTTCATTTATATCGTAATATTTTAATATTTGTTTAATTTGTATCGTTATAATTTCGGTTCATTTTTAAGATATATATGTTACAAGAAACCCAACTGAACAAACCTCAATTTCAACAACGAATGGCTAAAAATAGAGAACTGGAAGAGATAAGTTTCAATAAAGCATAATGCATGTTTCAGATTTAAAAAGAAAACATAATCATTTAATGAAAACTTTAATACTAACATGAGAATTGCATATAGGTATATTATAATATACATGACCAGTCTCATCGGTTAATCTTGTACTTTACAAGCAAAATACATAAGACATAATTGCATATAGTAATGTTCAATATTTATGTATTTGTACACACTACATATTCCATATATTTGTACAAGTACCTCAGCAAACTTTAACTTTCGCGAATAAAACCACATGCATATGCCCATGTACTTATGTATGCTTTAAGACTTTTGAGTGCATTATCATATAAACTTTTTTTTCTTGTCCTTTTGCAGTATAACATAACACACACAATGCCGAACTCAGTGATCAATTTTTTTATTTGATAGCAAGTTACTGGGTGTAAGAACTTAACAAAATTTTAGGCCTTAAGGTAAATTGATATTCACAAATAATGCATGCCATGTCAAATCTTAATATGTTAATTAATTTGGCATCATCAAACTTTATAAGCTTTTAATCTGAAAAGCCAAGTCTAGAGACTCTTATATAACATTACAAAAAAATACTCAAATAACGACGGTATTAGTGACGGTATTTTTTGTTACGAGCTTATTAAAGACGATTTTTATGACGGCTTTGTGACAGTTTAGTCAATTTGTGACAGATTTATAACAGGTTTTTAAATTAGTGACAGAATTGTGACAGTTTTTGACTCTCACTAAATAAAGCATTATTTTGTAGTGTAAGCATTATTTATTATTTTGTAGTGTAATTATATGTTATTTACATATAATATTATCATATGATTTTTTTAAGGAAAAATTGGAACATGTGTGCATATATTTTATATATATATACCTCTATACAGTACATGTACACTACACACATAAGATGAAGAAAGATCGGAACTCATAAATACTCGCAAACAATTAAAATGCGTATGTGGATTAGCTTCATATACATATATAATTCAGTTTATTTATTACACAACGATTTTTAATCTACATATAACCGTACGTATACGTAACTGTAATGCATTAGTTTATTAGCAGTTTCTTATATTCTATGCCATCGGCCATGACGCATGTGTGCATTAGTTTAAAATTATAGGGTACATAAAATTTCTTAATTTGAGAAATCATGAGTTCATCATGCTCTAACATATGTAAATAATTTTTAATTCATCTAAAATAATTTTGAGATCAAGAATCGATAAATTTTATGATTTTGACAAACAAATAAATGATTGATGACTTATCGTCTTGTAATCAAAGAATTGACATTAAAGATTACTTTTTCTCTTTTGCCCTTCTTTTAAAACCAATCTTCCAACCCAACTCTTACATCTTCTGTGAATTGATGGAGATTAAATATGGAGAGTTGCACTTGATTTCATTTTAATTAGTAATAGAGACTACTATCATCTGTTGAAAAAGAATGGTCTCACTTCACGTTCATATTATATTTTCTCAAAGTGAGTAAAAATTATTCGTATCACGGCTTAATATTTTCTCAAAGTGAGTAATAAGTAATGTCTTAAATGTTCTTAATTTCATTGTTTTTTTCAATCAACAACTTTATTTAAATCATAGATATGCTTCCGTACGACTCAATTAAATTATTACTTAGGCATGTATTTCTTATAGACGCAACTCTGATTATATTGTTTAATGGAATTCGATAGCCAATAAAAATCTTACAAGCGTGTGAATCAAGCCATAAAAAACAACTTTCATGAGTCGAGCAAAATATAGTTCTTATAAGTTATAGACATTTCATCTATTCATATTTTTGTACACTATCTGCATTGGATTAGATATATCACATTTTAATATCACTTGTTAGTTAAGAAATGATATTTTAATTACATTGTATTTAATAACACATTTATTAATTGTCAGTTGGCAATCACTTGTTAAGTTTTGTGCTATCAAACACACTAATGGGTGAGCTGACAATCAATTTATCATTTTTTTTTATTTTAAATTGTTTAATAGTCATATGTCTCACTTATCTCATCAACTAGTATCAATATATTAATAAAATATAGTCTTACTAGCCAAAAATAGTTAGTACAGTATATAAAAAATCAAGTTAAACACATGCAAACTAGTTAGTGGGTGCTTTTTTTTTATTTTTTTTTTATTTACCTATTTTGCGATGTTTAGTTAACTAAATTTATGAAGGTAATATGTATGCTTTAAAAACTCTAGCCAAGCTCTAAACATATGCAACATAGCCATGTCCATAAAGTCTATGTACCAACATAAGGACTTATCAACCTCTTGCATGTGCCTAACGAAGGGTTAATTGATATTCTATACATGTACTACTACACTTCCTTAAATGACGAATTTAATCCATATATTACCAAATTTTTAATTAAGGAAACAGACTACCGTAATTTAGTGATGTGAAAAATGTGACGCGTTAGTACAAATTTCCATCCGAACTTAGAGGTGCAACTTGCAAGGGTATTTTCGCCATTAAGTTGAAATTATAATAATAACCGTTATATTAGCTTCATAATCTATAGAGGTATTCTCATAAAGTACTACTTTTCAACCAAAAAGTTAACATAAGTGACAAAACCGTTGAATTTTAATAGTTCGGTTCCTTAAAAAAAATGGTAATAGAATGTATAAACTCGCAACTTAAGACCAATTCAGTGCACAAAATTACATAAACTAACCCACTAATGGAACGATCATAGCCACAGAATCAGAAATTTTTCTACACTCGTTATAATTCCCCAAACAAATGCTTGGTGTTTTTCTGGGCTACAGCCCCCTCATTCTAAAAAATTATTGACGAAAAAAAAATTTCCTATTTATTTTGATCAAAATATTTAAATTTTAGTGTTTCAGTACACTCATTCAATAAAATAACTTTATATAAGGTAATTTTTGTATATATAAAAAATCAGCACTCATTTAGAAATATGCCAAATGCTAAACATTTCATTTCATTTTTCATAGAGCTTTCATGCTTATATTTACCATTATTAATCGTCCTCGAAATGTTGTTGCCCGTGTGACCGTATTGGGGTCGAATGAATCGTATTTACATTAGTACTAACGTATGCTCCGTTAGCTATATTACATGGAAAAATAGATCCGGAGAAAGAAATGGATTGTTGTTTTAGGATTGTCAAGTCATCAATAATTACTTCAACCAAGGCCGGTTTCCCGTGCAAACAGTGCCCACGCACCAGATTCGAAAAAATTAAGGGCCCAAAATATTTAAATGTAAATGCTGGATTTTTCCACTGCAATTTATCTATTTCCATGCCAAAACCGTAAAAAAAAATTACGAACCGTAAGTCAGAATTACGGTTTGACTTTTGGTGTTCTTCTAATCAATTGTTTTGATTATAACAAAATGAATTAAAACATAACAAAAGCTCGTTTTGTGTTACTAATCCTTTTATCAAGTGTGTTAAGGTTTTAAAGAAGTAAAAGAATCAATCACGAAGTTAACGGCTCAAACGGAACTCATTTCGGAGTCCGGACGAAGAACTTATATGTGTTTCGGTTAAGTGAATTACCAGATTTTCGATACGTCAAAAAATATCCGACAAGTCGAAAAATATTCGACAGGTCGAAGTACATATCGGAAAATTCAAAAGTTGGATTGAGAGCTCCCCGGATTTTCCGATATGTCAAAAAATGAGTTGGACAGGTCGAAATTCGACGTTTGAACTAAAGTCACTTTCACTTTATCTTTTAGCCAATGGATAAAACATTCAAGCATTACAAACGGTAACAACATATCCAATAGACAATTTAGAGGTTACAAAACCCCTCAAATACCTTTCCAAAGCTCTCCAATCACACACCCAATTGCATAGCAATTAAATTCAAAATCAAAGCAACAAAAGGCTTTATACTACACAATTCTCACTTGTAATCTTATAAATTATTGAGTTTACTCTTATAGTAATCTTATAAACACTTCAAGAATATTTGTGTGTGAGCGATACACTTTCGATTAAAATTGCAGAGTGAATTATAAACTCATTTGTGAGCGAGTGATCGGATAGAGGCTTTGTAAGCAAATGTTGCTTAAAATCTCTAGGTCTTTTCATTCGGGATACTCAAAGAGTGAGGTGGAGCTTAATCCGCGGATTAGCTCGTTAGGTTGTAATCTTGGAAAGAAAATTATAGTGAAATACTCGGTAGCATGAATACCGAGGAGAGCACTAGGCGGATTTGTCGAACCTATATACATCCTGTGTTATTTCTTTTCTCTTAACTCTTACTTTCCGCACTTATATTATTTCTTGTTTGATTGCTTGGGTAGCTTAAAGTAGCTTTATATTTGTTATCGCATTTCGTTTAGTTCTTAATTCCGTTATTTACGTTGTTATTTGCTCTATATTTTTATTCCGTGAAAATCGTATGTAAACCTTATTCACCCCCCCCCCCCCCCCCCCCCCCCCTCTAAGGTTTAGCCACTTACGAGCCAACAATATTGTTTGAAGAAAAAAAAATAGAAATGACATCGAAACATAAAAAAAATTACAAATTCTAGTCATGTTGTTTCGAATTAGAATCATCCTCGGTATTATCATAGAGTGGGCGATGATAGTTCGGAAAGTATGCACGATAATACTGATATTTGTGACGACCCAGATTTCCATGAAGGAAATTCTGTGGTGCGGTGTTGTGCGTCAGTCCCACATCGCCCAGATACGAGAGTACTCGTGTGGTATATGAGCTTAAAGATCAATTTCCTATCAACAAGGCCTTTTAAAGCCGTGCGGCACAATAGCGAGGACGGAACTCCACAGTTAAGCGTGCTTAGCTTGGAGTAGTACCAGGATGGGTGACCCCCCTGGGAAGTTGTGCCAAGCGGACAATATTGTTGATACGGACATGGCGGTTCGGTCCGTAGGGCCGGGTCGTTACAGGTGGTATCAGAGCCTCTATCTGGTCGGAAATGTGGAGACTAGCACATGTGTGTGGACCCCTGAAGGACGACGTGCCCGATGAGGACGTCGTGCCTAAAGGGAGGGTGATTGTGATGACCCAGATTTCCAGGAAGGAAATTTTGTGGTGCGGTGTTGTGCGTCAGTCCCACATCGCCCAGATACGAGAGTACTCGTGTGGTATATGAGCTTAAAGTTCCATTTCCTATCAACAAGGCCTTTTAAAGCCGTGCGGCACAACAGCGAGGACGGAACTCCATAGTTAAGCGTGCTTAGCTTGGAATAGTACCAGGATGGGTGACCCCCCTGGGAAGTTGTGCCAAAGCGGACAATATTATTGATACAGACGTGGCGGTTCGGTTAGTGGGGCCGGGTCGTTACAATATTCTTCTTCAATATAAGCATCGATCTCTTCATAATACTCACCCTTGTCAACTCTATATTCACGGTATTGTTGACGTTGCATACAATAAAACTCATAATAGATCGTCATTTTATCGGCATGAAATGGGTGCCAAGGAGGATTACGAGGAAAGGAGAAGCCAGCATCTTCAGTAGTAAGAGGAGAAGAGGCTTGAATATATAGGCGGAATAGAGGAGAATGCTGCTATTTTTTTGCCATTCTCTCGATGCGAGGATGAGGGAATGGGGTTGGTAGGAGGAATAGGATAGGAAGAAGTATGAGTAATAGGATCGAAAGAAGGAATAGGATCGGAAAGACCCTCGGGTTCCAAACCCGGAACAATAACATCGGCTTTAATGCCTACATATGGCTCTAAATGAAGAGGGAGCGGTTTATACCACTTTTCCGTAACTTGGCATTCATACCAAGTTAGAATACCATTATCTTTATCATGAATTCTCATTTGAGAAAGATTACTAGAGGAAATCTCAATCCCAGACTCGAGAATTTTGCGTTTTGTGGGAATTTTGAAATATTCAAGAATACCGCTAATAAGAGAGACATACGGAAGAGAGTGTTTTGTTTTGTTTTTCGCATACATCATTCTTTTTAAATTAGTGTGGCGGTATCTAATTTGATTTTCTTTGCATACAAGCAAGAGCGACAATATTTTCTTCCAAAACATAACTAAAATTTGAGCTATGGGGAAAAATTACTTTCGCGAGAACAAAGAAAACAAGTTGGTTTTGAAAATGGAAACCATTAGCTTTTGGTTCTCCGACATGTTAGGGGTGAAAAACGACTTGACTAAGCTCAATAAGGTTACTTCTATTATAGATATTCGTAACCTCTTTCGTTTTTGAAACGCCACCTTTGTCTAATTCTAAAAGGTTGCAAAATTGAGCGACGGTTAACACAATAGGTTTTTTGTTAACCTTGGATTTAAGTTCAAGTACACCATACTTATTTGTGTCAACTACGAGATTTTCATAAAATTGATACGTTTCCTCGACATATATATCATAATCTAAAGAAATCAAAAAATCTCAATTTTGAAATGTCATATTCTCTTTAAGGAGAGTAAATTTATCGAGAAATGACCTATTAATAGAAACACGTTTTACGATATTCCTATTAGCGATAGAATCTTCGGATCTAGATTTAGAAATATTACCCGAACGAGGAGCAGATGAGCCGGTATCTTTAGAAGTCGCATTCGAAGAGCTTGTCTTACGAACCATTTGGATTGAATTTGAGAAATTAGGGTTTTTTAAAAAAAAAAAAATTGAATTGATTTGAGGAAAATCAATGGATTTGGGGTTCAATTGATGTGAAATGTATGTATTAGAGTGATGAAAATGAAGAATTTTAACAAAAAATAGTGATTTTGTTGAAGATTTGAGTGATTTTGATGAAAATGGACGAATTTAGAGTAATAGAGAGAGAGAGAGTGATATGTGTATATAAGTGTACGCATGTATGTATATGTATGACAAATTTTCCAGAGGCTTTAACCGATCGATCGACTGTCAACTCCGATCGATCGGCCAAGCACTCTGAATTTTTTTACCGAATGCTTGGTCGATCGATCAGAGCTGACAGCCGATCGATCGGTCTTCTATAAAAAATTTACATTTCAACGCAGTGGCAATTTGATAATTTCACAGTATAACCTGTAAAAAAAATTACGGTTTAACTTTTAGTCAAACCGTAATTCTGACTTACGGTTCGTAAAAAAAATTTACGGTTCGTAAAAAAATTACGGTTTTAGTATGGAAACAGATAAATTGTAATGGAAAAATCCAGTCTCTTAAATGTATTGAGTATATATAATGTATCCTATAATGATATAATAAAGATAGATTGTCCAACTTTGTAGAGTTAATGTTTTAAACTTTTAATGATTTTAATGATAGGTCTTGAGTTCAATCATTGGCTCTATCATTTTAAAGTTTATTATTATTATTAAAAGTTTTATTATATTAATGAGTTCCATAATTATTACACAGTTATTCGCAAACTACAAACCTATTACCTATAACATATTTTGCATATATTTATGCTAATCAAATTTATCCTATTTCTTATTTATTTTTATGGGGTAAATCACTAGCAATGTTAGATCTAGTAAAATTAAGAAATGATAAATCGATAATTTTTAAGACCGAGTTAACCATAACTTGAAAGTTATAAAAGTTATTAACAAATATATTTGTGTATTTTAAAAGTATTAGTTTTCAAATTTTGTTTTGTTTTTTATTCGTAAAAATTTCAATAGGCTATAAAGTAAACAAAGTTATTAACAAATAACTTTGTTTACTTTTGAAGACCGAGTTAACCATAACTTGAAACTTATAAAAGTTATTAACAAATATATTTGTGTACCTTAAAAGTATTAGTTTTCAAATTTTATTTTGTTTCTTATTCGTAAAAATTTCAATAGGCTATAAAATAAACAAATTCTAAGTAAATCCTCTATCGAGTGCCATAATTTTAATTCACAGGGAAAAGAAAAACTCAGAACCGACATTGCTTCAAACTAACAGCCCTTAATCTAAGAAAATGGGTCCATCTTATGCTCTCAATTTGGAAATTGTTTATATCTTTCTTTTGTAGGACTATGTCTTTTCCCCTTTCGCTCCAAACCAAATTATTGAGTTTTGTTATGAGTACATTCTTCTATGTAATATCTCAAACAACTCAAGCATACTTTATATACTTCTTTATGATAGAAATGTTTTGCTAAAGCATAGTGACCTAGCCATCTTCCTAAATGTCTCCACTATTTCTCCTTTCCAATTTGCCTTTTTTCCCTTTTAAATCAACAATGTCAAATCAGTATAGAAGTACACGTAGAGAATATTAGACTTTTCGTATTAAAGTACTTATATTATTTACTATCTATTACAAAAATACATATAATTTTGATCGGATAAAAACTTATATCAAAATTGTCGGAATTAAAAATTTTAAAAGTTAATAATATTGTTTAAATGTTAAATTTTATGATTAGATTTAAAAAAAAAATTCATTCTGACAATTGTTAGAGGTGGGTTAGAGTCGGAACCCGACCCGTAAACGTTCAACCCGTATCCCGACCTGATTACTTTTGGAAGTGAAATCCCGATCCCGACCCGACAAAAGTAGGGACCCAACTTTTTCGGGACCCGAATTTTCGGGATCCCGTAGGGTCGGGATAGGTTTATCCTGAATCTCCCGACATATTTTTTATTTTACGACGACGTTATTTTTTAGTAAAAAATTTCATTTGAAAAGTCTAAACATGTTATTAAAACGAAACATAATCCTAATTTCATTTACGGGTGCATAAATGATGCAAAAATAGTGCATAAAATATGCATACGAGTGCATAAAAAGTATATACGAGTGAATAAAAAATGCATATGAGTGCATAAAAAGTGCATAAAAGTTGCATAAATATGGATAATGGTTAATAAAAAGTGCATAAAAATGTATACGGATCAATAAAAAGTGTATAAAAGGGGATACGTGTCAATTATGGGCACAATTACATGATTGCATCCAAACAAGTCATCATCCCCGTCCATCACCAAGAAATGTTGAAAAGATAAATGTCCGCACCCAACCAAACAATACCTAACCGACGAAAATTAAAAGAATTATTTATCATACCTAAATTTCATCTCATATAAACCTTACAAATTTCTCGCACAAATTTTCACCCAATCAAACAAGACCTAACCGACGACCACCACGAAGGTACCTAAATTTCTTTCAGTCGAAATCTTTCCGCACTACTTTGAAAATCCTCCGATTTGAATTATTACAGTTTAAAATTCACTAATAAAACAGGCAATTTCCATGTTTTCGAATTGATTACACACCAATTTGTAATTTAAATATTTAGGGCACCATAGTAGATCAATCTTATACATGTATGTACATACATACATACATACATACATACATACATACATACATACATACATACATACATACATACATACATACATACATACATACATACATACATACATACATACATACATACATACATACATACATACATACATACATACATACATACATACATACATACATACATACATACATACATACATACATACATACATACATACATACATACATACATACATACATACATACATACATACATACATACATACATACATACATACATACATACATACATACATACATACATACATACATACATACATACATACATACATACATACATACATACATACATACATACATACATACATACATACATACATACATACATACATACATACATACATACATACATACATACATACATACATACATACATACATACATACATACATACATACATACATACATACATACATACATACATACATACATACATACATACATACATACATACATACATACATACATACATACATACATACATACATACATACATACATACATACATACATACATACATACATACATACATACATACATACATACATACATACATACATACATACATACATACATACATACATACATACATACATACATACATACATACATACATACATACATACATACATACATACATACATACATACATACATACATACATACATACATACATACATACATACATACATACATACATACATACATACATACATACATACATACATACATACATACATACATACATACATACATACATACATACATACATACATACATACATACATACATACATACATACATACATACATACATACATACATAGAGAGAGGTCAACGGGAGCAGCATCACAGCGAGGCAATCCATCGTCGTTCATCGGGTGAAATCCCCACCGTCATCGAAGCTCCGGTGTAGGGCGGAGCTCCGATGGAGGGACGGAGCATGGGTGCGACGAGCTCCATAGAAAGGTATACGCCGGATGAGAGAGCTCCGGTGGAGTGGCAGAGCTCCGAGGAAGGGAAATAGCTCTGGTCGAGTGCGGAGCTACGATGGAGGAGGTGGTTTTTTGGTTTAGGGAGAGAACACGGTTTCCTGATATATAAATGAGTGAATTCTAAAATTAGAATTTTTTGGGTATTTATATTTAATAGAAAGTGTGACTAATTGGAAAGAGTGATATTATGTGTGACTTTTTAAGTATTAAGTTGAAAAAGTATGATGTATTGGTTATTTTTCCTTATAAATAATACTCTTTGTTAGTTAAGTCATATTAACTTTACATTTATTGCCACACATTCTACGTAAGAAATATATACTCTTTGAATTTATTTTTTATGGTTGGTGATTTTTTGTTAAATTTTAAGTGAAGCTATTTTTAATTTCTTAAACAACATAGTTTTTAAATCAACACAATTACTTAGAGTCGGAGGAAGTATTATGCCTCGGCCTAAAGAGTATTTTGAATTTATATATATTAGTTGTATATCTCTCTCACTGAACGAATTTTATCAAATTGCTGTATATATCTCTCTCTCGACAGACAGGTTCTCTCTCTCTCTAGAACCTTCAGACTGTTTTTTTATTGCTAGCTTCGTTTTTCTTGCTGAGTTTAGCTCAAATTGCTTACTCAATTTAGGTTTTAGAGATTTATTATAATAAATAATAAATCAGACTTTTCTAACACAATGTATGATTTATTCAGACTGTTTTAAAAAAATAGTTTGAGCTATTGTATTCAAGAGTTACAGAAAACAGTCTGAGTTATTATAAACAGTCTGAGCTACTGTATTTCTTGTTATATAATAACTCAGACTGTTTTCTGTAACACAATGCATGTGTTTGTTAGGTTTTTAGAGATCAATTGCGTTTATTATTAAAATTCAATACTTCATACTGTTTTTTTCTTGTATTCAGACTGTTTTAAAAAACAGTGTTTATTATAATAATTCAAACTGTTCTGTATGATTTTGTATTGTTAAAATTCAAGAGTTCATACTGTTTTTTCTTGTATTCAGACTGTTTTTAAAAACAGTCTGAGCTATTGTATTCAAGAGTTACAGAAAACAGTCTGAGTTATTATAAACAGTCTGAGTTATTGTATTCTTGTTATATAATAACTCAGACTGTTTTTTGTAACACAATGTAGGTATTTGTTAGGTTTTTAGAGATCAATTGCGTTTATTATTAAAAAAACAGTCTGAGCTATTGTATTCAAGAGTTCATATTTCTTGTATTCAGACTGTTTTACAAATCAGTTATTTAGAGTTCTTTTTACAGATCAATTGCTTTTGTTTTATTATTATCCTTATTTAGACTGTTTTCAGACTGTTTTAGAGATCAATTGCTGTTATGTTTTTTGTGCACAGGTATTTTTTCTGATGGATTCGTTTGATTTAGTAATGTATTGTCGATATAATGATCAATGTGTCTCTGTTGCTCTGAATAAGCGTATGACCTATGCGGAGTTATTACATACAATAAGTCATAGATTTAGTTTGAATTTGGATTCAGTGTTTCTAAGCTACTTAGCAATTAGAGATGAGCGATGTTTGTTGAGATCGGATGACGAGTTGAAAGATATGGTTGCTTTGTTTAACGTGTTGGGAAAAAAAATAGTAGAGATTCTAGTTTTTGTTGGGACTGTATCCACTTGCACTATTGGTACTTCGAAGGAAATAAGTGCTGATTGTTCTGAATTTTTGGATGAGGATGATTGGTGTGATGCAGGTTCTAGTTTAGCTGTTAGGAAGGTTTATAAAACGAGTGAGTGGGCAAACTTGATAACTGGGGTTGGGCAGTTTTTTAGTTGTGCTGATAACTTTAGAGAGTCATTACGGAAATTTTGTATATATGAAGGTCATGTCCCCTGTTTTGGAAGGAATTCATCGATTAGGGTGGTCGCTTATTGTGAAGAGAGGGATAGTATTGGCTGTAGCTGGTACATATATGCTGGTGTGTGGACCTCAGACCAACAATTTAAGATTAAAAAGTTTGAATCACAACATACATGCAAAAAGTTAGCCCCAGGTGCTCTGAACAAGCATGTAAATAGCAAGCTCATATCGAAAATAATGGATGAATATGTGAGGGAAAATCCAAATTTAGCCCCTTCTGCTATAATATCGCATTTAAGGATTGGTTATGGGTTGGAGATAAGCTATTATAAAGCTTGGAATGCTGTCCAAATGGCTAGCGGAATGCACAGTGGGGATATCGATGAATCATACAACCAATTAGAGAGGTATTTTGTGGGTTTAGAATCGACAAATCCTGGGAGTCGCAGTGTCCTGGAAGTTGATAAGGATGGGAATGGTTCAAATCAATTCAAAAGGGTATTTTTCTCTCTTCATGGATGCATAAAAGGGTTTAAGGATGTTCGCCCCATGCTTTTCATTGACGGAACATTTTTAAAAGGAAAATATAAGGGTGTTTTATTGTCCGTAGTCGGCAAGAATGGCAATAAAGGTTTGTTTTTCCTTTTTCAAGCTCTTTTTTTGTTTGTTTTTTGTTACATTAATAGTTTATATAACTCTGACTGTTTTTAAATTTAGTTCAGACTGTTTTGTTATACAAGCCCAAATTGTGTTGTTATCAGACTGTTTTATATACAACTTTTGTTATATCAGCCTGTTTTTGTTATCAGACTGTTTTTTATTTTCAGACTGTTTTTTATTTTCAGACTGTTTTTGATTTTTAGACTGTTTTTTATTTTCTTAATGTTACAGGGTTGTATCCACTTGCTTTTGCTATTGTTAGCAGTGAGAATATTGATAATTGGTGTTGGTTTCTAGAACAATTGAAGTTAACTATATGTGATGACTGTCCTTTGACATTTTTCTCGGACAGACATATTGGGTTGTTGGATGGTATGTCTCGGATTTTTCCCAACACAGACCATATTACTGTCTACGCCATTTGAAGGATAATTTGAAATTGAAGTTTAGTGGCGGTGATGGAACAAAAAGGACTGAAATTGTTAATTTGTTGCAAACTTGTGCAACTTCTGCTACAATTCCTTTGTTTGAACAGAATATGAAGTTGTTGCGCAATATGTGGGGTCGTAAAATAGATAAATTTATGGAGAATTGCACTCCTATGAAATGGGCCGAAGCATATTGTGTAAAGTCGCGATATGGTGAGACAACTTCCAATGCTGTGGAATCATTCAATAATTGGATCAATGATATTAGAGAATTACCTATCACTGAACTGGTTGATAAGCTAAGATTGAAATTGATGAAACGGTTCGATGAAAGAAGAATCAAAGCAGGTTTGTTGCAACTCAGACTGTTATGTGAATTCCTGTTTGTTTGTCATCATATCAGACTGTTTTTACTAGGTATACGTTTTTAAGAGATTTTTGGTTATGTTTTTTTTTGCAGCAACATGGAAAGGTGTTTTGTGTCCTTTCTACCAAGAAAAGTGGGACACATTCATTCACAACGGTCTGTCATTTTTGGTTGTGAGGTCAGGTTTTTGGAAATATGAAGTGCTGTCAGCTCCATCTGAATATGTGGACCTGGGACATCGGCAATGCTCATGTCATGAATGGAAGAGTACTGGGTTCCCGTGCCAACATGCAGTTTTGTGCATTTCTAGGGACAAACTGCCCATGGAGGATTTTGTTGAAAAATGGTTCTTTGTGGACATTTATCGAAGATCGTACAATACGCCAATCAACCCAGTCCCTAGTTCTATTTGGCGAGATTCTGAATTGATTAATGAGTCAAACCTTAAACCTCTAGAAACATCAAGGCCTCCGGGAAGGCCTCAAAAGAAGCGTATTCCATCAGGTGGTGAGGCAAATCCAGTCGCGAAAAAGAAGAAAGTTAATCAATGCGGGAGGTGCAAGAAATATGCAAATCATAATCAACGGACGTGCAAAGAGAAGCTTTCTTCTGAAGGGTGAATAGATGTATTAGTTTTATATTAGACTGTGTATCAATAGATGTTTTTGTTTTAATAATACAGACTGTGTATGATGTTGCCTTTTCAGACTGTTTTTAATAATACAGTCTGATTTTATGATATTAATAATACAATCTGATGTTTCTATTGATATACAGTCTGAGGTTTCTATTAGTTGCATTAATATTCAAATAAATTTTGTATTATTATTCAGACTCTTTTTACAGTTTTAAAACAGTCTGAGATTGTGATTATAATACAGACTGTTTATATGTTTTCAGACTGTTTTTAATAATACAGTCTGATTTTTATGATTGTAATAATACAGTCTGAGATTCTATTGATATATTTCATTGAAAATATATTATAATAAAGAAAACGAAGAAAACTACTTACATCAATCATATTATTCAGACTCTTTTTTATTAGTTAATAGACTTCTTTAAAACAGTCTGAGATTCTTTCTGAAAATAGTATGATACTCTAATGAACATAAAAAACAGTATGATACTCTAATGAACATAAAAACAGTCTGAGATTCTAATGATATATGTCATATGATGTTTTTTTAGTAAATGATTCAGATTGTAATAATACAGTCTGAGATTTAATAATATATTTCTAGACTGTTTATATTTCATTGAAATATATTAACGGAAGAAATAAAATGAAGCAAACTAGTTACAACAATCATATTATGCAGCCTCTTTTTTAACAGACTTCTTTAAAACAGTCTGAATTGTGTGAGTACTGAAACAGTCTGAGATTCTTTCTGAAACAGTATGAGATTCTAAGGATTCAGACTGTTTATAATAATACAGTATAATTGATAGTAATAATACAGTCTGAGATTTAATAATATATTTTCAGACT
Organism: Primula veris; assembly: GCA_963682055.1. Lineage (NCBI taxonomy): Eukaryota > Viridiplantae > Streptophyta > Magnoliopsida > Ericales > Primulaceae > Primula > Primula veris. Next base: position 19,312,227 of record OY821740.1, read on the forward strand.
GTTTTTAGTAATACAGTATAAATACGTTTTTATATGTTTTTAATAATACATTTATGATTGATAGTAATAATACAGTCTTAAGATTCATTGAAAAATATATTGGCGAAAGAAAAAGAAAATGAAACAAAATCATATTCGAACAAAATAATAGAACTCTTTTCTATTCAGACTGTTTACAAATAATGGAACTATTTTTACATTCAGACTGTTTACAACTAATTTTTACATTAATCAAACTGTTTTTGTTAATTGATTGTATCGATTGACGATTCTCGTTACTAAGCAAAAGAAATGGATTCAGACTGTTTTTAATAATACATTATGAATGATAGTAACAATACAGTCTGAGATTTTAATAATATATTTTCAGACTGTTTTTAGTAATACAATATGAATGCAAAATAGTTGCATTAATATTCAAATAAATTTTGTATTATTCAGACTCTTTTTACAGTTTTGTAAAAACAGTCTGAGATTTTATTTGATATTTTTTAATTTTTAAGCAGACTGAGATTTAATGCAATCTGATTTATGATAGTAATAGATTATATGATTACAATAGAGGTACTTTACCTTTACCTTGTAGGTCTTCCTCAAGCTGCTTCTTTTCATTCTCCAAATTTTCTATTCTTTGATTCAACTCGACTTCTTTGTTTCTCATTTCATTTTTTTCTAAATCTGCCTTTTGCTAGAGATCAGAGACAATTCTTTGATTTTTGGTGATCATGTCCTCCTCAAGCTGCTTCTTTTCATTCTCCAATTTTTCCATTTTTTGATTCAACTCGACTTCTTTGTTTCTAATTTCAGTTTTTTCTAAATCTGCCTCTTGCTGGAGATCAGAGACAATTCTTTGGTATTTGGTGATCATCTGCTCATTTTCTATAACACAAACAGCCTGACTTAGGGAAACCAAGCTAATGGAAAAAAAATTAGACAAGAGAGGAAGAGTTTGAATTGCATTTTATGGCGTTTGCCTTTTATTTCCTTCTCGAGCATTTCCTTTTCTTCAACCATTTGTTCAATCTTTTGTTTCCACTCAGGTACCCACTTGGACTTTAATCTTTCTTCTAAAGCTAAAGACTTCCCAAGGTCATTGATGTTTTTCTGCATTGTGGTTGTTAGGTCTTTATACTCTTTAATTTGCAAAATTGCCTCATCTAGTTTTTTCTGCAATTCAGCCACTTTGGTCTCTTGTTTTTCTGACTCTTCTTCTTTCCTCTCTTCGTGAATTGGACTTTCATTCACATGCATATCATCGGCACTGTAATTATAATAGCCACCACCTCCAGAGGGACCTCCCTCGTCATATTCAGTGCTCTTAGATGTTCCCATTATTTCATTGAATTTTGGAGTTTTTGGTGTTCCGAATTGTTTCCTAAGGGAGATGGTAAAATTTTTGTCTGACTCACATTCGCTCTCAGAGTCTTCTTCTGTGTTTTCCGAGCCTTCATTTTCAGAGTTTTCCAAGCCTTCATCTTCTGTTGAACTAGAGTAAACATTCTGAGGATCTTCAACATCTTCGTCTATCTCTTTCTCCAACTCCTCATCTGTTAACCTCTTTGGTTTCAGAGGTAGCTTCTTTTTACCATCATAAATAACAAGGTTTTTTGATAATTCTCTACATCCCTATGATGATAATTTAAAGAATGAAAAGAGTATTAGCTATTTTTTCAGAAGCAATTGTATAGATAGAATAAAAACAGTCTATATAAAAATAGTGTTATATCTTTTCCTTGCACATGTCTACAATTGTGAATCTCGAAGAACACAACTTGAAGAATGAAAAGACGTCCCATTTGACACACAAAGCCTTTGTGGACACTTCTTTTGTCATGTCCGGGTTTGAAATATTGAACTTTTCAAGGATCACATACTGTACAGATGGAAATACAGTATTTAAGAATACAGTCTGAGATTTAAATGATAGTAACAATACAGTCTGATTTTTAATAATCTATTTTCAGACTGTTTCTAGTATTATTCAGACTCTTTTTACAGTTTTTGTAAAAACAGTCTGAGATAGATAGAGCAATAATATATTGTCTTAAATGATTCAGACTGTTTTTAAATGATTCAGACTGTTTTTTAGTATATTGTCTTAAATGATAGTAACAATACAGTATGAGATTTAAATATATATTATTCAGACTGTTTTTAGTATTATTCAGACTGTTTTTACAGTTTTGTAAAAACAGTCTGAGATTTTTTGATATTTTTTAAACATACTGAGATTTAATACAGTCTGATTTATGATAATAATAATACAGTCTGATTTATAATGGAAATAAATAAAGAGTCTGATGTAATAATAAACAACTTAAGAACATTCTGAACATATAAAAAGAGTACTAACTTATAAAAAAGAGTCTGAACTAATAAAAAAAGGTCTTGAGAAGTAATTTTATTGTACCGGTATCGTGAGTACACACGTGGACAGTGATCTTGGGTCTTGGTTGTTGAGCGAATCCATAAGCTTCTCATGTATATGAGTTGCCCAATCATATTCCTTTATCTATTTGATGTCACCGGCAACTATTTTCAAATACCCAATGCTATGGTCATGCCGCTCACCGTCAAGAAAAATGCATTTAGCATGTACAATGTTACCAGTCGGACGACGTCCTCTCTACCAACTTTTGTTGTTAATACCAATGCTTCGTTCAATGCCTTTACGATAGCTGTTTTGGTTAGGTTGGATTTGTTGAGTTTATTTGAAAAGCATCTTTCAACAAAGCTGTGGTAGGATTCTTGGTTTTTAGTAAAGCTTGTGAGAGCTATTGGATTTTCAGCATTATCAGAAATTCCATAAATGTCACGCACACAGTCTCTCTCTATGGGAACTGTGAATCTACCTAGCTTAAGGGCTTGTGAGTTTCTGTCGTACCTCAAGGCCATCTGATACAATTCTTTATCACTTTTCCTAGCCTGGTTCGTGGTTACTTCTCCATTTCTAGAAGCATTGATCAATTCCCAGAACGGACAGTATTGCTTAACTAATTGAAGTTGTGCCGGAACGAAATTTGTTTCGACAAAGAACTTGATTAGAGTAACCAGGTTTGATTTGTACTGTATGTTGCCTTTTTTGGTGTTTGTTGTGTCAGATGGTTGGTTTTTGGGGTTTGTCGAAGGTTTGATGGCAATATGTTTCTAAAAACAATAACAAAAAGTCTGTAAACAGTCTGTGTAAACTCATGCACATATTAAAATACAGAGAAAGTAAACAGTCTGAGTATTTTTCCAACATAATCTTATTAGAATATAAAGAGTCTGAGTACCAATTTTATTAGAATCGCTAAACATAAAAACAGTCTGAATACTATTTTTACCAATTTTATTACGAAAATAACTGAATATAAACAGTCTGAATACGAATTTTATTAGAATCACTAAACATAAACAGTCTGAATACTTTTTTCAACAATTACATATAGATCACTAAACAGTCTGAATCACTAAACAGTCTGAATACTTTTTTTCTAGGCTGTTTTCTATTTTTATTACCAAAACAACTGAATATAAACAGTCTGAATAATATTTTCAACAAATATTATTAGAATCACCATTTTTATTTAAAAATATAGTCTGAACAATAGAGTCTGAACCCTAATTTATGTAAAATGGGCAAACTCAGTTAATTAAATTAAATTAAGGTAAATTAAATAAATAGATTAAGGAATAAATGGGTAAACACAATTAATAACCCTAATTTATGTAAAATGTCACTGAACTTACCTTAATTAAATTAATTTATATATTTTTTAGACTGTTTTAATAAAAACAACGATTAATAAACTTACCTTCACCATGTTGTTTTCTGAAATCAACGAAGAGAGATTTTTCAGTTTGATAGCCGGATTTGTTGGCGGTTTAAAAAGAGAAAGTTTCAGTTTTTTCGGAGAGAGAGAGGAGAGAGAGAGAGAGAGAAAGTTTATGTTTTTTTTAATTGTGTTCTGATGACGTCAGCAATTTTTTAATGATGTCAGCAAATGCACAATCCTTAATTAGTTTCAGTTTCATGGATCAATCCTTAAATAATTTTGTTTTCATGGACCAATCCAAAATTTACCCTATTGATAAGGCAAGTTGAGTTTTAAAGATTTTCTGTTTTTTTTTTTAAGAATATCTTTAAAATTGTTTAGTTAATCCCTTTCCATCCACTCACCAACTATCTTAGTCTATTACATAGGACCAGTCATGAAAAAAAGATAAAGTAGATTCCTCAGTGAAGTTAAGTTTCACAAAAAAGCAGGTTCGTTTAGCATGCACAATAATGACTATGAAAAATTATCAAACATGACATGAGTTAATAACTTAATTGTAGTAAAGTATTACTTTGTCAAAGACAAAAACTATATATTTATGACTGCATATGAATAAATACGACAAGTCTTTCGGGCACACTCTAAAATCTAATTTTTAAAGTAATTAAATATAATTTGGTACAATTACCAAAAAGTGTTAAATAACAAAATATAATTTTCAAATGTTTCTTCCAAAAGGACATCACTTTTCTCTGTCATTACGTTAAAACAACAATTTATCACAATTTTCCATAAATCAATGTCAACACACTGGATCTCTCATTCTAGCCATCATTTGTCCGTCATCGTTGGGGTTTGGGGTGGTGCGACAAATCCAAGATGAGGTCGTCGGAGCTCCAGTGAAGTACATAATCATTGGTCAACGATGGAGGTCGGAGCAAGGCCGTTTCCAGACTTATGGGCGTTATAGGCCATCTGAAAATTGGGGGCTTTTTTTATCCATCGAATTAATATTATCAAATAAAAACTTGCAATTAATTCCAATGAAAGACAGGTTTTTCCAATCCTAGAATTCGGTTATTTGCATCAATTAATATTATCAAATAAAAACTTACAATTCCAATGAAATACAGGTTTTTCCAATCCTAAAATTCGGTTATTTGCATCAAATCAAACAATAAACGAATACAAAGTTATTTCAAAAAACAAAACACAAGTCACAAGGCAAATAAGAAAAAATTCAGCAATTAGTTTTCTAATTAAGTAAAGTATACTTGAAAATACAATGAGAATATGAGATAAACATGTGATTATAACAACAAATAATGATTTGAATCAATTACCTGTAAAAGAGAGACTCAGATGTGAAGAAGACCTAAGTTTTTCTTTTTCCTTTTTTCTTTCTTGTTTACGGTTGTAATTTATAAATTGTATAATTTTGATTTGTTGATTCACGAATCTTGTCAGGGTGTGTATGAAGTATTTTTATTAATGTTATTATTTTTTATTAATAAATATGAAGGTAATAGTAAATTTATATATAAAAATGGGGGCTCTAAAAAAAATAGGCTTTTTGGGGGGTCATAGACCCATGTCTATTGGGCCTTAGCCTAAAATTGGTCCTGGGACGGAGGAGTTTCGAAGGACCTCCGGCTATGTCATCGGTGCTTAGCGACCAAAGTAAAGAGTTAAGCTGCAGTTTATGACGAATGAGTATACACTTCCAAACACAATTGGTGTGTAGTTTCATGAATAGGCATGCACTTCGTCGGATCTCTAAAAACCTCATAAAGATAGTCCCGACCTCCGTAAGAAATTTTTTCGAAAGATGTAGCTAAGAGAGATTATAGAAAGAGGTAATGATGGTGGCGTAACTGCAGTGGTCGAATGTGGTGTGGAAAATGGCTTATGCTGATTGGTGGTAGAAGAGACGAACAGGTATAGGGAGAGTGAGGTGGTGATTGACGGCTTAGGATCACCGTGGACTCCATGGTGGTGGTGGTGATCGGCGGCGGACCAAAAAGACAATAAAAAAACAATCAAAATGCGAACCAAACCAATCAAAAACAATCGGTTCGGTTCGTTCTGACCAAAAAAACCCGGAACCGAACTAATCATAATTGGTTTGGTTTGAACTTTAACAAATAAAAAACACAATATTCAAAATTACACTAATTTCGTAAAGTTTTCTCTTATATTTCTTTTGCAACTTTAAACCAAAATTCGAATAACAAGTAAATTTACAAATTATTTAACATAATATATTATTAATAACTACAAATAACAAGTAAAACATCATATATCAACTCATTGATGTATATATATATATAAATAATTATATTATTTTATATATGAACAAAAATAATCGGTTCGGTTTGAAAACCACTGAAATCGCAAACCGAACTGATTAAATCAGTTTATCAAATTTCAAACCAAACCATACCCATTACTAATTGGTTTGGTTCGGTTTTTAATCGATTTGGTTTGGTTCGATTTATTTACTGATTAAGAAGGGAGAGATCTAAGAAAAATAGTTTAAAGTAGTCATGTTTTTGATAAATAAGCCCCACAAATTATGCTCTCATTTGATTTTCCCACAAATAATTTAGAGATCTAAAGTTGTAGTATTATCTCGACATAGATTTCCTCATGGGAAGATAGCTAATGAAAATTTGAAGAAAATTCAATTACTAAATGGAACAAAATCAATTACATATAACCAAATTGGAGAGGCAGTAAAATATTGAATCTCTACGGTAGTTTGTAGTACGATATACTTTATCTGTCCCGAAATAAGTGTCTTGGTTCGAAAATTGTGTTATTTAAGAATTTGGACCAATTTCATTTAAAATTCGACAAAAAAGTATTAAAAAATCAAAATTTTCAAATAAAAACTATTTTTTTTTTACCTATAATATGAAATTATAGTTTTAGATTTGATATGATTTCATTACCAAAAATAGATATTTTAAAAAATAAAAAATGAAAAAATTAACTGAAAAATGAATATGGACACTTATTTTGTGATGTATCAAAAAGGAAAACAGAACACTTATTTCAAAACGGATGAAGTATATAAACTCTCCTATGTCATAAAATTATACTCCTACTCATCTAGATTATGTATACAAAATTGCAAAAGCATGATACCTGCTTTTATAACCTAAATTATATTCATTATGCGATTTTGTAACTCAAACTACGAGTTTCTCTTTTTAAGTATCAAAACTAAGTCTTTCACTCTAAATTAGTATCTTTCGTCCAAATTAACGGAAAAATATGATGTCATCGAACATTTTTCATCCAGATTCAGAGGCAAAATGGTTATTTTACTTTTTTTTCGACCTAAACTACTGGATGTGATCCGATAGTTAAGAAAAAAAGAAAATAAAAATTGTATTTACATACATATAGATATATTTATATATGCAACATATCATCATCATCATCATCATCATCATCATCATCATATATATATATATATATATATATATATATATATATATATATATATATATATATATATATATACAATTATAAATATATAAACATAAGGGAAAATTTGTGTTTTTTATTAGTAAGGAATTTGCTCGATTCTTTTGTAGGGTTTGAGTTCTTAGATGCTCCGAATTCAACGGTGGTGTTATTTTGGTCGATCGAAGTGTGTCAACGTGTGATGGGGGCTAAAACAACGATGGGGGTTGGGTTGTGGCGGTGGTGGGCATGAACCTTTGTACGGAGGCGGAGGTGGTGGCTGTGGGCCCACATGCAGCGATGGTGGTGCTTTCTTCGGCTATTTTTATCATGATCTGAGTACGATTTACGCAGGAATAAGAAATTTTATGGTTAATTGCTTAATTCTGCGTATTAGGTGGTTTTTGGGAAATTAATATGAGTTTATTTGAGTATTTTTTAAAAAAAAATTATTTATTTTGTTTCTCTCTTTTGTAATGGTGAATCGTGTGTCGTAACTGCTTATTGAGAGAAACAATACTCTAATGATTAGTAGTATGTATGTATATAACAAAATTTTGGTGAGCAGAATAAACTTGTTTTTTTTTTTTTTATAACTAATTTGCTTGTTTTGTCTTTTTTTTGGTCTCACTATGAGTTTAAGGTATGTTATTAGTTATTACGTATTGTATGTTGTATGTATATTTGTTATGTAATTCCAGAATATGAATAAGGGTGTTTTGGTAAAAGGCAACTTTCCATCAAAAATAAATAACAAAATGTACTAATTTAGAGGAAAACACTTAGTTTTAGTAATTAAAAAAAAATCGTAGTTTGGGTTACAAAATCACATAATGACTATAGTTTAGCTTATAAAACTGGAAAAAAAAAAAAAAAAAACTTGTAAGATACTCCCCAGTACTAATACTATCCACCTAATTACTGATGAGAAGTTGAATGTAAAAACTGGCCTAAATTCCAACAATAAATCCAAGACGACAAAAGGGCACTTACCCAATAACCAAAAGCAAGTAAAAAGATTATAATTGTATGTTTTTTTTAACAAGCCGGCCCTAGAGAGAGAGAGACGACTAGGGTGAAAAACCCTAGCCGTCGTTAAGATGACCGCTAATCAACCACCTGATCCCAATCACACCATCTCCTCGGAACCACCCACAGCTAAAACTTATGCATCTATTCTTAAATTCAAAACGGCATCAACTACCATTCAATCACCTGATCTAAACCAAACCCTATCCCCGGACTCACCTACTTCTAAATCTTTCGCTTCTATACTAAAAACCCAAATCGTGTTACCTAAAGTCCCTATTAAAGTAATCGAATCTTATGAAGGAGAACCAATGATTCATTATTTGATCGAAGATCTAAATACTCTATCAGAACCTTTCAAATATACCATAGTTGGAAAATTCTCTCATGGTAAGCCTCACATAGATATTATTCGTAAAACGTTTAGTTCTATGGATTTGAAAGCCAACTACCATATTGGAGTTATTGACTCAAAACATATATTAATTCGGTGCTATTATGAAGAAGATTTTCTACGACTTTGGATGCGCAAAATCTGGTTTATTGATAATTGCCCTATGAGAACTTTCAAATGGTCCTATGAATTTAGTCCAGAAATTGAATCTCCAGTAACTCCTATTTGGATATCCCTATCTAAACTCCCTATACATCTTTACAATAAAAGTAGTATTTTTAGTATTGCTTCAGCTTTTGGAAAACCCCTAAAAGTAGATGAACCAACATCGAAACTGACTAGACCAGGTCTAGCAAGAATCTGCGTTGAAATTGATCTAAGGAAAGCTTTAGTAAAACGAGTAAGAATTAACTATGGTGAAAGTGAAGTATTCTGGCAACACTGTAAATATGAAGAAATTCCTAATTATTATTCTCAATGCCTTAAGTTAGGTCATTCTATCGAGATTTGTAAGGTTTCTAGGAAAGGGGATGACAACAAAGAAGATAATAATAACAAAAAGAAAGAGCCTGCAAAGACCAGAGAAGAAGCCAATAAAGAAGGTACTGAAAAGCAAGCAAAGCAAAAGAATATAAAGGCTAATTATTACAAAAACAAGGAGAAAATAAGTACAAAAGAATGGGTTACAAAGAATTTTAATAAGGAATTGATTGATGAAGAAACACTTGTAAAGTCAGCTGCAGAAAATCCTGAAAATAACAAAATAGTTTCATTATTGGAGGATGGTAATGGTGAAGAATGTAATCTAAATACTGATATGGTTTTATTCACTGGTGATCCACCAGTACTCAGTCCATTAAATATTACTCCTATATATGATGAAAATGTTACTATGAGAGACTCTAGTCTCATTGATGCCCCAGACATATCAAAAAATCTCAGAATTGATTTGGGTCTCTCTCCTAGAGCAATACCAATAATCCTAAAAGAAGGAGAATGGAGAACTCCAAAAATTAAAAGAAAACAGGGCAAAATTTCAACTGCTATTGGTAAAGATGCTATGATTCTTAGATCCTCTAATGTAGGGGTTAAAAGGAGTTTCAAATGATTAATACACTCTTTTGGAATGTTAGAGTAGTGGGTGCAAAATCTACAACTAGGCGTATTAAAAAGCTTTGTAAATTACACCAAATTATGTTTTTAGTCTGCTTGGAACCAATGCAAAACCAAGAAAAAGCAGAGTTCTACAGAAGGAAGTTTGGGTTTGATGAGGTTTTAGTACATGAAGATAACAAAATTTGGGTTTTCTATATGCAAGAGATTAATATTTATATTATTAATCAAATGAATCAACCTGTTAATTTGGAAGTTTCTATTGATTATCTGGGCTTACAGTTACAGATCACAGTGGTTTATGCCAAATGTTTAGCAGCTAAAAGAGAAGCTCTTTGGAGTTTCTTAGAAAATTCTTTTACTGATAATCCTTGGTTGATTGGGGGGGGGGGGGGGGGGGGGGATTTTAATACTGTTTCATCTGAAGAAGACAAAATTGGGGGTTTGCCTATCAATATTAATTCAGCTAATGGTTATTTATCTTGTATGGATAATTTGGGTGTTACAGAAGCTATCTACAGTGGGTCTAAATATACTTGGTGGAATAAGCGTAATGGGTTGGATGCTATATTTGAAAGAATAGATAAGATTTTATTTAATCAAGAATTTGCCAACTTATTTTGCAACATATACCTAGATCATCTGAGTAAAGCTACTTCAGACCACATTCCTTTATTGCTAAAATTACAATTGGTTCAAGTTAATTGCCCTAGAAGATTTATTTTTCAAAATTTCTGGGTAGACCATCATGGTTTTCAAGATTTAGTGAAAGATGTTTGGGTTCCTAGTTCTAATTCTAATGCTTTGGAAAATCTTGCCTCTAATTTAAAAGCTACTAGAAAGAAATTGAAAGAATGGAATCATATTACCTTTGGGAATATTTTCCAAACAGTAATAAAAGCTGAAGACAATCTCTTGAGTACAGAGCAAATATTTGAAATGAGTCCATCACCTGCCAACAGAATGGAGCTCAATAAGAAGGAAGCTATTCTTAAAGCTAAACTTAGTACAGAAGAGAAATATTGGGCCCAAAAAGCTAATTTGAAATGGGTTTTACAGGGGGATGCTAATACTAAATTTTATCACAGTATAGTTAAGAAAAGAAGAATGAAGTGTGCTATTGGTGAAATTGAATTAGAAGATGGTTCTTGTATTAAAGATCCAGAGGCTATTAAAAGAGAGGCTATTGTTTATTTTCAAAGCCTATTAGCAGCAGAACAAACTCAGGGTTTTGAATACTCAAGTTTGAATAAAATTCCTTTATTAATCTCTGAAGAGTTCAATAATCTATTGGACAAAGATCCTTCTAAAGATGAGATAAAAGAAGCTGTGTTTGCTCTTAGTAAATCTAGTGCACCAGGTATTGATGGTTTTACAGGCCAGTTCTTTGTTTCATGTTGGACCTAATTGGAGAAGATGTCATCCAAGCTATTACTCTCTTTTTTATGGGTAATCTACTACCTAAATCTCTCTCTACCACTATTATTGCTCTTATTCCAAAGAAGGTAAAACTAAAGAAGTTTGCTGAATTCAGACCTATCAGCTTATGTACATTCTGCAGTAAGATCATCTCTAAAATTATGGCTTCTAGATTTGCTAATGTACTACCTTATATAATTTCTGAAAATCAAAGTGGCTTTGTCAAATCTAGAGATATAGTGGACAACATTCTCCTAGCCCAGGAGTTTATTTCAACTCTTGGTAAAAAAGCTAGTGGTAAAAATCTTGCTTTAAAGTTAGATATGAAAAAAGCTTATGACAGAATATCTTGGCATTTTCTCATATCTACACTAAGGAAAATGGGTTTCTCAGAGAAGGTTATAGATCTAGTATGGAGAATTATCTCTGGAAACCATACTTCTATATTGGTTAATGGATATCCTACTGAGCTTTTCATTCCCAGAAATGGTCTTAGACAGGGGGATCCTCTATCCTCTAGTCTATTTATTATTTGTTCTGAGGTGTTAAGCAGAAACTTAAATTGTTTGATTGACAACAAAAGGTGGTCAGCTTTTAAAGCTCCTATTGGAAGCCCTATTATCACTCACCTGGCTTTTGCTGATGATCTTATTATATTTACCTCAGCAGATCTCCACTCTATCAGACAGATAAGCAATACTCTGCAATGTTACAACAAAGATTCTGGTCAAGAAATAAGCTTAGACAAAAGTTCTGTCTATTTATCAAAGAGTGTCAGTTCTATTCAAAAAAGGAAAATATGTAAAGATCTGAACATTACAAGTAAGAAACCTCCTTTTACTTATCTTGACTGCAAATTATATTCTGGGCACAAAAAGTGTATTTTGTTTCATGAACTAATTCTAAAAGTTAGAAGTAAGTTGTCTACTTGGAAGGGTAATTGGTTAAATCTGGGTGGGAAATTAATTTTGATAAGGCATGTTCTCCAATCTATACCTATATATACTTTGGCAGCTATGAACCCACCTATACAAGTGATTAAAAGAATAGATCTTATAATATCCAATTTTTTCTGGGGGAATAACAATGGAAAAAATAAGTTCCATTGGGTTAGATGGAGCAAAGTGTGTACACCTGTGAAAGAAGGGGGTTTGAATGTTAAAAGATTTCATGATATATCAAAAGCATTTGCTATGAAACTTTGGTGGAAATTCAAGACAATAGATTCTTTGTGGTCAACATTTATGAAGGCTAAATATTGTAGAAATAAGCTACCAGAAGACATTTCTATTAAAAAAGGAAATAATACTTGGTGCAGAATGCTCCAAGTTAGAGAATTGACTGATAATAATACTACTACAGTTGAAAATGGAGATAAATATATATGGAAACCTAATACTCTTGGAAATTTTACTATTAAGTCGGCATGGAAAATTTATAGAGAGTAGGTACTGAAAACTGGATAAGCAATTTTATATGGAACAGAATGATACCTTTAAAAGTATCTTGCTTTATGTGGAAACTCTTTAACAAAGATGTATCTCTGGACTGCAACCTGTATAAATTTGGTATTAGCATAGCTTCTATGTGTGTTTGCTGTAAAATGTCAGAAGAGACATTTGACCATCTATTTAGTTCTGGTAAAGTTGCAAATGAAGTTTGGAACTAGTTTGAAAGAAAATGGGGAATACTTACTCAGAATAATTCTTTATATGGAAGAATTAACAGCTGGTGGTCTTATATCAATAAGAAAAAGACTTTTTCTGGAAAAAAGATTTTTCAGGTTCTACCTTCTATTATTATTTGGAATATTTGGAAATCTAGATGCTCATGTAAGTTTGAAAACATCAAAATGAAGACATTCAGTATTATCAGAAATTCTGAAGAAATGATTATTCAATCTGGTTATAGGGAAAAGGATTTCTCATATTCTATTTTAAGTGGCAAAAAGAAAATTAATAAAGTCACCTTTATAAAGTGGCTTCATCCTCCTATTGGATTTCTGAAACTTAACATAGATGGTTGTTTCCAACAATCAGAGGTCCTTAATGGTATTGGGGGTTTGATAAGAGATGAAAAAGGACTTTTTGTGAAGGGTTTTTCTAAGTCTATAAACAGCAACTCAGTTCTTTTTTCTGAGTTTCAAGCTCTCTACTATGGCCTTCAATTATCTCCAAAAAAGCAGTTAATTATTGAGAGTGATTCTCTTCAATTAATTAATATAATAGAAGGTAAACATACATGTCCATGGAAGATTTTAGACTTATTTTATTCTATCAAAGAATTGTTAAAGGAAGGAGAATACCAGTTCAGACACGTGATGCGTGAAGGTAACAAAGCTGCTGATTTACTTGCTAATTGGGAGAAAGACCTCATTTCTTCTTGTCTGGATGATTTTCCAAAGCTATTGAAAGGAATTATTTTAATGGAGTCAAAAGGGCTTTCTAATCTAAGGGTTAGATGAAGATGGAGAAGAAAGGCGATGGAGAGTTCCTCTCTCCTAGGGTTTATTCTCAGAAAATGAAGAGGTGGAAATGAAGAGGTGGAGAAGACAGATGTTATTATTACATCTATTATCACTTTAGTCACTCAAGTTTACTCCACTATGCTATTGAATCCAAGCGTCTCAGTTTCAGATTTCAAGTTTCTATTAATTCAATTGAGTGTAATAGTTTGGTTTTATATCTTTGGGGTCACGAACTTTGTAAATATCTTCACAATTACCTTTGTTTCACTGTGGGATTTTTTTTCCTCCGGTTTCATTAATAAAATGTGGGCTTCCCACTAATTATTTTAAAAAAAAAAGCAAGTATAAAACATACTAATATTATGGAATACTATTTTTCTGACCCAAACAACCAAACAAGCACTAAAGTGGGAGCATTAACAATTCAAATTAAGGAGGCTCTAAACGTGTCCAAAACATACAATTGATCAAAACATATAACAACTAAAATTTCTTCCTAAAACATACAAATATACAATTACACACATTTATTAGAATTGTATGTTTTGCAAAAAAAAGTTTAGCTTTATAGTTTTTGGTAATTAGACTTGAAAAGTTGTATGTTTTGACAATTTTTCCAAAAATGCTCAAATATGTAGTAAGAAAAAATGTAGCACTTCCCTTTTTGTCTTACATTACATACAAAAGATCCACACACAATTTCTCACATATTTGGATATCCATCAATAATGTGTTCTTAAAAGATATGGTCGGCTGATTAAAAAACGAGAGCTACCTGGTAATCTCATCCCCACCGCTACAATATACTTGCTATCTATATATATAATTAAGGAAGGGTGGAAAAAAAATGTCAATTATGACTCTTCGTCCGGGCAAGGAAAAGAGGACAAATTCATATGAGGAAAATCTCAAGTTTCTGTTTTGATACTTGAATTATCACGGAAATCAAATGTAGCTTTTTTTGTCCATGTCATGGTAAATGTAGTGTGGACACCATAATGTCTGTCACTTGGCAGGCAAAAAAATCTCCTGAAGATCATCTACCTTTTCTTTTTACAGTTGAATGTTTTAATCACTCGATTCTTTGACCCACCACCCATTCTCTAGCATAAAAAATAAAGGCTGCTATTATACTCACTTATTTCCAGTACTTCATTTCCTGCAATTAGAACATGAAACGAATCATAAGTCTTGCAATTAGATCAATGAACAACAAAATTAAAGTAGTTTTCAGTCAAGTGCATGCAAGTTTTTATTGCACCGTGCCATCGAGCCAAGAGCGTAACATTCAAGAAAATCTAAAATGATGTGTCAACTCTTCATTCGTTATATACATCTAAAACAGTATGTCAAGTCATTTAGTTTCAGACAGGGCCGGTTTTGGGTCCGGGTCCAAAAATATTAGGGGCCCAAAATGTTTAAATATTATTAATTTATGTATATATATGTGTATATATATATATATATATATATATGAGATTGTAGAGATATAAATTATATTGTATTAAATATATAATACAATGAAAGCTTGTCCAAGTAGGTACAATAATCTTTTACTAATGTAAAGGTCTTGGGTTCGATCCTTGGTGCTATCATTTAATAGTTTTATTTTTACTTTTAAGAGTTTTATTATAAGTATTAATTAATGGCTTCCACAATTTGAAGTAAAGTTATATTTGGTTTGCACACAACAAATTAGTACATAAATAGTCTTTAATTTAAGAAAAACTTTGGCCTTATGAATAATTATTAACAGAAAAATTACATAGTTATTCACAAAGCACAAACATTTTACCGATAACATAAATAATATATTTATGTTAATCAAATCTTATCTTATATTTTATGGGGTAAATCACTAGCAAATGTTCAATCTGATAAAATTAAAAAGTGACAAATCGATAATTTTAAGACCGAGGTAACCGTACCTCAAAACTTATAGAAGTTATTAAAAAATAAATTTGCGTACCTTCAAAAATATTAGTTTTCAAATCTTATTTTGTTTCTTATTCGTTAAACTTTCAGGTCATCGAGGGCCATAATTTTGATTTTGCACAGGGCCAAAAAAACTCAGAACCGGCCCTGGTTTCAGAGTTCTTATCTGATGTGTTGTGTTATCTAAATGTGCTTGAATCACTTTGTGTACTTTTACAGAACTAGCAAAGAATATGGTAAATAGTAGTTATAGTAGTATACACAGAAGAAACAGCGTACTTAAGGTAAATCCTGGAAGAATAGTAAGAAACTCGTATTCTAGTCTAGACAAAAGTAAATGTTTTTTCTCCTTTTTTATTCTCTTCTTTCTAACAGTGTTTTTCTTTTGACCATTCTCCTTGGTCGAAGTAAATTGGAGCCAAACGAGACCAATCCATTGACTGTCTGTAGAAACATAATTACGAAGTGCACTTCCCTAGTGAGCATAATTATGCTTCTCAATTTGCTGACGACGACTCATATTTTAGTTAATCAAAACTCCACCACAATAAGCTTTAGTCTAAAAAGGGATGAATATCATTAAAGGCCATACCAAACAGATTTACAGCCATAAACTAATAAACCCATAGATGACTAACACTTTACACAAACGTTATTCTAAACAATGAGGCAAAATTTATTTCACAACCTATATTCAAAATTCTTAGGCTGCACAGCTACCTAACAGTAATTGAAGACAAGTGTGGACTAGTTGGATATAATAGGGTCAATGCCAAAAAAATACAATTAACCAAAACATAATGAATATGGTTCAACGAGGGCAGTATATAATCAATTCAGGAAAGTTTGTACTCGAGATGACATAAGGTGTAGCTTATTACTCCAGAGAGGTACAGTTTCCAACTAAGAGAAGTTAAAAAAGAACCCATTATCTGTACAGTTTTATTGTTCTGCACTGATAAGAATGCAAAGAAAACAAAAAAAAATTTAAAAGAGGATGAAATCTAGACAACACTATTTTTAGTGCTTGCTTGAATGTAGATTTTGAGAAGATAATCTGGCTTATTTGAGGCAAATATAAAAGTAGTTTATTCAACTTGCAACTTCTAGGTTTTCTTAACTAAAAACTAGAAAATTCAGTTTTTAAGCTGGGTGCTACAGCTTAACTAGAAGAAAGCAAATAAATTGATTTTCAAAATATAATTATTACGGCATACAAGAAAAATCATCTCCTCACAATTTTTGACACAACAATTTACTTGCACCACATATGTAACGAGAGGGTCTCTATAAAAATAACCATAAACTGCAGTATTCTTGCACAGAGCTCCCCACCTTAACAAATACCTCCAACAACCTTTTCAGGGGATGTTGCAAATTGGCCAATATACCCTCACATTCTCAAGAAAAACTGTCGGTGAGTTTACAACAAGGTCTACTTATTTAGTTTTTTTTTTCCTCAGGAAATTCTTCTTTAATTAATTCATCTCTAAAGTAAGCTACTTTGGGGAATATCAGTTTCTATCAACAGTGAAGTGGTCAAGAAACATCCATAAATTGTTAGTTACAAGGAAGGACAAGATGACAAATTAAGCCTCACGAGTAAACAGAAAGGCGGAAACAATTATTTCAAAATCCCCTTGTGAACAAGAAATGATGAAAACAAGGTGTCTAATACCATGAGTCCAAATTATCACAAAAGGGGGAAAAGACAATGTATAAGAACAAAAGAAAGAAGTTGTTTCAATAATATATGTTAAATACTACTATAAACTTTGAGAAGGGACCCGGTGTCAAGCTGCTAAAAAGTGATGGTATGTAAAATGGCACTATATGATAAATCAAAAATCCTATCAACACAATTAAAAAAACAAGTTGAAAATGAAAGCATACCATAATATTCTTGCTCTTGTGGGATTTTTAAATAGGACTAGCTTGTTTGAATGCAACAGTGGGAGCAATTCTACAGCTCCTCCTTTGATGCTCTAACACAAGCTCACTAGCAAACCAATCGAGTTTTTCGTAATTACTCCCATTTGCAATCTTTTTGCCACCGAAAAGGACAGATTCAACATTCTTTTGTTTAAGCATTTCGTCCGCTATTCCTGTTAGCATCTTCACATTGCTTGAACTAGGGTCAAAATCGACATTTGGGCCACAATGTTCCAAGTTCGACCCATTAGCCTGTCACGCAAATGACATCTTTTTAGGGGGATACCAACAAATCAGTGATTCATACGACCATAATATTTGGAAAAACTTAGCTGTGAAAAATAGTATCTATACACTGTAACTGAAGAAACTATATGTGACATGCCATATGATCATATCTTCGGTAGTTAAAGATTCAACCAACTTGTCAATAAATGAGCAGAGGTGTGTTTGAGTATATGGATTACAAAATTTAGTTTCCACATTATAACTGAATTTGGACAAGGATAAAACAACTTGCTTTTTTATAGTTCATGTGGAGAGAGCGGTGAAAAAGACCATATCAAAGATGGTAAAATCAATCCATTGTTAACAACCACTTTTGAGTACTAGTTGCCTAAGCAAAATACACAGCAAATTACAGATCCTGGACCATAACTGCGAGCACATTATGACTAAAAAACCAATTCAGAGCAGATTCCCATTTTTGATGCACAAAGACATTTTGTAGTATTGATCAACCACTTTTTGAGTACTAGTTTCTTTATGATGGTATATTCTTTTGTAAGTCTTAAGCCCTAAAGATAGTCAGATTCACAGTGTTATTCAAAAATCTTGGTAGAAATATACAAAATTAGAATACTACAGGACCACAAAGACGCTGAAACCCATTTAGGCAAACTTATAGATAGTGTACTCACGTTTTCAATAAAACGAAAACAAAATAAGTTTTCTCATCCGTATTAAAGTGGGAGGAGCCAAAAACATCTGTGCACGTTAGAAACAAAAATACCCATCTTCTGAAAGCGAAGGACAGGACATCAACCTCCAAACAAAATAATAAATGTCAACATCTTTTATCATTCAGAAAAAAAAATTGTTACATTTTAACACATAAGAACTCTGAAGTTATACATCGAAATTAGCAAACAATACAAACTACTAGGCATGGTTAACGAAAACATAAACGTGATGTAGAGTTTGGAAACTACTAGTTTGATCCATTTTATTAATTCAACTATACATGATTTCAATTCTTCTAACATAGGAACTTGCAAGGTCAGGTTTTAAGGTTCACACTTTGACCTTGAAGTTTTAAGTTATTAAAGATTTTAAGTTGCAAAATTAAGGTCAAGTATCTGCTTTTGGCAGACTGGATTATAGTAATAGGCAAGAAATTAAATTAATATCGACTGATTGCAGGAGAAATCTTTTAACTAGTAATTGAAATAGAAAACAAATGAAAGTGTACAGCCTAATCTAGCGGAAAGCAGAGTACACAGATACACATCCGTGATCCGTTTCATACTGTTGGAACAGTACTCATAGAGTATTTGATTTCTGGTAAAATCCTACAATTCGGTAAATAAATTAATAGCATAAATAGCCATCCTTTGTGTACCGTAGGTGTGATAATTCTTTCTGGTATGCATCCGTCGTTACAATAAAAACTTAGTCAGCTATTCTACAATTTTGGTACTCAATTGATAAAATAATTTTCGTAACATTAACATTAATACAGTATAACAAATGGTCGCCCCCTAAAATATAACACATGGTATCACACTAATGTAGTTTAACCGAGATATGGTACCAAAAATTACAAAATAAACAAATATACCTGTATGCGAACGTAGTTACTGCTCCGGCTCTGGCCGAACGCCATAGATACCGCCTGATCCACAAAATCCGCTGACCCATCCCCTGATATCCGAGCCATGGGCCGAGCCCACTCTTTGGCTTTCCACCTTTTCACTTGGTCATGCCCGTAGCTCCCCTCCAACACCTGACCCGTCCCAAGTGAAAGCACCAAAATATCCTCCACCCCACGCACAAACGGGAACTCCTACATAAACCAAACAAATTGATCATATATAGCATATAAAGAGTATGTTAAATATATATTTTTTTAGCTGCTTTAGGTTTAAGAATTACTTTTGACATTCTGTAAAAATCCCCACCCCCCAAGCTTAAATATATAGTCCGTACAAACCATAGTAGCCAATTCGGAAAACGGAATATACGGGATAAGAAACGCATGGTAATATTGTGCACTGTTTTAAAAAGTGCGCTTCGTAGTAAAAAAGCTCAATTCAAAGTTTAGAAAAAGCTCGTTTTTCTGCTTTTTAAGCCGCCAAAAGATTCTCTTCCAAAAGTCCTTTATCTAAGATTCCGCTTTTTAAAACAAGGGAGATGAGTTCCCATAAGGTACTACTTTAAAATAATTGTCATCTTGTTAGAGCCTGAAAAAGGCAGCAATTTTTCGAGTTTTCAAAGTTTTCCCTGCGTTTCCCAGAAACTTTTCCCCTTTAGTTTCCACCCGAGCCTTGAAAACATACTTAAAAGTATTTTTGTGTCACGTTTCCTGTCTCCTAACGGTTCCTGCTTCAATCAAAAGCTAGTAATACCAGTGTTTTAAAACAAGAAAACTTAGCTAAAGCGTTTTTACAAGAGCTATGCAAAAATCATAAGCTTTTAACTGCCTAAAAAACGCAAAAGCAAAGCTTTTTTTTAATACAAAACAACAAGTAATACACTGGTAAATGTAATACTCCATTAATTTCCCTATAACACCAAAGAACCAAAATCACCTGCTTTTTAGGCCGATAAAAGCTTACGCTCTTCACGCTTTTAGCATGTCTCACAAAAATGCTTAAATAAAGATTTCGCTTTTAAAATACTGATATAGTATTAATCAGTAAATAATTTCCTATAACACCATATGACCAAAACTACCTGCTTGTTGTGCAAAACATGCGTGATGGCGGCGGCTGTGGGGTTGCTAACAGCAACCCCTCCGTCGACCGCAACACACCTCGACCTTCCGTCCGTTGACATCACCTCCACCGGCCCCAGCCCTGCCGCGGGAGCCGCTGCTGCTGCCCGACAAACCTCCCACAACTTGAAATCAAACCCGTCCGCCTCCAACGCGTCCGCCCTCGAAAACACAAAGGACGCTGACGTTGCAAGATCATAGCATGGTATCAAAACCGGCTTCAAAGTATCCTTTAGCGTCAAACCCCGCCCTTTTTCATCACTAAAAGCCTCTCTCAACGCCTTATCTAAGTTCACCGAACCCGTTTCTTGCTCCGTACCCATACAAAAAAAACGAAACTTTTTGTCTGAACTATATAATTTCTTCGAATTTGTAGCTAGAAACCGCCACGTGTCATCAGCTTGGAATAACGGACGTTTACCATCCTTTGAACCAAAAAGCATCGCCGCAAACAATCCGCCAACACCGGCCCCCGCCGCCACGTCAAAGTAATCTGAGATATTTGCGTTTTGGTCCCCAGCCTTCTTTCTAATAGCGGATTCAAGGTAAGAAAGCGCTTTTCCGGGCAGAATAGTCGGCATGCCCCCCGAGTCGATGCTAAGGACACATATCTTGCCTCTCTGATTCTTCGCCGCCGTTACTCCGCCTTCGTAAGGCGGCGCCGGTGCCGTCGATGACCAGTCGTCGAGGCCGAACAGGAACTTGCTCTCTAGAATCGAAAATATCTCGTAGCTTAGCTTATCTGTATCCATCCCTCTCTAACTCTCTCTTTTTATATCTATATATGTTTATTTTGTAAATAGTATTTAACTTCGCCGGAGATTAATAAAAAGTAATAATGAACCTCGATTTTCCCGCCAAGGATATACGGAGACGATTACACAATCCTGTTATCTCTTTCTATATAAGGTGGGTTTATATAATCTATATTATTAATTTTGAGAATATATGTATGTATGTATGTATGTGTAGGATCGAGAGGAAATTTAATAACGGAAACAAAAAATGAAGAGAGAGAAAGTGGGAGCAGTAACGCAGCAGGTGCAGAGCATGTCTGTTGAGAATTTAAAGTATTACAAATATTCGAGTTTTTAAAATAATATTTGCGGGGATTAAAATTAGTAAAAGTTGATAGTGGAGTAAAAAAAGAAATAATAAGAAAAAGGTGTCACTTTCTTTTTTTATATACTGTTGAAGAAAATCTTTGCTTTGGTTGAGCAGGGGTTTAAGATTTTAACTTCAATCAATATTTGAGATGAAACTGTTGGGTTGATTACATTCATGGGGCTTGTAGTTTGGACCGGTGCGGAGTTGGTCCTTTTATTTCAAATTAAATGCTGGTAAATTTTGTACTTTAGTATAACTTAACAAAAGAGTGAGTTACATTAGATTAAACTACACTCGGTTCACAGGATCTTCTATCATTTATGTGGACGTTTTACACCAAGAAATGAAATTTTAGAGAAAATAAAATGGAGGTGATTACTGTTGCAATTAAAAGTAGAAATTGTAAATTGAATCGAACCAGCACAAACATGTAAAAAAAAACTTCTAAATTGATTAGGGAGGGAAAATTAAAATATTCGCTTAGAGAACTTCTTTCAATGAACATCCGACCATATTCAGAAGAATACTAAAAATATGGGACTAGCTACGAAAAACGTTCTTCCAACATAAGGAATTTTTTTTTACTTATTTACATGAATTTGAAATTCTAAATTAATTATTTAATCAACATGGAAGAATTTCTCATTTCAAGAGTAATTATAGGTCGAAATGAAACTTTTTTTCCGGAATGTGCCAACAGTTTCCATTATCACGTTTTGAACTTTAGCTAGAATATGAGGAAGTAGGTTGGGTAGTTTGGTTTATTTTGACCTTTTGGAAGCCAAACTAAATTATCAAATACGTTAAAAGTCCTTCAAGTCTAGCTTATCTAGGCTTGTCCTTCTTTAATGCAATGCTAAGTTTCAAATTTCAAGCTCTCATCGACCTTACAAGGAGCAACTTTTTTTGCTAGTCTTAAGGAGTGGTAAAAATGTATATAATCAAAAATCTTCTATTTTTCACAAATCATCTCAAAAACTTGAAAAAAAATAGATACAATTCAACAACAAAAAAGTGCATTTTTTCACCATGTAACTCACTTTATCTCTATAAAAAATGTTTACCACTCGAGCTTAGCTGTATCTATTATGTTCATCAGAGTTAATCGTTGCGAACATCAATCATCGCTTCTCTGACTTTATCGGATCATTTAAGCGGATCTCTCTCTCAGCTACCATCACTATTGGTAGGCGGTACTATTCGTCGGAGTCGAGGTCATCTTATGCAATGAGGCAATGATAGAGATGTTCTCTACTGTAACGACAGAAATGTTCAGTAGTCGAATTTTTTCCCTTTCTCTCCCTTTCTCGCTCAATCGCAATCTCTCTATCTCTTATTGGCTACGACTAATTGTTGGACTAATCTCTTAATGGCTTCCATATATGGTAGCGAGCTGCTAATAACCATATTCAAGTTTTTTCTAAACGAATCAATATTGTAATTTATGTAAATTAAATATTATTACATTGACACTCTTAGAGTTATGAGTATTTATTTGGGACCTAAGATTTATCATAAAAATAGAATTGACTAACAAATTTTCAAATACAAACATTTTGAATTTGAATAGTTTGGACCCAATAATTTAAAATTAGCTATATTATGACTATCATTTTCATATTTTAACCGTTGGTCATGTTGGTCCGTAAGCGACTAAACCATACAGGGGTGAATAAGTTTTACGTACGATTTTTGCGGAATAAAAGATTTAAGCAAAAACCAACTCAAATAGTGAGATTACAACTTAACGAAAAGTAACGACAAATATTAAGCTAACTTAAACTACGCAAGCAATCAATTAAGCAATAATATAAGTGCGGAAATTAAAGAGTAAGGAACGAGATTGACACCACAATATATAAAGGTTCGGCAAACCCGCCTAATCTTCTACTTGGTATTCACACTACCGAGTATTTCACTATAATATTCACTCATGGTTAAACACTACAATTTTGACTAAAAATAAATTTGTAAATATATATATATATATATATATATATATACACACATATTATTATTATAAAAAATATATATCTTAAGTGTATTATATAGTTGAAGTGTATACACAAATATAAATATATTGTATATAGATTTTAACTTGAAGTGTGTATACTAGTTTATCTGCAATGTATACACATGTCAACTTGTAATTTATACATACACAAGCATACCCTACCAAACACGTTTAAACAGTATTAATAGTAATGAGACTATGAATACGTTCGGACTATAACGGGATAACAAACGAATGTGGAATTAATAGTACGTGTTTGTTTACTTTTTATTGGGATTGTACTATTTTACAACCCCAATAAAAAATATTAGAAATTGTTTGCTTTTTATTGGTAGGATGATATTAAAAATACTGTCAGACCCACAGGTACCACGTTTGTTATGAAAAATTAAGGCGGGACTATTGATAACACGAGATTAGAAATGATGAGAAATGAGGGTATTTGGAGTAATATGTGGAGTGTCGTATTGGAAAATGAGGGTATTTGGAGTAAGAGAGTGTTGTGTGTGTGTATATATATATATACATATAGAGGATGATATATGGACACCATGAAAAACACCCAAATCTGATGTTCATATAGCCTCTCTCGTATATATATATATATGATTTTAATATATATATATATATATATACCACACTCCATTTACTCCAAATATCTTTATTTTTCAATACCACACCCAATTATTGCTCCAAATACCTCTATTTCTCATCATTTATAATCTCACGTTACTAATAGTTCATCCTCTGCTTTTCGTACCGATCACAATATTTATGGACCCGGCGGTATTTATAATCTCATCTTACCATAATTTTACTACAACTAATCAAATAGCTAGTGGGACCATTAGATTAAATGTCCAATTCTGATACAAACAAACGAGGCGTAAGTGTATATGGAAGAATGCTCGAAGTGTATACGCATTTTAATTTGAAGTTTATGCAAAAGTACATGTGAAATAAAGAGCTTATTTAGTGCCAAAGTCAATAGAAGCTAGACTACCGAACTTGCTTAGTGCTTAGTGCTTAGTACAATTTTGGGAAAACTACATTACAACAAAATACATTTTTGGCAACCAATCTTAATAAGAAAATAATTCTTTGTTGCTAATTCATACGATTTGGGCAAGAAAAATAATTTTGATGCAGAAAAGTTATGTTTTGACGATAAATTCGAATTAGTTGCTGATGCGTGTATTTTTGGCAACAAATAATCTTAACTTCTTGTTAAAACCCAGTATCTAAGGCAACAAAAAGAAAATTTTGATACTAAATATATAAAACTTGAGTAACAAAGTGAAACTAATTGCGAAAGGTATTATTTTTTTAGTAATGAAATTTGGTCACTATTTAGTGTTTTTAATTGGAAAAAAAGTAGGGTTGATAATTCATCCTTCTAAATTACACGATGTTATAATAATTGTTGTTCTTAAGTATAATAGGAAATAAATTCCCCTTTCTTGATAATTCACTATTATAATTAAGAGTTACAAAATAATATTATTACCTTTTTCTAATACCAATTTAATATAATTATGCATTTGATTAACCGGTACTCATCATAATAAAGCTCTATGATTTAAGGAATTTTATCTACTCACCCCCACTCACTTGAGCACGTCTTTCTCTCTCACCACATATTTTCCTAAAATATAGCTCACATGTATATAATGAAAAAAAAACAAAAAACAGTAATGCTGTAGAACATTGACTCAACCAGACTGATTACCAGACAATCATTTATTTAATTTTTAGAATTATTTTGACATCCAAGCAAAACAAAAATAAAACCTCAAATATAATATTTATGAAACCATAGTTGAGACTACTTTAAACTTAAATAATAATTAAAAATATTTAAAATTTTAATATATTTTATTTGACGATTAAACAAAATAAAAACTCAAATATAATATTATAGAACCCTATTTGAGAATACCCTAAACTTAAATATTAATTAAAAAAATTTAAAATTTTAATGATTTTAATATATTTTATTTGAATATTCAACAAAATAAAAACTAAAATATAATATTATAGACCCCTATTTGAGACTAAGTTAAACTTAAATATTAATTAAAAATATTAAATATATGGCCGAATAGCAGACTCTTAAATTTTGGGGTGAAAATAAAATTCTAAATTTACATTAAGTACTAGTGTGGTGAGTCTAGTTGAGTTTATCGGGCTCATTAGCATTATTAAAAAAAATAGTAATGTTATAGAACCAGACTAACTCAACCAGACTGATTATCAGACATTCATTTATGTAATTTTTAGAATTCTTTTGACACCCAACTAAAACAAAAATAAAATCCCAAATATAATATTTATGTAACCCTAATTGAGATTACACTAAACTTAAGTATTAATAAAAAATATTTAAAATTTTAATGATTTTAATATATTTTATTTGACAATTCAACAACATAAAAACTCAACTATAATATTATACAACCCTATTTGAGACTACTCTAAACTTAAATATTAATTAAAAATATTTAAAATTTTAATGATTTTAATATATTTTATTTGACGATTCAAAAAAATAAAAACTCAAATATAATATTATAAAAGCTTATTTGAGACTACCCTAAACCTAAATATTAATTAAAAATGTTAAATATATGACCGAATAACAGACTCTTAAATTTCGGGCTGAAAATGAAATTCTAAATTTACATTAAGTACTAGTGTGTTGAGAATTTGGTTGAGTCTATCTGGCTCGTTAACATTATTAAAAAAAAACAGTAATGCTATAGAACCAGACTGACTCAACCAGACTGATTATCAGACAGTCATTTATGTAATTTTTAGAATTCTTTTGACACTCAACCAAAACAAAAATAAAACCCCAAATATAATATTTATGAAATCCTAGTTGAGACTAACCTAAACTTAAATATTAATTAAAAATATTAAAAAATTTAATGATTTTAATATATTTTATTTTACGATTCAACAAAATAAAAATCCAAATATAATATTATAAAACTCTATTTGAGACTACACTAAACTTAAATATTAATTAAAAATATTTAAATTTTTAATTAAGATGCATTCCATTTTTCAACTCTCTGTAGTTATAAAAATGGAGGCATTTATAATTTAATTTGTAGCATTTGATTAATGATTTATGCCAAGGTTATGTTTCTTTAGTACATGGTAACTTCTAAATTTATTCCGAAGTATTAATTTGTATGTGTGCAAGTTTAGTTTTCACTTTGGCGGGTAAATTTGTAAAGCATGGACCCCACTATAACATAAACTAGTATGCTGAAGATGTGGTAGAGCACCCATTTTGCTTATTTGGCCTCACATCCCTTCATATTAGTATATATTCTTTTGATGTCTAAATCTAATAAATATTATATTCTAGTTTTTGAAAACATTTTAGATCTATGTATAACAAATTACAAATTACGAAGCTCAAGATTTGATTAAAAACCGCAAAAGTAAGTCTTATTCATTGTTAGTTTTATTAGTATTTGAGGAAGACATTTTTTCCGCAGGAGACTTCAACTCTGATGTATGCACATTTATAACAGATTACAAACAAATCAAGGTTAAACACATAAGGACAAAAATAACAAAAAATACCGCAAAAGCAACATTAATAAATAAAAAAAGTTGCTAACATTATAATTAAGAAGCTCAAGATTTGATTACAAACCTTAAGAGTTATTAACTGGTATATAGATTATTATGATAGAAATTATACAAGTTTGGATATAAGCTTTTAGCAGCGGATAACCGTCCTAAACTTTACGAATTCTCAGACCATACGCAACAATATATGCTAAAAAAACTCTACATTCCGCGCACAAGAAATATACTCAGAAAGACCCTGCATTACGAGCAAGAAATATACTCAAACTTTTATAAGTAAATCTAGCATAAGTAATAAACTTGTAAAATTTTATAATTATATTCCTTCTTGAACAAAGTTACCCTGACTACAAACATAACATGAGTGAGTAGGTCTTCTTAACCCCAACAAATTCCCAATAACATGTGGATATACAAATGAGATGGAAAAATTGAAGGTGGTATAATTGTTTCATTGATTTAAGAAAGAGAGACAAGGTTTAGAGGATGGATTTTTAAACTCTTTATTTTCTGAAAAAACGCTGAGACCGTAGATTTAATCTACGGTCTACAGTGGTTCACTGTAAACCGTAGATTAAATCTACGGTTTACAGTCATTGTTTTTCAGATTTTTTGCTTTAAAAATTAAAATTAAAAATCTAATAATTAAAATTAAAATACTGAATGCCTTATTAAAATATTTTTTTCAAATTAAATATGATTTTTTTAATAAAAAAACTAAATGTCTTATTTTTAAAATTTTACATAAATAAATTACCAATATTCTAACAAACTCTCAAAATTTACACAAAATTTACAAAAAAAAAAGTTGATTTGATAAATTTTATAATTTTGGTTCATGTTATATTTTTGTCAATTGTATAAGTTGATATTTATTGAGTGATTAACTAAATTATCAATTTTTGAGAAGTTTTTTTGTTTGTTTTTAAACATTTATATAACGCAATATGAAACATTAACTAAGTCGTCAATTTGGTGTCAATAATCAGTTTTTTATTTTTAATTTTATGTAAATTACTCTTTTTACATAAATTAAAATTCTAATAATTAAAATTAAAATACTGAATATTTTTTTCAAATTAAACATGATTTTTTTTTAATAAAAAAACTAAATGCCTTCTTTTTAAAATTATACATAAAATAAATTACCAATATTCTAACAATCTCTCAAAAAAAACACAAAATTTACACAAATTTACACAAAAAAAATTGATTTGATAAATTTTATGTTTTTTGTTCATGTTATATTTAAGTGTATAAGTTGATATTTATTGAATGATTAACTAAATCGTCAATTTTTGTGAAGTTTTTTTGTTTGTTTTTAACACTTGTATAACGCAATATGAAACATAACTAAGTCGTCAATTTGGTGTCAATCGACAATTTTCTTGAATGAAACAATCATAAATTATATAAATTTCATAAAAGAAATTAACCCAATATGCAAACATGAACTAAATTTCATAAAACAAATTTATTAAACATTTGTTTACATCATATAAATTTACAACAACTTGGAAAAAATAGTAATTTACATAAAATTAAAAATAAAAAACTGATCATGGACTTAGGTCTATAGGTTCTTCTTGATTTGCTTTTTGCTTTCCCGATTGCTTTTCCAGCGCCATATATAACTTGAAATTTGGTCGAAAAAGTTCCTTCCATGGTGCAGCTGTCTCAGTGCGTGTTTGTTCCCACCGTGCTATAATTCCTGGCATTGGGAAGATCCCTTCTTCTTTAGGAATAACCTGAGCATAGTGACAACTGTTGACGAACACCATTACAGTCGGGATGTAATTTGTCGTTCCCCGAGGCGGACCAGTATAAAGAGGTAAAAAAGTACTGTTCCACACGTTTACCCCTCCATCATTATTTTGCCATGAGGACAACAATACAATTGGAATATTGTAATGAGAAGCAATTAAAAACCCATAAGACGGAAATCTCATTCATTTGTCAGTAGGTGCGGGATTTGTAGGATGATAAAAATTTAAACTTGATAAAATATAATCATACCGGTAAGCTT
This sequence comes from Primula veris, assembly GCA_963682055.1. Taxonomy (NCBI): domain Eukaryota; kingdom Viridiplantae; phylum Streptophyta; class Magnoliopsida; order Ericales; family Primulaceae; genus Primula; species Primula veris. Next base: position 19,341,502 of record OY821740.1, read on the forward strand.
CAAAGCCAACATTCTCAAACAGCTCATAATAAACACCTTTCATTTGCTGCAGCTCTTGAAACAACTCACATCTTACCGCATACCAATCATCTTCCCCATGCTGTTTACCCGTCGCATTTGCAAGTACCCGGAACCCACAGTTACCATCCCCACGCACATCATAAACTGTTTCGATGTAACTATGTAACATGACCCATATTTGGTCACTGTACAGGAAGGTTGGCCTATTGGGGGTGGGTTTAGGGTTCTGGTTTCGCGGCCTCCTAGTTGGGTTTACCCTTACCTCCGGTGTTTCATCCGCATTGCCTTTGCCCTTGTCCCTACTAGCACCAGCACTCTGTTCCTCCACATACTCCCATCCCGACTTATCCCTCTTACTAGATTTGTCGCCTTTTCTAGGTCTCCCCCTATTTACTCTCACTTCGGGGTCACTGATGGATGTTCTGGCTGGTACGGTTATCTCTCGGAGTTGTGTTTTCATATGCCGTTTTTCAACATTAGTTTTGCTAGCATAAACACTTTTAAACTCTTCTAGATCACCATCTACCCCATAATCATCAGTGTTCCCATTATCATCAATTACGTCTAATTTTTTCCAGAATGGATGAATATATTCTAGAGGAAGAGGCTTTCCGAATAAAATATGTTCACTCATAATATGATGACAAGGTAAACCGTGAGACAATTTGAAACCGCAAGAACAATTCTCATCAGCCTGGCCACTACATTTTTTGTGTTCTTGGAATAATAAATCAAAGGCATAGTGTGTGATATACGACCTAAGATTTATAAACAGAGGTGTTCGTTCAGAATGTGGAAAATAAGACTTGCATTTATCCAACTTCATCTTAATATCCTCAAACTGTTTTTCTAGAATTCTATTGACCTCTATCCAAACGGTTTCAAGCGTGCCAGTATTTGTGGAAGGGGATCTTTTCAGCTTAGCATGTTGTTGTTCGGCTCGATTGCTAGTTCTGTTACCTAGATGTGTTGTATGGTTGGTATAGCATGCAACAAACTTTTCAGCATAATCATTTAAAAGCTTGTCTACATACTTAATCACAGCATGGTACGATTTGTAAGAGGAATTGAAATTAGTTCGGTTATGATTGTACTCCTCTATTGACTCAGAATCAACCAATAAACCCCAATCATCTAGAAACGTTTGCCACTCCTCGTCAGGGATCTTTTTACGGCAGTTTTTCAAAACATTTTTTGCAATATGAAAAGTGCACAAAATATGATGAAAATCGGGAAAAACAACGGACAAAGCATTTGATAAGGCCATTTCTCTGTCGGTTACAAACACCCTAGGTAGTATACACCCCTCCAATGTAACTTTAAATTTTTCCAATGCCCATATATAACTTTCCTTTGTCTCGTCACTCATGAAAACAAAACCTAAACAATATGTTTGGTTCGTTGATGTCATTCCTACGACTTCTAGAAATGACATATTAAAACGGTTTGTCCTATATGTACAATCCATTAACAAGACAACAGGAAAAGCTTTGAACATCCTTATAGAATCGGGGTGTGCAAAAAACAAGTTCTCAAGGCAATGGGTTGATGGGTTCATATTATAGTAGAATGTGTAGCGATGTCTATCCAACAAATTAAAAAGTTCCTGTATCGGGTTTCTACCATCTCGTTCTTTAAATTTCAGTCCGGCCAAAAAATTATGTATCATTTTAGTGTTTGATACATTGTCAGGATTTCGATTTTTAATGGCCTCTAATATTGCACCAACTTTAAAACTACTTTGCCTTAAAGTTTTAACAATTTTTTTTTCATCTTGGGTTAAACGAGCACGTCGTGCTTGCCCTTGGAGGTAAGTTGGAGGTGGGTGGTTATGTTGTCCATTTTCTACGTGACACATCCATTCACCATTAACTACGTAACCTTTAATGAAAAATGGACAGTCTTTTTTCTTTGTACCTGAATTTACGGAAGATGGTTTCTTTTTTTCGTAAACCCCCGATTTATCGCACACAATATCAACATACGGTGTTCTGCTCCCATCACCCCCTCCAGACCTACGAATCGTAAGGATGAAACCCCAATTCCCAGCCACATCAGCAAGATCAGCAAGCATTTCATCCCTTGTTTCCCAAGTCAATTCATCAACTTCAAAGTGCTCTGAATAATCAGTTAGCTCATCGTAAACATGAAGATGATATATACCAGCATAAATTGTTAGTAGATAAGGAGAAAAACAACATAAGGACCATTTTATCACATTTCCCAAAACTTGAAACCATTCCTTACAACTGATCAGAGCTCAGAAGTGTAGAAGTTCAAATACAAACTATGGGAACTAACCTTCAATTTATAACAATTCATATTATAACAAGAGTGATCAAGTGATAAAAGCATGCAATAACTTCTTTAACACCTGACCCATATATATAAATCACCACAAAGAAAAAGTGAGACGATAATTATATTCGACCATGCTTGTTTACAGTGGAGTATAAAGATTTACAATTTGTAACTATGTATTACAAGTGGTATAAAGATTTTTTTTATGTATATTAATTATTAATTATACCCACTTATTAGCTTAAAATGTAATCCAGTTAGTATATATATATATATATTCGTTATTTAGTATATCAATTGCAAATTGTGTATATAAAGATGATATAAGATCGGTCTCACATACAATTAAAAATATACCCCCTCTTATACCGTGAATAAAAGTAATATCGAACATGGGAGAAACGCATACGAAAGGCTTCAATGGATCTATTTTTATTTCGAATCGTACAAAATATACTTTTCTCTATTCAGTATCTATTATATGTGGGAGTGGTTTACTATATTGGTTGGTATAATCAAAAGCGACCGCATCATATACATGTTTATCATCTCCATGCTTTGGCAGTTCGGCATTGTAAACAATTTTAAAGTTATAACTTATAATTATCATTGCATGCATGCTATTCCAGATTTTTTAAAATTTAAGTCAACAGCATGATAGAAAATCAATCTTTGATAAAAAAAATAATAATCTTTTTTGCAGAACTAGCTAGCTAGTTTAAATTTGGATTCAAGTTTTGATGACAAATGTTAATTGTGATACTTTATAATTAACGTTACCGTTTTGCTAAACTTATCTATCCAACCATTTGTAATTCAATACATCTATCTCCATATTCATGTCAACTGTCTATTTTATTGCTTTAAGCAACATCATATTGATAGATTATTTGCTTCATACGAGTTAATGTCAATAATCCCATTTATATATAAACATAACATTATGTACACACGTAACTTATTACATCATGTGATATAAATATATGAACTAAAATTGATTGAAAATTGACAAGTCAGCTGATGCTTTATTTGATACACGAATAAGAGTGATATATGTGTGCCAAATGGCAATTAGCTTGGAGCAAAGTTAAATAACTGTATCAGTTATAATTTTGATTAATATTGTCTTTGAATTTTTATCCGATAGCTAAAATTAATTGTGAAAAAAGATCATCTAATGCACATTCCGGGCGCTATTTAAAAGCCAATAAGACTACTGCATGAGATTAATTTCAGCCGTTGCAACTCTTTGAAAATTGTTACGAGTTGGTGTCTAAAACTAGATCTCCATGGTGTGTAAATAGTGCCTTTTGATAAATGAAACTTTAGAATTGAGAAATTGTATGATAATAGTGATAATTTTGAATTCAAGCGAACTTGGATGAGTCAATTGGCCTGTTGAATTGGACAACTAAAACATAACCACATCAATAATGCATAATTATCCCTACAGGAAAATTATTATGATAAATTTCAAGCGGACTTGAGTCGGTAGACGTGTTTGAAGTGGACAGCTAAAACATAACCACATCAATATATGTATAATTATCTCTAAATAAAAATTAGTATAATAATGCTCGAATTACTCCCTCTATCTTGACGTTGGAAACACGCCTCATCATGTTAAATAGATGATATTTTGTTCATGTTATCGTTCTATTTTATATGTATATATAATTTATTTCTATCGTTTGTTTAAAAAAATATGCAAATTTTGACTTTTTATATTATTTTCTTTAGGTATTTACAGATTTTTTTTTTTAATAAAGACTTTATAAATTCCATAAAGGGTAAATTAACAAAATATATTACCTTTTAAACTAAATTAACAAAAACATATCCAAAATTTTTTCATTATCGAAAACATATCAAACAAATTTAATGTTCTTTATTCTCTTTTTTCTCTATCTCATCTTACTCTATCTCTCTCCTCCATTCTTTTCTCTCTCCTCCATTCTCCTCTCTCTCGGCAGAGTCTTTTTTGAGCTGTCGAATCATTCAAATGAGGTTCCAAATTGCTCAAACGAGGACCTGGTTAAAAACCAGGTCCACGTCCTATTTTATTTTTATTTATTTATTCAATTAATTCCACTCAATTTCATTACAAAATAAATAACTCTAACACCACTTCATTACATCTCATTACACTTCATTTATCTACAAAATAAATAAATTTACTCACTCTATCACACTATTAATTAATACATTCCTCTGCTTTTTTTTTCATTCAAACTAAATACAAAATTAAAATATTTTATAATCATAATATTATATCAAGTTAACACTTTCAATTAATTTATATTTTGCATTTTTTTATTTATTAATTTTGTTACTTCCGAGTAAATAATTAAATTGTTTCCAAAAACCATACACGTCATTATTTCCAAAAACCGGACGTATTAATAATTTTAGAAGTGTGGGTAGGTAAAGGTGGAAGAAAATAATAACGTGTAGGGTTTTTGGAGACAATTTAATTATTTACTCGGAAGTAACAAAATTAATAAATAAAAAAGTGCAAAATATAAATTACTTGAAAGTGTTAACTTGATATAATATTTTAAAATATTTACTCGGAGGTAGAATGAATTGGTGTTAGGGTTATTTATTTTGTAATGAAATGGAGTTGAAATCACGGACGTACTATTTGAAATCAAATCAAGCACGAATTTAAAAAATCATGGACGTACTATTTGAAATCACGGAAGAAAATAATGACGTGTATGGTTTTTGGAAACAATTTAATTATTTAATCGGAAGTAACAAAATTAATAAATAAAAAAATGCAAAATATAAATTACTTGAAAGTGTGAACTTGATATAATATTTTAAAATATTTACTCAGAGGTAGAATGAATTGGTGTTAGGGTTATTTATTTTGTAATAGAATGGAGTTGAAATCACGGACGTACTATTTGAAATCAAATCAATCACGAATTTAAAAAATCACGGACATACTATTTGAAATCACGGAAGAAAATAATGACGTGTATGGTTTTTGAAAACAATTTAATTATTTAATCGGAAGTAACAAAATTAATAAATAAAAAAGTGCAAAATATAAATTAATTGAAAATGTTAACTTGATATAATATTATGATTATAAAATATTTTAATTTTGTATTTAGTTTGAATGGAAAAAGAAAACAGAGAAATGTATTAATTAATAGTGTGATAGAGTGGGTAAATTTATTTATTTTGTAGATAAATAAAGTGTAATGAGATGTAATGAAGTGGTGTTAGAGTTATTTATTTTGTAATAAAATTAAGTTGAATTAATTGAAAAAATAAATAAAAATAAGATAGGATGTGGACCTGGTTTTTACCTCGTTTGAGCAATTTGGAGCCTCATTTGAGTGATTCGACAGCTCAAAAAAGATTCTGCCCTCTCTCTCACCAATTATTCTCTGTATCTCTATCTAATCTTACTATATCTCTACTCCATTCTTCTCTGTATATTTCTTTCATATCTCATTGTATCTATCTCCACTCCTCCACCACGAAAATCCGCCACTGACTACCGAACACCATCTAAATTATATAAACATCCATATAAATATAAATACAAATATCTACATACGTAATATACAAATATTACACTGATTGATACCCCGTAATATATGAAAAATATATGAAATTGGTAAAATTATTTTCTATTTATTGAGGTTTGAGACTATTGTAAACTTCGTGGGTTTCAAGTTGAAAGAGAGAATCCATATGTACAGTATTGAGAGAAATCCATATGTAGGGTACGAAATTTTGAAATTAGGGTATGAAGTTTTGAAATTAGGTTATGAAGTTTTAAAATTAGCATATAAACTCATTTTTAGATATTTGATTGTGATTCAGAACATTTAGTGTACGAAATTTTAAAATTAGGGTATGACGTTTTATAATTAGCATATGAATATTTTGTGAGTTTTTAGTCATTTTTAAAGAGAGATGGGTGATTAACACGTATTAGAAAGAGCTGTGATTATCGTTTGATAGAGAGACACGTGCGATTAGAGAGAGAGAGAGTTGCGGTTAGAGAGAGAGGGGTTAGATTAGAGAGAAAAGTTAGATTAGAGAGAAATGTTAGATTATGGCCCGATTAGAATTCGAGAAATAATAAGTATATATATGTATGTTTTTGATAATTTAAATTATTAGAATATATTTTTATTAATATAATAAGGATATTATTTTAATTAATAGCCCCTCCATTTAAAAAAAAAAAAAAAACCATACTAGGTAACTCTTATGCCGCATCATGTTAAGTCGTTATCAACAAGATAATTCTCACTTAGTCAAATCCATCTCAACGTAGGGTCTGACTAAGATAATACCTACGGAGTACAATTTTGGCTAAACAAAATTGCGGGTTATTACTGGAAACTCTTTTTCGTGGGTCAACAAAAAAATTAGGAACTCTGTGTGATTGATTTATATTTGAAAGGTAGTACCATACAGCGACTCTTTAATTAAAGTGAGTTGAATTGGACAACCAAATGATCTGTAATCACGTCAATATAATAATGATCTATTTGATGAAATTTAGTGGTCATAATATTAGTAGAAGTAGAACTTCTTTAAGTCATCTCACTAGGAACCAGTATAATTATGAGTCATAAAATCGTAGATAAAAGTTTTATGTCTTCTTAAAACGAAATTAAAATTTTATGCGTAAATAGCCATCTTTCCATTCGGAAAACTCGGATGCGCAGTATTAAGATCAAGATTAATGTAATTTACAAAAGGGGGGCTCACACTCTCTCTGTGACTCCAAATATCAAGACATGTTGGATGGTTTTGTAGGCTGTCAAAAGGCTAAAAGATAAGATGTTTTAATGAAATTAAAAAGACATGAAAACTAAAAACTACGTGTAATTTTAACCGGTCAATAACTTGTATAAAAATTATCAGAATAAAATTTTTAAAAGTTAATCAAATAATTCAAATATTAAATTATATGATTTAGTTTTAAAATTTTTTATTTCGACAATTTTGATACATGTTATATACCGGTCAAAATTGCACCTAATTTCGTAGAAGACAATTATTTGGAAACGGATGGAGTATATAAATATATATATTAGATTTTAGGTTTTTGTATTGTTCTACCATTTGGTTAAACCAACGTAAAATTTATCAAAATTAATAATATTTTATTATTTTAATTAATATTTAAATCTAGTTTGAGTTTTTATTGTGTGGTAATCTAGTTTTTAATTTAATAATTATAATTTGTCTTCTATATAATAAAAAGAGAAAAAAATAAAAAGAATCATATGTAATTTAATACTTCATCTTATTGATAGGCAATAGGACATGACTTACAGGAAATAGAAGCGTTGTACATGCAAATTGGAAATAGTTATAATTGTTGTGTGACATATTAACTCGGTATATATATATATATATATATATAGGGGAGAGATCCATACACACATAAAAAAACACATTATGTTTATACATCAATCACAACCCTTCATTTACTTACTTTTAATTGTCAAGATTATGTATAGATATAGAGAGATATATATATATAAAAGACAATAGACGAAGTATTTATTCATTAATATGAGTGTTAGAGAGATAAATCAAGAGATCGATGCGAGATCGACCAAGGTGACACAAGATCGACCAAGGGGTGGACCTATCTATCAGGTTTCTTGAACAAATGCGGAATAAAATCAATGATAAAAAAATAACAATAAATAAAAGCCAAACTAAAGACCGCGACCCGTCACCTATAAAGATGTGAGAACCTTGGTATGATTAGATGGTATGGAACCGCGACCCGTCACCTATAAAGAGGTGAGAACCTTGGTATGTGAAGACGCCACAAACGGTTGCGGGATACCGATTGATAAGTCAGTTTTGAACGCTACAAGGTAACCCCTTGATAAGTTCGGAAAGTTCAATGAAGAACCAAAGAGAAAACTCTCAAATATATTAATCAAAAACTTGATATTTACAATCTGATTTGACCCCTATTTATGCTTGGAACAAGCCTCCAAGAATTGGGAAAGTCTAAAGAAGATAAGTTCAAAATTACAATAAATTCATATTGGTATCATAAAAATGAGTGCTTAGAATTCTCCAATACATTGAATAATCAGCCTCCATGTATTTAAATCTTCTAGAATCAGCCCCCTTTTGGTTCATGCATGTAAACCCACGAAATTATCCTTTAATGTGGTGTCTTGAATAGCTCCAATCAGGTTCACAAAGTAATGAGTTTCGTTTGGACTTGTCACGGCTGTGTTTAAGCTTCTATCAGCCTCGTTTATTCTAAGTGTGAGTGCGTTCTTTCCCTCGTCATCGCGCATACCTTGCAACAGCACGTTAAGCGCTTCCTTGAACCTTTTAGCTCTAGCTCTCGTAACTGGTCCGATTGGAACTTGCAATGCGTCTCTCGGTGTAGCGGTCATGATCACATCATCTCCTCCCTCTTGAAAAGGATTTGTCCTCAAATCGTCACCAACATCAAAAGGAGATAAGTCAGAAACATTAAAACTAGTGCTTACACTGTACTCACCAGGAAGATCTAATTTATAAGCATTATCATTGATCCTTTCGACCACTTGGAACGGTCCGTCTCCCCTAGGAAGCAACTTCGATTTTCTTTGAACGGGAAACCTCTCCTTCCTCATATGAACCCAAACCCAATCACCTGGTTCAAACACAACTTTCTTACGACCCTTGTTGGCCTGGATAGCATATTGTTCGGTCCTCCTCTCAATATTTTGCTTTGCTTTTTCATGAATTTGCTTGACAAACTCAGCCTTTTTTTCCCCATCTAAATTAGTACGCTCACCCATAGGTAATGGAGTCAAATCCAAAGGTGTTAAAGGATTAAAACCATAAACAATTTCAAAAGGTGAAAATTTAGTAGCTGAATGTACACTTCGATTATAAGCAAACTCAACATGTGGCAAACATTCTTCCCAAATTTTTAAATTCTTTTGAATTATGGTACGCAACAGAGTTGATAAGGTTTGATTAACTACTTCGGTTTGACCATCTGTTTGGGGGTGACAAGTAGTTGAAAATAAAAGCTTAGTTCCTAACTTACACCACAAAGTTTTCCAAAAGTAGCTTAAGAATTTGGTATCCCTATCAGAAACAATAGTCCTTAGCATGCCATGCAAGCGTACAATTTCTTTAAAGAACAAATCAGCAATTCGTGAAGCATCGTTTGTTTTATTACAAGGAATAAAATGTGCCATTTTAGAAAATCTATCAACGACAACAAAGACAGAATCCATGCCTCTTTTAGATCTCGGTAATCCTAGCACAAAGTCCATAGAAATGTCAATCCAAGGCTCACTAGGTATAGGCAATGGCGTATACAAACCATGAGGTTTAACTTTAGATTTAGCTTGTTTACAAGTTATACATCTTTCGCAAATTCGTTCGACATCTCGTTTTAAATGAGGCCAAAAGAAATGTTCTTGTAAAACATCAAGAGTTTTAGTTATACCAAAATGCCCCATTAAACCACCACCATGTGCTTCTTTAACAAGTAATTCTCTTAAAGAACAATTAGGCACACATAGCCTATTTCCTCGAAACAAAAATCCATTATGCCTATAAAACTTTTCAAACCCAGTTTTCTCACATGCTTCAAAAACATTTTTGAAATCAGAATCATCAACATATAAATCCTTAATGTACTCAAAACCAAGTAATTTCGAATCTAGAGTTGAGAGCAATGTATACCTTCTCGAAAGCGCATCAGCCACAACATTCTCCTTACCTTTCTTGTACTTGATTACAAAAGGAAATGATTCGATGAACTCTACCCACTTGGCATGTCTCTTGTTCAGCTTATGTTGACTCCTCAAGTGTTTCAACGATTCATGATCGGTGTGAATCACAAATTCCTTCGGCCAAAGATAATGTTGCCAAGTTTCCAACGCGCGCACTAATGCGTAAAGCTCCTTGTCGTAAGTTGGATAGTTAAGGGCTGCCCCACTTAGTTTCTCGCTAAAATATGCCACGGGACGTCCTCCTTGTGTAAGAACAGCTCCAATACCTATTCCTGAGGCATCACACTCAATTTTGAAAGCTTTAGTAAAATCGGGGAGAGTTAGCAAAGGTGCATTAATAAGTTTATCCTTTATTAAATTGAAAGATGTTTCTTGTTCATCTCCCCATTTAAAACCAACATTCTTTTTAATAACTTCGGTCATAGGTGCGGCTAAGCTACTGAAATCTTTAACAAATCTCCTATAAAAACTAGCTAAGCCATGAAAACTTCTCACTTCAAAAACACTTTTAGGAACAGGCCAATCTTTAATTGCCTTAATCTTTTCTTCGTCTACTTCGATTCCTTTAGCACTAACAATATATCCAAGAAATACAAGTTTTTCCGTACAGAATTCGCATTTAGACATATTAGCAAATAACTTTTCTTTTCTTAAGACACTTAAAACAAGTTTCAAATGCTCAACATGGTCATCTAAGTTTTTGCTATAGATTAGAATATCGTCGAAGTAAACCACTACAAACCTGCCAATAAACATTCTTAAGACGTGATTCATTAGCCTCATGAAAGTACTAGGTGCATTTGTTAAACCAAACGGCATAACTAACCACTCGTATAAGCCATACTTAGTTTTAAAGGCTGTTTTCCATTCGTCTCCTTCTTTCATCCTAATTTAATGGTATCCACTTTTAAGGTCAATTTTACTAAAAATAGAGGAACCATGCAACTCATCAAGCATATCATCTAATCTAGGTATAGGATGGCGATACTTTACAGTGATGTTATTGATCGTGCGACAATCTACGCACATTCGCCAAGTGCCATCCTTCTTTGGAACAAGTAACACCGGTACCGCACACGGACTCATGCTCTCTCGCACGTACCCCTTTTCCATAAGCTCTCCCACCTGTTTTTGTAACTCCTTAGTCTCTTCGGGATTGCTTCGATAGGCTGGTCGGTTTGGAATTGATGCTCCCGGCACAAAGTCGATTTGATGTTCAATTCCCCTTATTGGTGGTAAGCCATTCGGTATCTCCTCGGGAAATATGTCCTTGAAATCCTGTAAAAGAGACAGAATAACACTAGGCAAAGTAGTTTTGTTAGCGTTTAAACAAGCCTCCTTGTACAAGAGTACAATCATCGGCTGATTTTGAAACAAAGCCTTTTTAACCTCGCTTTCTCTCGCATATATACTCACTTTTTTTCTCTCCTTTACATCTGATTTTTTTGAACTCTCATTCTTTTCACTCCTTTTCTTTTCATTCTCTTTCTTTTCACTCTCATATTTTTTTTCACTCTCTTTCATTCTCACTTGGTCGTCATACACCTGCCTTGGAGTTAATGGAACGAGTGTAATCGGTTTTGCATTGAATACAAAAGAGTATCGATTCTTATAGCCATCGTGTGTTACTCTCCTATCAAATTGCCATGGCCTTCCTAATAGAATATGCCCCGCTTGCATAGGAACTACGTCACACAACACTTCATCCTTATACCTCCCTATTGAGAATGAAACTAACACCTGTTTTAGAACCCCTAACCTCGCCACAATCGTTCAACCATTATAATTTGTAAGGTTTCGGATGTTTCGATGTTTTTAAATTCAGTTTCTCCACCATAATGCTACTAGCAACATTGACACAACTCCCACCATCAATAATCATACTACACACCTTATCGCTAACGTGACATCTGGTATGAAAGATGTTCTCGCGTTGTATCTCCTCCTCGTCTTCCCTAATCTGAACACTTAACGCCTTCTTAGCAACTAATATCACCCCATCGACCGGATGTTCTTGCTCGTTATCGTCTTCGTCTTGGCTATGTTCAGATTCGCCTTCCGATTCAATCTCACCATCTTCCCTCATAATCATAGCCCTTCGGTTTGGACAATCACTAGCATAATGTCCCCTTCCTAAACATTTGAAACATTGTACATCTCGATTTCTAGAAGCTTTCGGTTCAGATTTACCTTGACTCGATGTAGCTTTATCCTTCGTATCCTTTGGTGTTTCGGTTTTAGGTTTCGAATAGGTCTTTTCCTCCTTTTTACTCCAGTTTTGGTTCCATGAAGTTGAACCATATTTTTGTCCTATTCGTGTGGAACTCTTCGCCTTCAACTGTCTCTCTACTTTGATAGCCATGTGTACCATATCTTCTAACTCCACATAGTGTTGTAACTCTACTACGTTAGCAATCTCCTTGTTTAAACCGTTTAGAAAACGAGCCATAGTAGCCTCTCTATCTTCATCGATATCAGCCCGAATCATCGCTATCTCCATTTCTTTATGATAATCGTCAACACTTTTAGATCCCTGGGTGATTCCTTGTAACCGTCGATATAAGTCCCTATAGTAATGACTAGGAACGAACCGTTTCTTCATAATAGCTTTCATCTCAGCCCACGTTTCGATCGGTCTCTCTCTATTCCTCCTTCGACTAGTAACCACTTGATCCCACCAAACGATAGCGTAATCGGTGAACTCAACGGCTGCTATCCTTACTTTCTTTAGTTCTGAATAGTTATGACATTCGAACACCATCTCCATCTTCTTTTCCCACTCCAAATATAACTCCGGATCGTTTTTCCCTTGGAACGCTGGGATTTTCATTTTAATACTACTCATGTTGTCATCAACCCTATCTCCATTTCTACCTCGCCGATTTCTATGTCGATTATTAGCCCTAGGCAAAGTATCGTCCGATGCCCGATCATCTTCTTCCACCTCTTCTCCATCGCCGCCATTGTGATTATTTCGCGGATGCTCGTTATGGTTATTTTGTATTTCGTCGATTCGTTCGTTTATTCGCTCGAACTCAGCCGTAAACAACCTTCGCATTTCTCCCATCATCGCCTCCATTTGTAACCTTGTGTCGCCTCCTCCCGAACCCATTCGAGATGAACGTCGCTGCAAATAAAGTATTAGAACCAAAAATTTAAATCCTCACGCACTCCCTCAAGTGTATCGCTCGTAATTGTTCACTCGTCACTCGTGTATCACTCTATTGGCTTTTACCCTCTATTAATCTCACACACTCTGCCTTTTTCCACTCAAATATGTTCTCACTCGCTCAACCTTACCCACTCGTCGTTTCCTCTATAGGTTCTCTATGAACTTAATAAACCACAAGACGTTTACTTGTAGCGTTTAAGAGTTGGTAATGTGAACAAACTTTTTATAGAATGAAGTGACACACCTAAAAAATTAGAATTTTAACAATAGACACAAGTACTCGAAACGACAATTAGACAATCCTCTTTCGTTGGCACTTATATATATATTATTTTTTTTTGTGCTCTTTTTGGATCCCTTTAAATTTTATTTTTTTTGTTTGGCACTTTTTTTTTTTTTTGTGCTCTTTTTGATTCTTCTCTTTTTTTTTTTTTTATATATGTAAACGAGGATAACAAGACTCAACAAGAAATAGAAATGACTTCCTTTTTTTTTTTTTGACAACCTTTCAATAGAAACTTAACAAATCAGTATTTTTATTTTTTTTTCTGAAATAATTTTCTTTTTCTAATGAAAACAAAAATAACAAGACACTTAAAACCTTGATAGAGCCTAAGCTCTGATACCAAATGATGCGAGATCGACCAAGGGGTGGACCTATCTATCAGGTTTCTTGAACAAATGCGGAATAAAATCAATGATAAAAAAATAACAATAAATAAAAGCCAAACTAAAGACCGCGACCCGTCACCTATAAAGAGGTGAGAACCTTGGTATGATTAGATGGTATGGAACCGCGACCTGTCACCTATAAAGAGGTGAGAACCTTGGTATGTGAAGACGCCACAAACGGTTGCGGGATACCGATTGATAAGTCAGTTTTGAACGCTACAAGGTAACCCCTTGATAAGTTCGGAAAGTTCAATGAAGAACCAAAGAGAAAACTCTCAAATATATTAATCAAAAACTTGATATTTACAATCTGATTTGACCCCTATTTATGCTTGGAACAAGCCTCCAAGAATTGGGAAAGTCTAAAGAAGATAAGTTCAAAATTACAATAAATTCATATTGGTATCATAAAAATGAGTGCTTAGAATTCTCCAATACATTGAATAATCAGCCTCCATGTATTTAAATCTTCTAGAATCAGCCCCCTTTTGGTTCATGCATGTAAACCCACGAAATTATCCTTTAATGTGGTGTCTTGAATAGCTCCAATCAGGTTCACAAAGTAATGAGCTTCGTTTGGACTTGTCACGGCTGTGTTTAAGCTTCTATCAGCCTCGTTTATTCTAAGTGTGAGTGCGTTCTTTCCCTCGTCATCGCGCATACCTTGCAACAGCACGTTAAGCGCTTCCTTGAACCTTTTAGCTCTAGCTCTCGTAACTGGTCCGATTGGAACTTGCAATGCGTCTCACGGTGTAGCGGTCATGATCACATCATCACTGACCCTCTTTATATAATAGAGTGTATGGTTACATATGCTAAGAAAGTCCAAGATAAGTCCAATAGAATAAGGCCCAAGATGGCCAATAATATACTACAACACTTCCCATTTGAACGTTTTGATTTCTTCGCCTTCATGCTGTCGATCTGAGTCGAGTTCATTCGCAGTGCTAAACACATAAAAACTTTACAGCCGGAAAACCCAGTGTGGGATAAAGCCGGTATATAGGAGAGAAGTCTTGCGCTACTAGGCGAGCATTGTACAATCTCATTATTCTCATCACTTTTTCTTACGAATAACCAAATAAACGAACTCGTTTAACATTGGTGGTGTTAGAGCTACAGGTCCGAACACACTTTCGCTAAGTAGTCTACATGGATTGCAAGTTTCCATTAGTCTAGTCTATTCTCCGTTGACTTCAGTTAACGGTACATGGTTCCCTATCATAATATGTTCATATTATCAGTCGTTACCAAATATATGAACAAGTAATCAATAACAGTCTCGTTTCGCTTCAATATCGTCTAAAATATCATGATCGACAGATATTTCAAGATTCTCGGGATGAGGAGGAAATCACACATCTCCTTGATCCTTTATAATCTCGTGCGACAAACGAGTTTCAAGTCACCACATATGTAGCTGAACGAATTATAAACCGTTCAACTTCCTCGTATCTTGGGAAAGACGACAGACTGACGGCCGACACATCATCATTTGCTTGGTGGGTTCGGCCAAAACAACGTGTTACGACTGAAACACGGCGTCCGACAGGGACGTCTATCCTTGCAAACATTTTGCAACAGGTATAAATGATCTCGTGACATCTCATAAAGTCATTAAATGCATTTGGCATTAAATGCATCTCGTGACGTCTATCCTTTCGTTAGCTCTACTTGAACACGACCAGGAAAGACGGTGAGGGTGGAGGGCGCGAATGCCACTTAAAACCCGACCTCATTAGGACATCGACTTCCACCTATATTTTTCCTAGACATCGTATCCAAATAGGCGAGCCTAGTTGGGGAAGGTTCATAATTTTTTCAACTTAAATGTGAAAATATATGATTTCGCAAATTATCATATCATAAACATGGGAGTGTTTACATATATATATGTTGCTACTTTTGATATTTACTAATTATGATCAATCAGGACATAATATAGCACAATTTATACTAGCAAAATCTAATTATTATTATTAACTGTCATATGTGAAGATTTTATTCATGATAATTACAACATGCAAGCAAGTAATATATTCTTAATTACCAATTAATTCTATATTGTAATTTTAACATGCAAATGGTTAATTTACATGGAAACATATCAATTTATTCAATTAACATGTAATATTTATTCACTTGCCTTTTAATAAATATATATGCATGTGGGTGAATATTTATAGATCGAATATTGACTTTTATAACACATACATAATGTTTTTATACATGTAATATACTACATGGACTATCCGTGTAATTTCAACAAACTATATATCTATTTACGATATTATTACAGCTTCAGTCCATAATTTCATACAAGTTTCAGTTTAGTCCTTTAGTAATTAACATACACAATCAATAGTTTCAGCGAATTACAAAACAGTCTTACTGTTTTCACTTTGTTACAGATTTAATCTCACAGATTAATACATGTTGTACAATTACATGATTTTCGATTTACAACCCGATTATGTCTTTTACTGATTTTATTTATATGAAAATACAATTTTACAGTACATGATACATATTACAATCAATAGGTTTTTATAGACAATTTGATCATGGTAGACAGTAAAAATAAAAATAAAATCTATCATGTATAGGTTTTTTTTCCCAACAAATACATGCAGTTTGAGTTAAGGGTAAATTTTGGATTGGTCCATGAAAACAAAACTATTTAAGGATTGGTCCATGAAACTGAAACTAATTAAGGATTGGTCAATTTGCTGACATCATTAAAAAATTGCTGACGTCATCAAAAACAATTAAAAAATAAATTAAATAAAAAACAGTCTGAAAAATAAACAGTCTGAAAAATAAAAAACAGTCTGAAAAATAAAAAATACAACAGTCTGAAAAATAAACAGTCTGAAAAATAAAAAACAGTCTGAAAAATAAAACAGTCTGAACTTTTTTAAGTTATTTTAAAAACAGTCTGAACTATTTTTAAGTTACTTTAAAAACAGTCTGAACTTTTTTTTTTAAAACAGTCTGAACTGTTTTTTAAAAACAGTCTGAAAAAAAAAACAGTCTGAACTGTTTTTTTTAAAAAACAGTCTGAACTGTTTTTTTTTTGAGAAGATCTGAGGAATGGAACATTTTTTATGGCATGAGCTTTCATCTGTTGACAGTGATATATTATGTATGTTTGGGAGAAGCATTTAGATATTTAGAGGACAGATCATTAGTGTAGGATGTAAAGGTTTTTGAATATCATAAATTCATAATCCAAAGATGCAATCAGAGCAACACACTAGAGG
The DNA here is from genome assembly GCA_963682055.1 of Primula veris. Classification (NCBI taxonomy): domain Eukaryota; kingdom Viridiplantae; phylum Streptophyta; class Magnoliopsida; order Ericales; family Primulaceae; genus Primula; species Primula veris. Next base: position 19,358,685 of record OY821740.1, read on the forward strand.
GAAAGCACAGACAATTTAAAGATTTCCCAAGTTCCAAGCAAATCGAATATCAAAATTACAGAAGACAGTCATAGAGAGGAAATCACCCCGAATTTGACAGATCTAACAAAAAGAGTCTGAATCAAAAATATGTGTGTATATATATATCTCTGTGTGTATATATATATATATATATATATATATATATATAGATATACACAGATATATAGATATACATATATATATATAGATATATACATATATACACAGGCGGCGGTAGAGGCAGGCCGCTGGCGACGACGAGAGGGGGAGAAGCAGGCCTCCGACGGCAGCGGCGGAGGTGGAGGGAACGACGGAGGAGCAGTTGTGGGTTAGGTTTAGGTGAGTTATATATGTATGTAGAGAGAGAGGGAGAGAGAGATAGTTTAATGAGAGATGATTGAAGGTATCTGATATTAAAACATAATATATGTATTATATATAGTGGACCAATCCTTAATTAGTTTCAGAAATAATGGACCAATCCTTAAATAAATTTTATAGCCGGACCAATCCTTAAATACTTTTGTTTTCGTGGACCAATCCTTAATTTTCTCTTGAGTTAATGTATATGGTTTTATCAACAAATATGATTTTATAATTAACAATATGTGTGTTACGATCATACTTTAGTTATCCATATAAGTAACAAACTCTAATACACATGGATTATATACTACGTTATATTTATCATGTTTTAGTTATCCATAAAATAATACGTGCGATCACATATATGGAATAAATTATGTTTTGAATTCGGTACCTTACGCACGGTATGTTGGTGAAAGTCGATATAGCAAAACCCTAAAAACCCGAATAAACCTCAAGGTTTATAAATACCGAATATCTGTGCGTTTACCCAAACTCTCCAATATCCGTGAGCGTATATCCTATTCTCCGGGAGCAAAGTGCTGATAAAATTTTTTATGACATATTAGCTCGGTATATATATATATATATGAGATATGTATAGATATAGAGAGATATATATAAGATATAACAGACGAAGTGTTTATTAATCAATATGAGTGTTAGAAAGATAAATCAAGAGATCATTGACCCTTTTTATATAATAGAGGGTATGTTTACATATATTATAAAAGTCAAAGATAAGTCCTTGTAGCCGAAGAGTCTGGCATGCTCAGTCCAAGTGCCCTTTAATTAACGTCTAGAAAAAGCAACATAATTAGTTTAGGCATCTATCAAGAAAATTAAATTGTAAACGAACCCAAACAAACTGAACGAGTTCATTAACTGAAAGTTTTTTATGTGCGGTCCATGTTCATTTCAAAACGAACTGTCATTTAGGGTGGGTAAAAAATTTGCAAATTCAACTCGTACAGATTGGAACGGGTTGGGTGTCCAAAAAAAAATCAATCCGTCCCGTCCAATCCGCTATATATTTTGCGGATTAATTGGGTTAGGGTTGAGTTTTTCAAACCGCGGGTTAATCCGCCCCGACCCGTTTCAACCCTTAATATATATGTAATTATAAATATGTATAATTATATATACATTGTGTATTTAAAGATACCAACCTTTCATTATTATTATATTTTAGTTTTATTATTTGTTTCCGAATGTTCTAAACATATTTTTATTGATTTTAATTTATATTTCTCCTTAAAAAGTTAAATTTATTTTAAATTTTAGGTTAATTATGCAAACTATGAAAAATAAATTATCAAAATAAAAATTTAAGAATTAATTCCAACCTAACCCGTCCTAACCCGCAATTTATTTTGCGGGTTGAGTTGAAATTTTAATTGTAACGGATTAGGTTAAGTTGGATTGATATTTAAATTTTATCAACCCGCCCAATCCTCGTCCCGTCCGCACCCTAGGGTCATTAGCTAACTGAACAACAACACTTGGTTTGACATTATGATACAATTTAACTTTAGTCTTAACTCTTAAGGTTAAAGATTCTATTGGTGTATAGATGACAATAATTTTGTTATTATTGATTATTATCACAAAACTTACAGTGTTTGAAATATTCTTCAAATTTCTATATAACGTTGCTAATTATATGATAATAGATCATCCATATTAATTGTTTGATTGTATCACCGATAGACAAACCCAAAGTTGTATTGAGGATGATCATTTACTACATGAACGCTATATTATTTTTCATTTAATATGAACTGGGATGTTGCCGAGTCGAACACGAAAATCTGATGAACATTTAATTCATTTACACCTCTAAAATATATAATTGACTCTTAGCCGTCTCCGGTGATTAAGAGACTCGACACAATCTTTAAAGTGTAGGCCTTTAATGTATCGACTAAAACTCAGAATTCATGACCAATTGCATTTATAATAAAAACCGAATTAAACTTCTCATCAAACAATAAACAATTGCATTTATAAATAAAATCCCAAAAACTAAAAAAGAATATAAGAAAAAATACAAATCTAAGTACAATATACAATTTTAGGTTAATTTGTGGGGCTTTTAATTTTTCCCAACTAAATCCAAGTTAATCAGAGGCCTTTTTAGTTTTTAAAACATACATCTATAATCTAAAACAATAATAGAATTTAAATAAAATAGTTGGGATCAATCAAAAGTAGCATTTATTCAATTAATTGAACTTTTAGTATATAAAAAACTAACCTTTTGAGGCAGATAGATAAAGTTTTGGCAGTTTGGCAGAAATATTGGCTTTAGATACAGTATTTTAAAATCAAAAATGGCATATACTATATTTAATTGCATAAATAAATAAATAGAGATATTTTATAATTTTGTAATAAAAAAATTTTTGGCCCTACATAAAATTGTGGCCCAATGCTGGTACACAATGCTGGTACAAAATGAAATTCACATGCAGATACAAACGTATTGCTTCAAAATAAACCTAGAGGTTTTAAGCTGAACCAACCAGCTTTTCTCAAAACTTCAGGAAAACAAGCGCAAAATATGAAACTTCTTGCAAATTCATATGATCATTAGTTTAGTTTACTCGGAAAACAGCTCGTTCGCCAATCGCACCACAAACAATTATAAGTTTGCACATCTCTGTTTTTATTTCAACTCACAGAACAAAACACTAACTATTACTCCTTAATTACCTATATGAACAATGAATATGATATAATACAGGGTATAAAAGATTAAAATCAAAGCTTCTTATAATTTTTCATAAATATATATTAAGAAGAGTAATCAGAAGTGAAGTGCTCGGGGAATTTTAGGGTTATGGGTTTAGAAAAGGTATCAGCTTTTTACTGTGGTAACTTGCCTGAGAATTAATTTACTATGTCGTGAGAAATACACGAAACCTTGGTCTTCAGATGGGCGATTTTAACTTCTGTTTCTTCTTCAAGTCGCCTCACACTAATAAAGTAATAAGTAACACCTGAATCTCCATTACTCTGTCGTAATGATAAATCCGATCTAATTACAATAATTACTTAAAGGAGGAAAACCATAATTTTCCCGCTTTATCTGGCCACATAGGACAGAAGAAGAGATTCTTCTGTTTTTTCAATACGTAAATGGATCACCACATAGGTTAAAGATCTTATCATAAACTTATAGAAAAAGCAACAACAAGAGATTATGAGCGGGTTTTTGTCGAAGCTATCCAAACAAGGACACTTATCACTTTCAGTTCTAATTTTTTCTTTGACGCTCAATTATTTATCGGTAATCTATATTTTGGTTTCGGACTGAACCTAATTTAACTTCAAGTCTTTTTTGGTGTGTTTAGAATGTTGTTTTAATAGTAGACAAAAGAATTAATTATCGATAAATGATTGAACTTGAAGAAAGATCCAATATGCTCAGGCATATATTATTAACATAATAACGTCATGATAAAAACCCCTAGGCCCTATGTAACTATGTTAGTAAGGAATCTATGAACTTAAACTATTTATTGCATTAGCTGAAGCAAGTGCACTCGATCCTAAAAATAGACATTCGTTAAAATATTCAATAGTGATTTATATTTTATTTTTGCAATTAATTCTATAATGTTATACCAATTGGATATGTGATAAAACTTGAAGTTTTATTAATGATTGAACTGAATTACGTACGAACTGGTATATCAAAACTTTAACTCTGGTTGCTTTGCTAATTGAAAAGTACAATTGTAAGTAAATGTTGAAATGTATTGTGATATTTATATATGATACTTTCTAATGATTGTTTTACAGGGGAATCAAATTTTTCAGAGTTCGTAATGCACTCACATCTTTTACAGCTAACGGATAAAATAAACATAATCAAATGATCTAGATTTAGACATGATTTTTACAAAAAAAATATTATAATTTAATATATAAAATAAGATATATTAAAGTCATTGAGTTTTTTTTTTACTATTTTTAATTAATACTTAACTTTATGATAGCCTCAGGTAGAGTTGTATAATTTTATTTGAGTTTTTATTGTATTGTAAAGTTTAGTTTTTTAATTTACGAAATCATAGTTTGTATTTTATATTTTAAAATTATATAAAATAAAATTACAAGACTCACACGTAAATATAGACCATTGGATTGTGTAACGGATTAAACTTTAAAAGATGTCTAGAGAATTGGAATCCCTCTTTTTCTGACAGATTCCTCAGTAACTTTGTAGCGCAGTTTCTCATATAAACTAATTTTGATTGTTTCTCTCGGCTTCAAATTCAAATCTACGTATTCGATTTGAATCTTTCATCAATTGTTGGCCTTGTTATTTAATTTGCTTAGCTTCACTTTCACCACATGTATCAACTCTTTTTTTTTGTTGGGCATTTGCTTTCTAAAGATATTATTAGTACTATTATTGCTCTTATTACTAAAAATCAAGCTCCTAATGATTTTTCAGAATATAGACCTATCAACCTATGCATTTTCATTAATAAAGTGATTTTAAAAATTATGGCTAAGAGGTTATCTATTATTTTGCCTCTTATTATTTTCTCTAATCAAAGTGGTTTTATTCAGAACAGAGATATAGTGGAGAATATTCTATTGACTCAAGAATTTATTGCTGGCTTAAATAAAAAAAAAATAGAGGAAAAAATCTGTCTATTAAGCTTGATATGAAAAAACTTTATGATAAAGTTTCGTGACACTTTCTTATCCGTGTACTAAGAAAGTTTGGGTTCTCTGAGATCTGCATTGATAGAATATGAAGAATTATTTCATGCAATGAGACCTCTATTTTGGTGAATGGTGTACCTGCAGGGTATTTTTTTTCCTTCTAATGGATTGAGACAAGCTGATCCTATCTTATCAAGTTTTTTTATTATTTGCTCAGAAGTGCGAACTAGAAATCTTAATGCTTTAGTGGTCAACAAAAGTTGGAAAGTTTTCAAATCTCATCTACATGTTCCTATTATAATTCATATAGGTTTTGCATATGACATTATCATTTTTAGTGCAGCTGATAAAATATCTATTTAAAATGTGAAAAAGTTACTAAGAGATATAATGAAGATTCTGGGCAATAATTAGCTTGTACAAGAGTTTTTCTTATATTTCTAAAAGTGTTGTTAGATAACAAAAGAAAGATATTAGTAAGGAGCTGCAAATAGAAGTGAAAAAGACTCAGTTTACTTATCTTAGCCTGTAAGCTGTATTCTGGACATAAAAAGTATATGCTCTTCCATGAACTCATCCTGAAAGTGAAGAAAAAAAATTATCAAATTGAAAAAGTCAGTGGCTAAATATGGGTGGGAGACTTATTTTGATAAGGTATGTCCTCCAGTCTATTCCAGTGTATACATTATCAGCTATGAATCCGCCTAAACAGGTAATTAAAAAAGTTCATCAAATTTTGGCTAATTTTTTATGGGGGTCATCTGATCAAATTAAGAAGGATCAGTGGGTAAAGTGTAAAAAAGTTTGCTCACCAGTGGATGAAGGTGGTCTTGAATTAAGAAGTTTTAATGATATTTCTAAGACATTTGCAACTAAATTGTGGTGCAATTTCAGAACAAAAAATAGTTTGTGCTCTAGTTTATTGAAAGCTAAATTTTATAGAAATAAGCATGCTAATTGTGTTACTAATGGGAAATGTGACAATACTTGGACAAAAATGTTAAAAATAAGAAGTGGAGCTGAAAAAAAAATTGTTTGGCTCATATGTGAAGGTAATATCTCAATCAATCAAGATAACTGGATTGCTGAAGGCCCTTTAAAGGATCCTAACTTGGATAATAATATTATGGCTAAATATATCATCACTAATGGAGAGTGAGATAGAGGAAAAATAAATAACATAATTACTCAAAACTTGAGACATCTGTTTTCAAGTGATATCAATATTAATAAGCTAAGAGAAGACACTTCCATTTGGAAAATTAATAAGATAGGTAATTTCAGTATAAACTCAGCATGTGAATTTATGAGAAACAAGTCCTCTACAAACTGGATAAGCAAATTGTGTTGGGATAAAATCATACTTATGAAAATATCTTATTTTATCTGGAAATTCTTCAATAAAACTCTTCCACTGAATCCTGCAATTCAAAATTTGGAAATTATGGTGTCCTCTAAATGTGAATGATGTGTAAATAATTTAGAATAAATAAAACACTTATTCAGTACTGGGCCTATAGCTAAAGAAGTGTGGAACTACTATAGTAATCTATCGGGAGTTACAAATAATTAAGAGCAAGTAAGGGGCAAATTTATTTCTTGATGGTCTCAATCATGTATTGTTATCTCAAAATTTCAATGGAAACTCTGCAAAATTATACCTGTGTTTATTGTTTGAAAAATTTGGAAAAAAAGATGCAGTAGTAAATATAATAATAATAAAATTAATGGGACAAATATCTGTGTGGAAGTTAACAATTTGATTAAAAGGTAATCAGGCAAGGATAATTGTTTCCCCCCAAACTTTGATATTAAAGATGGGATCAATGTAATGCATAAAAAAGCTAAAAAGGTTAAAGTGGTAAAATGGTTATGTACTCCTAAATGATATAATAAAATCAATATTGATGGGAGTTTTAAAAGAAACACTAATCAAAGTGGTGTTGGGGGTGTAATGCGAAATGATCAAGGGATGTTTATTTTTAGGCTATTATACTTCAATTAACAGCAACTCTGGCTTTGAATCTGAAATGAAAACACTTTTAATGGGTGTTCAAATTGTTGAAGAAAATAATATAATTTTTGAATCAGATTGCTTACAATTGTTGAATATTATTCAAGGGAAGAGCAATTGCCTATGAGACTTAATGTATATTATGAATCTAATAAATCAGCAATTCAAAATACGTGAATTAAGAATTATGCATATAGAGAGAGAAGGTAACATGGAGCAAATCACCTGGTGAATTTAGGGTGTGATGAAGGCCCACTAGTTTTGAATTGTTTAAAAGACTTCTCAGATTATCTAAAGGGCGTATTTATCATTGAAGTACTGGTGATTTCTTATTTACGAATCAAATGATTTTTGAAGACTTTTGGAAAAACAAGAGAGACAATCTCTCATTAAAAGAGGAAAGCAGATGGTCTCCACTGTATTACGAAGATGTCAATATATCTGAAAAAGGGACGCGTGTTATAAGTTTTAGTATTTTATTTTTAAGTACTCAACTTTCTATCGGTTTGCAGTTTGAAACTCTATTTTGTAATTGCAACATTTTCCCACTTTTTACTATTGCTTTTTGTGGAGTTTTTTACCCATATTTCTAATAAATAAAAATATGGATTTTCCTCACTAATTATATATAAAAATTATCAACTCCCTTTTATCTTACGACTTCGTTTATTATTAACCAGATTACCAGACGTTTGATCTATTTATTTAACTCTTCAATTTATTACTATATAGTATATATTCATAATTGATATAGATGAAATTATTAGGCGTAAACACAGTATTACTATTACGCTGTCGAAAACTGTGTTTTTTAATGTTTCATTCAGAACTGTGGGATTTACAGCGTACTAATGCTAAGATTAGGATGGGCTAGTGGCAAATCTATCGTTGTGTGCAGAAATAGAAAATGTTTAAAATATGCTATACTGAAATAACGTATCTTTCGAGGATCCACCGATTCTATCAACAAGCTGAGCCGAGTCGACTTATTGACATCCTTTGCAAAAGAAATTTAAAATTAAACTTGAAGAATCAAGCTTTATGTTTGTAGGAATAAAGATACAACTGTAAAATTCAACAATCCATAACTTTAAAAAATTTCCTAGACGAAATTGGTACAGGGAATTATTCGGCTAAGTCTTATCAAGGAAATAACAACTTCAACATTATAATTTCAAAGAGGGGAACAGCTACAAGGAGAAAACACTATGGATTATGAAATTCATGTTCCCTCATATCTTCAGTCAGTCTCTCGTCAAAGTTATCTTCGAAAACATAAAAGAGAAAATTGTATGTAGAGTCTCATAGTTCGTCCTTTAAGTTACTATCATCATCACTCTTGTGCAACTCAGTCGTATCAGACTCTTTGGGTTTTTCGGTCGAAACTGGTTTCTGGAGCTTGAATGGAATATGGGCATTTTGCTTGAGGAACTTGTAGAAAGCTACAACTGTGCGATCACTATCCACAAGGATCTGCAAAAAAGAAATCACCGCAAAGAAACAAATAAGAAATTATAAAAGAGCGACATTATATACAGGATAAAATGCAAATTTTACTAACCGGGTCAAAACTCCTGCTACCAGCTGGAAAGAAAAGAAGAGTCGGGAATCCGTCAGCCTGCAAAACGAGAACAAAGTTTTACTTTAGTTATTCTTATTTTTTATTAAGCTTCTATGCAAGTGAACCTTCAAACCCAAATTAGCACCAATCGTATTTTAGTTGTTCTAAGTCCTAGAAAAACAGTATTCAGTTTGGATCAAACATTTATATTACGATGGCTATCGGGATATGGTGTAAGTTATTTCCTTTCAGGATAATATAAAACCATACCATGGCAACAGGGTAACTAGAAATTAAAGGGGATAAAGGAAAATTTCTTGAAAGAAAAAAAATACCTTAGCCCTAGGGTGTTCATTTGTGGTTCCATCCATCTTGGCAATAACTATTGAATCTATGCTTTTCAAATGCTTTGCAAGTTTGTTATATATCGGCTCTAGAGATTGGCAGTGTCCACACCAAGGAGCATATATCTGGCATAAAAATTACAAACCTGAGGCAAATTTTATTATTACCCAAATTAATCCGAGAAAAGAATAAAGCGCCAATTACCTCAAGAAGAACATCTTTCGATTCGTCTAAAACAATCTCGTCAAAGTTATTTCCCACAACGATCTTTACATCAGCATCATTCTACATATAGCACACATGGAAAATAAGAATACCAAAAGAGTGACATAAACATGCCATATGATGATTACGAAGCAAATACATTTTTACTTCTTACAGTCTCAGGAATTGGGTCTGACTTGTAGAATGGCTTCAATTTGTCTTCCAGGAAGTTCTCTCCAAATGACTACAAAATGACATGGATACTAAAAATCTTAAAAAATGGAACTTTTTATAATAGGCTAATTTAAGTAAAGGCCATGACTGTAACCCAAACCTTGATGCTGCTCAAGGTTACTTCACTATCTAGTACAAACTTCTTTGCATCATCAGTTCCTGTGTATCCGATAACCTGTCCACAAATGACAAAGACCATCTTTAAGTCAACTTTGCTCCCATGAATCAGAATTTCTCAAAAAAGTAATCTTAAAAATGAAAGTTGAACTGTATAGTGGGAAACTAACTCTTGGGGCATCTCCAGACACTCCAAAGTATTCTGAAACTGGTCTTCCAACATCCTCATCGTCCATTTCAACGTAAACAAATATAAGCTGAAACAAATAAGATAAGAAACTATAACACCTAACATAAGAAATTAAGTTTTTACTTCTAAATGTATCTAATGAGTAAAAGATGATGCAACAGGAAAAATCACAACCACCTTTGGATTTAAGAACAAACAAGTCTAGAAAAGATAACGACCCAGTTTCACATAAACAAAATAGAACAAGGTATAGGTAGTGAATGTAATTACCTTTCCTTTGAAAATCTTTGAAGCCTCTTGAAAGACATTCAAATATTTCCCAGTATCGTTGGCCGTGGCAAAAAGTAACAACTGAAAAGGGAGAAAACCGGCGTTAAAGCATCAAAAACTTAAGAGCATCCACAATGGTTTTGCTAAGCTTAACAACTAAAATACTGGCGCATCATGACAATGTGTATGTTAACTTTAAACATCACATTGCTTTGTTATTTTAACAAGGCTATTAATATTTTTTGGTAGAAATGGTTGATTATGGTAATGGGTTAACTTATTTTGCCACATCATCCACCAGATCACTTGTTAAATTTAACAAGATTTCTGACAATATTAAAGTTAATGGTTATTATAAGATAACCAATGTGAAGTCAAATTTGTTTGTTAGTTAAAACTTTTAAATTTTAATCTAACTGAGATAACATAGCCATTGTGGATGCTCTAAAATCACATGAAAGGGAAATTAAATTATCATAAGGTGCTTTACCTGCTTCTTAATTGGATTCTCAAATATCAGTGGTGCACTTTCTCTTGTAAAATTGGTGACTAATGGAAGTTTGTTTTCTGTCACAAATTTTGTAATTGTAGACTTGATGAACTCACCATCTGCAAAAGAAAGCAGATTATAAGTATTTCTGACATTGCCAAATTTCTATCTCAGCAAACAAAACAGTGAAGCTAACCAAAAGCGCTAATCTTTTCAGCTTCTTTCTTCAGCAACACAAGCGAAGGGCGTTTGGTGTTGGCATCGATGTGGAAAAGCTTGGCCACATCAGCACTAGAAGTCTGATAAAAGGTGACATCATCATCCATTTTCGAAGCAGCAGCAAGCTCCTCACTATGTGGGCCCTATGCGTATATAATGAATTTAGTAAATGAACTTCCGAACTGGCTATGCAAATGCTTTTACTTTGGTTAGGTATTTTGCCAGTGTTACAGGCAAGTGTCATACATTTCAAAAAGGCGATCACTTAGATTTCTTTATTGACGCGGTTACATTTACTAACTTTTCATATTCAACAGGTGGCTTCTAATAATTTGGGTAGTGGTAGTCGTATCTATCTAAATAACCGTGTCCCAATAACAAAAAAGATTGTGGAAGTCGAGATTTTACCACTAGAGAATCGAGGAACCCAAGAACAACTTTGGATTGGTCTTTTAACACATGTTCCGCTTCTTCAACAGTAGTCAAATTGTAGATACCAGGCCCAGTCTTCTTTTTAATCCAAGTGACAATTGCATCCCTAACAAATATAATGAGTAATAAGTAAAGGAACTAAAGATAGCAAACTCACTGATTGAATTACAAATAGGAGCAGAACAGTTTCTTACTATTGTACATCAATCACATTCTTGTATCATGTGTTAAGTAGAAGCTCAAGCACAGGCTAGGTAAAGATCTTACGAAAGAAAAGAGGAAACAATGTTATCTTCCTGTTTTTGGAGTATCATTATTCAGAGAAGAATAGAAAAAACAGCAAAACCAAAAAAATTGGCACCCCCTGACCTTGTTTATCTTTAGTATGCCTTAAGGAGGATTTCTGAGAACTAACAGCAGACAACAAGAATCCATCTTCTTATGATTTGCATTTGAAAATGCACATTTACTGAAATAGCAGAAATTCCTTACATGCCCAGAAATATTTTACAATTTCAATTTTCATGTAGCATATATTTTCTAGGATACAAAAAATAGACTCTAGGAAGACTCAAAGTTCATCTCGTTTTCTCAATCCTCTGGTTTTTCCTTTTACTTCCTAAATCAACTACGGGATGCCCTCTAGGTCAGAAATCACATGTGGTACTAGTGAGTTGCAACTTATAAAGCCTAATGGACAAGACAAAATCACATCTTTTTGCATATATCAAATCAAGAATGCACTTTTATTGTTACAAACGCATATCAAGAGAGATACTTCAACAACTTGGTATGGTCAAAGTAAATCCAAAGTACACAAACAACGCCGTCAAATTCTTGTCTCAATCTTCAAAACTCATAATTTCCCTATATGCTAAATAAAGATAAATGATCTCGACTTCTTCTCTATCACTGATCCCTCGCCCAGTGTTTCTCATCCCTTCCTCAATAAATACAGAAATCATATGAAGTATCACCATAACTCCTAGACAATACATGTAACGTTTTGGACATAAAGTACAAAAAAGGCCAGGTTTGTATGATGTTGTTGTATCAAAGATAGATGATCTAACTACCTTATGCCATTAAAGTACATCCAAATGCATAATAATCTTTACACAAACGACATAGAAAATCTTTGTCCACATAAGAAAGGCATACACCTACAACGAAAGCAAATGCAAAATTCTAATCATAAAAAACTAATCAGGAATGTAATTTTAGCAAATGCAAAATTCCCGTAAACACTACTTAGAAATGTATTTTATGATATAACAATCATAGACCTGTGGGTTTTAGTCAAAGTTCAGAATTTTGAGCTGTACCCATGGGTGTCTTTTTGAGGGTTTGTTTGATTTAGCTTATAACTCAACTTTTTTGTTTAATATATCAGCTAAACATCCCTAACTGGGTGGATAAATTCTTGACAACTAATATAGCTACATAGTAATGTGACAGTGAATTCTGTAATTTCGAATGTTACATTTGCAGATTCCATGGGAGTTATAATTCTAAATAAAAGCCAACCAAATTGTGTACTCATATAATTATGTATGCTTATTGATTAGTATTACCCGGGGTAAAATCACCTGTAATCTTCTCACAACACCCTCAATTAAAAATTAAACAATACAAAATATAAATATTGAGAGAGAAACTCACTTAGTCCTTTCTCCGGGATACTCTTTCTTAACACCATCAACAAAGAACAGCACTGTAGGGAACCCCTGTATCTCATACTCCTGAGCCAGCTGGCTCTCCTCCGTAGCGTCCACCTTCGCCAGAACCACCGCCTCGGTTGCCTCCACCTTCACCTCCGTCGCTGCCGCCGCGTACTCCGGTGCCAGTGACCGGCAGTGGCCGCACCATGGCGCGTAAAACTCCACCATCACATACCTATTTTAGAAAGTGTTAGTCACACATGTTGGTATACTAATGCCTTCAATGTTTAAATAAATAAATAAAAAATTAAAGAATCAAAGTTTCAGCAATGGTTGATTGGGATCATGATGTATACAAGTCCTGTTTGGGGCACCAACATTTGACACAGTAAAACAATTTGTTGCATGCATGATCAGCAATTTTATTAGAAAAAAAGATTAAAATTGACCACGTGACTTGCTCACAAGCATGATGTAGTGATTCTCAGTGTCAAAGAATGGACCAGAAAAGTTCTTGATTACTACAAGCATCCACTTTATCAAAAGATTAAGTACTAAACCAAACAAGGCAATGAAAGGCTGCAGCTTTTAAAATAAGCTGAATTTTTCTGCAGCTTTTAAAATAAGCTGAAATTTTCAGTTTATACAGAGACTAGCAACATCCGGCTTAAAGCTTTCAGCGTTTGTGACCGAAATTATCGAAGAAGCTCAGCTCTCAATTAGATCAACCATATTCGAAGCCAAAAGGCAAAAAGAAAATGGATCTCAAAATGTGCACCTAACAAAGCCTGCGTGTAAACTTTGAAACAATAAGTGACACATGCAGGCATGTTTGGTTGTAGATTTTATGCAGATAAGCTGGATATTTTAATTTTGAGAAAAATACCTAAGTTCCTTTGGCTTTAATCTCCATATTTTTCAGGCAAAGAACCCAGAAACAGCTCAGCATTTAAGTTTACAAACAATACGCACTCCATATTCTAAGAACAAAAGACCGATCTTAAGAGCCACAACTAAACAATACAGAATAGCTATATCATACATGGGGCTTGTTCGGTTGCAGTTCTCAAAGAAAAAACTGGATCTTTTATCATCCACCCTTTTCAGTTCAAAAAACCCACATTTTATAAGCTGGTCAACCAAATGGGGCTGTAAATTGCCTAAATACTGAGCTTAAAAGATAACAACTACATAAGTCCTCCAGCTGCAAACATCGAAAGTCAGATCACACAGTGAAAAGATAGAATATAAGTGAAAATTCCCGAAATTAATATAATAAGCATGATCTTTTTCTGTATGAGAGAAGAATTAAGTTCCTTTTCCTGTCCAAAAAAACCCAGAAAAGTGCTTAGCTTTTAAAGCTTTTAAGCGAATCAAACTAAAACCCAGAAAAAAGCTTAGCATATAAGCTGATCAACTAAATCCCATAAAAAAACTTTACCTTATAAGCTGATCACTAGAACCCAGAAAAAAAGCTTTAGCTTATAAACTGATCAACAAAATCCCAGGAAAAAAAAAAAGCATAGTTTTTAAGCTAATCAACTAAAACACAGAAAAAAGCATAGCTTATAAGCTGATCAACTAAAACCCAGAAAAAAGCTTAGCTTATAAGCTGGCCAACAAAATCCCAGAAGAAAAAAAGCAGAGCTTATAAGCTGATCAACTAAAACCCAGATAAAAGCTTATCTATAAGCTGATCAACTAAACCCCAGAAAAAAAACATAGTTTATAAGCTAATCAACTAAAACCCAGCTGCAATTAACCTATAAACCCAGCTTAAACGATCCAAAATTCAGTAAATCACAGTGACTAAACAAAAATCGGTAAAACAAATTACATAAAAACAAATCCGAACCTATTTTTCTTAACAAACTCGGTGAAATTAGAGTCCCCCAAAATCCCAGAAAAAGCTCAGTTTTTAAACTGATCTACTAAATCCCGGAAAAAAACTTAGCTTTTAAGCTGATCAATTAAAACCCCGCTGTAAAGAACCTATAACCCACCTTAAACAGTCCAAATTTCATTAAATCACAGTGACTAAACAAATATCAGTAAAACAAATTCTCTAAAAACAAATCAAACCTATTATTCTAAAGTCGGTGAAATTAGAGTCCCCCAAAAAACTCAGATTTTAGCTCAGTTTTTAAGCTGATCTACTAAAACCCAGAAAAAAATCTTAGCTTTTAAGCTGATCAACTAAATCCCAGAAAAAAGTTAGCTTTTAAGCTGATCGACTAAAACCCAAAAAAAAAACTTACTTTTTCAGCTGATCAACTAAAAACCCAGGAAAAAGCTTAGATTTTAAGCCCATCAACTACAACCCAGAAAAAAACTTAGCATTTAAGATCAACTAAAATCCAGCTGTAACTAACCTATAAACCCACCTTAAAGGATCCAAATTTCAGTAAATCACAGTGACTAAACAAATATTCCATAAAAACAATTCCGAACCTATTATTCTTAATAAACTCGGTGAAATTAGAGTCCGCCAAAAAACCCAGAAAAAAACTCAGTTTTTAAGCTGATCAACTAAAACCCAGCTGTAACTAATCTATAAACAAACCCAGCTTAAAGGATTCAAATAAACTAACAGTAGCAAAAAAACAAGAGCCAGCATCAAATCAGTAAATCACAGTGACTAAACAAATCAGCTTAGCTTTTAAGCTAATCAACTAAAACCCAGAAAAAAAGCTTAGATTTTAAGCTGATCAACTAAAACCCAGCTGTAACTAACCTATAAAATCATTAAATCACAGTGAGTAAACAAGAATCAGTTAACAAGTATTCTCTAAAAACAAATCTCACCTATTATTCTTAACAAACTCGGTGAAATTAGAATCCCCCAGAACAACAACATCCTTCTCATCGAACTCGGGCGCCACATCAGCAGCTTCCTCTCCGTCTCCGAACCCCTCGTGATCGTGATCCTCGTCGGTACCGTCAAAGCTATCAGGATCAAAGTCTCCGTATTCTTCGCCGGAATCTTCGGCGACATTTTCGGAGGAGGGATCTGGATGGGGTGACGTGGCGTCTTCGTCGTCGTCGAGGAGGAAGCTGAGGTCTTCGTCTTCTTCGTTGGAAAGAGAAGTGGAGAGAGAAATGTGGGAGAAAGATAGGAGGAGGAGAGAGAGTATCAGGAGGAGAGAGAGGTATTTCGACGCCATTGTTTTTGCAGAGACGACGACTTTGTAGAGAGAGAGGGGGTAAGGGAGAAGGAGAAGGAGATTTAAGTGGGTATTTGTAGTTGTATGGAAATGATTCTTTTAATTATGCTTTCCAAGTTTCAATTCTTGTGTTTTAAGTTACCATAGCTTGGTATAATAACACAATTGGCCCATTTACAATATTGAGTGTTGAGTTGACTTACTATTTGGTACTTTTATAGAACAAGTTTTGTTCTATACAATACCAATAACCATTTTAGTTCGAGTTAACCTATTTTGTGAACGTCACATATCGAACCACATTGATATTTTATAACACAAATCTAATCAGGCCAAAATATCAATGTAGTTCGCGTTCAACAATCATATTATGCAATATTATGCACGCTAACATGTTGTACTTTAAATCTTCTTGATCCCACAAGCGTGCTGAAACTCTTAAAATGTGCCAACGAGATTGCAACACACCAAATACACGCTCGATGTCATTTCGAACTCCTTCTTGGTATTGACAAAATGCACAATGTTTTTGTGACAAAGGAGACGGAACGCTTTTCACGAAACAAACTCATGGAGGATAAATGTCATCAGCAAGGTAGTATCTCATATTGTATTGGGTTCCATTTATCATATAGATACAAGGTGGGACATCGCCTTCCATAAGTCTATCAAATAAATTAGACTTTTTCAATACATTGATGTCATTATTACAACCGGATGCCCCGAAATAAGCATGTCATATCCATAAATCCTTAGAAGTAACCGCTTAAAGGACTATGGATGGCTATTTTTTGTGACCACTTTGATATTGGCTAGCCCAAGCGGTGGGATAATTTTTTCATCTCTAATGCATGCAGTCAATGCTTCCGAGCATACCGGAAAAACCCCTACGAGTGTTGATAATGTTCAATTCGACGAATACCGCCCTCATTTGTCTCTCTAAGATAATTCTCGCCAAATGTTCTCACAACAGGACGAGAAAACTCCTTCATACAATTAAGGGTAGAATTTGCGGATATACGAAGATTCTTATTGACCAAGTCCTCAGAGAGATCATAGGCTAACATGCGGAGAGCAAAAGTAATTTTTTGATAAGGGATAACACCCATACGGCCCGCAGCATCATATTTTTGTTGGAAATAATGATTTTTCTCGATAACCTCATCGGCCATACGAAATCTCCGTCGAAATACTTCGTCCGGATGCATGTGTTCTCCAAAAAAATAGTCTCTCTGGAGTTTAGCGTCCACTTTCAAAATTAATCGAGGCCTCTCAACTCGTTATTTTCGTAGACATTGTCATGAAGTTCCTTCATGTTCGAAAGCAACAAGAATAGGTAAAAACATAGGGTTGTCGGCGAGAAATTTTTTATTCATCGTTGCGAAATTGTCATCATCGGAATCGGATGAAGATGAGGATAATCGGATTGGATCCATTTGTATTTCGGATAGAAAATGTTTGAATGATATGATATATAGAATAATATATTTGAGATAGAGAGAGTGTTTGAAATTGTGTGGTTTGAATGATAGTAGAGTGTGAGTTTATATAAGAATTAAATTGGGCTATTTTGTAATTTAAAAATTTTTAATGACAAAAAACTAGCCGTTATAAGGACTATATTAAAAAAAACCCAGGGACCAAAAAAAGTCAAAATAGCCGTTTATTACCGTTATAGGGACTTTTTTGTATTTAAATTAAAACTACAGGACCATGTTTCTAATTATTAACGGTCATATTTTTTTTATTTATTTTTTATTTGAAACTACATGGACTGATTTATAAATAATACAGGGACCAGTCCATGTAATTATTAACACAGAATCAATATCCAAAATTTGAAAAAGGGAACAGACAGAGATAAAAGGGGAAGAGACAGGAGAGAGCAGACAACACACATATCAGCGTCTGATAAAGTTGGCTGTAATTTTTTTACGGGTCCTCCCTCAACCACCAACATGTGATAAACATGCTCTTAGCTCTTAGACTTTATTATAAAAAATCCAACTTGTGTTTTTAGTTTATGAATTGTACTTATCAATGTAACATAAAAAAGAATAAAGTTTTAACACAAATAGTAAAAAGAAGAAATACTAATCTTAAAACAGACTTTAACTACGGTTTTTTAATAATCAAGTCTTAAACTATGCACTAAATGAATATCTTTCCACAACAGAATGGCATTTGGCTAAATATGTCATGTATATACTTTTGAGCACCAGATTAGCCGGGTCTCTCATTATATATGGACGTCCATGTTCAAATAATTACTAGATAATTAAAAAGACTTCAAATCAAAGTTTATAGAACCACTAGTGTAATTGTCCTTTAATTGTTAGTAATTACTACCAAGTACAAAAAGGGTCACAATTTGCACGTTGACTAAGATGTAATTGTGCTGATATGGAACTTTTTAATTTGAAGAAACTGTCACTTATCGAGGAACTAGCTAATTAGAGTTGGACAGGTAGGATAAATAAGTCACTTGGACAAACGGTACAAGCATGTATATTGGTAGTAGAAGTCGTGAATTACCAAAGTTGACATGAGCAATGCTTGTATTTTCAAATTAATGTGGAATTTAATTTAAATGACTGGATTAGTAGTAAGAAAGAGTCGTTTGTACTTAAAATTTTGTGTCCATTAGTATCATACTGACCGTACTCGTATTTAAAAGCCGATGCTTTCAAATAGAAAATATTTGAAGTATTGGTGTTAAACAGTTAGTATTATAGTATTAATTAAAAAAAAAAAAAAAACTAGTATTATAGTACCATTGCCGTGATAGAATTTAGTCATTTATCAAAATATTGTGCCCTTTAATCTTGATGGGATTTCTGTATTTTAGCTGTAAATGGTAACACAAAGTTTATTTTTGAATTGATTTTATCGGTTTGTTTTATTATTTTTGGGTGGCCAAGACATCCCCATAACTCCAAAATTTATAATTTGTTTCAATTTTTATCATGTATTTTTACTAAAATTTATTCTAAATGATAAATTGACACATACATAATTTATGATTTCACTTATGATTGATTTTTATGTAAATTCGGCACTTCTCACTTAAGATTTCTCGCTTCGCCGAGGGTTATGAATGCTCTTACTACATATCCATCTCAACATTAGCAGGTTTTGCTACATCCATTTTCTTTCTTTTATCCACATAACTTTGAAGCATAGTTAACAAGTCGGAAAGCAGAACCGGGAAATGAAAACGAAAAACACATTCTAATTTTTGGCGAAAAACGGAAAACGCCGACATAATTAAAAATTTAGAATATAGGAAACATTTATGAAATACTTCCAATTCTATAAATAATAGTTAAATTCGTATGATTTAAGAGATAATTTATAATAATAACTTATGTGTTTTTTTATTAATTCCATTTCATCATATTTTAAATACATTTTTTCACTTTTATTCAAAAATAAGGATCTTACAAGCTTCCTAAATATTTTATTGAAGTTTCCGACAAGTATAATTTAAGATTTTAAAAGGGTCTCGCTTAAGTTTCCGAAACGTTTTAGATACGTTTCCCCTAAAATTTTGAAAGAGCACCCCTACCGTACCCGTTTCCGAAACACGTTTCCAAGAAAACGTCAAACATACCATAAACAGAGTTTCAGAGTAACTATACTTTGAACAATGTTTCATCAAAGCCATGGACATTCCGTAGAAAAGCAATCTTGCGTTTTCTAGCTCTGGAGAACCATCTTTTTGAGGTACTTTTTTTTTTTTTTTTGGCAGTTTTTGAAAGCCTTGGCATAACTGTACCCTAGAACTAGTTTGGCGAAATGTACATATAACATAACAAATCACATATTATTGTGATAACAATAATTTATAAACACAACTATACTATTTTATCAAAGTCAGCAGTGAGATGTCTAAACGTAAGGCCATCAACATCAATAACTTATTTCACAATATCTCAATTACTACATCCGTACTCAACCAAACCATTTCTAATTTAAATATTTTCCATGTTCATACTCGCACACGAGGAAAGTTTATAAAAATATTGGGACAACTAGTTTCCTGATGTAGCACGTTCAGCCCGGGTTGTGAGCCATTCAACCACCTCCCCAAATACTGTATCCACATCCTCGTCAGGTTCACCAATGAGCTGGTGCCACATGCCAGGGAAAACTCTTATTGTTTTGTCCTTGCTTGAGGCATTCTTAAACAGCTCCTCCGCGCATGCCGGATCGCATACAATGTCATCTCCACCGTGAACGATCAGAAAGGGAACGTCCACTTCAGGGAATCTGTAACAATATGACGTGTCAGCTCCGTACATATGCAAAATTAAACCGGATGGGAGACTATTGTTAAAAAACAACTCAATAAAATCTACAACTTTATATAATAATGCAGTTAAAATGGCAATGGTTGGTGCGAAAAGATTTTGTAACTGGGGTATTACAAGATCTTGATTGCATACACCATCCAATAAAATTTAGCAATCAGTAATCTAAACTAACTTCTTCTTTTTTTGAAATTTGTAAATTGCATAGAGAAGTACCATAGTTTGTACAGGAAATTTTTAAAAAATACTTTACGAAAATGAATAACAAGTAATAGAATAGTATACAAAACAGTTGGATCTTGTACTTGATTGGTACCCCAATCTATGATTTATCTTCTATTTTGTAACCAAGTGAACTTCATTACAGAGAAATCCAAATTTGGTGTTCTACTGCTAATTTTTGTAGGTTGGCAAACGGAATCGAGATTGAAATCAAGTGACACGTAAGCATACAAAACTGTAATTACCCCTAGTTATGTAACTGTCATTTAAACTTAGGAACTCGTTAAAATATATAAATGATAAGGATGTATGTTTTTTGGAGGAAGTGTGTATTGATACAGAACCTGGACTGGAGGTCAGCGCAGATGCGGAGGAGCTCGCGAGCCGTGGCGGCACGAGGTTTAGCGGCTCTGCGCCGGGGGCTGGCAAAGGCCATCTTTCGCTTCCACTCAACCTTGAAGGACACGTCGGGGATGGATCCTTTGGTGGGAACAATCTCCCACGTTGGGACCAGTGTGGCGACGAGGGAAAGAAAGTGCTCGAGGGGCCATGGGGGTTTGTATTTTTGGCTCACTCCACACATCGCTCCGTTCAGGACGACTCCATTGAATGGCCTGCTTGGAACCAAATGTTAAAGTCAAAAGGATACAATTTCAAAGCTGGAAACAGTCAAAAAGAATCTGCCAGAAACATTTGCTAACTCATTCATATAAAATAAATCCAAATATAGTCCTACAGATAATCTATAGCTTACATAATAAGGTTTTTATTTGGAGCAATTTAATTTTTCCCGTCATCGTTTTCAGCTAACAATGAATTTGTCAGTTTAGAAGTTCAGAAAATTTAGCACACTGATTTCTCAAAAAAGGTTTCTAAAGACGACTCTGTTGAATGGCCTACGTGGAATTAAGTGTTGCGTCAAAAGAGTATTCTGCAGTCATGAACAGATAAAAATTAAAAATTGGTAATCAGTGTTAGAATTCAATTATGGAATCTATAGACTATGTATAATAGCTAGTCACTCAATTAATAAGCACAACTTTGGAACAACATACTACATTACCCACCACATTAGCAATACTACATCGCAAAGACTGAAAGGAGAATAAATAAACTATACACCACACAAGATAAGACTGTTTGTTATATTTTCTTTTCAGCTCCTTCTACGTAAAGGATGCAAACAAATGATGAGCCGAGAAACACTGTCAAATCAGTATAATATTGAAATTTGAAACAGGAATCAGTACGGAGCAATGGAAATAAGCATACATATACATGCTTATTATGCTCTTCAAACCGAAAAAAATGAACTCTCAGCAAAGAAAACAAAAACCTCAGCAAAATTGACAACAACAGCTTATTCCTAATGATCCAAACAGGAACTTGAAACTTGGGTCTGGTTAGGTCGGACTTTTAAGCTTTTATAAGTTGGACCACAATTAGCTGATCAGCATAAAGCCAAAGCTTTTTTGGATCCTTTGGCCTGGAAAAACTGAACTCTTAAAGCTGAATTAATGAACACAGCTTTGTCAAAATCTAAAAGATCCCGCTTGTTTGCTTAAAAGATATCAATTATCAAACAATCCCTTGTCGAATTCCTAGCACTTTTCAACTTCAAATTCCACTATAAATACCAATTTCAGAAGGAATGTGGTGGCAAGTCTGACATTCAGGAAGGGCACACTAAAACATTATCCATGAATCTTGCGCATATTTGTGCATACCATATGGACTATGCGTACACATATATTTGGTTAGAAAGTTTTTTATACAAAAAGAGCGACTTCAAACATTAGCCTAACTATAATTTTTCATGAATAAATAAATAAAGGGTAACTTGTATACCTCGTAGGCGCATTAGGTCTATCACCGCGTAGCGTAATGAGAAGCGCAATGGCACCGCCCAGCGACTCCGAGTACAAGAACGAAGGTAAATCAGGCGAGTATTTTGCTCTGAATGAATCAAAGAACGCCACACAATCATCGACGACGGGGACTATGTCAGGTATATGGTTCTTAAGCCCGTCGGAGAAACCATGGCCTTGATGGTCAATCGCACACGTGGCAAACCCTGATTTAGCGAACAATACAGCCGTGAGCTGGACGAACCAGCTTGACTCGCCGGTGTACCTATTACATTATAACGTAATTTAAGAGATAGTAAAGTTTTACGAAGATTTAAGGGATATTACAAACAAGTTTAGCTTCACATTGGGTAACATGCAAAGGATTCACATTTCATTAGTTGCTATGGGTAATTTTTTGCAGATCGCGCTGTCTATTTTAAGTTTTTGCAATTCCATTTTTAAAGTTACATAACTTTATATCAAAGATCCATTTTAGTCACAAAAAAAAAAAACATGGCAATATGCTTTTTGAACACATGTGTACAGCTAATAGTAGAATCGGCTTAGAACCAAATTTCAGTAAAAAATATGTTTATATACCAAAATACACTAAATTTTCATCCAATTGATGTTTTTCTCGCGGATGCTAGCTTCTGATGCACAAATCTTTATAAATACACATTGCACATACACATGAAATATCAAGAACTGCTCTTTCTTATCTTAACTATTTATAGATAGAGCGTAAACAGTCGACGCTCAACGAGTAAAACAACGACCAAAATTTCGGGTCGCGATAGCCAATTGTTACACTATATTATTTTTTATTTTCTGAAAAGCAACACAATTTCACATATTCCAAAAATTGTGGGGTTGTCGTATATAACCTCTACTTGAAGCTGATTTAGCATTTAATTTCCCAGAAAACACTGTTTAATACCTTTTTTTTTTCAAAGTTAAAAATAATAAATAATAAAATAATGGTATTAAACAGATTAAATTATAATTATTATTACATACCTTAACTTTAGCAAAACTCGTTAAATTATGATCTAATATATTTTCCCATAAGTTAGCTTCTAATGTACAAACAATGAAATTCTATACTATGAAATCGGGCATCTATTAGGTTTCAAATTGACAATTTCAGATAATGCTAGGAACCATTTGCCAAAAGTAAAAACGATCATTTAGTACATATTTCGAGACTTAATTATCAAAAACCATGGTTAAAAATTAAAATCTCTTTTAAAATTGGGCATAGATACTCAATGATGCTAATTATTTTTACTTTTTATCTTTAATTTTTTATGATCACTGATTCTATGTTGACATGTACCAAATCATAAACAGAAACAACAAATTCAAGTTTTTGATAATGAAGTCCGAAAGTATGTACTTTCTCCATGACCCCATCCTAAAAATATGGTCCCCTTTGGAATTTCATTAATATTAAGAAAAGTTAGTCAGAATAACTAATATTATTAAAATTTTACTATTTTACAATGTTTATAGATATACTAATAAAAATGCAAACGGTACCATAATTTGGGACAATCAAAAAATTAAATGGGCAATATTTTTTTGGGACGGAGGGAGTATTAAAGAATAAATATGTACATGGACAAGTAGCAAAGAAACCATGGTACAAGCAGTGGCGTAGCAACCACATGACCCGGGGTTGTTACGGCAACCCCACGACCATTTTCAACCGCCGCATTTTTTCTGGTTTGTATATTTATTTTTGTTTTTTTTTACCTTGGTTTCTACTTCTTTTCATTTATAGTCAATTTTAAACGCCGAATCTTTCCACACCTAACTGCATGTGGCTTTATTGATGCAGATGTTTTTTTAGAGCTAGTTAGAACAAGAAAGTCTAAATTGACCAAAAATAAAAAGGGATTAAAAAAAAAGTAAAATTAGGAAACCAAGGTACAAAAAAGGTAAAAAGGGATAAAAAAAAAAGGGGGTATAAAATCCGGGTTTTGCGTTTGTCATACATTGAAATATTTGACTGCTTCTATTTTGGCAAAACCCAAATGTAAAATTTGGTGCTGGCTGCGCACTGGATACAAGTAGTGGATTGTAATGTTTAACATTAGATAGAATATACAGTAATTAATAAAACTAAAATAATGGAATAAATACCCGTGGACGACAGAGATGGTGGCGATGGGTTCAGTAAGTGGGATCCAACACTGGGTAAACAGCTTTATACCACGTGGATTTGTTATGAATTCAGATGAGTGAGTCACCGAGTGGTGGGCATAGAATTCGGAATCGGTGAGTGATCCGAATGGGCTAGACTCGTTCGCTTCTGATATCGGGTGCGAAACCATTTTCTTCTTCACGCTTGACTTTGTCAATTACACCCCTACATTCTTGTCTGAGATCTCTCCTTTACTTATTATACTGTTTTTCAGGAACCAATATTTGCTATATCCCCTACAGTTTTTGGAAATATACTAATTCGTCCCCTATAGTTTTAATTCATCCAATAATTTGAGGACAAATGCATTTCTGATCATCGAATACTATATTTCAATTAGTGCCGTTCCCATGGGCTATGCGCGCCTCAGAGGATAAAATATTTTTGTGTCCCAATTTTTTTTTCCGTCTTTCCAAAGATATATAATAACCAAAAAATAAAATAAACACTAAAACAATCAATTGAGATGATATATATTTTATTTATTAATATATAAGAGTAAATTTTATATTTTTTTTAAAGATTTTTTTCCCTACAATCTCTATTTTTTAAAGGCTCCATAACCCAATACTATAAGTTATCTAATTTTTTTTGAAATGATTAAGCACAAAGTGAGTATAGTTAAGATTAGGGCTGAGTTCGGTCCGGTCCGGTTCGGTTTTTGGCAAAACCGAAACCGAAACCGAGCATATTTTTCAGTTCGATTTTTTTTCGATTTCGGTCTTTTTATTTTTTGGACCGAACCGGACCGGTTTTTTCGGTCCAGTTTCGGTTATTTTTCGGTTTTATTTTTTATTTTTCGGTATTTTTCGGTATTTTTCGGTTCGGTTTTACTGAAAACCGAAACCGACCCGAAAATTTTTCGGTTTCGGTCTTTTTCGGTTTTTTTCGATTCGGTTATCGATTCGGTTCGGTTTTTCCGGTTTTTTGCCCAACCCTAGTTAAGATCATATTAAATGAACATTAATAGCAACTAAAATTAAACATCCATATTATTCAAATGGTATATTAGTAAAATTAAGTTATATTTAAATATTGAACTTATCTTGTTTAATATTGGTGAAAAATGGAATGAGGCTATTTTTTTAGATGGAGAGTGTGACAAGATACTTAGGTCGTAACTTGTAAACCATGATTAAAGACACACAAACTCTTACAGTATCCAAGTATTTGGTGATTCCGGTGTTACAAGTTGCACGCAAAAACAATAAAAATTCATCGAAATATGTTTAACTCAAGTAGGGGCTATCTTAAATTAATAAAAATTAAAATAAATAAATTATCTTGATCAGACACACTATGTCAACCATGAACCCTAAGGATGACATCATGTAGTGTTCTAAAAGGCCGGTTTATACGGAACTTAGACGCTTAGTAAAATAGTGGATTAAACGATTAAGTGGTGATTAAGTGAAATTAGACGCTAGACAACATATTTTCGCCTGGAACTCCGCCTTACTCCTTTTAAAACATTGCCATCATCAGTTCCAGAACAAGATAGGAAATTAATTTATAAATAGTCTTTTAACGTTTTGCCAGGCGTTTTAGAATTAAATACTATTATGATTCTTAGTATTTGAACCAAATAAAATTCCATTTGAAGTATTGGAACCATTACTTTGAATTTTGATAGTTCGTCAACATTGACTGCTAGAGTAGTTCATAGCACGTCATCATCTTGACTGTAAAATACACGTGGACGGTCGGATCATGCAGTCTATTATTGTGAACTAAGGTGTACGTATTAAATGAGTTCTATGGTGGCCGTTGGGAAATACCAACCAACACCTCTTGCTTATCTCGTGAACCGTATTTTGTGTGGAGTAATATTTAAATTTTATGTATTATTATTATTTGAGGTAGCTCGTCTCTTAAATGAGAATTATAATTACGTGCATAATATAAAGTATAAACTCGTGTATTATTCTATTGACGTACTATGCATTACTTTGGAGACATCAACTATTCTGGCTGTCCATCTTTGAACAACCATATGAAGCTCAGAATAGCTGGTATAAAGAAGAACAGTATTCGCTTATCGCTTTAGGAAAGAACAAGATTAATAATTTACGAGATACAACTGAAAGTTTTAAGAAAAATAAGATTAATAAGTCAAGGCTGAAGTTTTATGAGAAAAAGCTTAATCCCCTCTTAATACCTTTTCAGGTTTAAAAAAAAAAACCATATCAGGGACTATGTCAACCTCTCATTTTTGTATTTAAGGCGCAATTGTAACTACTTTACTTCAAATTAGATTCAATCCGTTCTCTAATTTGAGAAAATTCTGGTTTTTTTTTTTTTATATAAGATTGGGACTTTTCTCATACAACGTTCAAATAAGAGGCCACAACCGTTTTTCTACACAATAAGGCAATGGTACCACTTTCATTAAAAAATTATGGATCAAGTATGATAAATTAGGAGAAAATGGAAAAGAAAAATGTTGAATTAATGATGAGACAGAAAACGAGTTTCACCAAACAAAATATGGGACATGCAGGGCAGTCATGCTTATGACGAGTGTGCACACATAATAAGGAATCCAAATGAAGCTGCTATTATTATATACCTTTTCCATAGTATATATGTGAGGAGCGAAAAGTAGTGATTTTAATCAAATACATAGAAATGTCTCCACCTAGTTTATTTTATGAACGACTGCATATTACTACTTGTCACGAATAATTAAACAATTAACTCCTGTGTACCAACCTAGTAAACTACCACATTTAGCTGATCTTGAGACCGTATAGGCTTGTGTTGGCTGTAGCTTTTAGGCAAATAAGTTAGCTTGTGTCTGAGAAAAAATCAGGCTATTAGCTTCACATTTTATAGTTTCTTCATGCCTAACAAAGGTAATCAGTTTTAAAATGGCCCAAAAACTTTACCCAAACAAGTTCTATATTAAGGAAGGGAAAATAAAAAGATATGATGTAAACAAAGATTTTGTTTACGTAAACCCATAATCTATGGTATACCGTACATCGAACAAGTCGTGCGCTGGTTCTGGTAAAACATTCTCAGAACTTTACTCATCCATGTATTTTAATTGTTTTTCAATGGAATACAATAAACAGTTTACGAGCTAAGAGACCATCGGAGAATTTTTAAACCTTATAACACGAATGCGGTGAAATTTCAATCAATCACATGATTACTGAGGAGTTGAAAGAGCTGTACAGACGAATTTGCCACTGAACCATGTAGATCTATATGTTACATATAAGCATATTTCAAAAGCAGATGCCCTTACAAGGCTCTCAGTTTTCTTCTTCAGCACAGGCTGAAAAAAGATTAAAAAAGAAGAGTTAGGATTCAAGCAAATTCCAATTACTTCATGATAACGCTTGTATATGGACATATCTGTCTTACATCCATGATAGAACTAATTCAAGTTAGATAATAACATGTTCAGTCATACATCGAACTCAGGTATGTATAAAAGAAAGGGAAGGAACTTTAAATGGTAGATTCTACAAAGAAGAATTGTCGAACTTTGGGCTCAACAAAGAATAAAGATTCAATTCGGAGCCAGCTTAACAACATATCAGACATGTAGAAGTTTTACAAAAGGGGGATGTTTTTCTTTTGACAAGTAAATAAGCAGGTTTAAAAATCTCAACGGTCCGACATCCGCAAATCAAATGACCAAATAACTTAGGAAAATCCATCCTAAATTGCGGAAAATGTACACCAGAGAAGATGACCTAGATCTCACTCTATACTCGAGGTCAAAAAAATTACCCTTGTAAAAATCAGGGTTTTATGACATTCATATTCTGGCAAAACTCTCTAGTTATAAGTCAGAGAGAAAAAAAATCTGCAGGAACCGAGAAATCATAGTAAAATTGTTATCTACAGTACTCAATCTAAGGATGTTTTTCTTTTTGCAACCTAACTCTCTCCTGTGCACAAGGTCCCAAACAACATCAACAGAAAGATTTAAGAACAAGCTACACTATTTCACACAATATATACTCAATGAAATGAAACTACATGGCAATATCCCGGTTCAGTAGCTGTGGACCACACCTTCCACGGGTAGCTTTGATATAAGAGTAAACGAATGGTAACTTTTTTTCTAATCTAAATTGACTACTCTGCAACTATGACAGCAGGTTTGCTAAGCGAATGAAACGATGATGTCCCCTGCACAATAAATAAATGTTGAAACATAAGATTCAAATCCTCTTTGGTTTATCCATATTTATCTTGCTTCTTATGGATCAAAAGATAGTTTCGTTTGCCTATCACATCAACTGAGGCATGGATTGCTCAAAAATTATTAGTCTAAATAATCTACGAACACATGTTTCTCATTTCTACCATATTTATCAGCCGAGAAACAATAAACCAATTCTACAAAATTTTGCACCTATATTAATCGAGCTATAGTTGACTGTTGTGTACAACTCTTTGCTATTAGACTATCTTGATTCTCGTGATTTACCCCAACAATCATCAGTTTTGTTATTACAACCTTTAGATTTCCTTTAACGTCGTTAAGAATAAGACACATCAAATTATGGCATCAACAAGAAATATAAGGGGCCAGTTATCCAGATTTCAGACATTGACATAAACACAAGGACTGCCATTACATGAGTTGCTTATACATCTTTCATCTTTTGTATGCTATCAGTACTTCAAGGTCCTTGAATCATATTGTCACTCTATTATAGTATTTAAAAAAAATTTATTATATCTTCCCAAAACGCTTTAGAAAATTTTGAATTTTTGGCATTCAAAGATTACTTTAAACTTTAAAGGGGTGGCATGTGAGACAGATAAATCTCTCCCAATCGAAGACATAATAGTAACCGCTACAGCAGGAACGCAAAACAAAAGAAAAGGCAAGACTCCACCATCGCAACATAATACACCTCTGTTGGCCCTATACTAGGACTCATTTACAAATTTTCTTCTAGTAAGGAATGGAAGATGCATTACATCTTAAGTAATTTTCTGTTAAAACAAGCAAAAAATGTACTGACGGCTATCAAGTGAGTGATTTGCAGACATCAGCTGCTATTTGTGCTATGTATTTGAAAGGGAATTAATACCCCAGAAGTTGAAGAAAGATAAAACATTTAAACAAGAATAAACAATTGTTTTCCTCTTTAATGATAAGAAGGGTCTCACGATATAATGGTGATATATATAGCGTCGCTCACCAACAGGACCTGTCCACAGAAAATATTTCTGTGTCATGGATCTTATCTTCTTTCTCCCTCTCTTTACCTCTCTACTGTAGATATACACAAAAGTTTCTCTCCATATTTCTCCCTTGTCATCAATAACCTGAATCTGGCAAGTCTACCTTTAAACTCTATCTGAGACAATATAAGAAACTAAACAGTCTTTCCTCAAGCTTTTATCTCCATTTCCGCTTCTACAATTTTTTGTGCTTCAACTAAGAAAACATTTGTGTTTCAAATCCATAACTCAGTTGGTGAAATTTCAATCAAAAAAATGTTAAGGGGGGGTTTTCAACCTAAACTAAATCTTAAAGACAAGTTGCAACATACAAATTTCTACACTTTTATACATGTTTTCGTATGTGCTATACTTACAAAAGTATACACAAAAGGCACACAAACTCCTATATAGCAGCAGAACACCCATGGCAAGAAATTTCCCAGAAGCAGCATAAGGTTTTCGCTTTGTTTCCATTTTTTTGTATATTTATATACCAACTCCATCTTATATTTCCTAAACTTTTTAAGAAGACTAAGACTTATGAATGAATACTCTACTCGGTGATCATCATACATAACGTTACATGTACATACTCACATGGCTGTCGTTGACAAATTTGTTAATCCTAAATTTTCTTAAATGGGTAGTTTCTGCCACTATAATGTCATTAGAAATAACGTATTAGCCAACAATTTATAATTGCAAGCTTCGAAAAAGTCCTGTCCCATGTGACTATTAATTAGATATCTAACAATCAGAATTAGAGAACTCAACAACCATATTTCTTAGAATTGAGATGCAAAAACACACGGGTAAACAATTTTCAATTTTGAATGTTCATTACTCATGCTTTTTTTAAGATACCCTCATGGAACGCCTAATAATAGCAAAACAGTCACTTAAGTTAGGAAACCCGACCTTGCTACATCATTCCATACATAATCTTGTATGCCTATAATTACCAGTCTTAAATTTCCAAAACTCATAAATAATGCATGTCTATGAAATGTAAACCTGTAATCAATCCACATGTGACATACTAGAAAAATTCCTATAACAAGAAGCCCAAATAATTAAAACTAAAATACACAAACACATAACAAACTTACACAACTAGACATTTATACATCTCATGTATAAGTAGACGGGGGTTTCAGTTAGGCACAAGATGGGATCTTTATCTAGCAAAAACAAATGTTCCCAATCATTTTTTCACTTAGGCCAATACTGCCAAATTCTTTTCAAACAGTCTAGTTATCAAGCTCAAATTATTTGTGGCACTATATAACTAAATATAGTTTATTGTAGCCAAATAAATAGCCAAAAATAACTTTGAACTATATTTTGAGCAAAGTAATTGACATTCTATTAAACTAAGTCAGAAAGAATAACTTGCCCAAATTTACCTAAATAATTGTCCTGTGCTATTTGAAGATTTGAGACAATTCCACAGAAAATTCAATGAAAGAAATATCAACATTTTCAAACAACATCGTTTCCTACTTTTAAAATGTGAGGCGATAAGTGTAATATTGATGTGATTTAACTACTAAAAAGGTTTATTTCAATAAAAATAATAGAGAAAATGTACTAATTCAAGAAAGCACACGTATTGCGGGACGTCTCAAAAATGAAAATAAGGACACTTAAATATAGGGACGACAGGACGAGTTTATACAATATCAATACTTCTATACTATTATTTAAGTGAAGGACCCCTTATGAGGCCTTGGAACACTTTTGTTCCTAAAATACCCTGCCAGAGACAGAATTTACAAAAAAAAAAACCATTTATTGTTTAATTTATAAAATAAAACCGTTCCAAACTCATCCCTTTACAAACATGAGCAGTTTTTAATATCTGCATATAGAAACGGTTTCGTCACCAATTCTCGCACTTCTTCTATCTTTCCCCTCCCTCTCCCTCCCTATAGCTGCACTGAGATAAAATCTCCAACAATTCGTCATCATCAAATAATCATTCAAAAACCTTTAAAATTATTTATATGATTTGATTTGAGAAATTGTTGTAGACTAGGGCGAGTTTTGAAATGAAATCATAATTACTTTAGCATATAAGGGCAAACCACGCATCGCGTGGGCACCGTCGCTACTCGTTAGTATATATATATATATAAAGAGAGAGAGAGAGAGGGAGTACCTCCACAGCAGAAGCAGAAGTAGCAGCAAGATAAAACCACAAGAATCTCTCTAAAAAACCCACAACATATACGATCGCTATTATTCTCACCATCTTCATTATTATTATTATTATTATTGTTATCTGATACAAGTAGATTCTCTCTCTTCATTTTATGAAGGTTTCTATCCATTTTGTCCACGTATGACTTCTTGAACGACTCCCTTAGCCTCTCCGTCGGCCATAGATGCATCTCTTTCTCCCCCCCCCCTTCTCTCTCTCTATAAATATATATGGTGTGTGTGTGTGTGTGTGTGTGTGGACGAATCAGAAGAGAAACAGTGTTTAACTGGTATTGGCGGTTAACTACACTAATTGACCCAATAGTTTTATTCAAATTTCATTTTTCCCACGCAGTTTAAATTACTACTAATGTATTAAGGGTGGGTGCGTTTACATTTTCATTTTGTGAAAAGAACTGCTTACCATGTAATTACTGTACAACCTCTATAAAATAATATTTAGTAAATTAATAAACTTTTTAAAATAATATTTTTTTTCGAACCCGACTTGTATTAGTGTAAAAAATTATCAATTTCGATAAATTAATATGATAATAATATTTTAAAAGATATTTATATAAATATTTGGTACCAACAAAATCATACATTAATAATTATTCAAAATGACAAACAGTAATAGAACGATTTAGTGAAATACGACTCTATAAACGAACAACTAATTTCAAACCACAAAATAAAAATAAAAAAGATAATTAAACAATCCATACGTGAATTTAGGGCCTGTCTGACATCAACTTTTTTGGTAAAAAATTGCTCAAAAATGTAGTTGCTTAAATAATGCAACGTATAACTTTTTCTTACTTGTAAGCCATTCTTTACTTAGTTCAACTTAAATGTGACTTGTAACTATACAAACAACTTTATCAATAAACTTCTATTCCTGGTAGATTTTTCCATAAAAAAAAACTTAAAAAACATAGAATTCCTAATCAATTTAAATGATTGGTTGTTTACCTTGTATAACTTTTTTCTTACTTATAAGCCATTTATTTTACTTAGTTCAACTTAAATGTAGATACACACAACTTTATTAATACACTTCGATTCCTAATAAGAGTTTTCCATATGTAGAAAAAACTTTAAAAACATCGAATTCCTCCATTTTTGAGCTTTAGTAGATTTTACCAAAGCATAAATCAAAGGAGGGAAAAAAACAATTGTGAAAATGCACTTAATAAATTTAAATGATTGATTAATTTACCTCGTAGCGGAAATCTCGAGGCAAATAACTGCTTTACAGATCTCCCCCTAAAAAAAAAACAACAAAAATGATAAATATGGTAAAATTCTCAATTTACTAAGTAATAATAAAACAAAGCAAACTGGAAAAAAAAAAAGGGAAAAAGTTGATTACGATGCCAAGGGCGGGGCAATCGAACTTGACTTGGGATAATCGGCGAAGCTCGTCGGCCTTACGTGCCAGGTGTCTTGGCTCCGATAAACCTAACTTCTTCGCTATTTCTCTCATGTCCATTATTATTAATATTACTTATTATTATTGTTGTTATTGATACTCCTAATAATTTACATACAGAGAGAGAGAGAGAGAGAGAGAGAGAGAGAGAGAGAGAGAGAGAGAGATTGTTGTGTGGATTATTATATTAATTGGTTTAATTATTAAAAATGTAGGCGGGAAAATAGGTTTTTTGGAGGGAGTGAAAAAGCTTTGCATGTATCAACATTTTCTACCATCTTCTCTTTCGCGCCTTCATTTTGGAACTACATTTTTTTTTTTTCTATTTATTTATTATTGCCTCCAAAAGCTCTTGTGTTGTGTTTGCGGATTGTAGGGGTGGACACGGGACGGATTTGGGCGGATTTGTTTCAATCCTGACTCAACCCGTAAAATAAATGGCGGGGCGGATTGATGAAATTTAAATCTCAAACCAACCCAATCCAACCCAATCCAACCCATTACAATTAAAACTCCAATCCAACCCAATCCAACCCGCAAAATAAATTACGGGTTGGGGCAGGTTGGTTTTAGATTGATTCTTAAATTTTTATTTTGGTCCTTCATTTTTCATAGTTTGCATAATCAACCCAAATTTTAAAATAAATAGAATATTTCAAACAGAAATATAAATTAAAGCCAATCAAAATACGTTTAGAACATTCATAAACAAGTAATAAAACTAAAATATAACTGATAGAACATAAAAATTAGACCCGAATATTCTATTCGGATCTTAATCAGCCCATATATCATAACTGGGTATCCAACACTTAATGGGTTATCACCCCCTTTACAAAAATCCCAAGCCCACTTAACTAGGGACCCATATCTGAAAAAACCCATGAGATGGAGACATTTGTCAACATCTTAGGAGGCATAATAGCCTATAAATAGCCAAGTATCCCCCCAAGAAAGGCACCAGAAAATCTATCCAAAAAATATAGAGAGAAGTAGAGAAAAGAGAGAAACTAGCCAAAAGCTTGTCACATCAAGACATAAACCGAACAGAGAAAGAACCGAGTACCGAAGAAGAAGGAGAAAGATCAAGATGAGAGATCAAATAGTTAAAGTCGAGCATGATTGTTACAAGGAAATTGTAATCCGATCAACGGCGATTGCCGAATAATAATAAAAATCCCGAAGTGTTTACCATTTATTATATATTTAATATTATATCATTGTTGAAAAACCTAACGCCACCGACGAAAGTTATGGTTTTATCAAATGGCGCCGTCTCCGGGAATCATCTAGTTCCCAACTAGTTTAGAATTCGAATATCAATACTCTACAAGACGAGCGACAATGGTGACTAATGTAGAAGAAACCCACCCCGAGATAGTAGAAACCAATAACCAACACGTGCAGATTAGCCAACAAGACCTCGACGATCTACTCGCCATCCGCGATAGATACGAAGCTATCCAGTCCGGAAACCAACCAACAACCTCCAATGTCCACCAAGAACAACCGATCGAACAACCCCAACAGCTTGAAGGGATCGTCGAAGAATACCAAACGTCCTCGGAAGACGAACAAGCCTTGCCCGTACTAAGGCGCGCAAGAAGACGCATACCCGGATCCGAGGCTGGACCGAGCTCAAGAGTCCCTTTGCCAACAGCCTCGGTCAACTCTGGTGCTCGTTTACAAACAAACGAAGCTCACCGGCTTGGCATGCCCGAGGATCATGTACTCGAACAGTTGTCCCGACTACCGACTCACCCACCAAGGATGATTACATCACCCATGGTGGAAGTACAACATATTGTTCCGTTAGCCGATGAAAGGAACAACGCCCAACTGAAAGTTCAGCTGGCAGCGTGTATGACGGCCATGGCAGCAGCCGGCATCATATTGCCGAATAGCCAACCTGCCAATGCAGACAAAGACCCACGTCGTGAAGCGGAAGATTCCGCCTATAGGGCCGCCTTGGAAGCGGCGGGCCGACGACCAGATACAGGAGTGCCCCATCAAGGGGGCAGCGTCCCGATAACGATCCCTCCAACCTTCGTCCACCCAAACGCTCATACGGAACATGTCCTCGACAGAAACCCGAAGGACGGTAGGTATCCCGAACACATGATCGGGGGAGGATACGGCCCACCACCACATCAGGGGGGATACACCCCCCTGCTACCAAGCCACAGATAAAGCGTTCCAACAGGCTTAGAACGTATGCCAAGAAATCCCATGTGCCGAACAGATCACGCGGTACCGCAATCCTGTGGGGTTCGTCATCCCCGAGTTCAGGCTCTATGATGGGAGGAGTTGTCCCATAGACCATCTGAGGCACTACAAGACGAAGATGGAGCTGTGGAGTGATGACCATGCACTGATGTGCAAGTTTTTCAAAAACAGTTTGGGCCAAGAGGCTTCGTCATGGTACCATAACTTACCACGGGGCTCTATAGGAGACTGGGTGGAGTTGCTAAGAGCGTACTCCACCCGATACGCTGCTCATCGGAAGAAGAAAGTTAGCATTGAAACCCTTCTGAAAATGACGATGATGCCAAATGAAAGGCTCAACGACTACTGCATACGTTTCATCGACGTAGCAAACCAGATTTCACAGTACGCCAATAATATAGCCATCCAGAACTTTATCAATTCCATCCCTAATGGCTATTGGGCGAGAAGGAAGTTCATAGGCAAAAACTTTCCGACCACTGATTCCCTGCCAGCCTATTGTACCCACCTCACCGATAAAAATGACGAACTGCGTATCCTCAACCGAACTCTACCAAGAAGAGAATCGGTCCGAGAGGAACAGGTGGGTCGCAAAAGAGTTAGAAATAACCAGGGAGAAACATTCCAACTGACCAGAAAGGACAAAGGTCCCGAGGTCCATAGCAGGGTAGAGCGACCACGAGAACCTGAGCCCAAACCGCTCCAGATCGCATACCCAACACCGATCAACGAACATAAACCACTCCAGCTCACCTACCCTATACCAGCCAAGCAGTCACAACAAGGCCGATTCCAAGGAAGGGAAAAGCAAAAGAGCTTCGAACCAGTCGAATTGAGATACCCTTTCAACCTGTCTGCTGAAGATATCCTTAAGAATATCCGTAGAGAAAGCTGGTATTCACGACCAGAGCCGCTCGCTACCCCCCTGAGCATAGAGACCCCAAGCTTTTCCGCGCCTATCACGAGGACTACGGACACCTCACCGAGCACTGCCGTAACCTGCGGTGGAAAATGAACCTGTGGGGCGATGCGGGATACCTGGCCAAGTTCATCAAAGGCGCCGGAAATAAAGGCAAACAACTGGCCATTGAGGGAGCCGACAACCGGCAAGGCAAAACAATCAACGTCATTCATATGTCTCGACCCAAGGGCACGGGTGGGGAACGATTGCGACAAGGACAACTGGCGCACTTTGGCCAGGTAGCCAAGGCGTCACAGGCGTCGACTTCCAAACGACAATGCACACCACGACGACATCCGCCCATCTCCTTCTCGGATCTGGACGAAGAAGGGGTGATTTACCCCCACGGGGACGCCATCAATCTCCGTGTTCAAATCGGCCTTGACACGGTCAGCAGGGTGCTTGTCGACCAAGGAGCCTCTTGTGATATCATGTACAGAGAACTTTTCGACAAGATGGAACTCAAGATGCAAGATCTACAGCCTACCGATGTCACACTGATCGGGTTCATCTCCGAGACAACTAAACTGTTGGGAAAGATCGTCCTTAGTGTCACAATTGGATCCGTGTCAGTTCCCGTGGAGTTCTTAGTGGTCAACGACAACTCCGGCCACAACGCAATCTTGGGACGACCCTGGCTGCACGCCATGAAGGCCATACCCTCGACCTACCACCAAAAATTCAAATACCCAAATGATAGGGGAGAGATCGAGACAGCCAGAGGATGTCAAGAAGATTCACGACGCTGTGAGGACATTACCGCGGCTCTTCAAAAACAACTGAGCGTTGTCGAACAACCCACCAGCACAAAGAAGCTGATCAACCAAATAGCCAAAACCGAGAGGGTTGTTGAAGAACAAGTAGGAGAAACACTTAGGAAGGTGTATATCCCGGATACTGACGAGGAGCACTACTTCCTCCTTGGTGACAACATACCAAAAAAGGAATCCGAAGAGTTAGAAGTATTCCTCTTCAACAACATTGATAAATTCGCCTGGAGTCCAAAAGACATGCCAGGCCTAGACCCTAAAACGGCATGTCACCATCTAAGTGTTAACGCCGAGTACAAGCCGATAGCTCAGAGGAGCAGAAAAGTATCAGTACAGCACAGATCCGCTATAATTGCTGAAGTCCAAAAGCTGTTGGAGGCCGGAGCCATAAGGGAGGTCTTCTATCCAAAATGGTTATCCAATCCCGTCGTCGTCCCTAAGAAGAACGGAAAGGAGAGGGTCTGTATAGACTTCACCAATCTCAACAAAGCCTGCCCGAGGGACCACTTTCCCCTTCCAAGGATTGATCAATTGGTGGACGCGACTGCGGGAGCAGAACGGATGACCTTCCTTGACGCATATTCAGGGTACCACCAGATTTCCCTCGCCCACGAAGATCAAGAAAAGACGTCGTTTATATCGCCTTTAGGAAATTATTGCTATACGGTAATGCCGTTCGGCCTACGCAACGCGGGAGCAACATACCAAAGGATGATAACGAAGGTATGCCGAGAGCACATAGGGAAGACCATGGAGGTATACATAGACGACATGGTCGTCAAAAGCGAAAAGGGCACATCCCACATTCAAGATATCAGAGATGTCTTCCAAACTTTGGGCGAGCACAAACTCAAACTCAATGCGAGCAAGTGTGCATTCGGCATCAGCAAAGGAAAGTTCCTGGGGCACATGGTCAGCCGACGAGGAATAGAGGCTAATCCCGATCAGATCACAGCTCTTCGGAATCTAGCAGCGCCCAAAAATAAGAAATAGGTACAAGAGCTCACGGGAATGATGGCCGCATTGAACAGGTTCATCAGCCGATCCGCAGACAAAGGACGGCCATTTTTTGAATCACTCAAGAAGGATAGAAAATTCGTGTGGGACCCGGAATGTGAAGCTTCTTTCAACAACCTCAAAGAGTACTTAAGGACGCTGCCACTGTTAGTCAGGCCGAACAAAGGAGATATTCTGGCTTGCTACCTGGCAATTTCCGCTACAGCTGTGAGCGCGGTTATCCTAAGAGAAGAAGGTCGCGAACAATTCCCTATTTACTTCGTCAGCAAAACTCTGGTCGAAGCCGAAACACGTTACCTACCCTTGGAAAAGTTGTGCTTGGCATTGGTCGTCGCGACCAGAAAGTTGCCGCACTATTTCATAGCTCATCAGGTTCAAGTATATACGAAATTCCATATTAAAGAATCGCTTAGACGGACCGACATTAGTGGCAGAGTGGCCGCATGGGGGGTTGAGTTATCCCAATTTCATATCGAGTTCGCACCCCGACATGCCATAAAGGGACAAGTCTTGGCCGATTTCGTCACGGAATTCACCGAAGGATATGACAAGCCCATGGCTATATCGCCCCAATCACACTGGTAGATACATGTCGATGGATCAGTCACCAAGGACGGATCAGGAGCGGGGATCGTCCTCAAGTCTAGAGAGGGAGCGATCATAGAGAAGAGCATTAAACTAGGTTTCCGAGCTACCAACAATCAGGCAGAGTACGAAGCCATGATAAACGGCATGCTCATTGCCCGGTCCCTCGGATGCTCCCACCTAACTGCAAGTTCCGACTCAATGCTGATCGTAAACCAGTCCAACGGCGAATACCAAGCCAAAGATGACAGAATGATCCTCTACCAAGAGAAGGTTCAAAGCTTGATGGCCTCCTTCGAACAGTGCGAGTTGATAAGAATCAATCGCACCGAAAACGCACATGCCGATGCCCTGGCCACCCTAGCCTCGACATTAACATTAACCGACACTCGGTCGATTATAGTGGAATTACTACCGACCCCAAGCATAACCAAAAGAATAGACCGAGTAGCGTCAGTACAATACGAACTAGGTTGGATGGACGACATGATTCACTATCTGCGCAACGGAACCCTCCCGGCAGATAAGATAAAGGCATTGAAAATTACGAGAAAGGCTCCTCGTTTCTGGCGGTCCAACGACGGCAAACTGTACAAATCCAGCTACCGAGGACCCCATCTTCTGTGTGTTCGGCCCGAAATGCAGCTACCGGTCTTGGAGGAAATCCACGAAGGGTCCTGCGGAGCACACATCAAAGGGCGGTCCCTTGCCAACAAAGCAATCACACAAGGATATTGGTGGCCATATATCAAGCGAGACGCCGATGTATACGTCCAATGTTGCGACAAGTGCCAACGATTCGCCAAGATACCTCGGCTCCCATCATCTATGATGACCCCGGTATCGGCACCATGGCCATTCGCACAATGGGCGATTGATATAGTCGGAAAGCTTCCTAGAGCACCCGGCAGCGTTGAATATCTGATCGTGGCGACGGACTACTTCACCAAATGGGTTGAGGCTAAACCTCTCCACGAAATTAAAGCCAGTAATGTCAAACAGTTCATCTGGGAGCACATCATCACAAGGTTCGGTATACCGTACGCCATCGTCGCAGACAATGGCACCCAGTTCAAAAAAGCCAACTTGCAGCTTTGGTACGAAGAACTCGGTATCCGAAAGTTCTATTCGACGCCAACATACCCACAGGGAAACGGACAAGCAGAGGTATCAAACCGAACCATCCTAGATGGCATCAAGACAACCCTCGAACAAGCAAAGGGGAGATGGCCCGAGCGGCTACTCAACGTCTTATGGTCGTGCCGAACTACACCAAATACGGGCACCAAAGAAACCCCGTTCAGCTTAGCATACGGCGTCGAGGCCGTCATACCAACAGAAATCGGGCTACCCACACTACGAACAACTTTAGTCGAGCAAGGAAACAATGAACAAAGAATGAGGGAGGAACTCGACATGCTAGACGAGAAACGAGAGATAGCAGCTCTTACACTAACGTATGACAAGAGGGTGAAAGGGACCAAAGAGTTTGTGGTCAGAGAATTGGTGCTGCGACGAGTAACGGTCTATACCCGCAATGAAATACATGGCAAATTAAGCCCCACATGGGAGGGACCATACGAGATCGTCAAGAGAACAAGCCCGGTTACCTACAAACTCAAAAGCGTTCTGTTCGAAAACAGCAGAGGGGAGAAGAATTCCTGGAATGTGGCTAACCTAAAGAAGTACTACATATAGGCCATCTCATCAGTATAAATACAGGTGCCACCTTACCCCTCCTGCTTAATGGCATTGTCTTTTGAATAAATAAAACATTTTATCATGCTGTCTAACGAGTGCAGCTGAAATTCCCAAACGGCATGCCTAAGGGTAGGCCTAGGAATACTATGAAATTCCCAAATGGCCCTTGTGCCTAGGAATACTATGAAATTCCCAAACGACATGCCTAAGGGTAGGCCTAGGAATACTATGAAATTCCCAAACGGCCTTTGTGCCTAGGAATACTATGAAATTCCCAAACGGCCTTTGTGCCTAGTAATACTATGAAATTCCCAAACGGCCTTTGTGCCTAGGAATACTATGAAATTCCCAAACGGCCCTTGTGCCTAGGAATACTATGAAATTCCCAAACGGCATGCCTAAGGGTAGGCCTAGGAATACTATGAAATTCCCAAACGGCCCTTGTGCCTAGGAATACTATGAAATTCCCAAACGGCCCTTGTGCCTAGGAATACTATGAAATTCCCAAACGGCATGCCTAAGGGTAGGCCTAGGAATACTATGAAATTCCCAAACGGCCTTTGTGCCTAGGAACACTATGAAATTCCCAAACGGCCCTTGTGCCTAGGAATACTATGAAATTCCCAAACGGCCCTTGTGCCTAGGAATACCATGAAATTCCCAAACGGCCTTTGTGCCCAGGAATACAGTGAAATTCCCAACATGACATGTCTAAAAGAGTGCCTAGGAATACTCAAGATTTCTAACATACGCAAGTATATATATAAAAAAAAAGAGAGGCCAATATGCATCAAACAAAATTGAAAGAAGGTTCTGGCCCGTATTACAGAGACAATAAAGTACCAAACGAAGAAATCAGCAAAGAAAAATCAATCCAATCAATGAAATATCAATACGACAATGAGAAGATCCGACAAACAGGAAGAAAGTCATAAAACAAATAGTCCTCGCCCGCATTACGGAGGCAACAAGATACAACCAACCACAACGAAAGTAATTTAAGAACTACTACATGAAGAGCACGACGGCAATTGACCGAGCCCTACCTCTTCGTCATCCTTCGCCGTATCCCCATCGGTCTCCTCGCCATCAAAACGCTCCTCAGAAATGAGGGTATCAAAGTTGGTCGTGTGAGCACCAACGCATGCCAGCGTCTTAAGCCGTGCGGAAAACTCGGCTACTTTAGCGATCTCGTGAACATCCGAGGCCGCTTTACGGTGAGCATCGTCGAAGGGAAGCCTACGAGCTTCGATCGTAGCCGCAGAAGCATCGAATCTGGATCGAGACAGGCGGAAATACTTCACCAAAATATTGGCTTGGGTTACCAGCGACTTTAGTTTACCGAGGTATTTTTCCTTTACACGCCAATACCGATCTAAACGACGCTCCTGAACCTCAACAACATGCTCGGCACGACGAACATATTCATGAAAAGAGGATGCCTGGATTTTCAACTTGGCCCTAAGTCGGGCGCACTGATCGACCAACTTGACGTTTTTGCCCATTAAAACGATGTAAGGCCACTTGGCATGCCCTTCACTAGCCGCACCAGATGAGACCTCGTCCCGGGCAACACCAGTAGGTCCTAGCCCCGGACTAGTTAGGCATGGAGAACCAGCATGGTGCGACATAGTAGCATGTGCCTAAAACAAAAAACAAAAAAAAATGGGGAAGAAAGGAAGAGATGAATATTCAGCCGCAAATATAGAAGAGACAGGGATATCTTATCAAACAAAGAAAAGAAAAGACACGAAAGTAG
Organism: Primula veris; assembly: GCA_963682055.1. NCBI lineage: Eukaryota > Viridiplantae > Streptophyta > Magnoliopsida > Ericales > Primulaceae > Primula > Primula veris. The sequence goes on from OY821740.1 coordinate 19,401,105, forward strand.
GAGAATGAAGATTTTTTATATTCAAGCTACAAATAAAATGACAAAACAAGCTACACAATCATCAATCCGATAACCCATCAACAGACGCTGAGGTCTCTACGGCGTCAGCGAAATGGATATCTCGCAATGAGACAATTTGAGTCCCCAAACATTCCTATACGACCGCATCCACTCGGTTCAAGGCAGCCGTGGTCTCAGTTACCCCGGCCATAGCATCACCCATGCGCTCTGCCCGGGCAACACCACGCATCCCTTTTACATGATCGAGCACCTCTAATGCGCGACTTCAGGCCCAATACGCTCTGGCAAAGGATAGCAACAGGTCCGCGTCTTCGAAAACGGCCCCTAGAACCAAGTTCAAGCTCGTCACCCGGCCCCGGGCTTCATCACGAGAGCGCCGAAGCGCACCAAGAAGCTCTTTAGCCTTTCCCTTATTTGCCGTATAGTATGCGGTCTTCTTACTGAACCTCTCTCCCAAGTCACGTAATCGAATCGACAAATTTGAAATATGAATATTCAAACCATCGATTTCGCGCCGAGCAGAATTCAGTTCAGAAGTTAGGGACGCGTTAGCTTTTTCAAGACCGTTTATAACATCGCCTACGCTACGACTAGGCGAGGTCCCGACCACCATGGCAAGGGGATTAGCGGGTACCTGACAAGATGTTTTTATATCCTTCAACAGACGACGACCCACAAACAGGGGAATTAACAAGGAAAGCCAAACAGAAAGAAAACATAGCACCTATATTATCACTTCCCAAAAGAATATCTTTCTAGTTACAAAAGAGACCCATAATTCGAGTAACAAAAGACTTTACACTAAGATACAGGGAAAATATTACAAGTAAATGGTCAAGGCTCCACCTGAGGGGATGTGGGTGGGGGAATCACGGCAGCAGCAGATCGAGGAGTCGTTGGAACCGACCCGAAATGGGGACGGAGCGCCGTCGAAATAGTATGTCCCGGCATCCGTGGGAGCTTCTCGTCTCGGAGGTTGGCCCAATCCTAAGGCTTAGGAGGTGCACCTTGCGGACAGGGATAAACCAACTCCGACCACGCCCGGTCCGAGAATGGAACCTTTGCAAAGTTTAAAGCTCGGACATGAGCGCAAAAAACGGAAAAGTTGGCCATCATTGCAAACTTTTTCCGTTCATCTGCTTGCTCTAATTTCAGAGCAGCAACCTCTGCTGTTCCGGCCTCCACATCCTCCGCCATGACCAAGTTATCGGCCTCCAGTAGGTCATACTTCCCGACCCACTCCTCTTTTTCGGCCCCCATATTCTCCACTTCCTCGGTCAGGCGTAAGTTATCTCCTACCAACTTCTCATTATCAGAGGCCAATTTAGCCATCTGGGCTTTCTCCTCGGCCGTTATTTTGATTTCGACTATCAGCTTCTCTTTCTCCGCCTCTAGCTCGGAGACCAACTTCGCTTGCTGAACTTTATCCTCGGCCAAGGCTTTATTTTCGGCCGTCAGCTTCTCTTTTTCCGCCTCTAGCTCGGAAACCAACTTCACTTGCTGAGCTTTATCCTTGGCCAAAGCTTTATTTTCGGCCATCAGCTTCTCCTTCTCAGCCTCTAGTGCCGACAACTGATCCCTTAACACCACGATATCCACGAAGACCTGTATTTAGAGACATAAGACACCAGCCAAAACAAGAGCATCACGACCTAAAAAAAAAAAAAAACGTGCGCAACATACCCGAAGCGCGTCAGTACTGGCCTGCTCTATAACCGACATTGCTGGACGAGCAGCTATCTTCTCTGCATCCTTGACAACGAGGGGCTTAAGAGCAGTATACCCCATCCTCAAGACTCGAGGTTGCTCCAACAGTTCACCCCTACACCGATCAATATAACGGGTCATTGCCACCCCGTCCACCAACACCTTTTCAGGTCCCTCGAGAACCTCATCCTCGACACCCACCACAACTCCCATGGCAGTCTCTTTGCCGGCTTCCACCTCCACTTCCTCCCTCACCTCCTTCTTCGAAGGACCAGTCTCAGGGGCCCCATGCTCGGTCACCTCCTCAGTACGGATGGGCGAGCCAACAGGCAGATCTATCAGATCCTCACTATGGGCAGACGAGACGACAGGCAGGGTCATCGTATCCTCGCCCATGCTCACCAGGAGGTTCATATGTTCGAATATGTTGTCGAACGACCCCTGAAACACCATAATACCCATAGACCGGGCAAGAGCAAGGGTAACCAATGAAGAAGTCAATAACTGAAACAAGATAGCATATAAAGCAGGGAACAACAGAGTCAAAAGGCAACTATTAACAAAAACAAATACACTTACATCGAGATTCGCAACAGCCTCCTCGGTGGTATCACCTTGGGACGATGCGACCACCTCTACACCCCTGCCAACATCCGCAACCTCCACATTACCTGAGGTCTCAACCCCTCTAGCCCTCTTCGGGGTGCCAACAGCGGGGTCCGATGCTCGGCGCTTAGAACGAGTGGGTTTTTTCCTCCCCGAGCAGCACTTCGAGCCCTGACAACTTTTACGAATTCCTCCTCGGGCTCTTTAGGGATCTCGGGCGCAGGATTCCCCTTGGTCACTGGCCCCGCAGGGTAACCAAGTAGCAGGGGAGCAGAACGGCTTGCCGGATCCTTGGTAGGCCCAGGCCCCCACCATTTCCAAAGCGCTACGAGAGCCTCAACATTGGGAGCACCGAGGTCTGGAATAGCAGGAGCTGTGGTCACAGGTCCAGGGATCTGGTGTCCTGCACAGCCCCATTCCCCGGACGCAATCACAACACCAAGGTTATGTTCTTTGTTGGTGTCCGGCAACCCAATTACCAGCCGGGAGAATGCGCGCAATGTCTTCAAATACGAACTGCGGTGCTCGAAACTCAAACTGTAGACCCCGAAGACATCTTTCAGTTCAATGTCTATCCCCGATACTTCCGACAACCTTTGAATACTGATCAAGGTTCGGTAACCATTCAGAGCGAGTTGGGCCGGAGCTATCTGGACGGCCTCAAAGAACGAAGCCACCCACTCCGTAAACGGAAGTCTAAGACCCCCAGTGAAGAAGGCCGAGGAACACACAGCTACCTCGCCGGCAGGGACATATCCCAAAACCTCCTCATCAGAGACAGGCAGCCGAATGTGTATGTTATCCGGTATTCCGGTGAGCCTCTTAAAGTCCTCTTCCACAAATGTGCCAACTTGGGCCAGACATTGGGTCAAAATTTCCTATCCAAACATCATCACAGATCCATCAAAATACTAACCCAAAAACACATGACACGACAAATTCCCCCCCCCCCCCAAGTGATAGAAACCCTAAAAAGTTTTCCATCAACCCAACCAATATCCTATACAGGAAGAACAATCACTACTCAACAACCTAGATAGACAAATATAGACAACTAAGACCAAATATGACCACAACCACAAATCAAATACGAATCCTAATCATAGAAGTATCCAAACAAACAAACCACAAATACGAAGCTACTTACAGTCATGATCACGAGCAAGCGAGGGAGAATAGCAGTAAATCTCTCAACCGTCACGACAAACCCTAGATAGAGAGGCAGAAAATTTTTGGCGGGAAGAACAAACCCTAGAGAGAGAAGATAAGAGATATTTTTCTTCAACAAATTATGAGGTAAAAAACTAACGGGATTACTTAGCACAGTTAAAAGGAGTGGAGCCACAGAAAGAATAAAATAATAACCGTCCTTTCGTGTGACAGAGGTTTACCTTTTTTCCAACCATAAAAAAGTCCACAACCGCTGCTGTTTTCGACAAGTAAACGCTCCAGATCTTGCCACGTCAGATAGTATATCCCACTAACCAAGGCAGTTCACATCATTACACCTAAATAAATGGCCAGTGGACCCTACCACGAAAAGCTTCCTGCATACGCTACCAATATTACCAAACTGAGGATGTTCTCCGATTAAGTTCCTCGACGCCAAACCTTGTCTTACCCGAAATGCACACCGAACAAGGTGGGCGGAGACCGTTCCTAGCTTGACGGCATTTGAGCATCAAGTCTAACAACGCTCTCTGGGGGAATAACCACGGTGCACCGTGCTCGGTGTCCGATACTAAGACAACGAAATATATCAACATAAAGGCAAAGCAAGTAAAATAGACAGGATCGAATTGCAAAACACAAGTTTTATTCATCCACAAAGGGGAAAACAACCAGTTACAACGGGAAAAATAAAAATTACAACTTCAACACTAGAATACTTCTCTAATTCTGAGCCCTAGAACTACCACCTTCCTCGGCATCCTTCTTCGCCAAGAGCTCCTCCAGACGCTCTTTTTCCCTAATTAAATGAGAAATGCCAATCTCCACCTGTTTTAAAGCATGAGATTGAGACTTGCACTTCTGCTCGGCTTCAAAACGAGCAGCGCTCTCCTCCTTCCAGTACTGTTTGAACCGCCTCATTTCGGTCTGAGCACACTTGAGATCGTGCTTCAGCCATGACATCTCAATTTCTTTTAGCTGAAGAGGTGTCAAATCCTCTTCCCCGAAACCAGGGGGACGAGGTAGCAAAAAAGTAGGCTCCTCTTCCATAAGGGCTTTCTTTTTGGAGGCAGATCTAGTAATGGGAGCCATCTTAAACAAAAGCAAGTTAGAAGAAACAAGAGAGAGAAAAGGAGATTGGATAATGAAGTACAGGCAATAGGGAGCATTTATAAAGAAATTCAAGGGTTCAAAAAATGAAAAGGCACAAAGTACGAGGCGTTGCAACGGTTCATAAGATAGGCACGAAATACAAAAAGATACAACTGTTCTAATACAAGTTCCAAAACAGAAAATAAGAAAAATAGACTAATCTAATCAAGGATTAGTGGGTGGGACAACAGAACTGCCAGACCGAGAGGAAGTCGCCCGAGCAGAGCTAGCTAACCGAGCTTCATATGAGTCGTTCATGACGACCAAGCATTCATTCTCCCGGGCAAGGTATGCATTCTCGCCAATAAGTGCAGTAACTTGTTCTTTAAGCCGAGCATTTTTAACAGTCATACTAGCGAGGCCTTGAGGGGAGTTATCAAACTCATTCTGAGCATGATCCCAAATCTCCTCGGCTTCATACCAGGAGTTGGCCAGAGTGTTCCTACGCTCCAATAGGTGGTCAAGTTCACGACCCAAGGCCGAAATCTGGGTCCATTTAATTGTCTCCTCGGGGTGAGAGTTGTACAAACTCAAAGCCAGGACACCATACTCCTTCTCAAGCTTAGCCATTCTATGATGGACCCAAGATACCTCAGCATCCAAGTCCTTCATCTGAGCATGATATCTCACCACGGGCTCAGATATTAGGAAAAGTTATTATACAGAAGGAGATGAGAAATGAAAGAGAAGCAAACACAGTATGGAAAAAGATATATTCTGAAGAAAGGTTGAAGAGTATTTATAGAGCAAAGATAGTATGGTATTATCTGACAATGCTTGGGAACATGCATGTTTGACCAGCCTGCCATGTCTCAGATATCACATGGCACCGGTACAATAAGAAATAAAAGAGAGAAGACAATCGAGTAAGCCTACGTTCCAGAAAAAGACAAACCACAAGTGCAACATAAAAAGAAGTGCAAAATAAGAGAAGGGCAAGATAAAGGGGCAAAGGAAATTTTCATTAATAAGATGAGATACATCACTGTTCATTACATCATAGGACATCAAAGGGAAAAACTATTACATCAGGGGACTACATCGAAAGAAAATCTATTACATCGAGGTCTATTACATCCGAGAATAACATCAAAAGAAAAATCTATTACAGAAGATCAACTATGTCGGCAAACCCATCGAACAGGATGCATGAAGGAAGGAGGCGATGGGGAAGAGGAAGAAGAGAATGAAGAGGAACATAAAAAAGAAGTGAAAAGCAAGAAGAGGAAAATGAAAAATGACAAAAACCCAAGAAGTAACACAAAACCCTTAGGATCACAGGGTTGATTGTTACATCGTAGTGGTGCAGAAGAAGAGAAAAAGGGAAAAAAGAAAAAGAAGAGAACAAAGCATAAAACAGAAAAGAAGAAGAGTGCAAGAAGAGGAAGAGGAAGAAATGAAGGAAACTGAGAAAAATAAAAAGAAAGTAAAAGGAACAAAACAAAAAAAAAAGAGAAAGAAAAAGAGTGATGGGAGAGAAGATGAAGAAAAGAAAAAGGGCGAGGCTAGGGGGAAGTCGATCGGTATCGATGAGATGGCCCGGCAGAGACATCCCTGTCTCTAAGTGTCGGATTCCCCCTCAACACCTCATTCTCTTCGACTAGAGCCCGACGAGCACGTCGGCAATAATCCAGCTCGGACCTTAGCCAAGTCAATTCCTGAACCATCTCGGTATGGTGATAACGCATCACCTTTAACTCCTCTTCAGCATCCTTCAACAACTTTAGTGCATGGCCATAGGAGGCTTCAAAAGCCTCCACTTGCATAACCAATGCAGATTTGGTCGGAGAACCTTCCATTTTTAGGAGGTTAAAAGATAAAATTCTGTATATGATGAAGAGAGATAGGGGTGAGATTGTGGGGAAGTGCAACCGTTCGCCAAGAGATTTGGGTAAACGAGAGTAATTAAAAGATGCGCCTGTTGAGAAATTAAAAGTGGGAAGTTGCAACCATTCATTATAAAAAGAGGCGTCTGTTGAGAAGAAATGCTTGGATTCATGCCAGTATTTAAAGAGGGTAAAATTCGAAAAGCCTCTGCACGTGTCAATCTGGAAAAAGTGCAACAATATTAAGATATAAAGGATAAGATTTGTGTACAGGGCTCGAGAAATCCCCTCAGTCCCTAGATACAAAGATTCAGAAGGTTCAATGGATAAGGTCAAATGCAAGGCCCAAGAAAAAGCATTAATGAATCCACAAGCGTGCGCAGTCAAATTAATTGCATTGGGAGAATAATTTAGATAAAAGCAAGAAAAAGAAAATTTTCCATTAATCAAGGGGAAATTTATTACAAGGTGCTACTCGACAAAATTACATTACAAAAAATAAAGGAAAAGAGAATTATTTTGTAGGACCAGCTTCATCCTCGGTCCTCTTCTTGGACCGAGCATACACTTCCTTAAGGGCCAATTTATAAGCCCTCTTGGAAGCAATATGCCTCTCTCTAGAAACCTCAAGCTCTTTGATCCGAGCACGAGCCCAAATGTTGTCGATCAGAGACCTCTGATATTCACTCTCCATTGCCTCCAAGCGCTCATCCATCTCAGTAGCTCGGCGAGCCTCCACGGTTAAAGAGGCAACCCTCCTTTCGAGGATACGAATCCTCCTAACCTCCTCCTCGAGATGGGCAACATATTCAGGAAGGTTGTCACCACTATTTTCACGAGGAGAAGCCATTTGTTCGTTAATAAAGAATGAGTTGCACAAAGAATATAGGAACAGTCCCCTTTTATAGGAAGAAACAATGGGGTAGATCAAAGGTCATCTCGAAGAAAGACAACCTCTTGAGCTTCCCAAGAGCATTTATGGCTAACTACAACAGTTCAAATCCAATTAAGTCATCCAATAAGGTACCAAGAAGATAAACAGACAAGAGCGATAATAAGGAAATATTTTATTGATATTTTCAATAGTTCAGTTACAACTTGGAGATAATATCCAATACAAAAGAAATCATAAACGACTAATTATTCCGAGGAAGAGCCTCCTTCATCGTCATCCGAACTCGGTTTAGACCGAGCATGCAACTCCTTAAAAGCAAGCTTATAGGCCCTTTTTACTGCCTTTTGCTTAGCCAGAGAAGCCCCAAGCCTCTTTATACGTTCAAAGGCCCAATCAAGGTCAGCCATCGTCAAGTGATGAGCTGCGTCCATATCAGATAGCCTTTTTGTCACGTCCGCCAATTTCTTTTTCATAACGCGAGCCTTCTTGACTTCATTCTCCAAGTAAGCGACATAATCTGAAGAATTGTCTCCAGTAGAACCATTGGGAGAAGCCATTAAGTCATAAGCAAGGTGGTGATGGAATACGTAATTGTAGGAAGGGTATTCCCTTTTTATAATAAGGTGATTTTTAGAAAGGTCAAGGGTTGCTTCGAAGAAAGATACCAAGGGTCTTATCAAAGTCAAATAGCAAATCTGCAAGTTCCCAAGACAGTAAATGGGTCCCAATGAGCATTTATAAATAGGGGCATTTGCCGAATGAAACATAGGGAACAGCTAAACCGAAGTAATCTCTTCGGCAGACCAATCATGACTCCCTCGAAGTGGAAACCACACCGAGGAAGTCAGGAAGCACTTGATAGAACATAAAAATTAGACCCGAATATTCTATTCGGATCTTAATCAGCCCATATATCATAACTGGGTATCCAACGCTTAATGGGTTATCACCCCCTTTACAAAAAGCCCAAGCCCACTTAACTAGGGACCCATATCTGAAAAAACCCATGAGATGGAGACATTTGTCAACATCCTATGAGGCATAATAGCCTATAAATAGCCAAGTATCCCCCCAAGAAAGGCACCAGAAAATCTATCCAAAAAATATAGAGAGAAGTAGAGAAAAGAGAGAAACTAGCCAAAAGCTTGTCACATCAAGACATAAACCGAACAGAGAAAGAACCGAGTACCGAAGAAGAAGGAGAAAGATCAAGATGAGAGATCAAATAGTTAAAGTCGAGCATGATTGTTACAAGGAAATTGTAATCCGATCAACGGCGATTGCCGAATAATAATAAAAATCCCGAAGTGTTCACCATTTATTATATATTTAATATTATATCATTGTTGAAAAACCTAACGCCACCGACGAAAGTTATGGTTTTATCAATAACAATAATTAAAGGTTGGTATCTTAAAATACACATAATATATATATATATATATATATATATATATATATATATATATATATATATATATATATATATATATATTGTGGGTTGAAACGGATTGGGACGAATTAACCCGCGGTTTGTGAACCTCAACCCTAACCCAACCCGCAAAATATATAGCGGATTGGGGCGGGGCGGATTAATTTTTTTAGACATTCAACCCATCACAACCCGCCCCAATCCATGCGGGTTGGGTTACGGGGTGGATTTACGAATTTTTTGCCCACCCCTAGCGGATTGCATCAAAAAATTATGAAGTTCTATATGCGATTAAACAATGAGTTGTACTAGTTAATTCAACGATGCTCAATGTACATAAAATTGATCAGACATATTAAGGGTGTGTTTGGAACCTAAAAATGTGGCGGGAAAAGAAAAGAAAAGAAAAAGAAAAGAAATGAAATAAAAATTAACATGAAATCATTTTTCACTTACGTGTTTTGAAGATTGAGAAAATAAAAAAATAAAAAAGAGAAAGAGAGAGCTAACCTCAATTTTCTCATTTGTTTTACTTTCCCTCCCACTTTTAGAATTAAAATGGTTTATATTAATAAATTTGATTAGAGTAAAATTATTATATATGAGTTTGAGATAAGCGTGCAACAAACTGCGTCGCTAGTCCTATCTGAATAGCAAATTCTAACATTCTAAAGACATATTCAGCCGAACCTGCAGTCAATACATTTCTATTCATAACTTTCTACATTTTCCTGAGAAGCTCAACAGACTCAGTAGCGAAAAAATCAATTGTATCAAACGTAAAAGGCATGAAATTGTGCTGATTGTCTTGACATGCCTTCTCAAGTTTCTCTACCTTCGTTGCCGCTGCAGTAGTAGTTGCGTGACCCGAGATAAATTCTCCAATACCAAACCCCACTAAGGGCGAAGTGCCGGTAAAATCAACACATGCATGTTTTCCATCGATACAGCTGTAAACAAGAACGTCTACTGGCCTAAGAGTAGATCTCCTCTCAGATGGATCCGTAAGAAAGTTCACAGGTGTATGCTTTCTAGCTGAAATTACTGCTCTCCAATTGATGTCATACAATACATCCCTAACCAAGTCGTGGCGGTATTTGAACCCCGCAAGGTTCCTATAATGGACTGCATGGTCACCAAATGAGTCAAGACGAACCCTGTAACAAGTCGGACACATTTCACCTTTCAGTTATAGAGGAATCAAAAGTCAATGCTTGATTATAACTCGATATTCTGTAGGGTACATGCGCTGACCCAAACCCTCTATAGGAGTGTTAAGTAAGAAATCATGAGCATGTGGGGAACGAAGACACTCAAGCACGACAAGATCCCTAGGCTCCAAGTCGAACTCCTCGCGTAAACCCTTAGAAACCCCACTAAAGGAAGTCTCTGCCAGAAGGTGCATTGGTTTTTGGGGACATCGCCTTTCGTGGTGATTCTTGTAGAGTCGAACTCAGGAAGCATCGCTTGGAACCTATCCAAAGTCTCAGTGAAGTACATGCCTAATGGGATATATTCGCAACCCCTTAATATAAAATTCTGCAGCTCAACTGATTGAACCATTGGCGCTAAAAAGGCAAAGTGAATTGCATCGGATACGGAGTAGATACCAAGCCTGCCCGATTTGATAGGCAAAGAACAGATCCTCCGTTGTAAATATCTAAAACTAGAATCTTTTAATGTAGCAATGCTATCCATGACATGTCTGAGAGCAACATCGAACAACCCTTGAGCATCTATGAAAGACGGCGGTGGACAGGTTCTAAGTGTAAAATGCATTTTAGAGATACCCATGCAAGCCCTTAATAGAACAAGCTAACATTGGGGATCCCCTAGTCGGCTCAACGCACCCATCAACTCAACTGATTTTGTTGCCCTGTTGACGGCTAAATTCCATACAAAATATTCATCCACACTAGCTGCCCCACCCAGTAGCTTGACCCCTAGCGAATGCCGAGTAATGTAGGGAGGAAACAACCATGGTTGGTAGCTATCTCAAATGTATCCCCAATATTAGGTTTTCTAGATGTTTAAAGCAAACCCAATATTAGTTCCTTCCATTTGAATGATGTCGAGTGCTTTAGCTATATCAAGGGTATCCCCAACTAGGGTACCGTCGTCTAAATACCATACGTCATGTATATGGAGAATCAGACTTACATAATTAAAATGATTTTTCTCACTCTACAAACAAAATTTTTCCGTACATTATTTTATTTTATTTTTCATTGGTTTTGTTATATAACCAAAAACAAAAAAATGTTTTTTTAGGAAATCATTTTTTCCCCATCCATTTTTCATCTTACAAACACACCCTAAATGTTTTTAATATCTATTATTAATTTGGTATACGGTTTAAAATGTAACCAAATTTATACTTATATTAATAGTTGAAATAATGTATTTTTTTCCCTTTTATGGGGTTTTATATGTTTACTACACCAAATTATCTGCTTTTAACGATTTGGGTACCCACCTTTAAAATGTAACCAAATTTATACTTATATTAATAGTTGGCTATTTATAGACAATTATGCCTCATAGGATGTTGACAAATGTCGTCATCTCAGGAGCCACCTCATGGGCTTTTCCATTGTGGACCTTTACTGCTGGGCTGGACCTTTATAGATAATGGCCCGTTAAGAAAGCTCTATTAGACCATGGGTTTTTTGGTTTTAGCATTGGGTATCCTCTAATAATGGGTGGGTTGATTCATACCCGAATAGACCTATTCGGGTCTAATTTTTATGTTCTATCAAGTGCTCCCTGACTTCCTCGGTGTGGTCTCCACGTTGAGGGAGTCATGTTCGGTCTGTCGAGGATGTTACTTCGGTCTTGCTGTTCCCTATGTTTCATCGAAAAATGTAACAGATTTATGACTGTTTTCTGGGGCCCATTTGAGGTCATTTAAGAAGTCCTATCTTGATATCTTTCTTCGAGGAAAACCCTTGACCTTTCCACAATTTATCTTATTATAAAAGGGGGTGCCCTACCCATAATTATCCATTCCATCACCACTTTGCTTGTGACATAATGGCTTCTCCCCATGATTCTACTGGAGATAATTCTTCAGATTATGTCGCTTATCTGGAGAATGAAGTCAAGAGAGCTCGTGTCGTGAAGAGGAAGCTGGCGGTCGCGACAAAAAAGTTGTCTGATATGGACACGACTTATCACGTGACTATGGCTGATCGGGATTGGGCCTTTGAACGTATAAAGAGACTTGAGACTTTGCTGGCTAAGCAAAAGGCAGCAAAAAGGGCCTATAAGCTTGCCTTCAAGGAGTTGCATGCTCGGTCCAAACCGGGGTCGGATGACGTTGAAGAAAGCTCTTTCTCGGAATAATTAGCTTTTGTAATTTCTTTGTATTGGGTGTTATCACCAAGTTGTAATCGAATTATTGAAAATATTAATAAAATATTTCCTATTTTCATTCTTGTCTTTTTATTCCCTTAATACCTCATTGGATGACTTAATTGGACTTGAACTGTTGTTAGCTAGCCATAAATGTCCTTGGGAAGTTCAAGAGGGTTAGTCTTTCTTCGAGATGACCTTTGATCTACCCCTTATTTCTTCCTATAAAAAGGGGGTTGTACTGTCTTCTTTGTGCAATTCATCCTTTATTAACGAACAAATGGCTTCCCCTCGTGAAACTAGTGGTGACAACCTTCCTGAGTATGTTGCTCATCTAGAGGAGGAAGTTATGAAAGTGCGTACTCTTGAGAGGAGGGTTGCCTTACTGTCAGTGGAAGCTCGTCGGGCTGTTGAAATGGACGAGCGATTGGACGCCATGGAGAGGGAATACCAGAGGTCTTTGATCGACAATATTTGGGCACGTGCTCGGATCAAAGAGCTCGAGGCCTCTAGAGACAGGCATATTGCTTCCAAGAGGGCTTATAAATTGGCCCTCTAGGAAGTGTATGCTCGGTCTAAAAAGAGGCCTGATGATGAAACTGGCCCTTCTACAAAATAATTCTCTTTTCCTTTCTTTTTGTAATGTCCTTTTGTTGAGTAGCATCTTGTAATGAAGTTCTCATTAATGAATGAAAATTCTTCTTTTTCTTGTTCTTATATGATTTATTTTCCCAACGCACTTTCTCTTTACTGTGCACGCGTGTGGCTTCATTAATGGGTTTTCTTGAGCCTTGTGCTTGATCTTATCCATTGAATCTTCCTAATCTTTGTATCCAGGAATTAATGGGATTTCTTGAGCCCTGTGCACAAATCTTATCCCTATTCTCTTAACACTGTTGCACTTCCCAAAATGACACGTGAAGAAGCTTTTTTGAAATTTACCCTCTTTAAATACTGGCATATCCAAGCGTTTCTTCTCAACAGACGCATCTTTCAATTACCCATGTTTTCCAGAGTCTTTTGACGAACGGTTGCGATTCACCACATTAAACCTTCCTTAATTTATCTATAAATACCCTCTCAAGATATGGGTTTCTTCATAATCTCTCCCTTATTTCTCTTTGCCATATATAAAATTTTATCCTATAACTTCCTTAAAATGGCTGGTTCTTCTACCAAATCTGCCTTGGCCTTGCAAGTGGAGGCTTTTGAAGCCACTTATGGTCATGCACTAAAGCTGTTGAAGGATGCTGAGGATGAGTTAAAGGTGATGCGTTATCACCATACTGAGATGGTTCGGAAATTAACTTGGCTAAGGTCCGAGCTGGATTATTGCCGACATGCTCGTCAGGCTCTGGTCAAAGAGAACGAGGTGCTGAGTGGGAATCCGACGCTTCGAGATAGGGATATCTCTGCCGGGTCTTCTCATCGATACCGATCGACCTCCCCCTAGCCTTCCCATTTTTCTTTATTTTTTATTTGTTTCAATTTTCTTCATTTTCATCTTTTCTCATCTCTTTTTCTTTTTCTTCTGTGCCTCCTTTTTCTTTTTCTTCATCTTCTTTTTACCACTACGATGTAACAATCAACCCTGAGTTCCTCGAGTTTTTTGTTATTTTCATTTTTCTTCTGTCTTATGTTTCTTTTCTTCATATTTCTCTTTTCTTCTTTATGTTCCTCTTCCTCTTTTCTTTTTTTGTGCTTCTTTCCTTCGTGCCTCCTATTCGCTTGGCTCGCTGATATAGTCGATCTTCTTTGGATATGTTGTCCTCTGATGTAATGAACACCTATGTAATAGATTTTCTTTTGGGGGTTGTCCTCTGATGTAATGAACACCTATGTAATCTCATTAATGAAATATTTATTTGCATCTCCTGTTGTTCTTTTTATATTGCGTACGTGGTTTGTTGTTCTCTGTCCTTGTCAGAATCATCAAGTACTTGTCTTTTCTTCTTGTATGGTGTTGTGCTGTACCCATGTGAAATTTGAGGCATGGAAGATTGGTCAAAGATGCATGTTCCCAAGCATTGTCAGACAATGCCCTACAAGGATGCATGTTCCCAAGCATTGTCAGACAATGCCATACTATCTTTGCTCTATAAATACTCTTCAACCTTTCTTTATGATGTATCTTTTTTCATAAACTTGTGTTTGTTTCTACCTCATCCCTCATCTCCTTCTATATCATAACAACTTTCCATAATGTCTGAGCCCATGGTGAGATATCATGCTCAGATGAAGGACGTGGATGCTGAGGTATCTCGGGTCCGTCGTAGAATGGCTAGGCTTGAGAAGGAGTATGGTGTTCTGGCTTTGAGTTTATTCATCTCACACCCCATGGAGACCACCAAGTGGACAGAGATTTCGGCTTTGAGTCGTCAGCTCGACCATTTGTTGCTGCGTAGAAACCATCTGGCCAACTCCTGGTATGAGGCCGAGGAGATTTGGGATCAAGCCCAGGATGAGTTTGACAATTCTCCTCAAGGCCTTGCTAGTATGACGGTTAAAAATGCTCGGCTTCAGGAACATGTTACTGCCCTTATTAGTGAGGATGCCTATCTTGCCAGGGAGAATGAGTGCATTGTCATCATGAACGACTCATACCATTGATCCTTGATTAGATTGGGCTAGTTTTCTTTTTGTATTTTCCATTTTGTAACTTGTATTTCCTTTTTTCTTTTCTGTATTTGAACAGTTGCATCTCTTCGTATTTCGTGCCTTTTCGTATTTTGTGCCCTTTGACTCCTTATAAATGCTCTCTGTTGTTTGCACTTCATTTTTCACTCTTCCTTTCTCTCTCTTGTTTATGATTTTTGTTTCTTCTAACTTGCTTTTATCTGAGATGGCTCCCATCACTAGATCTGCTGCAAAAAAGAAAACCCTTCATGAAGAGCCTACTTTCATGCTACCCCGTCCCCCTGGTTTCGGGGAAGAGGAATTGACTCCTCTTCAGTTGAAATAAATCGAGATGTCGTGGCTGAGAGCCGATCTCAAGTGTGCTCAGACTGAAGTCAGGTGGTTTAAACAATATTGGGATGAGGAGGGTACTGCTTGTTTTGAAGCCGAGCAAAAATGCAAGTCTCAGTCTTACGCCTTGCAACAGGCTGAGATGGGTATTTCTCGCTTGATCAAGGAGAGGGATCATCTCAAAGAGCTCTTGGCAAAGAGGGACGCCGAGGAAGGGGGTAGTTCTAGGGTTCAGAAATAATTTTTTTTTTGTTGACGTATTTGTAGTTTTTATTTTTCCCGTTGTAACTGGTTGTTTTTCCTCCTTGTGGATGAATAAAAATTCCACTCTTGCAATTCGATTCTGCCTATTTTTATTTTTTTTTGCTTTGCCTTCATGTTGAAACCATACTATGCATCTCAGTATTGGACACCGAGCAAAGTGCACCATGATTATGGCGCCATCTTAGTATTGGACATCGAGCAAAGTGCACCGTGGTTATCCCCCAAAGAGCATTGCTAGACTTGGTGCTGAAAAGCCGTCGAGCTAGGAATGGTCTTCGTCCACCTTGGTCAGTGTTCCTATGGTAAGAAACTGTTTGGTGGCAAGGAACTTAATCGGGGTGCATCCTCGGTGGTAATTATTGGTAGCGTATGCTGTAAGCTTGTCGTGGTGGGGTCCACTGGCCGTTTATATAGGTATAATGATGTGAACTGCATTGGTTAGTGAGATACACTATCTGATGTGGCAAGATCTGGAGCGTTAATTTGTTGCAAATAGCAGCGGTTGTGAACTTTTCTGTGGCTTAAAAAAAATTAAACCTCTGTCACACGAAAGGACGGTTATTATTTTATTCTTTCTGTGGCTCCACTCCTTTTAACTGTGCTAAGTAATTCTTTTTGTTTTTATCTCACAATTTGCTGAAAAAAGATCTCTTATTTTCTCTCTCTAGGGTTTGTTCTTCCCGCCAAAAGATTTTATGCCTCTCTATCTAGGGTTTCACCTGATTGCTGATATATTTGCTGCGGCTCTTTCCTTCTTGCCATTGAATATGACTGTAAGTGTTTTCTTATTCTGTGGGGTTTTCTGTATACCTCTGTGCTTAGGGTCTGTATTTGATTTGTTGTTGTGGTCATGTATGTGGCGTTGATATATGGTCTTGTTTGCTTATATATGTCTATCTAGGTTGGTGATTGGTGATTTTTCTTCATGTATATGATTTTCGTTTGTTGGATTAGTGGAAAACGTAGGGTTTCTAGTAATTGGTGGAAACTCTCGTCGTGTGATTTGTTTTTGGTTAATATACTGATGAAGTTTTTATGATGTTTGGATAGGAAATTCTGACCCAATGCTTGGCTCAAGTTGGCCCATTTGTGGAAGCGGATTTTAAGAAGCTAGCCGGGATACCCGACGACATACATATTCGGCTGCCTGTCTCGGATGAGGAGGTCATGGGGGTTGTACCTGCCGGCGAGGTAGATGTTTGTTCCCCGGCATTCTTTACTGGGTCTTAGATTTCCTTTTACTGAGTGGATGGCTTCGTTTTTTTTGTCCTTCCAGATTGCTCCGGCCCAGTTGGCACTTAATGGCTACCGTACCCTGAACGGTATTCCAAGGTTGTCAGAGTTGTCGGGGATAAAAGTCAAACTGAAAGATGTATTCGGGGTCTATAGTTTGAGTTTTGATCGCCGCAGCTCTTATTTGAAGACATTGCGCTCCTTCTCTCGGCTTGTCATCGGTCTTCCGGATACCAACAAGGAGCATAATCTTTGTATCGTGATTGCTTCCAGAGATTGGGGTTGTGCTGGACACTAGATTCCTGGGCCTGCTACCACCGCCCCTGATATTCCAGACCTCGGCGCTCCCAATGTCGAAGCTCTCTTAGCCCTTTGGAAGTGGTGGGGGCCTGGACCGACGAAGGATCCGACAAGCCATGCTGCTCCCATCCTGTTAGGTTATCCGGAAGGGCCAGTGACCAAGGGTAATCCTACGCCTGAGATTCCCATAGAGCCTGAGGAGGAATTCCTCAAAATTGTCAAGGCTCGAAGCGCTTCTCGTGGAGGGAGAAGACCTGTTCGTCCTAAGTGCCGAGCATCAGACCCCGTTGCTAGGACCCCGAAGAGGGCTAGGGCATCAGAGACATCGGTTAGTGAGGAGGTTGCTGATGTTGTCACGGATGTGGTGTTGGTTGCCTCTCCCCAGGGTGATTCCACCGAGACGGCTTCTGCGCATGTCGATGTACGTGTATTAGTTTTGTGAATTGTTTTTTAATTCCATTTTGCCCCTCTTGATTTGTTATCGTGTTTCAGCTATTGACTTCTTTATTGGTTACCCTTGCCCTTGCCCGGTCAATGGGTATTGTTGTGTTTCAGGGGTCGTTCGATAATATATTCGGACATCTCAACCTTATGGTGAACATGAGTGAGGACCCGATGAACTTGCCTGTCATCTCGCCACTCCGAACTGAGGATGTGAGTGAGCGCATGACCCCTGAGACTATTCCTTCGGAAAAAGAGGTGAGGGAGAAAGTGGAGGTGGTAGCCGGTAAAGATATTATCGGGGAGGTTGTGACGGGAGGTGAGGATGAGGTTCCCACGAGCCCGGAAAAGGTGGTGGTGGACGGGGTCTCGATGACTCGTTACATTGAGCGGTGTGGGGGAAAATTGTTGGAGCAACCCCGAGCCTTAAAAATGGGGTATACTGCTCTTAAGCTCCTTATCTTCAAGGATGCAGAGGAAATGGCTGCTCGTCCTATGGTGTCGGTCATTGAGCAGGCCAACAATGATGTGCTTCGGGTATGTTGCGCATGTCTTTTATTATATAGTTCGTTATGCCCTTAGTTGGCTGGTGTCTGATGTTTCTGACTACAGGCTTTCATGGGTACCGTAGTGCTGAGGGATCAGTTGACGGCGCTCGAGGCTGACAAAGAGAAGCTAATTGCCGAAAATAAGGCAATGGCTGAGGAGAAAGCTCAGATGGTGAAGTTGGCCACATATTATGACAAATTGGTGGGAGATAACTTATGCCTGACCGAAGAGGTTGAAAGGTTGGAGGTCGAAAAGGAGCGTATGGTCGAGAAATACGACCTATTAGAGGCCGATAATGTGCTCATGGCGCAGGACGTGGAGGCTGAAAAATCTGAGGTTGCTTCTTTGAAAGCGGCGCAAGCAGAGGAGTGGACAAAGTTTATAATGATTGCCAAATTTTTGGTCTTTTGCGCTCACGTTCGTGCTCTGAATTTTACGAAGGTTCCTCTGTCGAACCGGGCATGGTCGGAATTGGTTTACCCCTGTCCTCAAGGTGCACCGCCTAAGCCTCTGGATTGGGCCAATATTTGGGATGAGGAGCTACCACGGCTGCCGGGGCACACGACTTCGACAGCGCTCCATCCCCATTTCGGGTCAGCTCCGTCTACTCCTCGGTCTGCTACTGCTGTTACTCCCCCACTAGCATCCTCTTAGGTGGAGCATTGACTATATACTTGTAGTATTTTTTGTGTAGCTTAGTGTAGGATCTTTTGGTACCCGGATTGTGGGCCTCTTTTGTATCTATAAGGACATTCTTTTGGGAAGTGATAATATATGTGCTCCGTTTTTCTTCCTATTTGGCTTTCCTAGTTAATTTCGTTGTCTGTTGGTTGTCGTCATCTTTTGAAGGACATAAAAAAAATCTTGTCAAGTACATGTTAATCCCCTTGCCATGGTGGTCTGGACCTCCCTTAGTCGTAGTGTAGATGATACTGTTATAGGTGGTCCAGAAAGGCCTAAGGCGTCCCTAACTTCTGAATTAAATTCTGCTCGTCGTGAAATCGAGGATCTGAATATTCATATTTCAAACTTGTCGACTCGGTTACGCAATTTGGGAGAGAAGTTCAGCAAGAAAACAGCCTACTATACAGCAAACAAGGGTAAGGCCAAAGAGCTTCTTGGTGCACTTCGGTGCTCTCGTGATGAATCCCGAGGCCGGGTGACGAGCTTGAACTTGGTGTTAGGGGCCGTTTTTGAAGATGCGGACCTGCTACTATCCTTCGTCAAAGCCTATTGGGATCGTGCTCAGGCATTAGAGGTGTATGAGAATGTGAAAGGCACCCGTGGTGTTATCCGAGCGGAGCGTATGGTTGATGCTATGGCTCGGGTAACCGAAACGACGGCTGCGTTGAACCGCTTGGATGCCTCGGTAAAGGGTCGTTTTGGTACGCAGATAGTTTCGCTGCGGGACATTCATTTTGCTGATGATGCAGAGACCTCGGCTTCCATCGAGGGCTTATCTGACTGAGTTTTGAGAGTAGCTTGCATTTTGAGTTTCTTCAGGCTTGTATAACAATATTATTTATTTGGATTTTACTTTGTCGGTTCTTTAGTTGTATTGATGTTGCTGTCTTTTCCCTCCTTTTTTCGTAGGCATTTGCTACTTTGGTGCATCAGACTGGTTCTCCGCCCCCTGTTAATCCGGGGCAAGGACTGACTGGTGCTGCCCGGGTTGGAGGTTCGTCTGATGTGGTAGATGAAGCTCGTGCCCGTTTACCATATATCTTGTTGGGAAAGAACGAGAAGCTTCAAGTCCAGTGTGCTCGGCTTAAGAATAAATAGCAAGCTCAATCTGCGTCATTCCGGGCTTATGTGGGACGCGCCGAGCATGTTTATGAGGTGCAAGAGCGTCGTTTAGACCGGTGTTGGCGTTTAAAGGATAAGTGGTTTGGTAAGTTAAAGCTGTTAATATCCCAGGCCAATGTCTTGGTGAAATTCTTTCGTGCGTCTACACGTCGGCTTGATGCTTCTGCCGAACTGTACGAAGCTCGTCAGTGCCCTGTGGACGAAGCTCGTCTTAAGGGTGCGTATGTTGCCCATGAGAATGCGAGGGGGTTATAGTTCACAGCCCGGCTCGAGGTAGGTCAACATGTGGGTGTTTACACGACCAACTTCGATTTCCTTGTTTCTGAGGAGCGTTTTGAGGGTCAAGAGACCGATGAAGACACGGCGACAGATGACGAAGAGGTTAGGCTGAGTCATGTACCGTCGTGTTCGTCATGTAGCAGTTCTTCCTAGTTGATTTCTTTATTTATTCGTCGTACATTATTGCCTCCGTCATGTGGGCTGTTATCATCTGCTTCATTTCTTTATTCGTGTATTGGACATTCTCATTGCCTTGGTGATATTTCATTGTTTAGATTGATTTTCCATTGTTGTTTTCGTCATTTGGTACTTTGTCGCCTCCGTAACGCGGGCTAGAACTATTCAACAATCTTGTTCAATTCTTGCTCATTGGTATCTGCATATTTGCCTCTTTGTTTGACTTTCATTTGCTTGACTTCTGCTTATTGGTACCTGCACATTTGCCTCTTTGCTTGGCTTTCTTTTGCTTGACTTCTGCTTATTGTTACCTGCACATTTGCCTCTTTGCTTGGCTTTCTTTTTCTTGACTTTCTCTTGCTTGACTTCTGCTTATTGATACATGCACATTTGCCTCTTTGCTTGGCTTTCTTTTGCTTGACTTCTGCTTATTGGTACCTGCACATTTGCCTCTTTGCTTGGCTTTCTATTGCTTGACTTCTGCTTATTGGTACCTGCATATTTACCTCTTTGCTTGGCTTTCTTTTGCTTGACTTCTGCTTATTGGTACCTGCACATTTGCCTCTTTGCTTGGCTTTCTTTTGCTTGACTTCTGCTTATTGGTACCTGCACATTTGCCTTTTTGCTTGGCTTTCTTTTGCTTGACTTCTGCTTTGCCTCTTTGCTTGCCTTTCTTTTGCTTGACTTTTCACAGTATTCCTAGGCACTTTCTTAGACATGCCATGTTGGGAATTTCACAGTATTCCTAGGCACTCTCTTAGACATGCCATGTTGGGAATTTCACAGTATTCCTAGGCACTTTCTTAGACATGCCATGTTGGGAATTTCACAGTATTCCTAGGCACTTTCTTAGACATGCCATGTTGGGAATTTCACAGTATTCCTAGGCACTTTCTCAGACATGCCATGTTGGGAATTTCACAGTATTCCTAGGCACTTTCTCAGACATGCCATGTTGGGAATTTCACAGTATTCCTAGGCACTTTCTCAGAAATGTCATGTTGGGAATTTCACAGTATTCCTAGGCACTTTCTCAGACATGCCATGTTGGGAATTTCACAGTATTCCTAGGCACTTTCTTAGACATGTCATGTTGGGAATTTCACAGTATTCCTAGGCACTTTCTTAGACATGCCATGTTGGGAATTTCACATTATTCCTAGGCACTTTCTTAGACATGCCATGTTAGGAATTTCACATGCCTCCTTGGAGGACTTGTTAGAAAGCATGACAAAATATTTCATTTATTCAAAAGATAACGTCATGACAAAGCAGAGGTGAGGTAGTACCTGGAATGGTAGGCTTGCTTATACGTAGTACTTTTTAAGATTAGCTACGTTCCAAGTATTCTTTTCACCTCGGCTATTGTCGAACAGAACGCTTTTGATCTTGTAAGATACCGGACTTGTTCTTTTAATGATTTCGTATGGGCCTTCCCAAGTGGGGCTCAGCTTGCCGTGTGTCTCGTTTCTGGTATAGACCGTTACTCACCGTAGCACTAGTTCTCCTACAATGAATTCTTTGGTCCCTTTCACCCTCCTGTCATAGGTTTTTTTGACGCTTTGTTGGTACTTAGCTAGGGTAAGGGCGGCTATCTCTCGTTTTTCGTCTAACATGTCGAGCTCTTCTCTCATTCTTTGTTCATTGTTTCCTTGCTCAACTAAAGTTCTTCGGAGGGTGGGTAGGCCGATTTCCGTTGGTATGACGGCCTCCACGCCGTACGCTAAGCTGAACGGAGTTTCCTTTGTGCCCATCTTCGGTGTAGTTCGGCAAGACCATAAGACGTTGAGCAGTCGCTCAGGCCATCTCCCCTTTGCTTGTTCCAGGGTTGTCTTTATGCCATCTAGGATAGTTCGGTTCGATACCTCTGCTTGACTGTTACCCTGTGGGTATGTTGGAGTCGAATAGAACTTTCGGATACCGAGTTCTTCATACCAAAGTTGCAGCTTGGCGTCCTTGAACTAGGTGTCGTTGTCTGTGACAATAGCGTATGGTATACTGAACCTAGTGATGATATGCTCCCAGATGAACTGTTTGACATTCCTGGCTTTAATTTCTCGGAGAGGTTTAGCTTCCACCCACTTGGTGAAGTAGTCCGTCACTACAATCAAATATTCAACGCTGCCGGGTGCCTTGGGAAGCTTCCCGACTAGATCAATTGCCCAATGTGCGAATGGCCATGGAGCCGATACGGGGGCCATCAAAGATGATGGGAGCCGAGGTATTTTGGCGAATCGTTGGCACTTTTTGCATTTTTGGACATAAACGTCGGCATCTCGTTTGATATAAGGCCACCAATATCCCTGTGTGATGGTCTTATTAGCGAGGGACCTTCCTTTGATGTGTGCTCCGCATGATCCTTCATGGATCTCTTCCAAGATTGGCTGTTGCAGTTCGGGCCGGATGCACAGAAGGTGGGGTCCTCGGTAACTGAACTTGTATAGTTTGTCGTCCTTGGATAGCCAGAACCGAGGGACCTTTCTTGTGATTTTCAACGCTTTTATCTTGTCTGTCGGGAGCGTCCCGTTTCGCAAATAGTGAATCATGTCGTCCATCCACCCTAGCTCGTATTGGATTGACGTTATTCGGTCTATTCTTCTGGTGATGTTCGGGGTTTCCAGAAGTTCCACTGTGATTGACCGAGTGTTGGCTAGTGTTAATGTCGAGGCTAAGGTTGCCAAGGCGTCGGCATGCGCGTTTTCGGTGCGATTGATCCTTATTAATTCGCACTGCTCAAACGTGGCCATTAAGCTCTGGACTTTCTGTTGGTAGAGGACCATTCTGTCGTCTTTGGCCTGGTACTCGCCGATGGATTGATTGACGATCAGCATGGAGTCTGAACTCGCTGTTAAGTGGGAGCATCCGAGGGACCGGGCAATGAGCATGCCGTTTATCATGGCTTCGTATTCTGCCTCATTGTTGGTAGCTCGGAAGCCCAGTTTGATGCTCTTCTCTATGATCGCGCCCTCATTAGACTTGAGGACGATCCCTGCTCCTGATCCGTCCTTGGTTGCTGATCCATCGACATGTGCCAGTGTGACTGTGGGGACATAGCCAATGGCTCGTCATATCCTTCGGTGAACTCCGCGACGAAATCGGCCAATATTTGTCCCTTTATGGCATGTCGGGGTGCGAACTCGATATGAAATTGGGAGAGTTCGACCCCCCATGCCGCAACTCGGCCGCTTATGTCCGTCCGTCGAAGAGATTCCTTGATGTGGAATTTTGTGTAGACTTGGACCTGGTGAGCTATGAAGCAATGCGGCAGTTTCCTAGTTGCAACGACAATGCCAAGCATAGCTTTTCTAATGGTAGGTAGCGTGTTTCGGCTTCGACCAGAGTTTTGCTGACGAAGTAGATCGGGAATTGTTCTCGACCTTCTTCTCTTAGGATGACCGCGCTCACAGCTGTAGTGGAAAATGCTAGGTAGCATGCCAAAATATCT
Organism: Primula veris; assembly: GCA_963682055.1. Taxonomy (NCBI): domain Eukaryota; kingdom Viridiplantae; phylum Streptophyta; class Magnoliopsida; order Ericales; family Primulaceae; genus Primula; species Primula veris. Next base: position 19,424,729 of record OY821740.1, read on the forward strand.
CCTTTGTTTGGCCTTACTAGCAGTGGCAGCGTCCTTAAGTACTCTTTGAGGTTGTTAAATGAAGCTTCACACTCCGGGTCCCACACGAATTTTCTATCCTTCTTAAGTGATTCAAAAAATGGTCGTCTCTTGTCCGCGGATCGGCTGATGAACCGGCTGAGTGCGGCCATCATTCCCGTGAGCTCTTGTACCTGCTTCTTATTCTTGGGTGCTGCTAGGTTCCGCAGAGCTGTAATCTGATCGGGATTAGCCTCTATTCCTCGTCGGCTGACCATATGCCCTAGAAATTTCCCTTTGCTAATGCCGAACGCGCACTTGCTTGAGTTGAACTTCAGTTTGTGCTCGCCCAATGTTTGGAAGACATCTTTAATGTCTTGGAGGTGGGATGTGGCCCTTTCGCTTTTGACGACCATGTCGTCTATGTACACCTCCATTGTCTTCCCTATATGCTCTCGGCATACCCTCGTTATCATCCTTTGGTACGTTGCTCCCGCATTGCGTAGGCCGAACGACATTACCGTATAACAATAGTTTCCCAGAGGCGATATGAACGATGTCTTTTCTTGATCCTCACGGGCGAGGGGGATTTGGTGATACCCTGAGTAAGCGTCGAGGAAGGTCATCCTTTCTGCTCCCGCTATCGCGTCCACTAGTTGATCAATCCTTGGAAGGGGTAATGGATCCCTCGGGCAGGCTTTGTTCAGATTGGTGAAGTCTATACAAACTCTTTCCTTCCCGTTCTTCTTAGGGATGACGACCGGGTTGGATAACCACTTTGGGTAGAACACCTCCCTTATAGCTCTGGCTTCCAACAGCTTTCGGACTTCTGCAATTATTGCCGCTCTGTGCTGGACAGATACTTTCCTGCTCCTTTGAGCTATTGGTTTGTACTCGGCATTGACACTTAGGTGGTGACACGTCGTTTTCGGGTCTAGGCCAGGCATGTCTTTGGGGCTCCAGGCGAATTTATCGATGTTATTGAAGAGGAACATTTCCAGCTCCTCGGATTCCTCTTTGGGAAGGCTATCGCCGATGAGGAAGTAGTGTTCCTCGTCCATATTAGGGATTCTCACCTTCCGGAGCGTCTCTCCTACTTGTTCCTCAACAACCCTCTCAGCCCGGGCTATTTGGTCGAGCACTTTCCTCATACTTGTGGGTTGTTCGACAACAACCAGCTGCTTTTTCAGAGAAGCGGTGATGTCTTCATAGCATCTTGAATATTCTTGACATCCTCGGGCTGTCTCGATCTCGCCCCTAGCATTAGGGTACTTCACCTTCTGGTGGTATGTCGAAGGTATGGCCCACATAGCATGTAGCCATGGTCGGCCTAAAATCGCATTATGGCCTAAATTGTCATTGACCACCAAGAATTCCACGGGGACTGACACAGATCCTGTTGTAACACTTAGGATGATCTTTCACAATGGTTTAGTCGTTTCGAAAATGAACCCGATCAGTGTGACGTCGGTGGGCTGTAGATTTTGCAACTTGAGCTCCATCTTGTCGAAGAGCTCTTTGTACATGATATCACAAGAGGCGCCTTGGTCAACAAGCACTTTGCTGACCGTATCTAGGCCAATTTGGACGTGGAGGTTAATGACGTCCCCATGGGGGTATATCACCCCTTCTTCATCAATATCCGAGAAAGAAATGGGTGGGTGTCGCTGCGTCGTACACTGTCGCTTAGAAGTTGACGCCTGTGACGCCTTGGCTACTTGCCCAAAGTGCGCCATTTGCCGCTGTTGTGATCTTTCCCCGCCCGTGCTCTTGGGTCTTGACAGATGAACGATGTTAATTGTTTTTCCTTGTCGGTTGTCGGATCCCTCAATGGCTAAATGTTTGCCTTTGTTCCCAGTGCCCTTGATGAACTTGTTGAGGTATCCCGCGTCTCCCCACGTGTTCATCTTCCACCGCAGATTGCGGCAGTGCTCGATGAGATGGCCGTGATCCTCATGATAAGCGCAGAAGAGCTTGGAGTCTCTTAGATTGGGGGGGGGGGGGGGGGTAGCGAACGGTTGTGTTCGGGAATACCAACTTTCTATACATATATCCTTAAGGATATCCTCGGCAGACAGGTTGAAAGTGTATCGCAGCTCGACCGGTTCGAAGTTTTTTCGGTGTTCCCTCTCTTGGAAACGACCTTGTTGAAGAGGTTTGGGGGGCATTGGGTAGGCGATCCGGAGCGGTTTAGGCTCGGGCTCTCGGGGTCGCTCTTCCCTTCGCTGGATCTCGGGACGCTTGTCTCGCCCGGTTTGCGGGACTGCTTCCCCCAGATTGTTCTTAGCTCTCTTGCGGTCCACTTGTGTTTCTCGGATCGTCTCTCTTCTTGGAAGAGTAGGGTTGAGGATTCGCATTTCCTCATTCTTATCGGTGAGGTGGGTGCAATAGGCAAGCAGAGTGTCAGTGGTCGGAAAGCTTTTGCCTATGAACTTCCTTCTCGCCCAATAGCCGCTGGGGATGGAGTTGATAAAGTTTTGGATGGCTATGTTATTGGCGTAATGCGGAATCTGGTTTGCCACGTCGATGAACCGTATGCAATAATCGTTGAGTCGTTCATTCGGCAGCATCGCCATTTTCAGAAGGGTTTCAATGTTGACCTTCTTCTTCCGATGAGCAGCATATCGGGTGGAGTACGCCCAGAGAAGCTCCCTCCATCTTCCTATGGATCCCCGTGGCAGGTTGTGATACCATGATGAAGTCTCTTGGCCCAAGCTGTTTTTGAAAAATTTGCACATTAGCACACCGTCATCGCTCCAAAGCTCCATCCTGGTCTTGTAGTGTCGCAGATGATCAATTAGACAGCTCTTTCCATCATAGAGCCTGAATTCGGGGATGATGAATCCCAAAGGATTGCGGTGCCGAGTGATCTGCTCGGTGCATGGAGTTTCTTGGCATACGTCCCAAGCCAGTTGGAATGTTTCATCCGGAGCTTGGTAGTGGGTGGGGGGGGGGGTACTCCCCATGGTGAGTTTGTGGTAATATCCTACAATGACCCTATGCTCAGGATATCTACCGTCGTTCGGGTTTTTGTTGGGGATAGGTCCCTGAGGGGCATCTTGGCGATTGACGACTGTTGGGGTCGTCTTTGGGATATGTTCCCCTTGTCGGGGTATCCTTGTATCATGTGTTCGGCCCGCCACTACCATAGCTGCTCGGTAAGCGGAATCTTCCACGTTGTGTCGGGGGTTGGCATGTGCATTGGCGGTTTGAGTGGGCGGTATCGTGATACCTGCTGCCGCCATGGCCAACATGCATGCGGCCAGCTGAGCTTGAAGCTGGGCGTTGTGACCCCGCTCGGCTTGTGTTAATGCGGCCTCGTTCCCTGCTTGGGGAACAATGGGTTGTACTTCCACCGTGGACGGGGTAATTATCCGCGGTGGGAATATTGGTGGTCGAGACGTTTGCTCGAGAACAAAGTCCTCGGGCATGCCAAACCGGTGGGCTTCGTTCGTTTGAAGACGAACTTGGTGGGAGCTGGAATTGACCGAGGCTGCTGGCCGAGGGGTCCTTGTGCTTGGCCCTGCATTGTTGAGGTGGCGGTTGTCTGGCAAGGTTCCCCCTGCACGCCTTGCCGCGGACAACGCTCTTTCGTCCTCTGAGTCTGTAGGGTTCTCGTCGACGAGCCCGTCGACTGGAGAAGGTTGGTTGGTTTGGATGTTAGAGATGGTCGGTCTATAGATGGCCTGGAGCGCCTCGTAGCGGTCTTGGATGTCGATGATATATGCTAGCTCGTCTCGGCGGATTGAGACTTCTTGGTTAGATGTTGTTCCCACTTCCTCTGGGCGGGTTTCTTCATTGGTATTTGCCATTGTTGCTCGTCTGATAGAGTATTGGTGTTCGATTTCAAAACTAGTTGGGAACTAAATGATTCCCGGAGACGGCGCCATTTGATAAAGCCATAACTTTGTTCGGTAGCGTTAGGCTTTTCAACAACAATATAATGATTAATTGACAGTAACTATTGAACACTTCTTGAACTTTATTATTGCTCGGCAATTGCACCTGCTCGGATTACAATTTCCTTATTACACTTGTGCTCGAATTAATAACTTAATCTTTTATCTTGATCTTTCTCCTTCTTCTTCGGTACTCGGTTCTTTATCTGCTCGGTTTGCTTTTTGATGTGATAAGCTCTGACAAATTTCTCTCTTTTCTCTACTTCTCTCTATATTTTTTGGATAGATTTTTCGGTCCTTCTTTTAAGGGGGGTAGTTGGCTATTTATAGACAATTATGTCTCATAGGATGTTGACAAATGTCGTCATCTCAGGAGCCAACTCATGGGTTTTTCCATTGTGTACCTTTACTGCTGGGCTGGACCTTTATAGATAATGGCCCGTTAGGAAAGCTCTATTAGACCATGAGTTTTTGGGTTTTAGTATTGGGTATCCTCTAATAACGGGTGGGTTGATTCATACCCGAATAGACCTATTCGGGTCCAATTTTTATGTTCTATCAGATCTAATGTTTATCATTAAGTTAATGATATGTGAATAAACAATCAATTTGAACATCGAAACAAGTCGGTCTACTGTACAATTTCAACCTGTCTAGAATCAGATTGACCTTGCTTAAACTCGTAACACACGAACAAATGAACAAAAAAAAAACACTCTAGAATAACGCATCACGCAAATTGATGGAAATTTATTGTTTGTACGGTCTGTTTACCTTGTCTATTTTCCAACTTACACAAAAAGATGAAATGATTGGACTAAAATTTCAATTATTGAGATCACGCAAATGGTAACTTTTGTATGCACGTTTTCTTCGGCTATTGTGGAAATGGAATGATACGTGTTTTTCATTATAAGATTTGACAAAAGAGCTTTGAATATTTGAGTCGAGTATGGAGAACCGGGCAGAGGTAGAAGGATTAGCACTCCTTCATATCATTTTTTATTTTATTTTTTGCCACTTGAAGCTATTAAATTTTGGAATTCAACCACTTTAATTGTTAAATCCTGATTGCCGCTGATGTAAAATATCAGCTTAAGAGCAATGACATTATATTGCATACTTTTCTTTTGTTTGTATAGTAATGAACCACTATTCATGATAAAGCCATAACTTTGGTCGGTCGCGTTAGGCTTTTCAACGAAAATAAAAATGACAAATCGACGTGAATAAATGATACTTCCTGATCTTTATTATTGCTCGGATTATTATCCTTGTTCGGACTACTACACTTGTTCGGATTCGTATTCCGATTTTATAATTATGCTCGATATAACTATTTAATCTCTCGTCTTGATCTTTCTCCTCTTTTATTCGGTGCTCGGCTGTCTTTTCTCGGTTTGTTTCTCGATGTGATATGCTTTGGTTAGTTTCTCTCTTTTCTTAACTTCTCTCTATATTTTTTGGATAGATTTTCTGGTCCTTTTCTAGGAGGGGTAGTGGGCTATTTATAGGCAACTGCGCCTTCTAGGATAGTGACAAATGTCTTCATCCCAGGGATTTCTCAGACAAGGGTCCCCATTTGATTGGGCTTGGGCTTTGGGTAGTAGCACCTCAATTCCTATAACCAATATGAGATGACCCATTAAGCGTTGGATACCCATTTATAAAGTGAGTTGATTATGACCCGAAAAATATTCCGGTCTGATTTTTATGTTCTATCAAGTGCTCCCTGACTTCCTCGGCGTGGTTTCCATGTCGGGGGAGTCATGTTCGGTTTGTCGAGAACGTTACTTCGGTCTTATTTTTCCCAATGCTTCATCGAGAAACGCAATAGACTCGTGACGGTTCCCAGGGGGGCACATTTAATGTTTCCTATCCTAGTATCTTTTTTCGAGGAAAACTCCTATAAAGGGGTGTACTCCCTCCATAATTAGGCATTTTACTACTAATTTGCCCTTGACATAATGGCTTCTTCTGGTTCTACTGGTGAGAGCTCCTTTAATTATATTTCATATTTAGAAACGGAAATCAAGAAATCTCGTACCGCGAATAAGAAACTCGTGGCCAAGGTTTCAAACTACAAGAAAAGGTTGTCTGACATGGATTCTGATCATCATGTGACGATGGCCGATCGGGATTGGGCCTATGAGCACATAAAGAAGCTCGAGGCTAATCTGGCTAAGCAGAAGGCGGCTAAAAGGGCCTATAAGCTTGCCTTCAAGGAGTTGCACGCTCGGTCCAAACCGAGTTCGGATGACGATGAAGAAGGCTCTTCCTCGAAATAATTAGTCTTTTGTAATTTCTGTCATAATTTCTCTTGGATGGGGAGTCTTCTCCTCAGTTGTAATCGAAGTTTTTGGAATTAATAAAATATTTCCTTTTCCTTGTTCTTGTCTGTTTATCTTCTTGATGTCTTTTTGGATGACTTTAATTGGATTTGGAACTGTGGTTAATTTGCCTTTAATGCTCTTGGGAAGTTCAAGAGGCTGTATTTATTCGAGATGACCTTTGATCTACTCCTTGTTTCTTCTTATAAAAGGGGACTGTCCCAGTATCTTTTATGCAGTTCATTCTTTATTAACGAGCAAATGGCTTCTCCTCTTGAAAAGTATGGTGACAACCTTCCTGAATACGTTTCCCGTCTGGAAGAGGAAGTTCAGAAGGTGCGTTATCTCGAGAAGAGGGTTGCCCGGCTGTCAGTAGAAGCTCGTCGGGCCGCCGAACTAGACGAGCGATTGGATGCCCTAGAGAAGGAGCACCAGAGGTCTTTGCTTGACAGTATCCGTGCTCGTGCCCGGATCAAAGAGCTCGAGGCCTCCAGAGATAGGCAGCTTGCTTCCAAGAGGGCTTACAAGTTGGCCCTTAAGGAAGTGTATGCTCGGTCGAAAAGGAAGCCGAATGATGAAGCGGGCCCTTCTATGAAATGATTTTATTGTTTTCATTGTATTTCCTCTTTGTGCTTCTTCTGTAACGAAGTATCAACCAATCAATAAAGATTTCTTTTTCTTGTTTATATCTGAATTACTTTCCCAATGCGATTTATTTTGACTGCGCACGCTTGTGGCCTCATTAATGCTTTTCTTGGGTCTTGCGTTTGATCTTATCCATTGGACCTTCTTACTCTTTACATCTAGGGACTAATAGGATTTCTTGAGCCTTGTGCATAGAAAATCCTATCCACCAGAGTTTTCTTGAGCCTTGCGCAAAAGATCTGGGATATTTATTCGATCCGCTGTCCTTCCCAAAAATGACGCGTGTTTTGTTGCCATTATTACTTACCCCCTTTAAATATTGGTAAGAATCCAAGCGTTTCTTGAACAGGTGTGGCTTTTAATTACTCACGCTCTTTAGAATCTTTTGGGAATCCAAACGTTTTTCTTGAACAGTCACCTCTTTTGAGTGCCATCGCTTCTGAATACCCATTGGCGAATGGTTGCGACTCTCAATCCCAGCCCTCATACAGTTGATCTATAAATACCTGCTTACAGCATGGTTTCATCCACACTTCTCAACATATTATTTTCCTCCATATATAGACCCTCATCTTATAATTTCCCTAAGATGTCTGGTCCTTTCACCCAATCAGCATTAGCTTTGCAAGTGGAGGCCTTTGAAGCCTCCTATAACCATGTACAAAGGCTGTTGAGGGATGCCGAGGAGGAATTGAAGGTGATGCGTTATCACCATACCGAGATGGTTCGGGAATTAACTTGGCTAAGATCCGAACTGGATTATTGCCGACGTGCTCGTCAGGCTCTAGTCGAAGAGAATGAGATGCTAAGGGGGAACCCGACACTGAGGGACAGGGATGTCTCTGCCGGGCCCTCTCATCGATACCGATCGACTTCCCCCTAACCTTCCCCCTTCTTTTTTTTGTTTTTCCCTGCTCTTTCCCCTTCTTTTCCTATCTCTTCTTTTTTCTTCTTTTGTATTTTCTCCGTTTCCATCATTTTTTCCTCTTCCTCTTTCGTGTTTTCTTTTTATACTCTGTTTTCTCGTACTTTTTATTCTTTTCTTTTTCCGTTTCTTTTTTGTTTCATTGACTTCCTTCTTATTTGTCGGTCTCCTTCGTCTCTTTATCTTCTTCTCATCTGTTTTTCTTCTGTGCCTCCTCTTTCTTTTTCTTCATCTTCTCTCCCATCACTCTTTTTCTTTTTCTTCTTTTTTGCACCACTACGATGTTACAATCAGCCCTGTGATCCTAAGGGTTTTGTGTTACATCTAGGGTTTTTGTCATTTTTCTTTTTGACTCTTCTTTCTTATCCCTTCTTCTTTATGTTCCTCCTCTTCGCTTCTTTCTTCCCTTTTTGTTTTCTTTTTATGCTTCTTTCCTTCGTTTCTTGCACTCTTCTTCTTTTCCTCTTCTTGCTTTTCCTTTCTCTTTCTTCTTACTTTTTCTTTTTGGCGTCTCCTGTTCACTTGGTCAGCTGGCATAGTTGATCCTTTGCCTGATCTTCTGTACTAGCTCTTCTTGGATGTAATAGATTTTTTCGGATGTAATAGGTTTTTATCTCGGATGTAATTGACCACGATGTAATATTGTCTTTTGATGTAATGAACAATGATGTATTCCATCTTCATTAATGAAAAGTATTTTTGCCCTTTTCTTTTTGCCTTTCTTTTTATATTGTACCTGTGGTTTGTTGTTTGTCTGGAATCTAGATCTTTGAATATCTCGTCTTTATTTCTTCTGCACTGTAGTCTCAGATGTCAATAGATGTCCCCATCACTGTCAAACATATGTGCAGGCTCCCTAGTAGGTCAGGAAATACACATGCCCCCCACCAGCATGTCAGGAAATATGCAATTTCCCAAGCAAGGTCATAAAATATCATACTCTTCGTTCTATAAGTACCCTCTTTTCTTGGGTAGTTTATCAGGCGCTTTCTGCTTCTCTCTTCCTTAGCCCTTTATTTTCTTCCATACTAAACAATTTCCCAGAATGTCTGGACCTGTGGTGAGATATCATGCTCAGATGAAGGGCTTGGATACTGAGGTATCTCGGGTCCGCAGTCGGATGGCAAGGCTTGAGAAAGAGTATGGCGCTTTGGCCTTGAGCTTGTTCGGCTCTTATCCCGAAGAGACAGTGAAGTGGACCGAGATTTCGGCACTGAGTCGCCAGCTTGATCACTTGTTGCTGCAGAGAAACCATCTGGCCAACTCCTGGTATGATGCCGAGGAAATTTGGGACCATTCTCAAGATGAGTTTGACAACTCTCCTCAAGGCCTTGCTAACATAATGATAAAGAATGCTCGGCTCGTGGAACGTGTCAGGGTTCTTACTACGGAAAACAATAGGCTCTCCTCGGAGAATGACGATTTGGTCGCCATGAATGATTCCTATCAAGCTAGGTTGAATTGTTCTGCTCGTATTGCCTTCTCTCGGTCTGGCAGTTCGGTTTTTCCACCCATTGTTCCTTAGATTGGGCTGGTTTTTCTTATGCATTTCCCCTTTTGCCATTTGTGTTTTACCTTCTGTATTTGATGAATCAGTTGTATCTTTTCGTATCTCGTGCCTGTCTTGTGAACCATTGTAACGCTTCGTATTTTGTGCCTTCTGATTCTCTATAAATGCTCCCTATTGCGTGTATCTTATTATCAATTTCTACCTCTTCTTGTTTTATAATTTGCTTTTGCGTGAGATGGCTCCCATCACTAGGTCTGCCTCCAAAAAGAAAGCCCTTATGGAAGAGGAGCCTACCTTTTTGCTACCCCGTCCCCCTGGCTTTGGGGAGGAGGATTTGACTCCTCTTCAACTAAAAGAAATTGAGATGTCATGGCTGAAACATGATCTCATGTGTGCTCGGACTGAAGCGAGGAGGTTTAAACAATATTGGGACGAGGAGGGCACTGCTCGTTTCAAGGCCGAGCAAAAATGCGAGTCTCAGTCTTACGCCTTGAAACAGGCTGAGATGGCGATTTCTCGTTTGATTAGGGAGAAGGAGCGTCTGGAGGAACTTTTGGCGAAGAGGGATGTTGCTATGGGGGATAGTTCGAAAAAGTAGGATGTGTGTATTTTCTTTTTCTGTTGTATTGTTTGTGTTTCCCCCTTTGTGGATGAATAAAACTTGCCTTGCATTTGATTCTGTCCTATTTTATTTCCTGCTTGCTTCTCTCTTTTTTTTCTGAGCATACATCGAACAATATGCCCGGTTATCCCCCCGGAGAGCGTTGTTAGACTTGATGCTCCCTGTCATCAAGCTAGAAACGGTCTCCGTGCACCTTGTTCGGTATGCCATTTGGGTAAGAAATGGTTGGGAGTCGAGGAACTTTATCGGGGGACATTCTTGGTGTGATAAAATTGGTAGCGTATGTGGGAAGCTTTTCGTGGTAGGGTCCACTGGCCGTTTATTTAGGTGTAATGATGGAACTGCCTTGGGTAGTGGGATATGCGCTGACGTGGCGAAATCTGGAGCGTTGAAATATGAAAAAGAGCAGCGGTTGTTGACTTTTGTATGGTTGGAAAGAAAAAAAAGGGAAACCTCTGGTACACGAAAGGACGGTTATTATTTTATTCCTTTTGTGACTCCACTCCTTTTTATTGTGCCAAGTAGTCCTGTTTATTTTTATCACAAAATTCGCTGAAGAAAATATCTCTCTCTCTAAAGCATATTCTTCCCGCCAAAAAGGAAAAGAGTTCGGCCGCTTGATCTAGGGTTTCGTGTTTTTGTTGGAAGACTTGCTGCTGTTCGCGCTTGCTTGCTCATAATGATAACTGTAAGTGATTTTCCGTTCTCCCCCTTTCCCTCTTTTAAGAGTTGTATTTGATTTGTCGTTGCGGTCATAGGTGTGTCGTTGGTATATGGTTCAGGTTAGCTATATATGTCTGATGATTCTGATATAATGTGCATGGGGGGGGGTGGCTCTCGTTCTATTGATGTGGTTCTGGTGTGTGTATTTGGTTAGTATATTGATGGACTGTTGATGATCTTTGTATAGGAAATTTTGACCCAAAGCGTGGCCCAAGTTGGCACATTCGTGGAGAAGGATTTTAAAGAACTCGCCGGAATACCCGACAACGTACATATTCGGCTTCCTATTTCGGACGAGGAGGTGCTGGGATTTGTTCCTGCCGGCGAGGTAGCTGTGCGTTCGTCGGCATTCTTTACTGGGGGTCTTCGACTGCCTTTTACAAATTGGGTGGCCTCGTTCTTTGAGGCTGTCCAAATTGCTCCGGCCCAACTAGCCCTAAATGGTTACCGTACTCTGAATGGTATCCAAAGGCTATCGGAGTTGTCCGGAATACCGATTGAACTGAAGGACGTCTTTGGAGTCTATAGTTTGAGCTTTGAGCGTCGCAGCTCGTATTTGAAGACTCTGCGTGCCTTTTGCCGGCTCGTTATCGGTTTGCCGGATACCAACAAAGAGCGCAATCTCGGTATTGTTATTGCGTCTGGTGGATGGGCTTGTCCGGGACACCAGATTCCTGGACCGGCTACCAATGCTCCCACTATGCCAGATTTCGGCGCTCCCAATGTAGAGGCTTTATTAGCTCTTTGGAAATGGTGGGGGCCTGGACCTACGCCGGATCCTGCGAGTCGTACGGCTCCCATGTTGCTCGGGTACCCTATGGGGTCGGTGACCAAGGGGAATCCTGCACCCGAAATCCCGAAAGAGCCCGAGGAGGAATTTTTAAAGGTGGTTCAGGCTCGATGTGCTACGCGGCTTGGGAAAAGAGCCGTTCGTTCTAAGCGTCGCGCAGCTGACCCTGTTGGTGAAGCAACGAAGAGGGCTAGGGGAACTGATACTTCGGTTACCGAGGAAGATGCTGACGTTGGCTCTGGCGAGGGGGTGTTTGCCGCTGCGCAAGGGGATACCGCCGAGGATGCCTCTGCTCCGGGCGAGGTATGTGTATATGTAGTATGATTTTCTTGTCGTTTGGTTGTTTGTCATTTGGTTCGCTAGTGCTTTGCTTTATTAGTCGTCTTGTTTCAGCTACTGACTTCTCAATTGGTTACCCTCGCTCTTGCCCGGTCTATGGGTATTATTGTGTTTCAGGGGTCGGTCGACGATGTATTCGGATATATGAACCTCTTGACGAATATGGGAGAGGGTACGATGACTTTGCCGGTTATCTCGCCTATCCCCACCGAGGGTCCGATAGAGTTGTCCGTGTGCTCGCCCCTCCGTAATGAGGAAGTGATCGGGCATAGGGCCCCTGAGATTGAGCAGTTGGAGGAGGACGTGGGGGTGGAGATGGAAGGCGGCGAAGAGAATGCCGGGGATGATGTGATGGGTGTCGAGGGTGAGACCCTCGACGGATCCGAGAAGGGGTTGGTGGACGGGGTTGCAATGACCCGGTACATTGACCGATGTAGGGGTGAACTGCTGGATCAACCGAGAACGCTGAAGATGGGGTATACGGCTCTGAAACCCCTTGTGTTTAAGAATGCAGAAAAGCTATCTGCCCAACCTACTATGTCAGTTATAGAGCAGACCCACGCAGATGCGCTGAGGGTATGTGGGGCTCGTATTGCACTATATAGGTTTGGTACTTGTATTTTATGTGGAAACTAATGTGTTGAAGTGCAGATTGCTGTGAGTGCCGTGGCGCTACGGGATCAACTGGGAGCTCTAGGGGCTGAGAAAGAGAAGTTGGTGGCCGAGAAGGATAATCTTGTGGCTGAGAAGGAGAAATTGGTAGCCGAGAAGAAAACCCTGGGCGAGAATTATGACAAACTGTCGGTGGACTTCCTGCACCTGACCGAGGAGGTCGAGAAATTGAGGGTGGAAAAAGAGAGCATGGCCGCTAAGTACGGCGAAGTAGAGGAGGAGAACTTGCTCCTGGCTGAGGACGTGGAAGCCGAGAAGGCTAAGGTGTCTGCCCTGAAAACGGCACAGGCGGAGGAGCGGAAAAAGTTAGCGATGATGGCCAACTTTTCTGTATACTGTGCTCATGTGCGGGCGCTCAATTTCGCGAATGTTCCTCTGTCGGATAGGGCGTGGTCGGAGTTGGTGTATCCGTGTCCGCATGGTGCACCGCCGAAACCCTTGGACTGGGCGAATCTTCGTGAAGAAGAGCTTCCGCGGCTACCGGGGCAGACCATTTCGACAGCGCTGCGTCCGCATTCTATGTCGACCGCGTCCACTCCTCGACCGGATTCTACTGTTGTTCCCCCACCAACATCTCCTCAGGTGGAACCTTGACTATCTTTCTGGCATTGTAAATTTTTTTTTTTTTTTTTTTTTTATTTTTTTATTTTTTGGTGGTATCTAGAAACAGATTCTTTTGGGGAAGTGATAATATAGGTGTTGTGGTATCTTTCTGTTGGGCTTGCTTGGGTTAATTTCTTTTGATGGTCGTCATATTTTGAAGGATATGAAAACAAAATATTGTCAGGTACCAAATAACCCCCTTGCCATGGTGGTCTGGACCTCGCCTAGTCATAGTGTAGGTGACGTAATGGAGGATTTGGAAAGGTCTAACGCGTCCCTTACCGCGAAATTGACTTGTGCCTATCAGGAAATCGAGGGTCTGAATATTCATATTTCCAACCTGGCGATCCGGTTACGTGATTTGGGAGAGAAATTTAGTAAAAAGACTGCCCATTATACGGCAAATAAGGGTAAAGCAAAGGAACTTCTCAGTGCCCTACGACGTTCTCGTGATGAAGCCCGAGGTCGTGTGACGAGCTTGAGCTTGGTCCTTGGGGCTGTTTTCGAGGACGCGGATCTGCTGCTATCCTTCGCCAAAGCGTATTGGGCCCGAGCTCGCGCCTTAGAGGTGCTGGAGCATATAAAAGGAATGAGTGGTGTGTCCCGGGCGGAGCGCATGGTGGATGCGGAGGCCGGGGTGACTGAAACCACTGTTGCCTTGAACCGAATCGAGGCGGTCATTCGTGAGCGTTTGGGGACGCAAATTAATTCATTGCGAGATATTCATTTTGCCGATGTAGTAGAGACTTCGGCGTCTGTTGAGGGGTTGTCGGATTAATAAAATAGCTTGTTTTGTCGTTTTCTTTGTATCTTGTTTTGTCGTTTTCTTTTTTTTTTTTTTTTTTTTATTTTTTTTTTTATTTTTTATTCATCTCTTCTCGTTCTTCTCCCCCCCTCTTTTTTTTTATAGGCACATACTACTACGTCGCACCCGGCTGGTTCTCCATGCCTAGTTAACCCGGGGTTAGGACCTACTGGTGCTGCCCGGGACGAGGTCTCATCTGGTGCGGCTAGTGAGGTGCCTGACAGGTGGCCCTACATTGTTTTGATGAGCAAAAATGTCGAATTGACTGACCAATGTGTTCGACTGCGGACCAAGCTGAAAACCCAGGCGGCCTCTTTTCGGGAATACGTTCGCCGTGCCGAGCATGCTGTTGAGGTTCAGGAGCGTCGTTTGGATTGATACTGGCGTGCAAAGGGCGAGTACTTCGGCAAATTAAAGTTGCTTGTGACCAAGGCCAACGTTTTGGTGAAGTATTTCCGTTTGTCCCGCGCCAGGTACGATGCTTCCGCCGCTGTGATTGAAGCTCGCCGTGACCTTTCTTTTGACGATGATCGCCGTAAAGCGGCCTCGGATGCTCACGAGTCCGCCAAAGAAGCCGAGTTCAACGCGCGGCTTCAGACGCTGACCTGTGTTGGGGCTCATACGACCAATTTTGATGCCCTCATTTCTGAGGAGCGTTTTGATGGTGATGAGTCTGATGGGTACACAACGACGGATGATGAAGAGATTGAGCTCGGTCATTTACCGTCGTGCTCCTCCTGCAGTAGTTCTTCTTAAATGAATCTGTTTAGTGTCGTTGATCTTCTTGTTGCCTCCGTAATGCGGGCGAGGATTATATATGTGATTTCTTGATTCCTGTTTTGTACCTTTCCATTGCCGTATTGCTATTTAATTGATCGGATCGATTTTTCCTTGCCAAATCATTTGTTATTTCGTTATTCCTGTTTTGGAGATGCTTTTTGTTGATATTTTGTTGTTTAGATTGATTCTCCTTCATTGTTTTAGCCAATTTATATTACATCGCCGTCGTAAAGTGGATCTGAATAATTCCTTGCATTGTACCTGCATATAAATTTCATAGTATTCCTAGGCGTTCCTTCGGTAACACGCCATGTTGGGAATTTCATAGTATTCCTAGGCACTTCGGCCATGTTGGGAATTTCATAGTATGCCTAGACGTTCATTTGGTAACACGCCATTTACGGACTTTCATAGTATTCCTAGGCACTTCGGCCATGTTGGGAATTTCATAATATGCCTAGACGTTCATTTGGTAACACGCCATTTACGGACTTTCATAGTATTCCTAGGCACTTCGGCCATGTTGGGAATTTCATAATATGCCTAGACGTTCATTTGGTAACACGCCATTTACGGACTTTCATAGTATTCCTAGGCACTTCGGCCATGTTGGGAATTTCATAATATGCCTAGACGTTCATTTGGTAACACGCCATTTACGGACTTTCATAGTATTCCTAGGCACTTCGGCCATGTTGGGAATTTCATATTATGCCTAGACGTTCATTTGGTAACACGCCATTTACGGACTTTCATAGTATTCCTAGGCACTTCGGCCATGTTGGGAATTTCATAGTATCCCTAGACGTTCCTTCGGTAACACGCCATTTACGGGATTTCATAGTATTTCTTAGGCACTTCGGCCATGTTGGGAATTTCATAGTATCCCTAGACGTTCCTTCGGTAACACGCCATTTACGGAATTTCATAGTATTCCTAGGCACTTCGGCCATGTTGGGAATTTCATAGTATCCCTAGACGTTCCTTCGGTAACACGCCATTTACGGGATTTCATAGTATTTCTTAGGCACTTCGGCCATGTTGGGAATTTCATAGTATTAGTAGACAGCATAGTAATATATTTTATTCATTCAAAAGAAGAAAGATAATGCCATTAAGCAAGAAGGGTAAGGTAGCACCTGTACTTGTATTCGGAGGATTGCCTATACGTAGTACTTCTTTAAGTTAGCCACATTCCAAGAATTCTTTTCCCCTCGGCTGTTGGCGAACAGGACGCTTTTGATTTTGTAAGAGACTGGACTTGTTTGCTTGACGATTTCGTATGGGCCTTCCCAGGTAGGGCTTAGTTTGCCATGTATTTCGTTGCGGGTATAGACCGTCACTCGTCGCAGCACCAGTTCTCCTACCATGAATTCTTTAGACCCTTTTACTCTCTTGTCATAGGTTTGCTTTACGCTTTGTTGGTATTTAGCTAAGGTAAGGGCCGCTATCTCTCGTTTCTCGTCTATCATGTCGAGCTCTTCTCTCATTCTTTGTTCATTATTTCCCTGCTCGACCAACGTTGTTCGGAGCGTAGGTAGCCCGATCTCTGTCGGTATGATGGCCTCAACACCGTATGCTAAGCTAAACGGGGTTTCCTTGGTGCCCGTCTTGGGTGTGGTTCGGCATGACCATAAAACGTTGAGTAGCCGCTCGGGCCACCTCCCCTTTGCTTGTTCAAGGGTGGTCTTGATGCCGTCTAATATTGTTCGGTTTGACACTTCGGCTTGCCCGTTCCCTTGTGGGTATGTCGGCGTCGAATAGAATTTTCGGATACCGAGTTCCTCGTACCACAGCTGTAAATTGGCATCTTTGAACTGGGTTCCGTTGTCGGCGACTATTGCGTACGGTATACCGAACCTGGTTATGATGTATTCCCAAATGAATTGTTTGACGTTGCTGGCTTTGATTTCTCGGAGGGGTTTTGCTTCGACCCATTTGGTGAAATAATCAGTCGCAACGATTAGATATTCCACATTCCCAGGAGCTCTTGGGAGTTTACCGACCAAGTCGATTGCCCATTGAGCGAACGGCCATGGTGCTGATACCGGGGTCATCATAGATGATGGGAGCCGTGGTATCTTGGCGAATCGTTGGCATTTGTCGCATCGTTGGACGTATGCATCGGCGTCTCGCTTGATATAGGGCCACCAATATCCTTGGGTCACTGCCTTGTTTGCAAGGGATCGCCCTTTGATGTGTGCTCCGCAGGATCCTTCGTGGATTTCCTCCAAGACCGGTAGTTGTAGCTCGGTCGGGACGCACAGTAGATGTGGTCCCCGGTAACTGGATTTGTATAGTTTATCATCCTCGGATAGCCAGAATCGAGGAGATTTTCTTGTAATCTTCAGCGCTTTTATCTTATCGACCGGAAGCGTTCCACTTCGCAGATAATGGGTCATGTCCTCCATCCAACCTAGTTCGTATTGTATCGATGTCACCCGGTTTACCCTTTTCGTTATGCTCGGGGTCGGCAGTAGTTCCACTGTGATCGACCGGGAGTCGGTCAATGTTAATGTCGAGGCTAGGGTGGCCAATGCATCAGCATGTGAATTCTCGGCTCGATTGATTCTTACTAACTCACACTGTTCGAAGGTGGCCATCAAGCTTTGGACTTTTTCTTGGTAGAGGATCATTCTATCATCTTTCGCTTGGTACTCGCCGATGGCTTGATTGACGATGAGCATGGAGTCTGAGCTTGCAATTAAGTGGGAGCATCCAAGGGATCGGGCAATAAGCATGCCATTTATCATGGCCTCGTATTCTGCCTCATTGTTGGTAGCTCGGAAGCCCAGTTTTATGCTTTTTTCGATGATTGCTCCCTCTCTAGATTTTAGGACGATCCCTGCTCCTGATCCGTCCTTGGTGGCTGATCCGTCGACATGTATCTGCCAGTGTGATTGGGGAGAGAGTGCCAAGGGCTCGTCATAGCCTTCGGTGAATTCTGCGACGAAATCGGCCAGGACTTGTCCCTTTATGGAATGGCGGGGCGCGAATTCAACATGAAATTGGGATAGCTCGACCCCCCAGGCGGCAACTCGGCCGCTAATGTCCGTCCGTCGAAGTGACTCTTTAATATGAAACTTTGTATATACCCGGACCTGATGAGCTATGAAATAGTGTGGCAACTTCCTGGTTGCGACGACCAATGCCAGGCATAGCTTTTCCAAGGGTAGATAACGTGTTTCGGCTTCGACCAGAGTCTTGCTGACGAAGTAGATCGGAAATTGTTCGCGACCTTCTTCTCTTAGGATGACCGCGCTCACAGCTGTGGCGGAGACTGCTAGGTAGCATGCCAGAATGTCTCCTCTGTTCGGCCTTACTAGCAGTGGCAATGTCCTCAAGTACTCTTTGAGATTGTTGAATGAAGCTTCACATTCCGGATCCCAGACGAATTTTTTATCCTTCTTGAGTGATTCGAAAAATGGCCGTCCCTTATCTGCAGATCGGCTAATGAACCTACTCAGCGCGGCCATCATTCCCGTGAGCTCTTGTACCTGTTTCTTATTCTTGGGCGCTGCTAGGTTTCGTAGAGCCGTTATTTGATCGGGATTAGCCTCTATTCCTCGTCGGCTAACCATATGCCCCAAGAATTTCCCTTTGCTGACGCCAAATGCACACTTGCTCGCATTGAGTTTCAGTTTGTGCTCGCCCAGCGTTCGGAAAACGTCCCTGATATCTTGAAGGTGGGACGTGGCTCTTTCGCTTTTGACGACCATGTCGTCTATGTATACCTCCATCGTTTTCCCTATATGATCTCGACATACCCGTGTTATCATCCTTTGGTATGTTGCCCCCGCATTGCGTAGGCCGAACGGCATTACCGTGTAGCAATAATTTCCCAAAGGCGATATAAATGATGTCTTTTCTTGATCTTCGCGGGCGAGGGGAATTTGATGGTATCCTGAGTACGCATCAAGGAAGGTCATCCGTTCCGCTCCCGCTGTTGCGTCCACCAGTTGATCGATCCTTGGAAGGGGAAAGTGGTCCCTCGGGCAGGCTTTATTGAGGTTGGTGAAGTCTATACAGACTCTTTCCTTCCCGTTCTTCTTAGGGACGACGACCGGGTTGGACAACCATTTGGGATAGTAAACCTCCCTTATGGCTCCAGCCTCCAATAGCTTTTGTACTTCAGCGACTATAGCTGCTCTGTGTTGTACAGAGACTTTTCTGCTTCTCTGTGCTATTGGCTTGTACTCGGCGTTTACACTTAGGTGGTGGCATGCTGTAGTGGGGTCTAGGCCCGGCATGTCTTTAGGACTCCAGGCGAATTTATCAATGTTGCTGAAAAGGAACGCTTCTAACTCCTCGGATTCCTGTTTTGGAAGGTTATCGCCGATGAGGAAATAGTGCTCCTCGTCCATATCCGGGATATACACCTTCCTAAGTGTCTCTCCTACTTGTTCTTCGACAACCCTTTCGGCCTTGGATATTTGGCTGATCAGCTTCTTTGTGCTGGTGGGTTGTTCCACAGTGCTTCGTTGTTGTTGGAGAGTCGTAGTGATGTCCTCGCAGCGTCTTGAATCTTCTTGACATCCTCTGGCTGTCTCGATCGCCCCCCTATCATTCGGGTATTTGACCTTTTGGTGATAGGTCGAGGGTATGGCCTTCATGGCATGTAGCCAAGGTCGACCCAATATTGCATTGTGCCCGGAGTGGTCGTCGACCACTAAGAACTCCACGGGAACCGACATGGACCCTGTTGTGACACTGAGGACGATCTTACCCAAAGGTTTGGTCGTTTCGGAGATGAATCCGATCAGTGTGACATCGGTAGGCTGAAGATCTTGCAGCTTGAGTTCCATCTTGTCGAAGAGCTCTTTGTACATGATATCACAAGAGGCTCCTTGGTCGACAAGTACCCTGCTGACTGTGTCTAGGCCGATTTGAACGCGGAGGTTTATGGCATCTCCGTGGGGGTATATCACCCCTTCTTCGTCAAGATCCGAAAAAGAAATGGGCGGATGACGTCATGGTGTGCATTGTCGTTTTGAGGTCGACGCCTGTGATGTCTTGGCTACTTGGCTAAAGTGGGCCAGCTGCCGTTGTCGTGATCGTTCCCCGCCTGGGCCCTTGGGTCGTGACATATGAACGACATTGATCGTTTTGCCTTGCCGGTTGTCAGATCCCTCGATGGCCAGTTGTTTGCCTTTATTCCCAGCTCCTTTGATGAACTTGGCTAGGTATCCTGCATCGCCCCACTGGTTCATTCTCCATCGTAGGTTACGGCAATGCTCAGTGAGATGGCCGTGATCCTCGTGATACGCGCAGAAGAGCTTGGAATCTCTCTGATTGGGGGGAGAGATGATCGGTTGTGGTCGGGAATACCAACTTTCCCTGCATATATCCTTGAGGATATCTTCAGCAGACAGGTTGAAAGTGTATCGCAGCTCGACTGGTCCGACAGTGCCTCGGTGTTCCCTCTCTTGGGGCCGCACCTGTTGAAATGGCTTGGGTGGCATCGGGTAGGCGAGCTGGAGCGGTTTATGTTCGTTGGTCGGTGTTGGGTATGCGATCTGGAGCGGTTTAGGCTCTAGTGCTCGTGGTCGCTCTCCCCTGCTATGGACCTCGGGCTCTTTGCCCTTTCTGGTCGGTTGGAATGCTTCTCCCTGGTTATTTCTAACTCTTTTGCGACCCACCTGTGCCTCACGGACCGACTCTCTTCTTGGTAGAGTTCGGTTTAGGAAACGCAGTTCGTCGTTTTTATCGGTGAGGTGGGTACAATAGGCTAGCAGGGAATCAGTGGTCGGGAAGTTTTTGCCTATGAACTTCCTTCTCGCCCAATAGCCATTAGGGATGGAGTTGATAAAGTTTTGGATGGCTATATTATTGGCGTATCGTGGAATCTGGTTTGCTACGTCGATGAAACGTATGCAGTAATCGTTGAGCCTTTCATTTGGCATCATCGTCATTTTAAGAAGGGTTTCGATACTAACCTTCTTTTTTCGATGAGCAGCGTACCGGGTGGAGTACGCTCTTAGCAGTTCTGCCCAGTTTCTAATGGAACCCCGTGTTAAGTTATGATACCATGACGAAGCCTCTTGACCCAAGCTGTTTTTGAAAAATTTGCACATCAGTGCATGGTCATCACTCCACAGTTCCATCTTCGTCTTGTAGTGCCTCAGATGGTCGATAGGGCAACTCTTCCCGTCATAGAGCCTGAACTCGGGGATGACGAATCCCATAGGATTGCGGTACCATGTGATCTGTTCAGCACACGGGGTTTCTTGGCATACGTTCCAAGCCTGTTGGAACGCGTCATCCGTGACTTGGTAGGGGGGAGGGTATCCTTCCTAATGTGGTGGTGGGCCATATCCCTCCCCGATCCTGTATTCGGGATATCTATCGTCCTTCGTGTTTGTGTGGACACGTTCCATATGTGTGTTCGGATGGACGATAGTTATTGGGACATTGCCCCCTTGGTGGGGGACTCTTGTATCGGTTCGCCGACCCGCTGCCTCCAAGGCGGCTCTGTAGGCAGAATCTTCCCCTTCATGGCGTGGGTCTTTGTTGGGTTGGATAACTGGCAATGCGATGCCGGCCGCTGTCATGGCCGTCATGCATGCCGCCAGCTGAGCTTGTAGCTGTGTGTAGTTCCTTTCATCGGCTAAGGGAACGACATGTTGTACCTCCACCGTGGGTGGTGTAATCACCCTCGGAGAATTAGTCGGCAGTCGTGGCGACTGTCCGAGTACACGATCCTCGGGCATGCCAAACTGATGAGCCTCGTCCGTTTGTAAACGGGCACCAGAGTTGACCGAGGTCGTAGGCAAAGGGACTCTAGGGCTTGGCCCTGCTTGGGACCCGGTTAAGCGTCTTCGTGCACGCCTTAATACGGACACGTCTTGTTCGTCCTCCGAGGACGAAATGTGTTCGCCGACAATCCCTTCGATGAAATGTCGAGGTGGTTCGATCGGCTGTTCTTGGTTTGCGTAGGAGGTTGTTGGTTGGTTTCCGGATTGGATAGCTTCATATCTGTCGCGGATAGCGAGTAGATCGTCGAGGTCTTGTTGGCTAATTTGCGTGTTTTGGTTATTGGTTTCTACTATCTCGGGATGGGTTTCCTCTACATTGGTAACCATTGTCGCTCGTCTGGCAGAGTGTTGGTATTCGAATTCTAAACTAGTTGGGAACTAGATGATTCCCGGAGACGGCGCCATTTGATAAAGCCATAACTTTGGTCGGTCGCGTTAGGCTTTTCAACGAAGATAAAAATGACAAATCGACGTGAATAAATGATACTTCCTGATCTTTATTATTGCTCGGATTATTATCCTTGTTCGGACTACTACACTTGTTCGGATTCGTATTCCGATTTTATAATTATGCTCGATATAACTATTTAATCTCTCGTCTTGATCTTTCTCCTCTTTTATTCGGTGCTCGGCTGTCTTTTCTCGGTTTGTTTCTCGATGTGATATGCTTTGGTTAGTTTCTCTCTTTTCTTAACTTCTCTCTATATTTTTTGGATAGATTTTCTGGTCCTTTTCTAGGAGGGGTAGTGGGCTATTTATAGGCAACTGCGCCTTCTAGGATAGTGACAAATGTCTTCATCCCAGGGATTTCTCAGACAAGGGTCCCCATTTGATTGGGCTTGGGCTTTGGGTAGTAGCACCTCAATTCCTATAACCAATATGAGATGACCCATTAAGCGTTGGATACCCATTTATAAAGTGAGTTGATTATGACCCGAAAAATATTTCGGTCTGATTTTTATGTTCTATCAATTCATTTCACATATAGAACTTCCGAGATTGTAAAAATTTATAAAATTTCTTTTTCTAGTACAATATGATCAAATGTAATGCTATTTTCTAAGATTTGATTAGGGTGTGATTTTCCAAGGAACAGGAACAACTATAGAACTATTTTGGGGAACAAATGAGAAAACGATTGATAAATAACGTTATCTACTGTATTTAACTAGATGGCTTATTTCATAGCCAATCTGAAGCAAATATATAACACGATTTAGTAATGTTAATAAAATCTTCTTCATGGAAATATAGTTATTATGACTAAAACTAATGTCCAAAAACTATCAAGTTTGTCAAAAATATTCCGAAAGGATACCAGCATGTTTAAGAAGTTATATTAAAAGTGATAATTTAGGCAGTATAAACAAAGCTGGGACGTCTGAGTTTGATACATTAATTTGAAGAGGGCACATGATTCTCATTCACAAAAGAGAGACTACTGCGAGTCTGTGATAGAACTATAGCCCGAAGTCCCCTATTACATTACATGGATCTTTTCTATAGAAAGACAATTACAACGCAATATATAATGTTAATTATTACATAAAATAAACTAGAAGACTCGTTCAACATTACCCAATCGACTTTCTCTTTTTTTCTTAAGATGGTTTACAAATATGATGATATATTAATTATGAGCGCTACTCCTGAATGATCCGAGAGCTTTAATGGCACCGGCTCTCAATATGAACTGGTGGTAGAATGCCGCGATGGCTGCTCCGATGAAGGGTCCAACCCAGTATATCCACTTTATAATGCATACAAAAAAGCAAGAAAATATATATTTAGATTAACTTATCATGATGTAACAAGTATATCAAAAATTAAACAATTATTATGAGTGTGAATTACTCCATCATCCGTCGAAAATAATATATACATTAAGTACCTTATAAGTTTCCGTAATTGCTCCATTATAAACTTTAGGATTTCAATTGTTAGTTTGGACAAAATTTAATTTAGTCCTCTCTATTTCAGATGTAACATCCATATTAGTCGCCCAACAGAAAATATTTCCATTCAATATTTTACAAGTATCGGATTTCAGTGTGTGAAAGAGAGAGGGAGTGGGAATGGAGGAGGAGTTACCTGGTCGTCCCAAATCTTTTCACTGTTGACGATAACAGCAGCTCCGAAGCTCCGAGCAGGGTTAATGCCTGATCCAGTGATTGGAATAGTGGCCAAGTGAACTATGAACACAGCGAAGCCTATTGGAAGTGGGGCTAACACCTATACACAAACAACAATTCACATTATGTATGCCCTGGTTTACAGTTCCTTATGCAATCAATTGATTCTCAAAAAAATTGATGTCATATAAATGTTACCCCTTTGGACCAACACTAGCGGAAAGAGACACATAAGAAGAGAGCAAACCATCAAGGAGATGAGAATATCTGTCGATGTATATCGTTAAGCAAGGATCCGTATCACAAAGACCTTCCTAATTATGGTTTTTAGTTAAAAAAAAATTCTACTTTTGATTATTATGAAAGAATTAGTTTTGCGATTCACAAATGTCTAGCGGCGCAGCTTGTTGTTTACTTGACTTCCATCTGAATGTAATCATTTCATAATAATAAATTATCATAGAATTATAATAATAAATAAAAAATTCTAATAAAATGATCAATGAAAATATTTTTCTAAATAAAAGAAAAACGTAGATCTTTTTATTAATTAGCTATACAAAATTTAACTGATGGCTTGAAATTGAGAATAGAATCAATAAAAAAAAAAACGTGAACATTTACATGGAATATTAAAGCATATATATCAGCTCACATGATATAGAGCAAAAGAAATCACGTGTTCACTTCAACATGTACAAAAACACGACCACGCCCTCAACTACTAATTATATTTCATGTTAAAAGCATATCAATTTTGCGCATGTTAAAAGCATATCAATTTTGCGCATGTTAAAAGCATTAAATACCATGATAGATGTTACCTAATCTAGCTTTACCACAAAGTTCATTCTATTATAGACCAAGAAAAGTCCGACTCCACATATTACTCATGGGAAAAACAGTACAAAAGATTAGTTTTCCATCATGAGGTTAAGCATTCAATTAAGTATATATTATCCACATATGATTCTATGGACATGTCATTATTTTACATTCTGTTATTTCATTAAAAAAAATCTACACATCATAATCCGAAAAGAAATTTACCAGACATTATGATTTATGAGGACTAACTCTGTCCGAAACTCTTAACTTAATTACCATATGATTGACTCTATCAAAGGCAAGGAATCCGTAATTTTTTTCTTTAATCGGTAATTAGCGGATGAGTTTGGTGAAATGTGACAGATGAGACAACTTCATTAAGTTTCACAAAGCTAAGATTTCATTACAAGATGCTGGGCATCTATTACCATTTTTTTTATTTATCAAAACATAGAGCTTTTTAATTCTAATTACCAAAAATTAGAAAGCAAAACTTTTATTCTCAAAACATACAACTCTAGTAAGTATGTGTAATTTTATGTTTATATGTTTTGAAAAAAAATTTTAATTGTATGTTTTAATAATATGTTTTTAACTTTGTATATTCTCAACATTGCTCCTAAAAACTTTCAAGATCCAAAACTGTCCTATTATTTTTGGAAAAAAGTAAAACATTGGAAATTCATGTCACCATCTAACTGCGCCTGCTTATGCTACAAAGCCGAACACGTTTTAATTCAAACTTTAAAGTAGTTGAATAATTAGTAAGTTAAACTAAGCCTCCGCATCAGCTAGCTCAAGCATTTCTTCAAACTTAACACATTTTATAACTTTTAAGGAACCATTTATATTTACATAAAATTCCGGCTTCCTTATTAATTTTCTTATAATAACCTACATTATTTTTTTTTATTTGTTTATTATCTTTTAATAATCATAACAATATTACAAACACAAGAATGTAAATCACATGATAGTTTATTACTATTATAATTCCTCTGTTCCTAAACAAATATTCCCTAGGAAAATACATAAAAGTTTGACCATCAAAATTTTCATATCAAAATTCACGAAATGAAAAAATTGAAAATTTCATAATATATTTCTAACCATAAACTACGTAATTAACTTTTGAAATAATTTTTTCCGGCAATCTAAATATGAAAAAATTATCGATCAAAATTGTACGTATTTTCATAGAGGACATTTGTTTAGAGACGGAGGGATTATTAATCTAGAAAATTATATACATTAATTTAGGAAATTTATATGATTCATAATGCATATCATTTTTTATATCATAATAATCAAATTTAAAAAAAAAAAAATGTTTTGAAGAAATATATGCGGATGCTTACTATACCAAATCTGGCTTTACAGGTACAAGTAAAAACAAGCAAACCCTTGTCACAAAAATTCCAAATAACAACTACGTACAACAAGAAAACAACCAATTACAGTACTGAAACTCAATAGATCTAGATATCATGAATTTAGTTCCTTGTAGTTTTTCAATTTAAACTGTTACATTTACATTTTAGTTTCCCAGTTTATTGATAAATCTTTGCACTACTTCAACCAAAAAAATCTGGATACTCAGAGCTATATTAAACAGTACTTACACTATAGAGGATTAATTCTTCTATTGAGGCAAATATAACTTAATTATAACATTCCGTTTGAGTCTTGTATTCACATCGACCTACTTACAACCATACAATCTTATAGTTTTGTCCATGAAATCAATTATTTTACTGTAATTAAACAATATTCAAAACGATGATATACTTACGGGCACATGAGAGTCTCTGGCACTCCTCTTGGGATCAGTGGCTGAGAAAACTGTATATACCAAGACGAATGTCCCAATAATCTCGGCGCCCAAGCCAGTGCCCTTATTGTAGCCCAGGGAGAGCGAGTTGGCACCGCCATCAAAGGTGTTGAAGTGGGATTTTTGGAAAGATTTGGCAAGGCCAACACCACAGATGGCCCCACAACACTGAGCCAACATGTACATTACTGCTCTTATTAGCGACACCTTTCGTGCCAAGAACATCCCGAACGTCACTGCCGGGTTTATGTGCCCTCCTTTGATTGCAAAAAAAAAAAAAAAAAAAAAGACCATCACGCAAAGGACTAGGCTTTTAAACTATATATACAATATGAACTTTTCTTATAATCTCGCATTATGAATATAAATGGTAAATGAATTACTAATAGTGTCTTATTGACAAAGAAAATATTTTTTTTCAATTAAATTATATTAAAATTTAACTTGACAGGTATATTTTTACGAAAAGGAATCTCAAGTTTTTTGTTATGAATAAATTTTGATCTTGATAAAGTGTATTTTGAGGGTGAATTGATCTAAGCACTAAGCAAGGATTTAATTGTTAAGCGGTGTAACCTGAGTACAAATATGATAAAATAAATTAAAACTTTACAACTATACTTAACTTTAAGGAAAAAGTTAAAACATGCACGTGAGTGATTTTGATAAACTCTGGAATCTGTATATAGAAATGTTTAGCAAGTTATATCTGGCTTGTGAAATACTTTTTCGCCAAAATAAAGGTTAACTTTTGAAATATTAATGATTCATGTTGAGTGACTTACCGGAGATACCAGCGGTGCAATACACGAGTACAAATATCATTCCACCAAAAGCCCAGGCGATGCCAAGGATCCCAACACCGCCACATGGGTCGTCGACTATCTGGCTTTTGTAGCCAATGACCGTCGACGTGCCTATGTAAAGAAAAAGAAGAGTAGCTATAAACTCCGCAATAAGAGCCCTAAAAAAAGACCACTTTGTGAGCTCATCAGTGCCGAAAAATGGGGCTGGTGGCGGGTCTTGGTAGTTCTTGGCCGAGAACCCGTTCTCCACCATTACTTCAGTGTCCTTTGCCATAGAGAGGGAGAGGGAGAGAGAAGGTTTGCAGGAAGAGAGTTTAATTAGGGGGGTTGAGTATGTGAGGGGTGGGTAGGGGTACTTATTATGGGCAGGCAAGTTTTAACTTTTCCATAGGTGGGGGGTAAACATGGCTATAAGGGTTGACCATTAGGCCATTCTCAATAATATATCTCCGTTTACTCGTCTTTCTATTTACACTTCTCTCTATCTTTAGAAAAATATATAAATATATAAATTTTATATTCACATATACAGAGTCGATCTATATATATCTATATATTTTATTGGCTCAACTAGCAAATGAAAAACGAGTTCACTTTGTTTTCTCTCTCTTTTTCATTTTTATTTCTCTCTCTATACGGATAGTATTTTTTTCTCATGTAAAGTATTTATTTATCTCTCTTGTGTGATCTCCTTCCATTAAAAATAAAAATTCTTATCAAGCCTACACTCCTTATTACAAACAATCATACTATGTACTAGTAGGTTTTTAAAACCTTAATTTGATCATAGATATTTTGATCATTTGTCTTTGTATAATCAAAACGTAAATTCTTGTTAGAAGTTACTAATCTGTGAAGTTTTATATGTTTTCATCTTTAAAATCATAATATTATTTTTTGCGTTATGTTTTTTTTACTATATTTTGGTGATAAGTTTAAAATAAAACATTTTTTTTTATCAAAGTTATAAATGAATCTAACATGTCTATATTTGTTATATGAATGGTTGATTAGAGAAAAAATGTTTAAAATAGAAAAAAGCAAAAAAAAGTTATTTTTTTATATGTATATATCAAATTTATATAGCATTGTTGTGCGCCATATGAAAAAATAGATATACAGAGTTCATAAAATTTGTATATAATCATATCTGAAGAGAAAATTAAAAGAGACTGTTGAGAATGCTCTTAGAGTAAATATATTTTCATTATCCTAACGCTATTCTTTATCATTTTTACCAGAGAAATGAGTACAAAATTTACACTTTTGTCTTGTAGCATAGTAAATGTAGCATTACTCGGGACGATACCACTTCTCGTCATTCTGAAAATTATGATTTTTGTAAGGGGGAATATCCAATAAGCCATTATTTACTAACTTATTGTCTAAAAGTACACTTTTAATAAGTTGAGTTTTTCATGAGGTCACTTTTTATTAATATTGACTCTATTTACAAAAGTCATTATTCAACATAAAACACTCCTTTCTTTCTTTAGAAATCAAAAATCATGAAAAATTTAGAATAATTAACAAAAATATATATAAAAAAATCTATAAAAAAAATTCAGAAAAATATGAAGAAATTCAAAAAAAAATCAAAAGTGCATAAAAAGTGCATACGGGTTTATAAAAGTAGATAAAAAGTATATAAAGGTGCATACATGTTAATAATTAAAAAAAAAGTGCATACACGAGTGCATAAAAGTTGCATAAAAAGTGGATACGAGTGCATAAAAAATGAATAAAAAGTGCATACGAGTCTATAAAAGTGCATAAAAAAGTGCATAAAAATTGCATACGAATGTATAAAAAATGCATACGTGTCAATAAAAAGTGAATATAAATGCATAAAAAGTGGATACGTGTCAATAAAAAATACATACAAAAGTGCATACAAGTGCATAAAATATGCATAAAGAGTGTATACGGATTTATAAAAGTGCATAAAATTATTTACTAACTTATTGTACACAATGACACTTTTCATAAGTTGAGTTTTCCATAAGGTCATTTTTTTTTTTATCAATGTTGACTCTATTTACAAAAACACTCTTATTCAATATTAAACACTAACTTTCTCTCTTTAAAAATCAAAAATTATGAAAAATTAACAATAATTAACAAAAAATTCGATAAAATATAAAAAATCAATAATAAAAAAAATTCAGAAAAATATGAAGAAACTCAAAAAAAATAATCAAAAGTGCATACATGTTTATAAAAATGCATAAAAAATGCATAAAAGGTGCATACATGTTAATGAAAGGGAATGTACCATTATTTCAAAAGTATGTACTATTATTTCAAAAGTTCATGCCCTAATTTGTATTACCCTTATTTCAAAGTTCATACCCTTATGTTAAAAGTTCATACCCTAATTTGTATATTTTTATACCGTTATTTCAAAAGTGTATACCCTAATTTGTAAATTTTTATACCATTATTTCAAAAGTTAATACCATTATTTTAAAAGTTCATATACTAATTCGTAGAGTTCATCATTATTTTCAAAGTTCATCCACCAATTTACATAGTTCATATACTTACTTACATAATTCATATCCATAATTTTCAACTCCATAACTTTAATTCACGGAATTTATACACTTATTTTTCAAATTTATACACTAGTTAATAAATCCAAATCTTTCCCGTTCTCCGATCTCGAACCACCATGTCGTCGTCATGGACCTCTCATTCGACGATCGTATCTCCGTCGACATCAATCTTGAGTTTTCGATCTCGCTCTACATACTCGCTGCACACTCCGACGGATGTCTCTGTCTCAATCTCTACCGAAAATAGAGAGTAAAAATGAGATATTGGATAAAGTAAGAATGAGAAGTAGAGACATCGGATGAAGTGAGAATGATGAGAGAGGGAGTGAGAGTATGAAAGAATGAGAGGAGAAGATAGGGAAAAGAGATTGAGAGAGATTAATCAGATTTTTTGTTTTTTTATTAATTATTAATTGAAGTTATGTTTTTGATAATATAACTTTTAAGAGTATGTTTTTATTAATATAATAGTTGTATGATATGTTTATGTTAATTTTCCCTAATATAATCTTGTTAGCATGTTGTTTCGATGATCGTCAGCTTATTATTTATTTCTTTACATGTTAGCCTAGCCTAGCCTAGGGGTGTCAAAAAAACCAAACATCAAAAAACTGCACCGTAAATACCTAAAAACTGCAAAAACCGATCCGTCACGGAACCGTTTTTTGGTCTACCCAACCCGACCCAATTTGTTCTTGAGGGGGTATGGTTTTCAACTCCGAATTATAGAACCGCAATATATACTCGAATTTTAAAAATATTTATACATATTATGTATGTGCAACGAAAATTGGATAACTGTACGAGAAATAACACAAGAAGAACTCATACAACGGCGGATGAAGAAAGATGAAACGTTTTTGAATATGTGCGAAGATACGGTTGAAGATTTAACATTGAACAATTAGTTTCTATGATGTTTTATATTTGTTTTGTTTTTCATTAGTTGACACTTATTTACTTTTTTTCTTTTATGTTTTGTGGGGGTTTTCCCCATATTTTTATATTTTTATTATTAATAATATATAAATATAGGTTTTCCCACCATTTAATAAAAAAAAATAGTTGTTAATTTTTGTTCTGATTTCAAGTTTTACGATTTATTTTTAATTTAGTCCATCTTTCTTAATAATTTAAGGAAATCATTATTAATAAAATGGGTAATTAAGAAAATGAAAAATAGAACTATTAATTTGTAATGTTTAATTGACTGTATTAGCTTACGTGATTCAAATATGTTTTCAAATGTGTTTCCAAGTTTTCAAATGTGTTTGGTTGATTACTGAATAATCAACCAAACACATTGTTGACCAATATGAAGCAAAAAAATTGATAGTACGCCATTACTTTATTTATTTTTAAGAAGTAAGTTAAGAAATAACTGTAAAAATCCATATTCATTTACCGTTAAAAGGCCTCGTAATGGTAAGAATGAGTAACTCGTTATAAACCACATGCTAGATCATATTTTAGTCAATATGGAATAATTACTCTAACAATCCCCTCGCTCGTGGCCCGACATTTCAAGGGTCTTACGAGCGGACATATTAAATGGATGAAGGTGAGCCCAACATCGCTATGTCCGCTCTGATACCATGTAAGAATCCATATTCATTTACCGTTAAAAGATCTCGTAAGGGTAACCATAGATAACTCATTATAAATCACAGAGTAGATCATATTTTAGTCGATATGGGATAATTACTCTAACAATAACTTGCAAAAATATATTTATTATCAATATTTAAAAAATACCATTTAGAAAAAAAATCTAGAAAATTAGAATAAATTTTACGAATTTTGGTTATTTTGGGTAAATAACCGCACCAAAAACCGTTATACTCATTACAAATACAAGTATGGATCGGATAAAATAAGTAAAAAAAGTTATATAGACCCGACTCGTATATGATGAGAGAACCGTTAAAACTGTTAACCGAATATTCAAAAACTATTGGATCGGATCGGGTAGAATTGGCACTCTAGCCTAGCCTTTGATCTATTAGAGTGATTCTTATGGTTAATTATGCTGTCCATTTCGTTTCTAAATCATAGTTCTTTCCGATACTTATATATTCTAGTTGTCTTTTAAATTAGCATAAATGAATACCATAGAATCGTAAATACAGCATAGATTTGTTAATTAATTACTTAGTATCCCGTAGTTAATTACTAGACCAAATTCTCGCAATAAACTAGTTGTTTCATTATTTATTTAGGTAATCTTCTATTTCTCTTAGTTTAATCCGGTTATCTTAAGTATATATATCATTTTCTATTCTCCATAGTCTCGGTATAATCCGATGAGATGATCTGTCATTTTCTGGTCCACTTAGTTTAATCCGATTAGCAAACTTAGATAATTTGCAATCAAGGTGGTTCATCATTATGATAAAGGGTAAATGTCTTCCTACTTTTTGTGCTATACTGTCTGAATATGATCAATCTGAATAGTTGAACATAAAGAAAATAACTTTCTGATTCTAATTTGTTTAACGTTCTTTGGATTACTTTATTTCAAAATACATTACACCATCGGCCGGGCAATACAATGATCACCACTCACTAGTATTATTTCTTGAAGATTTCAAATTATCAAAATCATGGGATGTGTCATCCCAAGTTTTCCTTTTAACATGTTCCGACATACAATGTTTTTTCCTTTGCGTACTCTAAGCTAGATTTTTGGTGATTAAGTATCGATGCATAGGTATATATACATGCTACAATTCATGAAGATGGTAGATCTGCCAGTATGATTGTACAGCATACGGGGCGGAATCTGCTCAAAACTTTATGTATATGGTACTTCTATGATGCTTCAATCTTATTGAAGTGGTTATGCTTTTTTCTTTTTTTTGAACCATTTGAAGATGTTTATAATTCCGATCCTCATATTTTGATATTTTGTTTTTAATGAAATCACTCGATCAATAATATATAGTTTGGTTTTCCCATGTCGACTAGCTTCGGAGAGCAAAACCCAGCAGCAAATGTAGGGCTAGCAAAAGATTTAACCCGATCCGATCCGTCAGATTTCGGATTTGTTTTTTCTCGGGTCAGATTCGGGTCGGATTTTATTGCAAAAATAACCCCAAAATAGCCGAACCATACCCAAACCTAAACGGTTCTGGATTGGTTTCGGATCGGATTTCATCCTTTTTTTTTATTATTATATATATTTCAATGTTTAAGGAAGTTTCTTTTCATTTTTAATAGATAATTAATAAATTACGATTAAGATGACCAAAGAGACTTTTGACATTTTGAACATTTGAATGAAATAAAATACCAAATAGCATATAAATTTTGAACTTCAAATAATTGATAAATTCACTATATATTCGTGCAACATTGTGTATGCAACAAGGTATACTCAGTTGAGTCCATATTAATTTCAAAATCCGTAGCAAGAAAATCAATAGTGTTAGTGTAATAATTAGCATTATTTGAAGAAATCAAAGAATCTATGAAATAAATTTATTTCATAAATTAAAAGTATATTATCTTTCCTACTCCTACGGTATATATATGGATGGAGTATTATACATACATCTAAAACTAGTATGGATCGGTTAGTGTTTGGATTTTTTTCGGTTTTGGATTTTCGGATTGGTTTTCGGATCGTATTTCGGTTCGAATTTACAGATTTGATATTGAAACCCATATCCAATCCAAAACCGTAGGACTTGGATTGAATATATCCAATATAATATTCGGATCGGATAGATTCGAATCAGATTTGGATTGGATTTTGATTATTTTTACCGGCCGTAAGCAATTGATAAATAAAGATCTGATGCCAATAGCTATTTGGACATCATGTCTAGATGATGTAACGAGGAGTAATTTTTTTTTTGTTGCAATTATAGTAATTGCTTTAAGACTAAAATCAATATTTTTGCTTTAAAATACATGTTAAACAATCGTTTTTTTCTTCCGCAATATAGTGGGTGTTGTAGACTTGTAGTCATTTCAGCCTACTACGAATTTATCTTCTCCATTCGTATGTCGTTATTACTAAACACCCCGATAGTTTTTGTTTTCTTGCGGTGACACTTCTTACACATTCAAATTTTGATACTTTATTAAAATATTTATTTTTTAAGTTCGTCAAGATTTTCATTTCATTAAATATCTTAGGCTGAATTCCCATATTCATCATGTATTTGTTGGTTTTAATATTTATTTTTTAACAATGAATAATTTATTTGAAAATAGTTTTGAGTAATTGTGTACATATTATTTATATGTACATGTATCTTTATTTTGTATAGTAATTGATTAATTGGTGTGTAGAGTACGACTTACACACGGAAGATCAAATCATTGATTCTTACAGAATATATATTTTATCGTTCACAACTTTATATGGAATGGACAACCATCGTTATAGTTGTAGCACAAAGTTTTAGTAGGTCTGTCTTGATTACAGGTAACGGTTGTGTTCTGACTATTTGTGCTAGTATACTTAGAATATATTAAACATGACAAAGTGGTATTATTTTATGGTACTAGGCAGAATAAAATAATTATACCTAATAAATTATTACGATTACTTATACTTTTAATTCATAGATTATTTTAGATACACATATTTATAATATACTAGTAATCGTTGCCCACGCGTTACGTGTGCTATACGTAGTGACATAGATATGATCCCGACAAATAAATTTAATATTTTTTTTAAAATTTAAATATCAAATGATTAAATATAATTAATTAACAATCGTATATAAAGAGTAACATAATGTTTTACTCTTCTAAAAAATAAACAACGATTTTATTTGGAATATAAATGTGTGGAAAATAATATTTTTTAAGTTATTTATGTATTTGAATTGAGTGATGACATTTAAGAGTAATTACAATATTAGAGTGAGTATTTTTGGAAAATTTGGGTAAAATTTGAGAGTCTCAAAATGTTTGGGTTGACTTATATTAATAGTATGATATGATACTGTTTTGATTTGCAATTAGTGAGATTTGTTTTGGTCAACAAACCCGTACGTTGGGCAGTAATATTATTTATATGGTGTGTATCTATAATCGAAGTAATTCACGTATCTTAACAAGAATTGATGATATCCACTCGAGAACCTTATGAGTTTTGTTTGTGTCAAATCTTGCAAGTGAATTTTATATCCGGCACAACAAATAAGTTAAGTGGAAAGGTCGAAAAAATAATATGTCGAGTAAATAATTGTCAGTAATTTATTTACTTGGTAGATATCTGTAATATTAACGTGAGGAGAAAATTAAGTATTTAATAATGTGTTCTCAAATATTATATATTATACTGGAAATGAATATAATTACCGACAAAATATCATAAGATTGATAAAGTATTAATTAGATAATATTAAATTATTCTTGTAATAAGATTATATAATTTTATTAATTATGCACTAGGTCACTGGTGTAGCTTATATATACCGCTCTTATGGTAAGAAAAAACGGACAATATCATAATCCAGATTAAAATTAGAATTTTATAGTCATATGAGAGTTCAGCTCTCTAAGAGTAAGACATATAATAGGAATATAGCATAACATCAAGTGTGATCTACCTCTTCTCGTGATGTTTTTTTGTATCGTTTTTATATAATCTATATATACTATAATCAGAATATAATTCCAGTTTTTCGCTACAAAATAAAACTTGCTTCCAAAATCTATGTAGGCTTGCAACTTTGAAGCAGTGGCCGAGTTGGAATTTGAGAGTGCTGGAACTGCAACAAAATAAATAGGGTGCTAATAAACTATCTTTAAAATTTATATGTAAAATATATAACGATCAATAAGGTTTCTTAATACGAGGGTGGTTGGAGGCGCTATACTTGTCCACTCCAAACTTTTCTATGCTGATTAAGAAAGAGTTTGGAAGAAAGATTATAAGCAATAGATGTGAAAATACATAATCTTGTTATTAAGAGTTCATACACTTTCCGCTAAAAGGCCTAAAACACACTCAAACATGTTGAACGAGCTACATTCGAATATACCAAGAATTATAGTTATGCCTAACCTCGTCTAGTCAATTTCGAAAGATACATCATATTCTATCAATTTTGAAATACACAACAGAAGACAGTATAATAACGCTACAAGGAATTCCGAGTCAATGAAGCGCCAAAAGTATCTGGCCACCTAAACAAACGCACATGAAGACAAATAATGTTTCAGCTTGAACAACCAAGATGTGTCAGTTTCAGTTCGAGGATGGATCACTGAATCATTAGAGATATCAATAATGCTATGATCAGGACGAGAGCGAGAAGAAGGGCGAGGAAGTGTGCCAGGGCGATGGAACTAAGGCACAGCTACGCATTCAATGGCAGTAAATCTAGGATGAAACATTCCTATGATCGAAAAATCATAAAAAGCACATCATCCTGGAGCATTAAACATCTTTAATCAGTATTATTGAAGCACGCGACAGATAGAATTAAGGTATAGTAAGGAATCTACCAAAACAAACAAAAATATGAGCCATCTTTTATTGCGATGAATTAGGAGTCAGGAGTCTTTCCCTTTTTGATAAAATATGGAGATAATGTTTTCTTTTAGGAAGGAGTGGCACTCTTATAAATAGCATAGAAATAATCACGAACACACCGGTGTGGAATGTATATTCTAACACATGTAACTCTCTTTTGTTTTTAGTTAAGTAGCTTATATGCACTTTTTTTCTTCTTTTTTTTCATGATGACGGCCTATTAGGACTCTCACCAAAATGGTCATTCCTCATGTAACCTATTTTGTGCAATTGATGTATATATATAGGGATGACAATATTAGTTTTAGAATGTATTCTGAATTATCAAATACTGTAGAAAGTCTTCATATAAGAAAAAGATTTTGTGTGCAACGACCCGATCCCACGGACCGAACCGTCACGCCCGTATCAACAATATTGTCCGTTTTGGCACAACTTCCCAGGGTGGTCACCCATCCTGGTACTACTCCAAGCTAAGCACGCTTAACTGTGGAGTTACGTCCTCGCTATTGTGCCGCACAGTTTTAAAAGGCATTGTTAATAGGAAATGGATCTTTAAGCTCATATACCACACGAGTACTCTCATATCTAGACGATTTGGGACTGACGCACAACACCGCACCACAGAATTTCCTTCCTGGAAATCTGGGTCGTCACAATCACCCTCCCTTTCGGCACGACGTCCTCGTCGAGCACGTCGTCCTTTAGGGGCTCACACACACGTGCTAGTCCCCACATTTCCGGCCAGATAGAGGCTCTGATACCATCTGCAACGACCCGACCCCACGGACCGAACCGTCACGCCCGTATAATAATATTGTCCGCTTTGGCACAACTTCCCAGGGTGGTCACCCATCCTGGTACTACTCCAAGCTAAGCACGCTTAACTGTGGAGTTCCGTCCTCGCTATTGTGCCGCACGGTTTTAAAAGGCCTTGTTGATAGGAAATGGATCTTTAAGCTTATATATCACACGGGTACTCTCATATCTGGGCGATGTGGGACTGACGCACAACACCGCACCCACAGAATTTCTTCCGGAAATCTGGGTCGTCACATTGTGTCTTTCCCTTTTGAGCCACAGGTTACACATTACTTACAGAAAATATATTTTTGTTGCAAAGGGTTTTTAAAAAAATTATTCCTTTTTTTCCATTGTTCCTAAC
The DNA here is from genome assembly GCA_963682055.1 of Primula veris. Taxonomy (NCBI): domain Eukaryota; kingdom Viridiplantae; phylum Streptophyta; class Magnoliopsida; order Ericales; family Primulaceae; genus Primula; species Primula veris. The sequence goes on from OY821740.1 coordinate 19,461,946, forward strand.
AATATTCTCCATAGTTTTCACTTATATATGCTTTAAACAGTGAATGAGTCTTTTGACTTGTCTTCATTTTTAGTGCTAGCATGGTAGATGTTAATAAACGGGTTGAAATACTTTCCTCCAGTCTGCACTATAAGAAAATCAGCATTTAGAGACGTTATTTAAAGAAAATCAAAATTTTGTCAAAATAAATTCTTTTGTCTCCAAATATAGCATTAGCAACTACTTTATATATATATATATATATATATATATATATATATATATATATATATATATATATATATATAATGTTGTCAAATACATTAATTCTTTCATAGAAGAGGACAACTAACTTTTTCTGTCAAAATAGATTTGGAACCCAATTTAAATTGTATCCTTATGTTGGTATACTATTGTATTTAGAGATAGTTTTTTAAAATTTTGGTCCTTAAAAATTAGATTTGAAAACATAAAATTATTTTTTTCCTTAAAAAGGTACTGTTTAGTTTTGATATCTCTAAAAAATTTGTCTCCAAATCATAAAATTTGTAATGGTGCCTCCTCTGTTAACCATGAAAAGTTTCACCTCTTTTTTTTTTTTAAAGACAATCATCCGGTTTCATTAAATTCACTGTTTCAAAAGGCAAAACTTAGCTAAAACATGTTTGGAAGAGCTATACTAAAAAGCGTAAAAAGTATAAGATTTTAACAAGTCAAAGAGGAAAAACATGTTTTTTAAGCTTTGAATCAAGCTTTTTGCGATGTTTGGATTGCGTTTTCCATTTGGAAACGAGCTTCTTAAAGCGATATGATTTTTTAAAAAAAGTTGAGATCTAAGCGGTTACTGAAGTATACAATGTCACTGACGGTAATAAGTAATAAGAAAGCAGTAGAATAATATGGATAATGTTTACGTACACCACTAAAAGTATTATTAGTAGAAAGGAGTATAATTTTTATAAATAGTATAAAAACAATCATGAACACACCGATGTGTGATTTATATTCTTACACGCATCATTAATTGTTTCCATCAAAAGACCCAACAATTGTAACAAATGGCACGAATGCCCAAATAACACAAATGACATAAAAGCCCGAAACTTCTCCTCAGTTGCGGGTCACGAAAGACTCACAAGTGCCACCCAATGGAGGAACGACCCAATTCACGACCCACTCTGATAGCATGTTAGAGTCCATACACTTTTTATTTAAAGGCCTTTTAGTGGGAAGCGTATAGAATTTAACAGATAGATCCTCATGTACCCGTTCTAACATGGAGAAGGTTTCCTAATAAACATCACATGAAGAAACAGTTTGAATGAACAAGTTTATCTACTACATGTACTAGAAATTTAGCAATTGCTTCATTTACTTCAACAAAGTTTAAACAAGACAAAACTCTCCTACTGCTTGAGTATTGTATTTAAGTTATGGAAAATGTCCCCATATTATGTTGTAATAAGCCATCTATGACTATCTTTCTCTCTCACAAAGTACATTTAGTGTGTTCAGACTTTGGTTGCCCAAATATACAAAATCTTGGAGACGAATGTTTGATGACAAACGTTGTCTTTTGTATCCATTAGTGCTTTAGTTATGGTTGCTAAATTATTTTTGCGTCAAGTATTGCTATGGATCGGAGATGCATAAGAACTGGTTTTTATGTATATTTATTTTTGGTTGCCCACAGGTCCAAAAATATTATGATACAAATAAGTATTAGATGTTTATCATTATTTAATCATTCTTTGTAACTTAGTTGCCCACATGTCCAGTTATTTTGACTAAGTAAACATTATGAATGATTTTTTCGGATTTAACATTAAGATGGAAAATATAGGATATACACAGATACCATATTTTTCATACTTAAACAAATATTATGGACGAACTTAAATTTAACATTAAGAATAAAAATATAGCTCAAATAAAGATGTCATATTTTTATAGTTAAATTATCAAAAATGATCCATTTGATTGACTTATTCCATTAGTTATAAATTGTCTTGCAAAATGTTGTGATTGATTTAAATGTGTTGTTAAAATACAAGTTGTTTTGTATGTAAAAAAAATTGGTCTTAAATTCTATCAATCTATTATAGTTATTGGTGTGTATTATTAGTCAACTTGAATTTGGATAACTACATATAACAAATTTACTTGATGAATCTATGTTATCAATTAACTTAATAAATAAAAATAGAAAAGAAGGAAAAGGTTATACAGTGTTACATGAATCTATGTCATCAATTAACTTAATAAATAAAAGTAGAAAAGAAGGAAAATGTTATATAGTGTTACATGATTATTTATCCGTAAGAAAACAGTAATTGTTTAAGAAGATTTATAGTAACTGGTTGTGGTATTTTTTTTTTTAATATGATTAAACTCATTAAATCTCATACTACAGATTCGTGAGCTTTTACTAAATTATTGTCTTATGCCTTATTGTTTATATTTTTTTTCTATAGGTCGCATATTTAGTTTGCTAGTAAACGAAAAGTTTTTATTTGAAACTAATTTTATGTTGATAGATCTAATAGAAAATTAACGTTTTTCAATCACATTAATATGCATTTAGATTGATACTTTCCTATAATTATAGTTGATGGAATTTTACTGAATTTTATTAAACAAATGAGTTTTGATTATCCATGAAGTTACAATAACATTAGTGGGAGAATTAGATTATTCAGTACACCCACTATTAATGTTTTTCCTAACTCATATTAAAAAATAAATGTACAATTACACCCACTATCAAGTTATATGTTATTTGTCTTAAGTTTTAGAGTAATGTTTAAACAAGTGAGAGATAATTAATGTATTATTTAACCATATACTTGTATAGTATGGGTGGGAATTAAGATGAGTGGGAGTAACTAATAATTTTAAAATAAACTCAGTATTGAGATTTATTTGAAATACCATTTTCTTTAAGTTTAAATAAAAACGTTAACTTATTTTTGTGTTCATAACCTATCATGTTGAAGTAAGCAAAAGATTAGTGGAAGTAAATGTTTGTAATACTCGCTATCATTTTTGTTTTTGTAACTTATTATTTTACTAATAGTTATATTCATGTAACTAAGTTATTATACCCATAATTAATGGTAAAATATTTTCAAAAGTTTTTTAAAGAGTTTCTAAATGAATAAAATGTTTCAAAAGGGTTTTATGACTCATTAATAGGATTACAAACTGTTTCTTATGTGTTGTAACTATTAGTTGAACTTGAAACACATATTATTATAGACAACACTCAAATCATTATCCAGAGTCGATTATTTTTTACATAATATTATAGATGACTAATTTATGTTTTATTTTTGCAAGAATATAAAAATTTTATGCTCACGTATCATTGATGTGATACATAGAAAGGAAGTGTGATAACTAAATATTTCACAATGACTTATTGCTCATTAAATTTACGAGTCTTATGACACTAATATATGCTATAATGATCAACAAATGCACTGATCAATTTTATATCTTATTGCTCAATAAAGTTATAAATAAATTATAAGTTACATTTCTCAATAAAATATTGTGCAATTTATGTCTTATTGCTCAATATAAGATTGGAGCAATTTTATGACATAATTGATTGAATGTATTATCACATTCTTAATGTATCATCAATAAATTATATAATGTTTTGAGTACAAAACTCATAATAATAGTTGCAAATTAATTCCAGAACTTAGATTATGTCGAGTTTATGGCTGAGTTGCTGAAAATAAATGTTTGCAATTATTCTTGACAGATAGCATTCAAATGGTGTTGAGTTCATATAATGTAAATGATAAGTTTTTGATACTAATTTTAGAAACAATAATATCAATAAACACATAATGATCGTATACACATTAACGATATCTACACAAGACATTTAAAATTTTATTAACATCATATGTCTTGATTGTAGATAATAATATGCTATGACATAATGATATTTTTTTATTTAATAAGTACATATCTCATTTTTTATTGTTTCTATTGTTTCTATTGTTCATGTTGTCCACTTAAGTACGTACATGAATGAAAAGTTCTGGACATTTACTGGAACTGTCTTTTCTTAAAACATTGTTGGACCATTACGCTAACTCAATTTATAGGCTTTGTTGAATAAGTTGTTGTTGTAGTAGTACATGGAAGAAACTATGCTCTCAAATAGTATAAAATCGCCATGACTCACATTAACGATTTGTTTGATAAAACATGCCATTCATTTATCGCGCGCTTATGTTTGCATATGGATTATTAAATGGACCAAATGAGAGACTGTAATAATTATTACCAAGTTTATTACTCTCCATCATCACACGAGTTATAATTTAATTATTACTCATTAGTGTGCTCCATAAACACTCCATAAGTTACAAGTCTAATGACTAATGCTAATTAGTATGTGAGTTTCAAGACCTTTTTACATCCTGGCATAATGAACGGTGATGATTAACTTTACCTTGATGGACGTTAAAGATTAGAGAAATTTCATGAGTGTTGATTCTTCCTCCTATCTATATAAATGACACAATACCATCCTATTTGTTTCACATACACACACGCATAAACAACACGTAAATTAGTGTGGTGATAGGCTAAAGAGTAGAAGTACACGTCTCTGCCCTGGAGATTTATCTCTAACATCCGAACTCGACTCTCAAGTTCCTTTTTCAAGTCCCAAACTCACCGTCCTTCCACATGACTCAAGGTATGCGTTTCGACATACTTATTATAGTTTATAATGTATGATCATTATGTAACAAAATATCCTAAATAATTATGTTAATAATGTGTATAACATAATTTAAATGTTGTAATTAACTTACACAGAATTACATAGTTTTTAAACTTTGTAAATCCTTACTCCACTCCACTCATTAGAGAGTATCTATATAAATACATATTATATTTTTGTATATTTATAGTCAGTCGTTTCGATCCAATTTGGTTTGGTTTGGTTTGATTTGGTTTCAAAACCACAAAAGTCGCAAATCAAACCAATTAAATCGGTTTTTAAATTTTTAGACCAAACCAAACTAGACACTTAATCTGTTTGGTTCGACTTTTGATCGGTTCGGTTTTGTAAATCCTTACTCCACTCCACTCATTAGACAGTATCTATATAAATATATATTATATTTTTGTATATTTATAGTTAGTCGGTTCAGTCCGGTTCGGTTTGATTTGGTTTCAACCACAAAAGTCGCAAATCAAACCAATTAAATCGGTTTTTAAATTTTTAGACCAAACCAAACTAAACACTTAATCTGTTTGGTTCGACTTTTGATCGGTTCGGCTTGGTTTGAATGGTTTAGGTTGGTTTGACCGGTTTATGATCACCCCAGTTTAGATAATGTGAAAACAATCTAATGGCAGATAAGCATTAGTTAGGTTCGGTCCGGTCCGGTTCGGTTCTTGGCAAAACCGAAACCAAAACCGAGCATATTTTTCGGTTCGGTTTTTTTCGGTTTCGGTCTTTTTATTTTTTGGACCGAACCGGACCGGTTTTTTCGGTCCAGTTTCGGTTTTTTTCGGTTTTATTTTTGATTTTTCGGTCTTTTTCGGTTTTTTTCGGGTTTCTCCGGTTTTTTTCGGTCTTTTTCGGTTCGGTTTTACTGAAAACCGAAACCGACCCGAAATTTTTTCGGTTTTTCGGTTTTGTTCTTTTCCGGTTTTTTCCGGTTCGGTTATCGGTTCAGTTCGGTTTTTCCGGTTTTTCGCCCAGCCCTAAGCATTGCTACAAAATCATCATTCACTTCTTTCCAATAAATTATTTTTTTCGGGCGAATACAAATCAAAAATACTAAACCATATTGTTAACGGATTATATATTAAGACTTACTTTCGCATATTATTAACGATGTGAGGGTCATTAGTGTCTTAGCAGTTACACGTACACTATTAGGACCAAATTTTGTTTAGGCCAGAACTGTGTATACACTGTATCAAGAACCGTCGTAACTTAACTGTAGACAAGGAGAAATGTTAAAGCTCTAACCATTATAATTTAGACCTTGTTCCAAACGATTAAAAAAATGATACTAGAGCAAAATAATGACTTAAGCATGGCTAGTGACGAATCAAGGATTTTGACTAAAAAGGCAGGTTGTATGTAATTTTTTTTTATCAAAGTGCAACATTATATATATTAATACGTATAATTTTTCAAATTTTATATCATAACTCAAGAGTAAAACAAAAAAAGAGCAGTTAAAATATATGAGTTCATAAGATTTTATATATAATTGTGTCTTAATTTTTCATAGAAATATCTAAATATATATATATTAGGTCAATCATGTGTTAATAATGATGTAGCTGTAATAAATAATATTGTCATCTAGCAATTTTTATTTTTTAAAACAAAATAATCAATGCTTACACGAAAGTATTAGTTCCAATTACTTTTATATTATTAAAAACATATTATGCTCGAACTTTTTTTAGAGAAAAAAAAACTAAAGTCAAAATAAATTATAAAAATGTTGAAACGAAGTCTAGGAAGCTAAAAGTACTTAGTTTTTAATTAAAAACTGTATAAATAATAATATTGAAAAGAAAGTCTAATAATAATAAAAGAAATTAATTAAGTGTTACAAAAGATTTGAATTTAAGACCTATTGAGTAAGAGACATTTTTCCACTACATCAAGGAATGAGGTTTGTTACAATTTGCATTTAGTTTTATCTATTGACTAACTGTTTTTACAAATAAATACTTGAATATTAATAAAAAAATTATTTTTTAATATATTTTTCTTCCAAACCAAGGGTGTGTGCTTACACCTCTTACATGTATATAGATTCGTCCTTGACCATGGCAAAGCCCTAACAAGCAAAAATGAAAAGTACTGGATCTAATTACATGTAGTAAAGGTTAGAGTTTCAGTAGCTGCATAGGTTGTTATAAAATGTAATATTAGAGCAAACTAATTAAAAAGAAAGAGGGGGAATTCCCTATATATAATTCTTTGAAACTTATATTCATTCTACATACATCTATAAGTTCATATTCACTTTATGTAACATTTTTAAATTGTTTATTTTATTAACCAAAACGCCATTATCCAAAGCAAAACATAATACATATACTTTCTGTATATGTAAATCCCCAAAAAATATGTTTAAATTACAAGAAAATTTTATAAAACCAAAAAATCATAAAAAATGAAAAAAATCACAAAATTTATAAAAATGAAAAAAAAAAAAGCACAAAAAAAAAGCATTTTTTTTTTGAAAAAATGAAAAAAAAATATATGAAAAAAATCAGAAAAAAATCACCCAAAAAAATTAAAATGAAAATGAAAAAATTATAAAAAAAAATCATAAAAAATGTATTTTTCTAAAAAAACATCACAAAAATCATTAAAAAAAAGATAAAATCATAAAAAAAATGTATTTTTATAACAAAAAACTGACAATAAATTTTAAAAAATTAAAAAATCACAAAAAATGAAAAAAAAACAATTTTTTTTATTAAAAAGTAAAAAAATCACAAAAAATATATAAAATATTTTTTTCAAAAGACCTCACTTTTTACATCGGAAAAGCTGCTTTTTCACCAAAAAGTGACTTTTTCACACAAAAAAAAGGTGACCTTTTCACCAAAAAGTTGTCTTCTCACCATTTTTTCCATCAAAAAGTGGTATTTTCATCAAAAATTGGTCTTTTCATCTAGTCTTGCTTGAATTACATTTATTTCAGCTGAAAATGTATCTAGTTCAGTCGAAATTACATAAAGTTCAGTCGAAATTGCATATAGTTAAGTCAAAATTGCATACAATTAAGTTAAAATAGCATACGTTTCAGTCGAAAGTACATCGAGTTTAGTCAAAAAGGCATACCATTTAGAGTTCAGTCGAAAGTGCATATAGTTCAATAAAAATGAATATAGTTCAGCTAAAAATGTATATAGATCAACTGAAAGTGCATCTGGTTCAGCTGAAAGTTCATCTCGTTCAACTAAAAGTCCATCTAGTTCAGTTGAAATTGCATAATGTAACTCAATAAATTTCGTCACAAATTGCATATTTTACTTTAAATTTTAAAAAAATCTGGATGGATTCGAATTACCAAACTCTTGAACTTTGTTGTTGGTGCAAGCGCTATTACCATTTTGAGCTTACGGATGTATATAGTCACTAAATACAATCATAATGTACACCTAAAAATCAAACGAAGTCAACCAAACAAGCACTAAACGCACGCCAAAGAAACAATTAATTTTCAAATTGTACATCGGTGTTGGTGCAAGCGCTCTTACCATTTTGAGATTATGTATCTATGTAGTCAGTAAACAACAAGCATAACAAACTGATACACTATTGACACTTCAAAATAAGTACAAACAAAGAAATTAACAATAAGGTTTCGTATTAGGCACAAACAGGCTCCGTTCCACCCACAAATGCATATAGTTAAGCCCCGAATCGAGGTGTATTTTAGCCCCAAATGGAGCTTAATTTCATCCCCAAAACAGGCTCCGTTTCAGCCACAAACGGGATTCGTTCCAGCCACAAAACATGTTTCGTTTTGGCCCCAAAATTGGCTCTATGTCATCCCTACAACGGGCTTGTTTCAGACGACTTATATTTGAAAGAAACAAGCCCTAAATAGTTACATCTCAATTAGAAACAAGTCCTAATTTATCCAACAAACCAAACACAATATATATGTATACATGTAAATATGTAAATTAAACAGACATTACCGTAAACGTGGCTATGATTCTCGACTACCATCACCTCTAATCCACTCGCGAAATAGCCTCGTGATGAGCCTCTTCTGCAAGTCGTCGGAGTTTCGATCGTTTTCAGATCTGGCGAATCTATACCGCCACCAACACATGCACAGAGAGAGACAGAAGAACAGCGGAGCAAACTCGTTAGAAGATGAGCAACTTTTTCGGAGAAGAGGTCATCGATTCGTCAGAGGAGAAGCAAAGTCGTTTTTGCCATTGATGGCGAGAGATAGAGAGAAGAATAGAGAAACACTAATGGTTTAATACGATAATTAAAAAATTAAAAAATTTAGGGTTTATATAGTATAAAAAATGTTACCTATGAGTAATGTAACTTATAGGAGGTAACTAGCGAGAATTAAAGTTTAAAAATGATACTTATTGAACATTTTTTTGAAAAAAAAAAAAGGTTCTTTCAAATATCTTATCGTCAAAGCTCCTGTCCATTACTAGAAGTTACATGTATCTAGAAGTTCGAGAAAACAAGGGCTGCCATTGTCCTTACGTTGCAAATCTCCTGTCCATTACTTTATTTTTTGTATCGTCAAAAGCTCATTTAATTTTGGAAATTATTTGTAATTACATCTAAACATAATTACATCATGTCCCACTAACGTTTTTCTTTTTTATAATTAATAGTCCTCACTTTAGAAGTAACATGTTTCACAGAAAACAGGAATCGAATACTAATGATAACCGTTATATAATAAGGTTTGAACCACTCATACCAACCCGTTTGTTCCTTGATTCAGAAAAATTGAATAAGACAATTGTAATGTAAAGTAGGGAGGAATGATACTTATGAGCATTTTTAACAAGTGGACATATAATAAATTAGCAAGTGGACATATAATAAATTACGTTGAAGTATATAGAGAAGATTTTTAAGTAAATTAGATCATTGTAGACCCATAGAGCTGGAAAATTAGGCAAAGGACAAATGACACCAACGGATTGTTTGACCGTAGCCTTTAGAGTTTTTAAATTTTTCGTCGTTGGAAATTAAATTGCATTCAGTTTATCCAACTGAAACTATGCTTTTTCCTCTGACTCGTAAGCTAATGCTTTAATATGAGTGAAAATCTTCTGAACAAAAGCTGAATGGACTCGTTTTTTTCTTCTCAAACTTGACTACGCTGCCCCAATGTCTTAAATGCAACCAAAACAAGCCTTCAGATATCAACCAAACATAACTTAAACTGTAACTAATTCGAGGTATATTGCTAACTGTGACAAGTTAGTAGTTACAAGCTATATTCAGCACAAAACTAAGTTTCTAATTTGTTGTTGGACTTTAAACTCTTAAAAACTACAATTAAGCTGTTTTATACACAAGTTAGCTATGGGGAAAAAATTGTTAATTAATAAACGAAACTTTAAGCTTGGCCCTAAGCAAAAATCAAGTTTTGAAAAGTTAGAAATGTGGAAAAATCACTATCGTGCTATCACAAAATGTTTTCAATAAAGAAGCTTGGTTTAGACCTGGGTTCCCCCTCAGGACAAGTGATACGTAAAATATTTAGCCGAATTGTGATTTTCCGCCAGACTACCATCCAACATATGATTTACTAATTAGTTCCTTGTATTATTCTAAACAAACAACGCCATAGAGGTGCCCGAAGTATAGCTGGGATTGAATAAATTTGGCAATGGCATAAGGCGAATAATTTTCCCTCTTCTATATTAGGAGTATTATTTTAATAGAAACGAGCATAATGTGTTGTTTAACTTGGTTAAGAGATTAGTCAGAATCCGATCTCTGATGCCTTAAGATGTGGATAACATCCGGAGTGAGAGCTGAAAAACCATAAAAGTTTTGAGAAAAATGAAACCATTTTGGTCCAAGCTTTAAAGCCAATTAATTTACTCAAACGTGCAGCCAAAGAAGACATAATTCACCTCTGAAATTAATGACTACTTGGTCATTATGCTACTCCACTACAAAACCAACAACTGTTCATATACTTTTCCATATATTGGAGCCACAATTACTTAAATCGTGGAAAAATATGTTAATTGTTGACATTGTTGTTGCAAAAAAAAAAATGAAATTTAAAAAATTGCTAATCTACTAATAGTGCTCCTTGTTCATATTGTCCCTACTCCCTATAATCACGAAGGAAAAGAGGCCCATGAGAGACAAATATGTTACTTTTTATAGCTCTTAGGCACTCCACAATAGTCACTAAACCGACCACACTAATTTTGGTCAACACGGACCCACTGACCCTTTAGTAGTAGTATGTAACACTAAGAGAAAGTAGTTCGTATCTCTTTACCATAATGGCGAATCCGACTCAGACACCACAGATGTGGAAAAAAACTTCATTCTAATGGATCAATGCTGTAAACGAATCTTAAATGCTAATACTTACCGAACTAGTTTGGTTAGAAATTATTATACAATTTCCAACCAAAAGATTCCGTATAAGTAGAAATACCGTTATCGCGCATTTTTTGGTTGGTTCTGTAAGGTTTCAGTTAAATATCGAATTTTAAATAATATATTGTACATCGTTATACAATATAAGGTTTCAATATGGGCACAGCTGTACCATACAGATAAGGCAGTATACCAAACTTTATGGTACCAACTTCTTTCGGTTCAGTTTGAAGATCAATTAACGCTCAATATTTTGATTCTACCCACAGCTACTACCCTTAGAAATACCCTGCTTGCTAACTAACGAATTGTTTGTGCGAATAAGATACCCCAAATAAAAACAGAGAGCCGCCCGTCAAGTCTGATAGAGCTCATTGAGAACCTCTAGACTTCGGAATAAAGCATAGACCGATAAGACGTAAAATAGATGTATTTAGATACGCACTATATGAAGAGATTTGCAATACAAGCAATCCCGACATACAGAACCTCTCACACTATGTGGGTGGAGACGGAGGGGTTGCAGCAGATATAAAATGAAATCATATTCTTCCTCATAATGTTTAATTAGATAAAAGACAAACTTAAGCAAAATAGATAAGCATTTGATATCACTTTCTAACAATGGATCTGGAGCTCTCTCTGGACAACTCGTAGTTTTAAAAAAATAACTACCAAACTAGACCGAGAATATGAAATATAATGGAACATTTCTTATTGTAGTCTTCGTTATAACATACAAGGAAAACTATCAAAGTCATCCTTACCAAAACAACACAAACACAGGATATCTTCAACGAAGAAATTTAGCAACTCAGCAATCGATCACAGGGAAGGAAACAAAGAACATTGTAATCCAGTAACATTTTGAAACAAAGTATTGTTTTTTAACAGGCTATTCATACACAAACGGAAACTGACTGAAGTACGTTACTAGGGTTTCTGTACAGAAATGTACACGTAACATGAAACCCACAGTAATCTAAGTCCAACAATTTCATGAGAAAGAAAAAGAATGCGATAAACAGCTACTACAAACAGGCCCTTATGAACATGACAAGTCGACAGAACAAATAAAAAGGCATGTGATCAAGAGAAGGAAGCTTCCAATGCTTGAATTACCAAATTTCTATCCAATTTGAAATTTCTGAAGGACTTTCCAGGTCTTGTGTCTAACGATTGAGCTTCCACTACGGCTTTTGTTACTTGAATATCGGGTATTGTTGAGCTGCCCCCCGAGGAACTGTTCTTTACTTTCCATACACAAACTCCTATAGACGGTTAAAATAAGACATTCTTAATAAATGAGAAATATAATTATATATAACTTACATGTACAATAATAAATGGGTTGCCGATCCCTTTATAGAATTGAAGGCTATAATTCGTAGCACCCATGACGTGCTACGAGTTATACTTATACCCTCAATGGAATAAAAAGAGATTTAAATCATTAAATCTTATCATCCTCTATCTAAAACTGATAGACAAACTATCTATCTAAACATAGCACCAACCGCATAAGGCAGTTCATACAGAATAATTATATAGAGTATTACTATACCTGCACACCCACACACGACTAAAAGTGTGTATCCAATAATTCTCATTTGCTTATCATGGTGAGAACAAAATAAAAAAATAGAAAAGGAAACCTTATCTTTAAGCTATAAAGACGACCTTTGACACCTAAAGACGCACAATAAAACCAGGGGGTAAGTGAATGGGATTCTAGTACAATTTGGCAAAGAAAGTAACTTCCGTACTGTAAGAAATCCAATGGATTAGCCTTTTCTTCTCTCTTTCTTATTTGTTTCTTTTCGATAAAATACACAGTGCATTCAATTTGATTTCATTCCCTCATAAAAAACTGAAGAGCCAGATGCTCAAGCAGCTTTTCTACCAAAATCGGATACAATATGAAGGGCAAACCATTGAGCTTCAGCCAAAGGATATATAATGCAATAAACCTACTTTCACTGAAGTACTTGAGACCCTATTATATTTTTCAGAAACGAGATGGAAAAGCAAAAGACAAACCTTTTAAGAAAGTGCCTGGTTTAGATGGTACGGGCGGTTGATGGACTGAAATCCATTGTCTTAAGGATCTGCAAGAAAAAAGTTAGTCTCAATAACACTATCTAGTAAGGAATAGAAAAACTACATACCGTTGGTAAAACTTACGCTAAGAACGGAGCAACCATGTAAAGCTTGAGACCAGAATATGCCCGTGATATTACATCATCAACTGCAGGTTGCAGTTCATCAAGTCGATGCCACGCAATTTCCTGCAAATACAAAACGAATATTAGAAAATCTGACAACACCTTGACATTATAAAGGAGTTCTTCCGTCCAACTCCGGCTGCACGTACAATTCAAGAGTATCATAACATGTATAGTGCTTATTCAATTGCAGGTTAAATTTCCAGCTAACTAGCTTATCAAGCTTTTAAGCTAAATGACATTGGGATGACTCGATTATTAGCTAGACTTGATAGCTTCTTCACTCACAATTTTATTTATCATTAAGTTAAGATAATAGAGATTCTCTAGCTACAAAACACGGTAGCTTTTTCAAATGATATTTTAACAGTTACAGTTCTGCCCTTCATTCCCGTCTTCCCCCCTCTTAACTACTGAAAATTAACAGGGGACTAAACTGGTTGAGCTTCTTCCCGAAATCTCTCTCTCTCTCTCAGTATATATATATATATATATATATATATATATATATATTTATATATATAACGATCTCCCCCTCAACTGTCGATCATGTCGCTCGTTCTCGTCATGTTTATCCATCTCTTACATTACAGGCTAATAAAGGAAAAGATGGCTCATCTGGTAACACAATTTTAATCCGCTTTCCGTTCTAACTGGTGCATAAATCTATTCGATCTATATTGCAAATTGTAACCGTGAAGCATAACAATTTTAATAAGCTGTTACCATCAACACTACAATGGTGGAAAATGAAGTTGGACGGTTGTTGATAAGAGATAAATCGGGTATTAAAACATTCTAATAATACGCTACCGCTCTTTTGGTTATCAAGTGCATCCACACAGCTTAAAAACACTAAAGAAACGGCTACTTTTCTATTATGTTAAAAAAGGCAGCCATTTGGCTTTAAAATGCAAATAAACAACTAATAAACTATAGAGAGGAATCGCAGGTGGATTTGGAGAGCTAGGAATTTCCCAAGTCTAGTACAATGCAAAAATTTAAATTTGAATAACATAACCAAATGAAATATAAAAAATATAAAATAAGAACGAATCCGAAGACAACAGGAGAGTTTACACTGATTTCTTTCTTGGTTTGTGGGGCAAATGATGTATTCTCTTTCACACCAGCAACAATATAGAGCCGAACCCTCTGTTGACCGAAAACCTTCTCAATGTATTCATCTTTATTTAAGAGTTTGGATACATCAAACCCGCTTTCCTCAAGGACCTGCATGAAAAAAAACAAAGATGCTAGGATGAAGCATCTTCCATGGCCAATAATGAACAAGGAAAAAAGTCATAAATGAAATTCAAATTTTGCTCTGCTGTATGTTTAAAAATAAGAAGTAGAAATTAGATTAAAATTGCAAACAAGTTGCTTGCTACTTTTCTCCTCCTACTCAATGTAATAAAAACAAGCCTCAATTTTGAACACAGAGATTGAAAAGCGCAAAAAACAAAGAGCTTTTAACGTGATAAGGCAAAGAACACGTGTCATGAAGCTCTAAACCATAAGCTTCGGTATAACAAAAAACAGTTGGACCTGTAAAAGCAAGGTTCTTTCTCCTGTTTAGCCTATGTTGGGGAAAGAAAAACTCTTTAGTAACGATTTAGAGATTTTAAACATTCATTATTTCTTTCTCTTTCATTATTAGAAAAATCGGCCGGTCATCGATTTAAAACATTTAATAGAAGCAAGAATTTACTTCTCTAACGGCACATGCATCATCTTCCTCGTCTTTGCTTTTCTTCCCACGAGGAAAACTCCAGCTTGCTCCCTTCCATCCTTTCACTAGTAAACACTGTACAAGTTGGCGACAAGTTAAAGTTGATCACTTAAGTTGTGAAATTACTAGAAAAAGGAAGATACAACATACGACTTCACCGATTCCTTATATGTTTTGAAACACAAGTCCCAGGCTAACACCTCATTTTACATTTCACATATTTGGCTTGTTTGGTTGCAGGTTTGAAATAAATAAGCTAGATTTTTTAGGTTAAAAGGAAAGCTAGGTTCATTCAAATCAAAGCTTCTAGCTTATTCAGGCCAAACAGGTGAAAAATAAAATAATAAAAGGCTGAAGTACTCAGACTTTTTCTGAGCTAACTAAATAGAGCTCAGCTTCAGCTTTTAAGCATAGAAGCAGAAAGAACTGAGCATATAAGCTGCAATCAAGCAGGGCAATAGTCAGAATAAAAGACAGGAAATTAATTATGCAGTTAAGCCACTAACCCACTTTATTCCCATAATGGGTTACCTATATTCATCCCAAACTGAATGATCACAAAAGTATTTTGACTAAACCTTAATGAGGATTGTGCCAAAAATATGAAATGAGACATTACTTTATCAGACATTTATGTTTTTGCCAGCTTACACAATCATAATAAGAGATAGAAATTAGAGTTGCAGATCAAGCAAAACTATTGAATGAACCCCGTTTATTTGGCATAACGAATCTCAAAATAAATAGTTTAAGCAAAGGGATAGATATAAGAAAAGCGTAAACTTCTTCAAAGTACAACTTACCCGCTCATAAGACTCGTCTAAAATGATTGCCCCCGTCACAGGAATTCGAACCTTGTATGAGGTGAAGTCCTTGAATATATCGTCGATGTGAGCAACATAAGGTCTTAAAACATCACAACTGTTAAACACTGATTTTTGTTAAGGACACCAATATAACCAGAAAGTGCTGATTGGATACATATATGCTTACTTAACTTAAAATCCATTTGCTTCTAAATATAGAGGGAAGATAAGCAATAAGGAAAAGATAGTTTGAATCGGCAATGTAGCAATTAACAACAGAAAATATGTCTGAGAAATAGTCATTCAATACTTAAAGATTGAGGATACTTAAGGAAGTGAACTCTTTTAAAGTGAATGACTTCAAAGATGGATTATTTTCCACTGAATTATCTTCATAGAACCAGTGTGCATACTCGACGAGGAACAAAATTCTTTCAAACGACTCCAGGTCTTCTTTTGGTACATTAAGAACAAACCGACTGCCATAAAGAGAAAAGGCAAGGTCAGATTTGATCAGACCAAGAACACAGAAGGTTCAGTTCAAATAAGCATCCAATGCACATATACATCAGAAACTAGAGGAAGCTAAAACATGGAAAATAATAAAATCTCTAGTTGATGAACGGCATTGGTTGATTGCAGCTTTTCAGTAAAGAAGCTGTGGAGATATTTTCAGATTCAGAAAAAAGATATAAATCCAGCTATCCAGATCAAAGGATCTAGCTCTTTTAGGCCAAAAATATCAGAAAGGCTCAGCTTTTATGCTGTCAACCAAATGCAAAATAGTTTTGGAGCAAAAAATCTGAGCTTATACGTTGCAAATAAACAAAACTATCATCTCAAACAGGAAAAGAAGTTTACGATCTATTAAAACATTACAAAAAAGTAATACCTGTTCACAGCCTTTGCCGGGTTCCAGTCAATTCTTTATTTAAACATGTTATGGAGTTAATACATATGTTAAAAACAGAGCGCAAACAAAACTGCAAGTTTATAAACATAACCCTTAAAGCTAATTGTAATTAACACTCATACTCCTTATATACAGAATCCTTTCAATCATTTCAAGATGTAATCAGGATAAAACATATGCAACCAAAATACAAAAATCCAACTTTTAGCAAAACAGAAGTCCCTTTGGAAAGAAATACAAACACAACGAAATTTAATGTTTAAATGACGGTGTCTAAGCATCAACTACCTCTTATCCTTTTCTACAGGTTCAAACTTATCGTTTTCAGCATTTTACTGATAAGTTGGGCTCATTATGGTGTACTAGCTATTAAGCAAATAAGATAACACCTTTGAGGCTGAGAAATTGGTCAGGATTTCAGACTAGAAAGGGAAAAAACTCAGCTTTTAAGCAGGGAATCTAAAATGCAATAACACTTTTTCCCAAAAAAAAACAGCTTATAACAGGTAACCAAACAAGCCAATGCAATACAAAGAAAAAACCGTTGCTCCCCCTCTCCTCTCCGTGCTTCTAATTTCAAAAATCTCGAAACCGTTCTAAACTCGACATCTGTATTAGTATCAATTCAATTGCAAAACTCAAAAACAAAGTCAACCAGACATATAGATTTGTATACATATATATAAAGAATTATTATAGTTGTATACATGAACATATCAACAGTTTTGATTTGTACATCAAACTAAACAATACAACGCTGAATACGATGATGTAAGAAAACAAAAACACGGAATAGACAGCATCTACGGTTGATAAATTACACCACACACTGTAATTATTTTTATCAAATCTTATAGGATAAGAAGTTAAAGAGTTATTTTTAAACAGTACAAAAGGACAATCTCTATTCAATGGCTTGTTTGGCCTTCCATATGGGGTTATTTCCTTTGACACCTAAAATTATAAATACTTTTAGGAAAAAAAATGCAAACAAATCACAAAAAGAACGCTTCTTCTCATCTGTAATTAACACTCATGCTCTGTAAGAAACAGAATCCTCTCATAAATTCACAATCCTCTTTAAGGAAAGTTGAAAATAAAACAACTGAGAGCTGAAAAGGTTGAGTTTGCTCCTAAAAGGTTGAGCAAACAAGAGAACCAAAATGAGGATGAGAAAAAAGTTGCTATTTAAGACCAGAAAAGCAAACAAGATATAAGCTTTTAAGCATTCTATTAATAAATTGCCCTTGGTTGACTGTAGCTCTTATACTGATAGAAAACTTATCAAGGCTGAGAAGAAAGTGGAATTTCCGACCAGAAAAGCAAAAACACCATAACCAAAGAGAAACAACTTGAAAGTTGTAACCAAAAGTGAATGCAATATAATTAAAGTGTTACTCTCTTGTTCCTCCAATTTCACAACCTCAATTCCATATCTGTATTTGTCTCATTTCATTGTAAAACTGAAATTTATCAAAATAACCAAGTTAACCAGACACACACGCATATATAGTCTAGCATATAATTTAACTTCGATTGTGTTCACCAACCAACCAAATCTAGCATTTAGTATGCTTATATTTCAGTAATTCACTGTATTTCAACATTGAATTCAATGAGTCTTGTTTAAAAATACATATAAATACACAAAAACCAGTAAAACTTAAAAAAAAAAAAACAAGAAACAAGAAACACTATGTCAACCAGATGTATAGATCAATATAGATATATGTAGTTACAGTTCTATAACAATTTTAACTTGCAAAAAGCTCCTATCTAAATTGCCGATATTGAAAATTTCCAAATTGATCACATAGTTCAAAATCTTAAAATTCAATAACCATAGTAAAAAACACACACATTCAATTACAGTTTTACAGACTAACAGAACATTTGGTTTCCATTTTGTACCCTAAATTATATCATACTTCTCAGATATTTACAACATTTCAATCCGAAACTTAACAATTCAATTATTAAATTTTGTCATTAGTACACTAACATATATTTCCCAGTAATTCACTTTATTTTAACATTGAATTCAATGATGACACACATAAATACACAAAAATCAGTAATTTAAGTAAACAAGAAACACCATTTCAACCAGACGGATAACAATGATCCCATCAGTTGGCTTCAAATTTTAATCCTTACCTTCTAAATTTAGCAATTACTAACTCCCTTTGTAAACACTTGTCCACAACGAAAATACATGCAATTTTGACTCGCAAAAAGCTCCTATCTAAATTGCCGACATTGAAAATTTCCAAATTGATCACATAGTTCAAAATACAGACATTCAATTACAGTTTTATAGACTAACAAAAACATTAAACTTCGATTTTGTACCCTAAATTACATCATACTTCTCAGATATTTACAAGATTTTTCAATCTAAAACTCAACAACTTAATAAACAAAGTAAAAACAAACATTTTAAAATACAAAAAAAATGGAGAAAATAGTTGATGATAGAGAGAGATAGAGAGAGAGAGATAACCTGCAGAGATCATCGAGGAGTTCTTTAGGGGGATGATTGTTGTTCTTCTTCAATTGATTACTCGATATTCGACCACTCATCTTTACAACAAAACCTTAATATTTATTACTCACCGATTGTACTACTATTAATAAGCCCTAGCCCTTGTAGTGTGTGTGTATATATATAGTTTAGGTTTATGTCAACACTCCTCTCTTTAAACAAATATTTACAAAAACCCATTTAATCACACAAATGGTAAATAAAAGTAATACTAAATAAATACAAAATAAAATTTATATGTTTATCTCTTATTTTCTCTCCCTCTCTCTCCAATTTTCTCGGTGTTTCATGTATGAAACTTACTTTTTTTACAATATTATTATTATTAGTAATTTATTTGATTTCAGTTTTATGACTTTCAAGTTTATATTCGATTTAATTGATATATACGTGTGTATTTAATAGATATAAGATATCGTCAAATCAACGCATCGCGTTAGCACGTACACTAGTGTGTATATATATAAGTAGATATATAATGAGAGAGGAGAGAGTAGCTCCTCCTATTTTGTAAAATAAAAATAAGAATTATGTTAAATAACAGCGAGGCCACAAGAAAAACACAGAAAAAAATAAATACAATTATTAATAAGTAGTTTAGTGAATTTTGTGTTGAAATTCTTAATAAATTTTATTTCATAAATTATCTATAGTTGGGATATAACCGCACATATTATGAGATGTGAAACGCCGTTTTTTCATTAGTTTACGTTATGTATGTTATGCGGCATGACATGTACACATATGCACCTATGCATCGTATAAGATATTTCGTTAACTGTTTTTTATTTATTAGTTATTAATACAGTATGACCAAATGTTACAATTAATTATGTACATGACTCGTATAACCAGATATCGATATATATATATATATATATATATATATATATATATATATAAATCTTGATGCATCTATAAATACTTAGTACGGTTTCAAAAATGATTTAACCCAAAATCAAACCGATTATATCGATTCATGACTTTCCAAACCAAACCAAGACAAAAGATAATCGGTTTAGTTATCATGGATCCGATCGGTTTGGTTGCTTCAAATCGGTATTTGTACTTCCCATACCTCCCATTTAAAAACTTGGGTTTTATTTGTATATTTGGCATGGCATATAAAATGAATGACGATGTTCAACTAATTCAATGGACTATATCTAAAATTAACACTCCACGTCCTCTCCCAAATTAGTCTATAAAAATACCTCTCCTACCTCAATCAAGCTAGGGTTTTCAACACAAATACAACACAACATACGTATACACGTATAGAGAGAGATAGAAATATATAGAAAAGATGATAGAGGTTGTGCTAAACGACAGGCTGGGGAAGAAGGTACGTGTAAAGTGCAACGAAGACGACACGATCGGAGACCTAAAGAAGCTCGTAGCAGCTCAGACCGGTACAAGGGCTGATAAGATCCGCATACAGAAGTGGTACAACGTGTATAAAGACCATATTACCCTCAGTGATTATGAGATTCACGACGGCATGGGCCTCGAGCTTTACTACAATTAATAAAGGTCTGTTTTCTTATTGTTATTTTATTTTTATTGTTTATGAGCTCAGTCAGAATTAATAAAGATTGTTTTTTTTATTTGTTCTTGTTTGGGTCTCATTATCAGTTGGTATTGAATTTTGGGTTCTTTATTTCTTAAGATTGTTTCTTTTTAATCCGTCCTTATTTGGGTTTGATTATCGGTTTATATTGAATTATGGGTTCTTGATTTCTTAAGATATTCAAATATCGAGCGTTACTATATTTAATTAGGACTGTTTTATTGTTTAAGAGCTGAGTCAGGATTAAAAAAGATTGTTTCTTTTTAATCTGTTCTTGTTTGGGTTTGATTATCAGTTGATTTTGAATTATGGGTTCTTGTTTTTTTTAAGATATTCATATATGGACTCAGCTTTACTACAATTAATAAAGTCTGTTTATTATTTATTATTATTGTTTAAGAGCTGAGCCAGGATGATTAAAGATTGCTTCTTTTTAGCTTGTTCTTGTTTGGGTCTGATTATCAGTTGATATTGAATTATGTGTTCTTGTTGTTTTTAGATATTGTAATATGCGTTGTTGAATTATATGTATTGGATTATTGCTACTAAGGTTGAAGGACTACTAATAAGTTTTCATGTAAATTGTTTTCGGAATCGAGAATTATGGATTGCTATATTTAGGGCACAGAGCTATACTACAACTAGCAATACTAATAATCAGGTCTATTTTTGGATTGGTTGAGAATTTAATGATGAATTGTTATGTAAATCCTAAGAATCGAAAAGATGTTAAATCTTTAAGTTGCTGTTGTTAGGGAATTGAGAAATAATGATTAGCTCTGGTGTGAATTGTTATGAGTAAGCGTTTTTTAACCTTTTGGATCAAAAGGATTTCAAATTAGAACTTGGGAAACTGTTGTTTTTAGGATTGCAAATTATTGATTGGGTGGTAGAACTGTTTTCTAAATTAAGAATTTTGGGTTTATATAAGTAGGTAGCTGGAATGAAAGATTGATATTTAGTATAAGTTTCTGTTATTAGGTAGGAGTTTAGGTCTGATTACTTTGAATAGAAAATCCTTTTTTTCATCTTAATGGTTTTTGTCTGCAGCTTTTAAGAACATAAGCTGGCTTAATTAAAGTTGTAGACAAAGTTGCGGTCCTCGCTAGAATTTCACGCTTTTCTTAACAAAACAAAAACCATACTACCCTTAAAGACTGTACCAGCATTTGCTCAAGCTCATTTACAATCGGTACGAACTTATTGTCACTTTTAACTGTTGTTATTATTATTTTGAACTTAAATAATTACTGCTAGTAGTATCATTAAAGAATTGAATTTTGGCTGAATATTTTTAACCTTTGGAATAAAAATATTGATTCTTGGTAATCTGCTGTTCGGTCTGATAATTTGGGGTCAACAGTTGTTTGCTCATTATAAAAGTTTTGTTTAGCCGTGCCTTATTGAGAAAATAAACTTGAGATATACAAATTTGAGAACAGACTTGGATCCAACGGAAAACTTCTCTTTTCATATTACAGAACCCGAAAAAGACTCATAATTGGTAATCTAAGTGACTAAAATATCCACGAAGACGGGCCTTGGGCTATACTACAATTAGCAAATAATTGGTTCTTTATTAATTGTTTGAGAATTTAATTGTGGGTTCTTGTTTTGAACCCTTTAGATTATAAAGATTGATACTTAATTATTTAATGTCTTAATAGAGTCTGCTGTTTTGCTCCTTTCTTTGCTGGTCTACGGCAATTAGTTACTACTTTTGATTTTATCTGTTTAAAGAATTGAATTATGGGTTGTTAAAGTTTTAAACTTTTGGATTTACAATTTAATATGTTTAAATTTTCTATTAGTACGGTCTAATATTTTGGATTAGAGAGTTCTTTAGCAAATGAATTCACTTATTGAGGTAGACACTAGAGTTGGGATAATCCTGTTGACGACGTATAGCTTTTTTAAGCCATAAATAATTAAATCAAAATGCAATATAACCTTTAAGGATTATGGATCCAGAACTGCATCGGCCTCGAGGTCTGCTACAATTGACAAATAATCTGGTTATAACTAGTAAATTTTACTAGGTGATTCAGTACTCAACCATAATCCAGGGCCTTGATGTCTAATAGTTGGATTATGGTTTTTATGTTAGGTTTTCGGATGAAAATATCGATTTTGCTAATATTATATTATTTGCGGTTTGATTTGATATTTTGTCTGAAGAAAGGACATCAACTTTTTGCTCAAGCTTTATGCATCTTGCTTCTTCTTTCATCTTTACTCTAGGATTTATTTGTAGTTTATCTTACTCAGGTACTTGTCGCACTTTGTTACTTGTTAGTGGATTTCAATATTTTCTTCACTATTTCAATCTGTGTAACTGCTTTTGTTTGAGACTACTTTTATTTCTTCTCTGTATAACTATGCGCAGCCCTTAAGACCTCCTTCCACTTTGATCAATGGAAGTGTTTCGAGTCATAGCTACGCTAAATCAATTTCTATAGGCTCTTTAGGGTTTTCCTATGGAGTTCCTTCTTCCTCTTGACCCTTTGTGGGGTAATTCATTTCTTCTGTATCTGAATTTGCTTGCTTAAATTGGACCTAAGTTATGTAGCTTATACTTCATAACTTATGTTGTTCAATTTATGAGATGTTCTGATACATAAGCTCGGTGTGAATGTCTCTGTTATCAGGAGGGAACATTCTTTTCCCTTTTTGCTCTCTTGTTTATGCTATAAATATTTTGTTATTTGTATCTTTAGATCCTGTGATACATTTTATTCACAAATATTGCAGTTTTTAGGATCGTGTGAATTCTTTTTCCATTGAACCGAAGTCTGTTCGTATATCAGCAAACATAACCTTTTGTATTTCGTTTATCCTTTACAGGTACATTTGGAACACTGAGGTCTAGCAGGTGAAGATGAACAATGAGGGACTAATCCACAGCAAATTGCAGCAGAGTATGTTACTTAAATACTATTATCGTTACCTTATGATTTAGTGTCTTTATCAGTCCGTTTGTGTACAAAAAGATTCATCAGATTTGTTACTTCTCTAACTATATAATACAAGCAATTTCGTGAAATGTGGATGTGATGTTTGAGTATTTTGTGTTCTGGTGTGTTTCATCAATCAGTAGTTATTTTGTACTTGTGATTAATTATAGCTGCATTCTATTTCTCATACGAATTACTCTGGGGTCTTTGTACTTCAGTTCATTAATTGTTTTTCCGTTTCATGAAAATGTAGTTGTGCTACAGAGCCGAAAGAGGTTATTTTTCCATTCATTAAAATCCTTTTATGCTGTGATAAATGAAGAACAGAGAAATTTCTGGCAGCACCATAAACAACCAACTAGCGTTCTGATTCTCAAGATGCCAAAACCACTGATTTTTGCAAAACTACATAAAAGTGAGATATAACTCCAAAATCCATATTAGAAAATGTAGTACTAGCAACTAGCTGCAAAAATAATTCCCCCAGAAAGGGGGAAAAAAAACTAAAGTGCAACTTGCATTGAAAATCTTTCTCAACCATACTAACCTTCAAATTACCAAATATAACTAACCAAACCTAATTACCCCTCTCATTCCTTTTTTCTTCGCTGATCTACCTACCAAAGCTCATCTATTACACTCAACCCCCCCATTACAGCTTTGTACAAAAAGAACGAACAAAGTAAATAATGAAACAACATGAAGGAGAGCTACTTGAGATCCAAACCACTAACTCCGACTACCATACGCAGCCCTAGGAAGTCAATCTTTTTACTATCCAAGTCAACTAAGGTTCTTATGCCCCTGAAAAATTTTCCCGTTCACTTTTTCACAGTTATTCTGCCAAGTTGCCTCAGATAGCTGTATGTTTTGCCTTGTCTTAGGGCCAATGGTGCTGAAAATATCAATCAATCAAAGGCACGGTGTTAGGGATGAGCTCTAGGGGCGGATCAGTCATTTCTATGGGGCTACCCTCCTCACACCTAGTCCTCATCTCAAGCACTTTTCTGTGAGAATTCGAGTGCACCGAGGGGACAAAAGTTGGGCTCGCAGCGGGCCTATACTCAGGGAAAAGTCGGCCGGACTTGTATCGGACCCCACAAGCATTGCACAGGGTTTTCGGGCCCATTGGGCCTGTCCTCCACTGAGGTGTCTTCGTGATTTCACAATGCATACACTTCCTCACATTTTGCTCCGTTGCATTATTGTTCACCGGTACAAAAGTCAAGGGGGTTGTCGATTTTATTTTCTTTTTCTTGTGCTCGGACGAAACTAGTTTGGGTTTGGGCAACTTTTTACCTGAAACAGGAATTTTAATATTTTCGTATTCTCTTAAAATAGGGAACGAGGGAGGGCTGAAGGTTGTGGGGCGAGGGCGTTTGGTACGTACACCGCGCTGAGTTGGACTCGGGTGAAAAGTTTTTTCCTCCGTGCATGAACTACCAGAGGAAACTGGGCTCGAGATTTGGAATTCTTCGCTTGATGATTCTTTATTAAAAAAATTATTTTCATTTGTGATTGTTAAGCCTCCATCGGAAAATGAATTCTCGACAAAGTTCGAAATCCATTCTAGTTGAGCTATATCTTCATACTGAAAAAAGACGAATAATGAAAATGAGTTTGACATAGTTATCAGTTATTCATAGATTCTAAACTGCTTTGCGTATATGTAAATTGAAAAACATTGGCAGTGATCCTTTTTATTCAATCTTAGGCATAAGAACAAGCACTAACGCTTCCTTTTTTATTTTTTCAAATTAAAAAAAAACTACATTTTTTTTTAATTTGACATAACACTTTTATATTTACACAAAACATCACCTTCCTTATAATTTTTTTTAATTTTCTTTCTCCTTTTAACTAAGAATAAAAACACCATTGATTGTGATTTTAATATTAAATAATTATGAGGGAGACTTTTTTATTCCTCATTTATGTAGCATGTTGAAAGGCATTTATAATTTTGATGGTCCCAAAAAGGAACCTGATACAGGTTTTTTTTTTGATAAAAGTTCAAATAATCCCAAAAATATGGATAAGAAAATGATATAGGGTGTCTACAAGTAGTAACTCACAGTTTATAATAAGGGCTTGTTTGGCTGCTTATCTAGGACTGGAGAAATAAATTACGTTCGTTCAGCAAAAAATATCTGATAGTTAAACGAGGCATAATAAAACACCCAACTAATTATAAACTGTGAGTTAGTACTAACTAGTAGTATGTCCATTCGAATTTTCAATCGTGTCATTCTTGAAATTCAGATAAGCGTACAGGCGCACAGCAGAGGATAATAAATGTCAGCAATCCCAATCATACATTATAAAATGGAGTACTAACTTATGACAAACTTATTGATCCATGTGGGGGTGTAACAGGGAGACACTGCCAGTTTATTCAGTGTCAAGGTGGGGTTACTATTTAGTGGAATTACTTACTATTCCTATTTTGTAAGTAGCACCTACAGACTGTTTGACACATTAAAAATCTTTTACTAAAATAATACTACTAGTAAAGATTAACAAGTTAATAAATCATAATGTCGCTTTGGAAAGATCAAGAGATTTGCCATTTTGGTTAGAAAACAATTAAGTGTCACCTAATCAGTTTGTATGAGAAATATGTTTTGTTTGTTTATTAGTCATTTCTAGAAATGGTGTCAAAAGAAGCACGCAAGAATGATTTATTAGATTTATTCATAAGTAGTAGTATTATCATATTGAGACTATGAAATGTGGTAATTAACAAGAAAACATACAAACAAAGAAATACATACTAGGCATTAAAATTTTACACGAACGTAATGAAGTAACGTTACTAAAGTAGGAATCTTGTCATTCTGAGCGAGAGTTTTCTAAGTTCGACATTTCTTTTGGTTTACAAATGATGTAGGAGTGTAGGTTAAGCAAATTAAGGTACGGAAAAATCAATATTTTTGTTGTTAGTTTTAATAAAGAAATTAAATTAAGTTACTTACGGGCAAGGGATTCGACCAAATGCCGGAGAGATCAGAGGAGCTGGCGGAGAATAGGCCCGAGTCGGTGTCGGCAGGAAACTCAACCAGATCATCCATTTGATCAAAGAAACTGTTACCGTCCATCTCATTCATGTAATCTCCACCGTCCATTTTGTTATATTTTATTTTCCTGAATACCAAGGTGAAAGTGACAGATGAAAGTGAGATGAGGGTTATTTTGAAATTTTATTGCTTTTAACTTTACTTAAATTTGGGGCCAGTGGTGGTTGCTACTTGTTAGCTGGCGATAACAATTGCTCAATGATTTTGATTTTTGGTAGGGAGATGATTTGAATTGGAGTGTACACAATTGGTCCATGTGAAGTAACTTATTTTTCTTAAAGCACTTTTCTATAAGTGGTAAATTATACTTAGTTCCCCTTTTCAGAAGACACCATATATATTTGTAACATTTGAGTAGATACAAAGCAAGGTACCAAACTTCTATACAAAGCCAAAAACAGTAATGACAAGTTGCATTATCTTGAAAATGCGTGATATTATCTAAATGTGAACAATAGTACAACTGTACAAGTACTCACAATTTAGGTCCTATATATAGTTCAAATTTAATTTACCTAAAAGTCAATTGTGATATCCCATCACTAAAAATTCGAGGCAATGGGGAATGTGAGGCATTATTTTGTAACGGTGGACAAGATTCCTAACTTGATTATTAAGTTTACTTTATTTTGTAGAACCCAATGCTGAAAATGTGAGAAAAAGGGGTAAACTAAAACTTTCATTTCCTGAGTTTGAGTTTCAAATTGATGTACTTAGTTTCAATTATAACAACTTAGTCCCGATATTTGAAATGGAAGGGGATGACAGGTCATATGACTTAAAAAGTGTAAAAATTGAACACGTAGTACATTTTAAAAGACTAAAAACTGAAAGCACCAAAAGAAGGCGTTACAAATATGGACCAGTAGCTCGTAATATGATTGA
This sequence comes from Primula veris, assembly GCA_963682055.1. Classification (NCBI taxonomy): domain Eukaryota; kingdom Viridiplantae; phylum Streptophyta; class Magnoliopsida; order Ericales; family Primulaceae; genus Primula; species Primula veris. Next base: position 19,489,769 of record OY821740.1, read on the forward strand.
ATTCATTATATGAAGAAATAAACGTCACTCTTAAAATATATATTGGGCTTCTTTTTCTTTTGGCTCTAAAAGTAGTTTTTTCGAGCCAGTAAATAATTTAAGATAATCACACTTTACCGTGTTGTTATCCTATTTTTTTTTGTAGAATTTGAACATAAATGAAATCAAATGAGTTCAAACGGAATAGCCAAAAATTGACGGTACGACTTTTTGAATTCTTGTGAGTTGTGAGAAAGTAGCTAGTGAAAAACAATTCTTAAATTTGAAAAATATATTCGAATTTCAATTTGTTATAACCGTAGTCATTCTTATGCCGAGTGACGGAAAAATGAAACGGAAACAGAATGATGCAACTAACCTTCAAAAAATGTGATTTAGACGCTATGCAAATAGCGAAATTCAGAGTGAAAATGAATTACTACCTGCAGATAATTAAGAAAATAAAGGTTATTTAAAAAATGTAAAATGCACCCAAGCGAATAATAAAATCTGCTGAAAATCTGGAAACAAAACCCTGAACAAAGCAAAATTCCAAAAATATTTGAAAGAAGCTTCTCTGACATGATATTAAATAAAATTGTTGAAATTATAAAAAAAGTTAGTAATTTTTTTTAGCCTAACTCAGAAATAAATATACAAAAAAAAAAACAGAAAATTAACCCTCAAAGATAGGACACATTTACTGCCTTACTGGAAAGGAAATAAATTGTTTCTTTCTAGCCAAATGTAGCAAAAATACAATAACTTGCAAAATCAAATCTTTTCTTTACAAAATGAAATGAAATTTATTTCTGAATTACAAATTCCGGTTCTTTCCTCCTATTTAAGTGCAGCAAAACATATGAAGAAAAAAAACTGAAGCTTGAACGAAATTGCTGAGGCTAACTGAAAATTTATTACACATGAACTGACAAAAAGAAGATACAAAATTCTCAATTCTTTCTCACGTAAGCAAAATTATGTAAACCTTCTTAAAAAATGGAAGATCAAGTAAATAGCCAAAATTGAATCATTCTTCTTAACGTGTTAAAAAAACTGAAACCAAAGCTTTAAAAAACAAAAATGAAACACTCTTTGAAATAAAAATAAACAAAATTAGTGAGACTAACCTGAGCTAAAAGACTAAGCAATGCTGCTACAAAAGAAGAACCTCACTCTCCTACTTTATTCAACTCTTATTATAAATGCATATCAATCTATATATCTACCTCTCTATATATATATATATATATATGTATATGTTTGGATTTGAATAATTGTTTGCAAGAGAGAAGTGAGAAACAGAGGTTGGTTTAAAAGGAAAAGGAAAAGGAACAAGTAGGTGAGCTTATTTCTTCTTCATTGCCAGCTGTGTAATCTTTTATCAATAAATTTTATTTCATTTCACCATTTTAATTTCCCTATCCAATGTATTTTGATTTTGTGAAATTAGGCCTTGTTTGTTAGCATCTTTGCTAATTTGGGATTGGACTAACAAGGTGGGTGGACCCACAAAAGGTGTTTGAAATGTTTTTAGTTGGGTTGGACTAGTAAAGTAATATGGATTAGAAAAGATGGTAAATACAAGCTTTTTTAATACTAGGGGGGTAGGGTTTTGTAAAATAGTCCCAACATCAATTCTAATAATGCCAACAATACACCATCTTTTGTAGTCCTCGGACTGCAAAAGATTTAAACAAACAAGGCATTAGATCTTGGAAAAATACTTAATTTCATTGCCTCTGGCACGGGTCCCACGACTCCACCGCTATGCGTCGGCATTTAACATAAAAATAATTCAATAAGGAAATTAATAATACTGCTAAATAATCAAATAATTCCATAAAAAATACACATTACAGATTTAGAAAATTATGTATCCTTATGAAAAAACAAAGTATACAGTCTGTTTTTTAGCAACCTATACTAAGTCAGACTGGTTCAACCATACTGATTACCGACAATAGTTTATGTAATTTTTATAATTCTTTTAACACTCAACCAAAACAAAAATAAAAGCTCAAATATAATATTTATGAAACCCTAATTGAGACTATCATAAACTTAAATATTAATTAAAAATATTTAAACTTTTAATGATTTTAATACTCCATCCGTTCCCAATTAATTGTCATCTACGAAATTACGTGCAATTTTGACCGGCTTATAACATGTATCAAAATTGTCGAAATAAAAATTTTCAAAATTAAATCATATAATTTAATTTTTGAACTATATGATTAAATTTTGAAAATTTTCATTCCGACAATTTTGATACAAGTTATTAGCCGGTTAAAATTACACGTAGTTTCGTAATGGACAATTAATTGGGAACGGATGGAGCATATTTTATTTGACTATTTAACAAAATAAAATCTCAAATATAATATTTATGGAAGGCTGGTTGAGACTATCATAAACTTAAATATTAAATAAAACCTCATGAGAATTGAGAAACACGATATTTATTTTGGCAAAATAGAAAGATGTGAAGAATCAAAGTCACTGACGTAACCAGAAATTGAAAACGAGAGGGCTGGATATTCTATATTTTTTTTTATAAAATGGGAGTGAAATATTTTAATCAAAATAAATAGAATTTTTTTATATCTTTATGATTCATAATTTATCTTAATATAATATAATACCTTCGTAAAATAAAATAGTGGAAGTATCTCAATTGAAATTAGTTGGCTTCTCTTATATTTTTACTGTAGCTTGGTCTTGTTTCTGAATTGGAGGTATTTGACTATTTGTCTACGCGTATAAAAATACTAGTAATCGTGCCTCACGCGTTGTGTGTGTGATGCGCAGTATAATTAAAAAATATAAAATAAGTGTAGTTATGATACAAATATATGGATAATAAAAAAAAAATAGTATAAGATAATAAGATTTAAAAGAATGTTTGGTTGTTAAATAGTGATAAATAGTGTTATTAGTTATTAATTTTTATATTTTTTTATGTGAATATGGTATTATTATAATTAATAAAAAATATAACGGTATTTTTGAAAAAAAAACGTCACAGATTCATTTAATTTGAGTTGTTTTATTATAATAAAATCCTATTAGAAAACGGAACTGTATGCATATACTTGTTTTTGTGCATGAGGGGTAAATAAAACGAAATTGGGTTCAGTGCCGTCATTTACGACAACGTAGTTCCTTAACGCGTTTAGAAGTTTCTTTTTTCCTTTTTTTCTCCTATTTGATGTTTCACTCATAAGAAAAGATCTTAACAAAATTAAAAAATAAAATAAAAAGTGATCACTGGGGTAAATAGTAAATATGTGTTCTAGTCTTCTAGACAATGGGAAACATCTCAAGATATTAAAATATTTAATTTATGTCGTATTTCATTATTAGTCATTACATTTTCAACAGCAACAACATTTATTGCCTATTGTTTATTTTTTGTTGCAATAAGTTATTTGCAACAAAATAAATGTTGCTAAAGCCTTGTTTCAAAAAGCTACGTCACCAATATTAGAATTTGAGGTTAAATACCAACCCTTTTTTGTAACAATTAGTTTGTTGTTAGTTCTGAACATTATTGTTGCTAATTGAAAATACATTTGTAGTAATTAAAATTAATTCTATTGCAGGTCCCAGATTCTTTTGTTGCAGCTTTTCTTTTGCTGGTCCAAAACTATTTTCATTGAAATTTAAACTAATTATATTATAATTTTTTATTATTATTTATTTGTTTAAACATTAGCAGATGTTTGATCTATCATATAAACATCCATATCAATCACAATTTTCTTTTGTCTTGATTTATTGTAAAACCAAAGGGAATTAGTAATAATTATATATTCCGAATTGAAACCAATGACTTCCATTTAAACTTGAATAATATCTGCAATTCTAGAAGCCTACAAAACAAAAGATACACAAAACTTAATGTTAGAATTAATTAGCACATAGAAAATATAGACAAAGAATACATGAAAAAAGGGATTTTTTTTTTATAAATAAGATACATTGATGATACTTGCATAGTGTAAACTGATTTTTTATGAGTTTATACTCACACAATGTTTCTTAAATCTAAAGCGTAGCTTAAAAAAGTTTAAGCATTCAACAAAAAAGCTTCTGTCATGTAAGTAAAATTATATGTTTGAATACTATGATCAAACATATATTTCCAATAGGCAACAACTGTATAATGTAAACATAAAAATGCTACAAGTTTTGAAGAATAGATATCAATTATACAAAATAGAATGCTCTTAAACGAATTCAACCTTGATATTTAGACAGTTCTTCAATTTCTTTATGTTTAATGATGTAGTAGTAACTGTTTATACTTGAAGATATATGTAAATTAAGGGAAGGAAAGAGATAAAAAAGGATAGTGGAGAGCATAATGGCGATATAATTTAGGAAAAGATAAAAACTCAAATTTAAAAGAATATCGATGCTTTAGTTGTAAATATAATCTGACTTATTATTTTAAATTTTCGAAAAAAAGTGAATAACTATGTGAATAAATAGAAAAAGCTAATGTGAATAAATATGTTAATGTTTTCTAGCAAAAATATACTTTTGTTTCAGATTTTTTCCAGCAATAGCATACATTCCCCTTAATTCAGTTTAGGGTGTCTCATATGTTTTTATATTTTTATTTGAGTTTTTAATGTGTTTTATAATTTGTTTTTAATTTATCAAATTCTAATTTGTTAAAAATAAAAAAAATAAATTAGTTATTGAAAAACATTATCTAAACATTTATTTTCTAATCTAACGATAGCTAAGATGACTGTTACAAATAGAAACTCTTGATAATGAGTTGAAGAGAATTATTTGCATTTATAGAAGAATTTGACTTGTTTTACTTTTGGCGAAAAGCTAAATTTTAGAGTTGGCGGAAACATTTTAGTGTAAAAGAAATTTTAAAAATTAATTGAAAGAACTATCTTGGAGCTAAAATTTCCGTTTTGATAAATATTTGGTGTAAAAAACAGTTTATGAGTGAATATCTACTACACAGAGAAATTGGAGGTCGGTACCAATTTAAAATAATTATTAGATTTTAGTATCGCTTGCATTTTTTATTAGTATAAGATAACACTTTCAAATATTTTAATTTGATTTTGATACAATGTACCATACAAGTGTCTAAATTCTATTTTTTTCTCATTAACCAAAAACAATTTATCTCTCTAGAATAAAAGCCATCACCACCACCATGATTTGAGCGGAGCTACGCCGTCGCTGCAGGAGCTCCGACGATTCTTTGCCACACTCACTCTCTCTCCTCGCCGCCATGCTCTTTCTCCCTCCGGCGATATATATACATGTCTATCAGTATGTAATATATATATACACTGCACGCTCTCTCACAAGTCGTCGTCACTGGCGGTGGGTCATCAACAATGGGTCATCGTCTCCGCCTCTCTACGCTTCCATCTGTGGCGACGGCGATTGGGGCAGAAACCCTAGCCGATGGGTTTATGAACAGTGTTACTGGTTTTGTTAACATGGACTTGTTTTCATATGTAAATTAAACCTTAAGCTATGAAATCAAACAAATTTGACAATAATTGAATTAAATTAGATTGTATTAAATTGTCAAAAAAATTATAACAAATTCTCAAAAGATTTATATTAGATTTAAAAAAAAAAATAGTATTAGATTGCCGAAAAAATTGAATTAGATTGTTAATTTTTTTAATATTAAATTACCAAAAAAACGATATTAGATTGTCTATTAGATTGTAAAATTTATCGTATTATATTGTATTAGATTGTCATAAATTTTGTATTAGATTGCCACAAAAATTGCATTAGATTGTATACTAGATTGTCAAAAATTTGTATTATATTGTCAAAAACTTTTATTCGACTGTTAAAAAAATTGTATTAATTTTTTTGGATTTTTTTATTTTTTTTATTATTTTCCAATTTTTTGTATTAATCATCTTTTAGATTGTCACAAAAATTCCATTACATTGTCTATTAGATTGTCAAAAACTTTTATAACATTGTCGAAAATTTGTATTAGATTGTTTAAAAAATTGTATTAGATTGTCAAAAATATATTTTTTAATTTTTTTTTTGGAAATTTCAAATTTTTCTAAAAAAAACAAAGTTTGGATTTTCTTAGAATTTTTTGGAATTGTTTCATTTTTTTCCATATTTTATTTTTCCAAAATTTTTCATTTTTCTGGATTATTTTTATTTTTTGAGTTTTTCTCATTTTTTTACATTTTTTGTCGACGGCGGTCAAAATTTGTATTAATTGTCAAAAAAAATGTTTTTGTTTTTTTGGAAATTTGTAAAAAATAATTTTTTTTAGATTTTTTTTTTTACCAAATTTTATAATTTTTCTGGTTTTTTTTAATTTTTTTTTGAGTTTTATTTTTACTTTTGGTCAACGGTGGTCAACACCGGAATTCGATGGTACACTGGAGACTGGCGGTCAATACCGATGACCGGTCAATGGTCTTTGTCAAACTTTTATTTGGCCAAATGTATTTGACTTATGTATATTAGTAAGAGTATACTAATTTGCAATAATTAACTACCACAAATTCACTATCTATTACACATCATTGATCAAAGCTCATTTGACTATATATTATTGACTAAATAAGTTTGAACGACAATGTTCACCGGTACCATTGGACGACAATGTTAATTGTCGAACTCTGGTGACCAGGGTTGACCAGCTGAGCGAAAATAGAAAAAATAACTTGAAAGAATGGGAACAAAAATTGCTTATCCAGATCAAGTGCGTTGGATTAAAATTCAGCAATTTCTTTTCTTTTTTTTTGTCTTGACACGAGTACATACTTCTTCATATGGTTTTTATGGTCCTTTAAATACTTTAATCTTTCATCTTGATTGGTTCATTTGATACCTTTACGTTATTTGACCTAAAAAGACTAAATCAACACAAAAATAGATTATCGGGTACAAAATAAAATACTCTAATATGCATCTTAAGATCGGTTAAACCAAACTAAATACTCCATAAAATTAACAATATTCGGGTGGAATTAATGGGTCTACTAACATTTCAAGTCCCTATTTGGTGTTCCACACCATTATCCCTTTTCGATTATAAATGTTTTTTAATCAATGGCATCAAGAGGACTCATTCGTTGGATATGTGCGTGTTCTCACAATGTTATAATTTATGTGGCATGTGTACTCGCAATACTCACATATTTGGCAGAGAGACTAGATTCAGATACATATAGAAGTTAGTTGTTTTGAATATCATCTATGTCATTCAGTAAATATGCGTCATAACCGATTTTCGTCTTAGCAGTTGAGAGAAGACACAAATATTACTTTCATGTCCACCATCTATACCCATTTTTCTAGAGTGCATCGTGTTCGTCAATTTATCAGACTCAGTCTAATTCAGAGAGGTTCAAGTTAAAAGTTGACGTGTGCTCTAGGAAACTCAAGGCTTTCAGCGGCAATAGACATTTTACGAGATAACGTTGACTTTATTTGAGGGCTCTTTGAGTTTTTGGACTAGAGGCCGATTATTTACGAATAGCTTCAAAAGCCGAAATCTTTGGGATTTCAGCATACCGATGTTGAAAAATTCTCGATGACGGTACAATCTTTGCTTTATTTGAAGGATCTCGTCCTTTTCAGCATATCTACATATCTCTAGCATTCATCAGTTGTGCTTATCCCACAATATCATGTTTTGCCATGTTTCGAGAGGCATGTCATGTTGCGGACTTCATAGTAAATTGAGCGTTAGCGGTCGCTCAGTAGACTTTATAAACTTTTTCTTGGTATTTAAAAGATGATATCACCAGTAATTTGTATTTAAATAGCCCGAGACTTAGGAGTACTATGTTATTTCACTTGCATGTAAAAAAGAAAATAACTTGTTTGGCGCTGCAAATAAAATTAAAAAATGGCATAATCGTCGAGCTAAACATTTTCAATGAAAATTGACTCAATAGGCAAATTTAGTACCTTTAACAACAAAGTAAAGTTTAATTACTATTTAAATTAACCTATGGTTTAAAATGTTTTTTCTTATCGTTGCGTTCATCACTTTATCTCCCTAATCCCATCTAGAATGTGAGATTCTGCACTGCACGTCTTATATGAGAAAAAAGTTAATTAATTTATTACTCATTCCGTTTCAAAATAATTGACCACTTTCATTATAATATATCTTATGCGTATTCAAGAAAGAGAACAAAGTTATGAGACGGATAAAATATATAATTTTATATATAATAAAATGATTATATATTTTTAGTCTAATGCACAACAAGATTAATAATATCCATATAAAAGTTTAAGACTTTTTTTTTTTAATAAGTTCAAGTCTCTTTTAACTGGTGCAATAATTATAAGGTTTACGTAAAACAACCGCAATACATGGGGGTTGTATGCATTTTTCTTTCTTTTTCAAATTTGACAAGAAAAAGGAAAGTAGATGACTGCATATTAGAGAAATAAAGCCCACGACGTGCGGGACCCATAGGGGCACGTTACCAGTCGGTGAAGCAGTCACGTTATGTCCACGTGGCAAGAATCGACGTAATTTTGGACCCATAGGACTCCAAATCAAGCTGCGTGATTGCCAGCTACAACCTCACATGACTATGCCTGTTCCATAAGTAATTTTAAACCTCTATAAATAATGTTCCGTAAAATAATAATATCGTTAATATAATAATTTATTTCGGTTTCGAATTTGATCAATTGATTAAAGTAATATTCTCGTTAAATATATTAAGTAACATAAAAAATTAAATTCTTAATGGTCCAATAAAAATATAAAGTAATAATTATTAAATTTTATAAACAAAAATATATAATGTAGATCAAAATTTTCAATCAATCAACAATAACATCACAATAATCATTTTCTATGTACATGAACTTAATTTTTAGATACATTAAATTCCACAAAAAACTTTTAAATTTTTCTACATTCAAATAATATTTGTAGTGTCTTTTGAATTTTGTTATCACATATACAATGTAATTTATCGATAATAAATATTCATTTATCGATAAATGAATAATTTATTTATTTATCGATAAATTAATAAACTCACTAAATGAATATTTTTTTTCGATTTCAAGTGTATTAATTTAAAAGGCTTTAACTGTATGTGAATTCTTTTTATTTTCTTTGTAAAGTTATTTTACGCCGTAACGAACAATAATATATTTAACACAAATTCACTTGAGATAAGTTACTGACATTGATGTCCTGGCCCAGTTTTTATTTATCTATGATAAACTATTGGGTGTTTTTTTTGTGTGTTTTTGTGTGGAATATTGGATTTTAGAAACAAAGTCATTATTTTTGACAAAATTATTTCACAGTGATGTCAACTGGTCCATATATCTCTTAAAATTTGTTATTACGTCGAAAATCTGTATGCATACACATGCTTGTTTTATTGATTTGAATTATAGAAAAGTATACAAAGATCTCTGATTTTCCTCTCTTTTTTTGATAACTGACTTTCCTCTCCATTCATTCATATTAAGACAATTAAGAAATATAACTTATTTGTCTAATGCTCTATGCAGCACACGGGTATCCTAAAAAATTACTAAGAAAATGTCGTGTCGGTGACATGTAGTTTAATTCATGTGTATTTGAGTATTTGACTTATTGATCACTACATCATGAGGACATGCCTATGATACTTTTAAACACATGAGTCATTTTAAATACATCAAAAACACAAATTATACTATAACAAATTTTTTTAACTTTCAAATTTACAATTTATCCAAAAAAAAACTTACAAAATATTTAAAATAAATTGTAATTATTACTAAAATTTATCAGTTGTAATTATGAATATATATATATATATATGCGTGTGTTGATAATTTATTTTAGTAATCTAAATATATATAAATAAACCTTATACTATATCTAAAAAATATCAATTACCGTACGTCATAACCTTGTCTTGTCCAATTTTTTTTATAATTTAACATATTGTTGTGTCACAATGTGTCCGACATGTAACCATCACTATAAAATAATGTTTGATTTAGTGAGAGTTAAAAGCTGTCACAAGCCTGTCATTAATTTAAAAAGCTGTCACAAATCTGTCGCAAATTGATTAAACTGTCACACATCCGTCACCAAAACCGTCGCTAATAAGCTCGTAATAAAATATATCGTTATTAATTTCGTTTTTATTTGGTTATTTTTTTTTGCAGTGCATGTATGTTCGACTATTCTATGTAATGGTTTTTTTAGTACAACAGTCATAATTATGAAAAGAGTATACAAGATGGGGGAATTATATAAGGGTCCTTGTCAACTAAGGCATCCATATTTCTTTTAAAAACTATAGTTAAATAGTTTGTGACATAAAATTAAAGGGATGATTAAGATATAAGGAACCATGATTATAATTTTATCTGGGACTGGTTACCCGTACAATCTAGGACCTATGGGCCATGGTTACAACTTACATGCTGTTGGGGGGGTGGCAAAGAAAGTGTTTCATGCTAAAAGTTATTGTTTCATATTAATGCACATTATTTAGTAGTAACATTTAATTTATCTTTTTGTATTATTTTTAATGTATGAAAAGTTAATTTCATTGTTTAATCCATTTTATATTATGATTATAAAACACTCATATGTTTCCGTATAATGAGTGTTGAGTACGTAAAAGGGAAGTTCAAAAATAAAAGGATTACATGCAACGTCTTTCACATTTTCAATTCTCCATTTTTTTATTTACTTTATTTATATATTTCTTGAAAGTATTTGGGTAAAGAAAATGATTTTTTTTTATCTAGTAGCATACTAGATTGTGACACTATCTATTACATAGCGATAAACACCTGAACTTAATTATACAAAACGATTTATTTACATAAATCTCATCATTGTAAGTATATATTAATGTAAGTTTTCAATAACACTTGAGAGATTAGCACACAAATAAATAATTGCATTTACCTTTAGTCATTTTTTTAAATCAAAATCGGCATGTTCATTATTATTATAAATAATGTGCGAAAGTAGTATAAGAGTCATTGTATTTGAAAAAGACTTCAAACGCTATGTAAAATCAAATATTACATAGCACACAATGTCATGTATACCTAAAATTCTATCTAAATCATTCCAGAATAGACAAGTTAAAACGTAATTGAACAAGCCGTAAATACAAATGATACTCTGACTTAATGAAAAATGAAATATTATCGTGTAAGCCAACCTAAACATGCGATACAGAAGCAGGTTAACTGATGGTAGCAGAAAAGAGCATAAAAAGATCAAATAAGTGTACATGAAATGCCTAAAATGTATTAATCAGCACAACTCCAGAAAAAACCATCGAGGTGGCAACATATTAATAAATCCGATAAAAGAATAAGCCTATTGAGACCAATTAAGTACCCAAACAACCAATCCAATAACTGTAATCGACACACTCCATCCGAAAACAAAATCAAAAAATAATATTTCAAAATGTAGTCATAATCGCACAAAACTAAAAATTATACATGAAAAAACTGTTGGAAAAATAGGAAAAAACATGTAGTTTAAACATGTTTTTCCAAAGTGGTCAGGGACCAACTTTGAATCAATTTTTAATGCGACTCCTCAGTTTTTCTGAGGCCATACTCTATGCGTTTGAGTAGCTCGTGCGACGAGCTTCGCAACGGTATATCGCATGACCAATTCGGAGGAATGGTGTGAATGATAATTGGACTCGAATGTTGGTACTCGAAAGAGGGAAAAACCGAAATCTGGAAAATGGGGTAGAGAGTGGGAATAAACCATGAGGGTTATCCCACATTGAAAAATCAAGGTTGATTTTCACTCTATATATACAAACCCATCCCATGTAGTTGGTAAACTAATTAAGTCCACATACCCATGAGTGGGTTAGTGTGTACCACACACGCGCGCGCTCGCTCGGGCCGCGGGCCGCGGGCCGCGGGATGCGGGATGCGGGATTTGGGATTTAGGGAATGTCTCGGGTCTTGGGTCTTGTACTAAATCTGAAAAGGGACTTTTGCATATTTGCAAGAGCAGTCCCTAGAGTTCCAGAAGGTTTGAAACTCCAGCAGTAATTGGAGGCGGATTCTGGGGATGTAACTCCCAGAATTAAATGACCAATAAATTCTGCGGTTTCAGAATTTCCTTTATAAAGAGGCAGTCATCCCCTCACATTCTAACACACATTCAAATCAGTATCTTCTCTCTAACCAAAAAGCTGCATACATTTTTTATTCATAGCACTTAGAAACCAGAGAGAACCACCCACTAAAAGCTCGACTTAGACTCGTCGCCAGTTTCCGGCGAGTCTTCCGAGAGACGTTGTACCTTGGGATCGAAGCACCAACGCAACCAGAAACCTTAAGGTGGTTGGGCGAATATCGGTTAAGGGCATACTGTTAACAGTAGCCTCGTCCGTTTAATTTTACATTCTGTCCGTTTTATTTTTCCGCATTTAAATTCAGTTTTACATTCTGTCCTTTCAATTCAGTATTTTAATTCAGTATTTAAATATTCTGTCCTTAGCTGTAGCTTTTATATTCTGTATTTACTTTTATGTAATTAGTTTAAAGTACTGTTTCTATTCTGTATTTTAATTCTGTAATTAGATTAGTTTCTATTCAGTCCTGTAATTTAAATTCATAACAGAACAGTCCGGCTGTTAAGTCTATACTTTCCAGTCCGGCAGTTTCTTTTAATTGCAAATCAGTACATCAGATTATTAATTAATAATAATCTGATTACGTTTGTTTCTATTTACAATTCAGTACCTACATGTTGTAATCAGTTTATTGTATTTCATTTGGAAATTAATAAAGATTACACTGGTTTTATTTAAATACTGTTTAGTCCTTTATTTATTATTAATTGTTATTTCGTACACGGAAACCAACAATCTTAACCGATATTGTGTTGTTTCTTTCGTGTATTGATTAATACAATTTTTTTTTTTTATAAGGAATAATGCTTTCTTGTTTTCAATTCTAAATTATATTAGAAATTGAATTACAAAGAATAAATTCCAAACAGTTTTAATTTTTATTTTATTTTCTTGTTGATACCAACCGTTTTGGTATTCAATAAGAATCGTTTCAATCCTTTTAATATCAACCGTATTGATATTTAAAGGGATAAGAGTTTATTTTAATTTTGTTTGGTAATTCTTTTACAAACCCAAATTTCATTTTTGGTGTTTGTTTATAGAATTGTTTGTACACGTATCTCATACGTTTTGTGTTGTCGTTTCAGATGACAAACACGTCGCCTATTCAGTTGCCTATCGGAAGTGAGCATGACCCAGTGGTTGGTGGAGATGTCCATAACACTGGGAGCGATGCGATTGTGGGGGCTACCGCCGATGACGTAGCTGCAGCGGCTGAGGCCGCCGCGGCTGCGGCCATGGCGGATGCTACGGCCAAAGCTGAGGCTGCGGCCGAAGCAGCGGCCACGGCCAAGGCTGCAGCTAAGGCTGCGGCAAGAGCCAAGGCTGCGGCCAAGGGCAAGGCACCGATGTATTCGGCTGTGCCTACTTTGCCGACTTCTCATCTGGAGAAACCGGAAAAATTCAGGGGAGACAACTTTAAACGTTGGCAGCAAAAGATGCTGTTTTATCTCACGACCCTGAATCTGACCAGGTTTCTCAAGGAGACTGCTCCCGTCCTAAGCGAGGACGATCTGGACGAGCAGTCGTTCTCTGCGGTTGAGGCATGGAGACATGCCGACTACCTATGCAAGAACTATATCCTATGTGCTCTAGATGACACGCTGTTCAGTGTTTTCGAGCCCAAAGCTACTGCAAAAGAGCTGTGGGAGACTCTCGAAAATAAGTACAAAGTGAATAACGCTGGCACAAAGAGATTTGTTGTCACGGACTTTCACGAGTACCGTATGACTGACAACAGGGGTGTCATGGAGCAAGTTGAGGAGCTCCAACTGATTTATCACCGCCTTGAGGCTGAGGGGCTAGTTATTAATGAGCCTTTCCAGGTGGCACTCATGATTGAGAAATTGCCGCCGTCATGGAAAGACTTTCAAAACTACCTGAAGCACAAGCGGAAGGAAATGAGGTTGGAGGGGCTCATTGAGAAGCTCAACATCGAGGTGAGCAACCGTCGCTCCGTGAGGAGAGTCGGTGGTGCTGTCATCCCGATGGCAAAGGCCAATGTGGTCGAAAGCTCCAACGTCAAACGGAAACGTTTTGACACCGGAGGCAGTGCTGTTGTCGCAAAGAAATTTGCAGGAACCTGCTTTGTGTGTAACAGGACTGGCCATCGTGCGGCGGACTGTTATGACAATAAAGGCGCTGCTAAGCCTAAACACCCCCCCCCCCCCCCCCCCCCCCCCAGAAACTTCAAGGGCAAAGGGAAGAGGAATGCTCCAGCTCAGGCACATCTGGCCGAGGGAGGACGAGATGACGACCACTTTACTGCTGTGGTCTCTGAGGTCAATCTCGTGGGGAGCAACCCCAAAAAGTGGTGGCTGGATACTGGCGCCACAAGCCACATCTGCTCAACTAGGTGGATGTTTAAGACCTACGAAGCGGTAGAGGGAGAAAGCTGCTTCATGGGAAATTCTGCTACTTCCAAGGTGGAAGGAAAAGAAATGGTCGTGATGAAGATGAACTCGGGAAAAGAGCTGAGGTTGACAAATGTGCTTCATGTTCCAGATATCCGCAAGAATCTGGTATCAGGATCGGTGATGGTGAAGAACGGGTTTAAACTAGTTTTAGAATCCGATAAAATTGTAATCACCAAAAATGGTGTCTATGTAGGCCGTGGCTATATGACCAACGGCATGTTTATGTTTAAGTCCGGCAGTTTCTTTTAATTGCAAATCAGTACATCAGATTATTAATTAATAATAATCTGATTACGTTTGCTTCTATTTACAATTCAGTACCTACATGTTGTAATCAGTTTATTGTATTTCATTTGGAAATTAATAAAGATTACACTGGTTTTATTTAATTACTGTTTAGTCCTTTATTTATTATTAATTGTTATTTCGTACACGGAAATCAACAAAAACAGCTTGAGTCATCCTCGTTCATGCTCAAATTCGGTATAAGTACGTAAGGTGTTTTATTTATTTATTTGTACTTTCCTATTTTATACCAACTCCTACGTTTGTTTTGCCGACATATATAATGGAGTACAAGATTTCTCAATGAAACAAACTGATTAAAGAAACAGAAAAAAGGTATAATTTGTTTTTAAATCCTAAATGTATATTGGTTTCCTTCCGCACGATGTCGGATGATTCTTTTTATTTTTATTTTGTTTTGTTGACGTTATTAAAATACACAGGAGTATTTTTTTTAAATAACAATTAGTGGGTAGAGTGTGGCTCCTCCAGCTAGGGAGTTGAACGGTCAAGATCAAGGTGATGAAGCAATTGTTGCAAGTCACGTGCTGGAGCTAATCATGTGCGACTATAACCTTCTACCCCCCCACACTAATTATTTATTCCACCTCTCCATCACAGGGAAAATGGTAGATAGCCCACTGCTACAATCTTTGTAGGACTACTACTATAACTGCTCATGTCACACCATTAGATTATTTAAATTTTAACGGTCAAGATCTAAATACAAATATGTGAAACAAAATTAAAATACTTCTCTTATATGATCATAAATCAACACATGGTAGAAAATTCCATTTTCGTTGCTTCCTATTGAACTTCAATGAAAACTCCAAATTGAATGGGCTTGATTTTTTATAAATTGTTTATTTCATTTGTGTTGGCTGGAAAAAAGAACTCTTCAATTCAAATGTGTTTAATTTTTGGTTAAAATTGGTAATTTCATTTGTATTGCTAGCATAAAATCCCCAAAACCAAATTTTGTTCATTTAATTAAAAAATATTATTTCATTTGTGTTGCAAGGAAAAAACCATCTATAATTTTCTTGGACCTGGGTTCAAAAACTCAAATCCGTCGATAGTTCTAGTCAATTAAAACGGTACCAATGAAAATAGTTTTTGAAAAAGAAATGGATGGTAAATCGGATGGGTGGATTTTTTATTTTGTGTTAGAGAAGAAGACGATAGAATACCGAATTTTCTCTCTCCATTAACATCTCTCACTTATGAGATATAATCTCCAACTTTTATTGCATATTGCTCATAATGAATATTGGCCATTTATCTGAACGTTTTAAGATCTAATGGCTTGAATTAGTAGCAGTTATAATAGTCCTACAAAGGAGCAGTTCTCTCCCCCTTTCCCATCAATCACTACTCAAATTTGTGCCTAACCTATATTTTCACCGACCTCCAATTTATTTGGGTTAAATAAATACCAATAATAATTCCCATTTGATCTGTTCCTTTACTTAACCAATACAATACTTCTCCCCTCCAAAAATACTGGACTTTATATATATACATGCAATTTTAATCGTTAAATATCTCGTGTTTAAATTATTAAAATATAAAATTTTAAAATTTTAAAATTTGTTCACATAGTTTAACATTTGAATTATGCGACTAATTTTTTACGATAAAAATTGCACTTAGTTTCGTATAGCCCAAAATTTGGGACGGAATGAGTAGTTAGCTAGCGAGGTCGGAATTAGATGTCTCCACTCTCCGGTGTCCACAGGGGTGTGAAAAACCAACTAGAACTAGGAAAAATAAGTGTTGGCCCGTGCGGCTAAAACTTAGAGGGGGGATGAATAAGATTTTAGGCGTTTTTTCCTAATTAAAATTTTAAGCGCAACTAACAATCCAACTAGCTCAATATATATTTGCGATGATAATGTATGAATAAATTGAAACATGCGCACAATCATAAAAATATAAGTTGCGGAAAGTAAAAGTTAAGGAAAGAAATTGACACCGCGATTTATAGAGGTTCGGCAAATCGGCATACGTCCTCTCCTCGGTATTGAAGCTACCGAGTATTTCACTAAAAATCTTCTTTCCAATTTTACAAATCCTATTGAGCTCAATCAATCGATTGGCTCACCCTCTACCCAAAATTCCTACTCTTGATACAAGTGCAAGCGAACACGTTTACGAGTCAACGACTCCCCCTCAATCTATGAGTACCCAAGTGTTTAACTTAAAACTTTGGCTTAAAAGCTTCTACCCAAACACACACTCACAAATAAGCTTATAATTTGCTCTTTACAATTTTATTGAAATTGAAACAACACTAACAATTTTATTGATTTTAAATAAGCTAATTTGTGATGTTTGATCTTGTTTGATATTTGTTTGAGCTCGAATTGCTTTCTCTTCAATTTTTCTCTTTTTAGCCTTTTCTCACCAATGGTATTTTAAATGTGTAGGATGGAAAGTGCTTGAAGGATTATGATTTGTATATGTTGGGATCTTTCAAACAATGAATTTGGGAGGTATTTGAAGGATAAATGGCCTTGTTACCGTTGTATGATTTGTTATGTTTTTATCCATTGATTTTAAGAAATTTCCCAGAATAAGCTGAAAAGCTGTTTTTGAAATCTGTAGAAAAACGATCGGTCGTTTTCTGCAGTCGATCGGTCATTTTCAGAAAACGACCGGTCGTTTTATAGATTCGACCGTTCGTTTAAAAGACGACCTCACTGGAAGAATTTGGACCAAAAACGATCGGTCGTTTTCTGGCAATTTTCGGTTTACTTCGAATGCTCGTAACTTCTTCGTTTTAGCTCCGATTCTGGTTCCGCTTGGACCGTTGGCTTTGTATTTGATTACTCTATCTTTCTGACGTTATGAAATTTACATTTTCTCTTTTTGAAAAAGACAAAGCATTATATCATCGAACTAGAGAAATCGTAAAATCATTAAAACATAATCAAATTTATAATCAAAATCAATTATTGAACTCATGGTTCAACAATAAGGAAATAGTATGGTCTCGGGTAGGATGAAGTCGGTGATCTCTAAACATGAAAGTATCGTAATCCTTTTGTTCCTCTCCTGTATAATTACATAAGATAGTATGTATTTATATAATCAGTCGAGAAAAATATAGTTGACAATAAAACATACATTTTCAAGTTTTGTGCCAACACAATAACTCTCAATGTTAACATAACATCATTTAAAATGATGTTTCAAAACAAATAACACTTGGCAATACATTATGTCAACAAAACATACTTAAATACAACGATGATAAATCAAATCACAAAGTGTTAAACCTTGCGAATAGGTTATAAAAAAAATTAATTAATTAATTATTATATATGTTCGGTATTATAGGTACAACGGTACGTTACCGTGGTACTCAGAAACTAATACCATAGTACTGGTTCACTTCAACCGTACGATCTATATTATTGTACCACATGTGCGGTACTACCGAAAATGTTGTACGAATGGTACAACACAGTGATAATTGCAATTGATTGTTACATTTCGGTACAAAATTCCACCCCTACTCTATGCAAACTTGATGGGAATCACATTTTGGAAGAACGAGGGGTAATTGGAGATCAGTCTAGTTTAGTAATTTTACTTTGGTATTTGTGCACTTTTTAAAATATATTAATCTTTTAAATATTTTCAATCATATTTTTACAAATACATTCTACTTTTACTACACAAAAACGAAAATCCATTAAAATACAAAAAAATAATTTAAATATCAAAAAATAACTCATAATTTTTTTTTAAAAAACATCAAAATAATTAAAGACCGCAAAAAAAAAAACCAAGATTTTTTTTAAAGATAATTAGAAAATATCGAAAACTACCAAAAGGTTCGGGAAATGTCAGTTTTTTTTAACAAAATGTCGTGAAAAATGAAAAAAAAACTAAAACAAAAAGAAAAACACACTCACAAATTAATAAAATTCGGACTTAGGATCACACAGTGATCGGGAGGACACAATCTAACACGTGATACGCATAATCAGGGGACACAAAGTCAGACAATATCTAGAGACATACGATCACACAAGATCAAGTGAAAACAAAATTACAAAGAATCGACATACAAATTATTACACAAAGACCACAGAAGAATCGGAGGACACATGATCACACCATACATGATTGGGGGACATAAGATCACAAAAGATCATATAAGATTACATGGGATAGTAGTACATATGATCAAACAAGATAAGACATGATCACACAAGATCAGGGGACACAAATCTACATAAGATTAGACATGATCGTACAAACACATAATCACATAATCCAATGAACAAAAGGTAACATTAGAATTCAAAAAATATGCGAAAAAAGTCTCACCAAACGCAAAAATTAACTTCTCTAAACATGATTTTGGCCTCAAGAATCATTTGTGATTATGCCACCAAACGCCCCCTTAATTATGGTGAAAGTATATTAGCAGGATGATATCTTTTAAAAAACAGTTAAAAGAGGAATACATCATTAAATTTACAAAAAGAACTAAACAAAAAATAAAATAAAATTATAGAAACAAATTCACATAACCTATCCATTTGTTGTTCAAAACGGGCAGAGGATCCAAATCCGTTTTATTACACTAAACTATGACTATGTTTCGTAACAAAGTTTTTGGTCCAAAATCAAATTTAAAAAATATGTTTTAAGTTAATCCATTGAAAATCTGGATTTTTTAAACTTTTTTAGCTTATGTCAAAACACTCATATATATTTAAAATCAAAAATCCGAAAACATACTACAAAAATTTGTTGCCAAACGGATTCTATGTCAAAAGTGTTTGTTTTTGGAGTAATTTCGAAGCTACCAAATCTTGGAAATGATTGTCATTTGTTTTTATTGTAAGGTGTAATGGATTAATGGAGTCTAACAATCTTGTGATTTATGGTCATTAGCAATTAATAACTTGAATCAGACTGATAATTTGTTTAGGTCCAAATATAATTCCGTACTACTCAGGATAAATTGACCTGTAGTGTCGGCACCGACAATAATGTCACCGTCAAAATAGTGAATGCAATAGAACACTGGTAAGTAGTTATGTAGCAAGTTACTTGTAACAAGTACCAAAAACCGGTGATTAGAGGTCACCATATACCATGAAATACATAAATTTAAAAGCGTCGGTGGTGCTATTGATTTAGGTAATATTATCTTTTTCGTGACTGGTTTTCATTTTCACAAATTTATTTATCTCAAAATTTATTTTCCAAAAAAAATAATGCTTGTGTAATGTGCGTAATCCGTGTGTTCCAAGCTTCTAACAGTGGATGTTTTAGAATAAATAAGTAAATAACTGAGTGATTTTTCATCTCGTCCTAGTATCCTCTATAAACAATAGAATGAATTGAATCCTACTAAATGCAACTACTTAAACGGAGACACTAAGTAGGGGTATAGTCCCTTGATTGCTACAAAATTAATTTAGCGGAAAAAAGAATTAATTTAGTACGTATTTTAGTTAATTTAGACGGATAGTAGTATGGAACAGGCAGGGAATTAACTAGATCGGGACAATCGGGGGCTGCAACTACTCTCTCAATTTTGAAAAATAATTGATGAAAAAATAGTTTTTTTTACATGTATTTTGATCAAAATTTTTAAATTTTACTGTTTTACCTTCCCATTCCGTAAAATAACTTAATATAAGCTGTAAAAAAAATAGAAAATCAGCCCACCATTTAACTGTCCTGGTTCCGTCACTGGGAACAAGCGCTTAACTTAGCATCGAGATCGTGAGAACAAGGGATGCCTCTCGGAATTTCAGATGCCTCTTTTGGTCTTTCCTTCTTTTGAACTTGCTTGAATACGGTGTATGGTTTTACTTTTACACGTTTTCTAATTTGTTCAAAGGCCTTATACATAGACTTAAATGTGTTTTTTTTTAAAGCACAATTACACTTTTGTAAATAGCGGATAATCAAAACTTTAGTTTTTTCTAGAAAATGAACACAGAACTTTAGTATTTTCAGTTCTACCCTTTATGTTATAATTATTTGTTCTATTATTCATTTTCTTCCTTTTCCAAAAACAATAATTAAACCGCCTTTAACCGGCTACCATCGTATTTAACCGCATGATTACGTGTAATCCCTCTCTGAATATGTCTTTCACTGCCGTTGACCTAATTTCGTCTAATCTACTGGACGTTGCAAAAGTTCATGGTGCGTAGTTGGCATGCCCTACAACCTAAGTCTAAATGATGTTTAAACTCGTCTTTTGGAATTCACTTTTTGGTTTGAAGGTCTGGAACAATTGTATTAAGATGGATTAGAAAGTTTGGTATTTCTCTCGCCTCAAAATGCTACTGCTGCAAAAATCCACACGAGAACTTTTCTTATCATCTCTTCTAGGAACCTGATGTTGCTAGAAATGTAGTCTCATTTCTGCAATACATTTTCTTAGATTGCTAAAATGCCTTGGAAATGAGTTTATAAATAATGTAGAAATCCATGTTCTGGTGGTGTTTAATCAAGAATTACTGAGATTGTATTAGACGGTGATCGCCATTATATATACATATATGTATAGAGAGAGGTGAAAAACTGTATATTAATAAATGAATTTGTTAAATTACAAATAGGTATTCACAGTCCTTATATACTACAGATAATAACTTTCTGACTTTATACAAATTGATCCTTTAATTACAGAAAGTAACATATTTTAATATAAAATTATTAACACTGAATCTGCTAATTTGCTGCTGCTTTCATATAGGTCATGTAACCTATGCAATGACACTTATTAGTCCAAAATATAAACATATACTCAATATACCTCCCTCAATTTGGGCTGTGTAAGGATAAAGCACCCAACTTGGACAATACCTCCCTCACTTATTGTAAAGCATATAGAGAAGAATATACCTTGAGGAGGATTTGTCTTGACATATCTTAGTATTCTCAGAGCTGCTGCAAATTGTTGCTTACTAGGAGATGCCAAAAATTGCGTAAGTGTATGAATTGCAAATCTAATGTCAGGTCTAGTGATAGTTAAATACAACAACTTACCAATTAACCTTCTATATTCAGTAATATCATCATGCAAATCTGTATCCTTTACAATATATTTAGATTTGGTATCCATTGGGAAATCTGTAGGTTTAACAGCTAACTGGTCAGTCTCAGCCAATAACTCTAAAGCATACCTTCTTTAACAAACATGAATGACATCTTTATTTCTTGCTATTTATTTCAAGACCTAAAAAATACTTAAGTTGCCCTAAATCTTTTAGTTTAAACTTATTATCTAAAAAGGTCTTTAACTTGATTAATTAAAATGGAAGAAGAACTCCCAATCAGTATGTCATCAACATAAACTAATAAAGCAAGGAAGTTACCATTCTTATTATAGGTAAACAAATAATAATCTGCAGTGGACTGAAGGAAAGCAAAAACAATCAAAGCACTACTAAGCTTAGAAAATCACTGTCTGGAGGCTACTTTCAGACCATATAAAGATTTCTGTAATTTACAAATCATATTGGTATTTTCTTGATGAAAACCTGGTGGTACTAGCATATAAACTTCTTCATCTAGGTCTCCATGTAAAAAAATGTTGGCACGTGCGGCTAAACCTTAGAGGGGGGGTGAATAAGGTTTTAGGCGTTTTTCGCGGAATTAAAATTCTAAGCGCAACTAACAACCCAACTAGCTCGATATCTATTTACGATAATAAATATGCGATGATAATCTATGCATAAATTGAAACATGCGCACAATCATAAATAATATAAGTTGCGGAAAGTAAATAGTAAGGGAAGAGATTGACACCATGATATATAGAGGTTCGGAAAACCTGCATACGTCCTCTCCTCTGTATTCACGCTACCGAATATTTCACTATAATCTTCTTTCCAAGATTACAAATCCTACCGAGCTAATCACTCGATTTGCTCACCCTCTACCCGAGGTTTCTACTCTTGATACAAGTGCAAGCGAACACGTTTACGAGTCAACGACTCCCACTCAATCTATGAGTATCCAAGTGTTTAACCTAGAACTTTTAACCAATACTTTGGCTTAAAAGTTTCTACCCAAACACTCACTCACAAATGAGCTTATAATTTTCTCTTTACAAATTTATCAAAAATAAAACAATACTCATAATTTGATTGCTTCTAAATAAGCTAATTTGTGAGATGTGACGATGCTTGATCTTTGATTTGAGCTTGAATCGCTTTCTCTTCAATTTCACTCTTTTTAAGCTTTTTCTCAACAATGGTTTTTTTTAAGTGTTTAAGATAGAGAGAGGTTGAGTGATTGTAATTGGTATGTTTTGGAGAGGGATTGTGATGTATTTTAAGAGGCAAAATGACCATTGGTCCATAGATGACCGTTGAGAGTGGTTATGGCTTTTGTTCAATGGGTAAAAGCTTGTTTTCGAAAAAGTAAAAACTAACTTTTTTGAAACGGACTAAATCTCGATCGATCGGACTGATCTCGATCGATCAAGATTTCTGGAGAAAAATTGTACTGCTATAATTTCGATCGATCGGACTGTATCTCAATCGATCGAGATTCACTGGAACTTTTTGGACCATTTTCGATCAATTGGACTATATCTCGATCGATCGAGATTTCTGGACTTGATTTTTCTACTTTTTGAAACACTCGTAATTTGCTCGTTCGGACTCCGAATCGACTTCCGTTTGAACCGTTGGATTCACTATTGAGTACTCTATCATTTTAAGTCCTGAAATATACATTTTCTCTTTTGGGAAAATATCAAACATTATATCATCGAATTATAAAATCATTAAATCATAATCACACTTATAATCAAAATCAATTATTGTACCAATGGTTCAACAAAAAACATTGTTGACATCTATTTGAGATAAAATCCAGTTTTTGGAAGCAGCTATAGCTAAGAAAACTCTAACAGTAGTCATTTTTGCTACTGGTGAAAAAGTTGCTTCATAATCAATACCCTCTAAATGTGTATAACATTTGGCTACAAGCCTAGCTTTGTATCTTTCTATACTGCCATCAACCTTATACTTAATTCTATAAACCCATTTACAAACAATTGGTTGTTTACCTGTAGAACGAACAATATCAGTATTATTAGGAGCATTAGAATTAAGTTTATCAGTAAAAACCTCAGAATTTTCTCTAACAGAAAGATCACTATCATTGCCAACATTGTCAACAACACTCTTTTTATTAAAAAATATTATATGTTCATAAAAAATTACATCCCTATAAAGGAAAAACTCATATGTTTCACAACCATACAATTTATAACCTTTTGTGTTGGTACCATAACCTATCAAAACACAATTTCTTACTCTTGAATCAAATTTAGTCATGTTTTTAGATAATGTACTGGCAAAACACAAACAACCAAACATCCTAAGGTGATTATAGGAGGCCTTTTTAGTATATAACATTTCATAGGGTGACTTGTTTTTTAAAAAGGGTGTAGGCAGTCTATTTATTAAATAAGCAGCAGTAAGTATACAGTCTCCCCAAAAACTTAAAGGTAGAGATGAATGAAATCTTAAGGCCCTATGCCATTTTGTTTCCACTATGCCATTTAACACTGAATCTGTTAGTTTGCTGCTGCTTTCATATAGGTCCTGTAACTTCTGCAATGACACTTATTAGTCCAAAATATAAACATATACTCAATAAATTACTAGTGTTTGAGAACGGGGGAGATCACAATTTAATCTCATTGATATCACTATTCATTTTTTATTTTTTGAGAAACTTGTCTCTTCAAAATTTATTTTAACTAAAATGGAATGAAAATGGATTTGGAGAGAGTTATTGCTAAAGTAAAAAAAGGTAGGTGGTGGAATTGAACTAGTATTAAACCTCTCAAGATGATTAACCCTTCAAAAAAAATGTTTTGGATTGCCTATTTGCCTCGCAAAGTTAAGAAATCAATTTAATGGCAGTGAAATGATTTTTTCCTCTTCTAGTAAAATGAAATTCCATTGCAGATGGGGACTTCAAGAAAAATGTCAAGAATGATGAGGGCGGTGGACGGGGGGCGGAACTAGGGGGTGGGAAGGGGGTGTCACCGACATTCTAAAAATTTTAAAAATATTTTTTTTATATAGAAAAATTTGGAGATTTAATATTTTATATATTAATAGCCCCCAAATGAACAATTGGTAAATTAGTTAAAATGGTAAAACCTAAAGTTTGTGTGTCACAATAATGTTGCTAGTTCGAATCTTGTTTCTATTTTTTACTTTTCATTTAATTAACATTAGTTTACTTTTTGACTTCTCCATTAATTAATTACATATTTAAGTTATTATTACACGATTTTATAAATAAATGTTTTTTTCTAGTTTCATATTTATATTACAATAAAATTTAAACTAATAAATTCGTATTTATAGTCAATTTTTCTGTATCGTTTGAAATTTTTAGATCAATAAGTAAGTCGGCTAAGTTTTAAACTACATGTTTTTTGGTTTTATACCATTTATTGTTATTATATTAACAAAAAAAAAGTTATCGTTTTAAAATTTTAGATCAATGGACAAGTCATCCAAGTGTTAAACTTCAGGTTTTTTATACTGATTATTGTTATTGTACTAACAAAAAAAAAATTAATCCTCTCCCCCCCCCACCCCACACCCCCCAAGAATTGAATCATGTTTCCGCCACTGGCGGTGTAATTATTAAATATTAGATTGGAAGTATTTGTTGGAATTCCGGTATATTTGGAATATACGGGAACTGGTTTAGTCCTTTTTAGAGGACGGGTTTGAACGTGTTATGTGCCACGATACGGAGCATGTAAGTTACCAAATAGAAGTATGTTGTATGAGCTTTATAACGGTGTGTCACACGTCTAAAATCGATAAGCAAAGTAAAAGATATTGGCCTCCATTTTGGAGGTCACGCACAATTCCGAAAAAAGTTTCTTATAACTCACTTTTACAAAATTCATTTGAAACATTTATCCCACATCGATGGGTTTTGTGATGTTTGGAGTGTTCATATACACCCACTTTAAACTAACTGGTTGGGGCTTGTTGCTTCAAATTTTTCACGCGCGATTGCGATGAGTATTGTTTGAGTCCTGTCTTGGGTTTGAATTTCACCCACGCGCCGATGGTCGGCGAAGCTGACTGGAGCCCGAGCCCGTAACACGTGGTCGTGGCATGGTGTGGTGTACACGTAAGTGCGTGTTCCCAACACACCTAATTCGTGTTCCTGAAACTCTATATGTTTTTCCCTAACGGTTATGAGCCAACACTTGGATGTTTTCGTAAAAAGGTTAGGTTCCCATACTTTGAATATGTCCAGATTTACTCTTCTGGTTCTGAACAGTCGTGCCCCTTCATTCGCACCCCTTTATTTATTATAAATAAGACCCTACGCCTACTATTTTATTCATTCCATTATAAATATTTGACTTATCATACTCAGATTAATTTTTTCTCTCCCTTACATTTCGTGCATAAGGCATTTTATAGGAACCTATAATATTTATTATAGACATTTTAGTTTACGGAGGAGAAACTCTTTCCATTTCTTGGTTCGTTTGTAGGGAATCGTGTTTCCGCCATTCCTACATCAGACATAGTCGCTTTACTCTGGGAGATCGACATCTGTAAATCTAGAAGTCAACCGGTAGGGGACGTATTAGAATTTAAGGAGAGATGGTCTAGCTATCGACTCAACTTTGGATTATTTCTTTATCAACAATTCAATATTTGGACTTCATTCTTTATATGGACGGTTCCAACGATAATAAAGGTGCACCCGTTCTAACACTCTCTTTATTTTATGTAATGCAATATTATATTTAAATTTATTGCATGTGTAGATATTTAACTTATAACATGACATTTATTTATTTGTTAGTATATAATTTAGTACCGTTGTTATGCCGGTTCATTTTTAGGATATAGTTCGTACCGGATTATACGAGATCTCTAACAGTATTTATGTTGGCTTTTTGCAAATTTTTTGAGACAATATGGTGCTCGTGAATCTGAAATAAGAGCTTTGTTATATGGGTTTTAAACGTGCTACTTTCTGAGTTTAGATGGGGTTATTATTGAAAGTTATTTTAAAACTATAGTGGAATAAAAGAAGTGTATATCTAGCTAAAATACCAATTCAATTCATGGATTTGTGGAAGGGTATTAGTGAGTTTATGGATTTGATTAACGGTACAGAATCAGTTCACGTTTGGAAGGAGCAGAATAGTGCGGAAGATGAATTATTAGCCAAATGCTAGTGGTATTAATGAAATTATTTGTAGTATAAGAGAACTACAAAAAAAAGCAAATACTATATGGACTATAGTGGTTGCGTAAACTTCAGAAATCAGAAGTGTATAAAGTTGTGGAACAATGGGATTTCCTCTCTTTTCTCGTAAAATATTTGCTGCCTAGCTATGTTAGTCAGTGCATGTTGATTGTGTGAGAAGTGAGCTCTGGGTATTGCCTCTACATTAGCTTTGTTCTACTCAAATGTAGGCTAAGAAGAATCTTTTTTTTTCTCAGAAAAGACAGCTTCTATGGCTGACTTAAATAATACCAGAGTCTGCTAAAGAGTGTCAAATAAGCTTTGATAATTTGGAGATTACCAATGAGCTATGACTATTATAGAATTATGGTATTATGGTTGAGATTTATGACAGAATTGGAAGAAAAGGAGCATCTAGTCGCGTGGGAATTAATGTTGTGTTAAAAGAGGAGATTGCTACTTTAAAAGCCAAGAATAGAGATCGTAGTTGTGGCTAGTAATGCTTGATTTTTTACTCTTTGAGTACTGATCCTAGGTGTAGTAAAAGCCCAATCCCATTGAAATACTAGGCCAACCAAACAAGGGTAAATGTTATAAGTCTCATATGTAGCTAGTTTCAAACCTTGTTCACATTATTTCAAAAAAAAAAAAAAAAAAACTTGATCACATGAGTATATAAATATATAATACAATGCTTGGCTGTCGCAAATCGCAATTTAAATATCACGACTTTGTGTGTAACTTTGTATTGTCCCTTAAATTCTAAGAGCACTTACATGCGTAACCATAAACGACCATATTTGCCTAAGTTCAAGAAGTTCGACTACTCTACATGTAGGGAAGTAATTACCATGTAGAGAAATTTAGGGGGCACGACTCATCATTTTGATAAAACAATGAATAAAAAAGAAAAAAAACTTAAAAAAAACCTTTTTGATTAAAATCTTTAAAAAATAGCATATAAAATGAATATCGTCACCTCCCATTTACAATTACTGGTTTGGTTTCGTCACTCTCTGCATAAGCTACCTTTTATTTCTCAATAGAATAGGACTACATACATTTTTGCCCATAACCAATTTAGTCTTTCCAATGAGCGACTCCTCAAACACATTTCCTAGGCACAGATGATGAAATGTCAATTGTGTGTTAGGGAGTGTCTTGAAAGAGTATTATCGGATGATCAAATATTTTTTTCTATTATACTTACAGGAATGTTTTTTTTTTCCTCCCATATCTTTATTTTTCTCTATATTCTATATTCTTATTCCATCATAAACCTTCTCCATCTCAACTTTTTTACATAGAGAATTTTTTTATATTTATCAACAAAAGAAAATCAAGATAGGAGAGTAGATAAGAAAGTTGCATACATAATAGTATGTTACATGTAATTATGATGAAACTTTAAAGACAGTCTTTTCATCATAATTAAGTTTGAAAAATGATCGGGCAAAAGATCTCGACGCTCTTAGAAGATTAAATCTACGGTATATTTCTGTTTAGTTTGATATATTTTTTAATTGGTCAAAAACATTATTATAAACAGTGAGGCTAGGCAAAATTAAGAGTATCAGACGGGCTTCACACACTTAGATAATTAGATGTGATCAAAATTATAAAACAGGATCTAGCGAATTATATACCTTCAAAGAAAATTAGGATTTATAGACAAATTGTTTAGATGTAAGTAATCAAAATTTGTCACTAACCATGTCTTACAACTTTTTAGAACATTGACCAAAATGTAATGACACCCAAATCTGCTTGAAAGTTAAAACCTCCAAGAGAAAAATGTTAGGGATCATTACTGTAATAAAATAAAATAAAATAAAAAGATAAAAATTGAAGAAATCATGGGTGCCAAACAAAGCCCAAGATTATAACAAAACAAACCGTATTCCCTGCGGCCGTTTCTCTCTTTGTTATTTCATCGTTATCACCCTCATTAATATGAGTTTAAACAATATTTTACGCAAACATATTTACGTACATATATAGTCAGTGAGTGTGTATAGTGGCACCAGTTATATTAACAAGTTATATAAGATGAAACTGGGATCCAAATCAGATGTTTTTCTTCAAGACGGCCAAACCTGGTTAACTCTTACTCCTTTTTTATGTACTATTTTTTTATATATTATTGATGTTGTTTAGTAGCTTCATGTTGTTAATGTCATTAAAGCTTAAATGTATTTAAGGACTGTTATATATATATATATATATATATATATATATATATATATATATATATATATATATACACACACACACACACACATATATAAGACTAGGTTAAAGGAACTGGAGTAGGGTTTTTGTTTATGAGCACAAAAAAATAATACTTAGGTTAGAAAATGAATATGTATCTTTTCATTTTAAGAAGGGTGTTTTTGTTCTTATTTAGCAAAAAAAAAGTTTTGCTTCTTTTAGCTTTTTACAGGAAAAAAAAACAGACTTTATAAGCTGAACAGCTTGCATGCCAAACATCTTTTGCTTTTTAAGCAAGAAAATAAACTAAAAAACTGGTGGAAAACTGCTTGTTTCAGGGAGTAATATATCCGTATGGATTTTATACTTATAAAGATATTGGTAGTATTTCATTAACGTCTGTATAATGTACCATTGTTTAGGGTAGTTAATTTTACGAGTCAATGCATAGACAAAAACAGTGTCGGTTGATTGTGTCAACAGGAAATTATGAACATTAAAGAAACTCATATCTTTGAGATGAATCATACAACAATGAATGTCAACTATGTTTGGCTCATTGAACATCCTAACTTATTAATATTAGGGTCGATTATTGGAATTTTCAAAACAGGATTAGGTTAATTTATTAAAAGCTTAATGAAAACTTGATAGACTTAGTTTGGTTGTTGAATAAACCAACACTGATGATTGCAATTCAGGAATCTGATTTGATGCCACTACTTCACGTTTTCGTTTTTTCTTTTCGGCTTTAAATGATTGCTGTTATAATCCTTTGTAGGCTTTGCTCAACTGGTCTTCCAAGTGATGTCACTTTTGAAGTAGGAGAAGTATCTTTCCATCTCCATAAGGTGTAATCTCCTGATCAACCTTATGGCTTGTTTGTGACTTATTTTATGCTCAACTTATTGGTATTGCTTAGAATCTGCACAAAGAATTGATTTGACCTGCTGAAATATGAGCTGTTTATGTTTTCTGGAATGAAAGAAGTGGAGGTTTGAGACTGGGTGAGTCTTGTGTTTATAAGCTGATATGAGCAAAAAGAAAAAAATCACTGTTACAGCCAAACAACCTTTTAAATTTCTATTCTTCACCGATTTATAATGCTTTTGATATTTGTCTAATAGAAGCCACAGACTTAAAACCTCGTTTCAGCCTTATTTCAATTTTGCTTGATCAGCCTTATGGCTTTGTTTATCTGGCTCTTATGCTCTTTGCAGTGCATTTGGTTGACAACTTGACATGCTTAATTTTTTTTGTCTGACCTGATAAAATTAAAAGTTTTAGGCTGCACATTTTACTTGTTGTTTTCTTGAAAATAAGCAAAAAGTTACTAGCAGTTGCAGCCGAAACAATCGCTAAATTGTCTTTTCTATCGCTTGTAATTTTTTTCGTTATTTTAGCTTCCTCTCAGCCTTATTTCAATTTCATTTTTCTTTCTTTAAAAATCGTAGTTTCCGTTGTCGTCCAGAAGCAGCTTATTAGAAAATTTCATTCAAGAATATTCCAAACGAGACGACAAAACCCCCGCCAATCATCAAAATATTGTCATACAGCTTCACGACATACCAGGTGGACCAGAAACATTTCTATTCGTCGCAAAATTTTGTTACGGTGTTAAAATAGAACTCACCCCATCAAACATAGTCCCCCTAAGATGTGCAGCTCAATATCTTCAAATGACAGAAAACTACGGAGAAAAAAATTTAATTTCCGAAACAGAAAAATACCTAGACGAGGTACTCTGTGATTTGGATGACACGATGAGAGCTCTTAGGACATGCGAAGAGGTTATTACATATGCAGAGACGATATGTATAGTATCAAGGTGTATAGATTCTTTATCGGTGAAAGCTTGTGAAGATATGAGCGATGATTGGTGGTACGAGGATGTTTCGTGTCTTAAGCTGTCGTTTTATCGGAGGTTTATCCTTGCTTGTGGACTGAGAGGTGTAGGTCCGGAGAGGATTGGTGGGTCCCTCGTGTTTTATGCAAAGAAATATCTCCCTTTAATGAGCAGGTAACACAAACATTATTATCTCTATACAGAAAAATTATGTAAGGATTTGTTTGAGACTTACTTCCAACTCATAGATCTGTAATTATGTGTACACATTTGTGAAAAGAGAAATTGTCTAGTCAAGGCTGAAGTGTGCACATATTTGTTTGTTTGCATATTTAGTTGAATAAGCTGTCTTGTTGGAGCCTGAAATAAAAAGCTAATTAAATTCATTCTTGTAACTGCTTTTTTACAGAATATATCTCTTTGGTCAGGAAAGCCCAAATGTTGATAAACTTTAGTAAATAAACAGTAATGCAAGCCAATTTTGTCATCAACTGCAACAAAACGGTCCAAAGAAAATGCATATATTGCGATGTGGGTGTTATTGTTACTAATGGGTTCAATCTTGTTGTGTCAAATGACCTCTCACTCTCATGAATCAACATTGACTGCAAGATGATTTTTTACATCTTAAGAACAATGTAACCAAGAAATTAATTGTTGGTTTGGTAACAGATTTTTTGGTCCAAAATCAGATTTTAAAAATCTGTTTTAAGAATCCACTGTAAAGCTGGATTGTAGAAATCTGGATTTTTTAGCTTTTTTAGCATAAAAATCAGATTTTTAGAAGCTAATAATCTAATTTACCAAACACTCACAGATTTTTAAAATCCAAAATCCAAAAATCAATTAAAAAAATCTGCTACCAAACGGACTCTAAGTTAGGAAAAAAAATTCTACCAATTCATGTAAAGCTTTCAATGTAGTGTTATTTTCAAAAATTCAATCTCAACAATTTTACAATATCTTTGCAATATGTTTTGTAATCATCACGGCCACAACAAATTGAATACTCTGTCCATAATATCGTGAAAGGTGCTATCATCATATTCAGTTTTTTGGTTAATTGAGTTTTCCGACTTCTTCAGGCATTCAAGTCAAAAACTGATTTGTTCTACATATGAATCAGCACCATTGTTCCAAACCGAGTCTGATCAAAGAGCTCTTCTGGAAGAAATAATATCCTTATTACCGGACAAAAAAGGTATAATACCAACTAAAATCCTACTTAAACTTCTCCAGTTATGCACAATTCTTAACACAACCTCATCGAGCCGAGAAAATTTAGAAAAAAGAATTGGATCCCACTTACACGAAGCAGATTTTGAGTCCCTATTAATACCAAATGTGGGGTACTCGGTCGATACTCTTTATGATGTGGATTGTGTTAAAAGGATAATTGATTATTTTATAGCCGAATATGGGTATCTGGGTGAGGTGGGGTTCAATGAAGATGAGTTGATTAAAGATAATCGGGTGTTAGCTCTGTTTAAGATGGTGGCTAAATTGGTTGACAGCTATTTAGCTGAAGTGGCGGTTGATGCTAATCTCAAGTTATCCAAGTTTATATCCATCTCGACTTTAATTCCGGATTATGTAAGGGATTTGGATGACGGGCTATATCGGGCTATTGATATATACCTCAAGGTAAAAAAAAAAATAGTTAAACCATTTTTGCATAATTAGCACTGTCGTTTAGACACCAGTGAATCAATAGTTAAACTGATTTTGCATGTTTAGTATATTGAGCACTGATATTTGCACCGTCGTTTTATCCCACTTGGTCAAAATAACGCAAGAGGCGTTATTGCTAAGAACACTTTCTATGTTATTGGGCCTGGTGACTTGACCAAAAACAAAAACAAAACCTGGTGAGATAATTTGATATTGATAAAATAACGTAACCAAAAAAAGTCTCAAAATTGTTTAGACACCTGTGACTCAATGTTTCTCAATTGCATTTTCAGTCTTAAATCTTTTGAGAAGAATTTGACGAGACACCTCAGTTTTAGAAATATGTGAGACACTGTTTTCATTTTCTGCATTAATATGTTTGTTGTAAAATAAATACACTTCTATGAAAAGCGCGTTTCTGGATTCAGTCATTGAATTGGTTAGTTAAACAGTTTTGAGGAGATTTTTGTTGCAATATTTCTGAAGAATTTACATCATTCTTAAGAAATTCTGTGGAAACGTGTGTAAAAAACCACGCTCTAAAACGTTTTTAAACACATTGGTAGCACTACGACAGAGAGCTAGGAAAAAACTTGCAAAGTCCGTTTTAAAGTGCAAGAAACATTGGACTGAAGTTTTGTTCCTGTTGCTCTTGATTTAGTAGTGTTTTTAGTTTTACATTTGTCAGTGTATGATTTTGTTGGCTTATGTGTTTTCGTGTTCTTAGTGTTTTGCTTCTGTATCATAAATCATTTGTGGTCTTTCAGCTCTATTTTTGTACTCGCGAGCAAATAATTTATTCTATGAAAATAGCATTACATTATTTGAAGTGTTGATTGTTATTTAACATATCGTAGGCACATCCATGGCTTACAGATTCGGAACGAGACCAAATATGCAGACTCATGAACTCGAATAAACTCTCTCTAGAAGCCACCACTCACGCGGCCCAAAATGAACGACTACCAATTCGATTAATATCCAAAATTCTTTTCATCGAACAAATTCGCCTACGATCTTCTGTTACCAGCTGGTATTTTAATGAAAATTCACAAAATCAAAGTGGAAGTGTTTCTTATTCTAAAATTGGTAGCTCTACCCGTTTTGACAACCAAGAAGAAGATGATTTTAATGATAATGAAATTGTTGAATTTGTTAACATGAAAGATCGGGTTTTTGAGCTAGAAAAGCAATGCTCGATTATGAAACGGGAGATGGAGAAGCTCGAGAGGAGTAAAGGGAAGTGGAATACCTTTTGCAAAAAGTTTGGGAACTCAATGAATTTTATAAATTGTTCGGGAAAATCTTCGAAGCGTTTAAATAATCAAATTGTTGAATGCAAAAAACCATTGAAGCGTGGATAAATAACTTATTGGTTAGATTTATTTAGAAGTGCATTGTTTATTCATTTGATTCAATTAAAAATTATTTTGATGTATTGAATTTCATTCTTGTAAGAAAGTGTTTATTTTTTTATTTGTTTGCCCACGAATAGTGCTCTATTTTTTAAGAATAGTGTTTTATGTAATTGATTTCATTCTTTTCATTAATAGTGTTCTACTTCTATGAATTTGGTTTCATAATTTGAAGAATTAAGTATTGTTTTTATTATCAGAAGAGTTGGTGTTTATGTTTGTTCGTGGAAATCATTGAAGCGTTTGTTAACAATATAACATCGTCAAAGCACTGTTATAATATAGGTTCAACAGATCAATGTAAACTTAACCATGTTTCCGATCCATGAGTTAAAAAGGGCAGAAAGTGTAAACAAAGTTCGTGTTGTGAAAATAAGCGATGCAAATGTTTTCTGATTCATGAGTACACAGGTTCAGAAACCGTTAAACTAAGCTCATGTTGTGAAAAAAAGAGATGCAAATTTACCAATAAAAGAATTGAAAATAAATTGCATAAAATAATAACTGATCTACAGAAACAAATATAAATTGGAAACCAAGAATACATATTCCAAGGTAACGCATTTTATTCCTTTATGTGCTTGATATTTTGAAAGTTCATGTGCAGAACTTGTCTATATCGAGTAGTATTTACTCTTTTGTAATTATATTTAATCCACTTTTTCCTAGTTACGATCCCACCAAAATCTGGAGTATCAAACAGTCTTCCACCCGAGCTCGACATGTATAACTCCATTTTTCGAACCTATCAAATGGTATTTTTGGTTGATCCGTCCGTTATTCACGACGTCCACAAGCTTAATATCTACATGGCCTAAGGACTCCTACAATTTATACAAGGTATTAAAACAATATGTATTTTCTAAATTACAATAGAACTAAGTTATAAACAAACATTTTCAAGAAGTTATAAAAAACACCATTATGATGATTTTACACACCTTAGATCGAAAGCTTATTCCGGTTCGCTTGCTGTGAACCTCTATATGTATCTTATCACTCACCGGAGGCTCTTCAAGCATAAATTGAAACTCTTCATTCCATAACGGGTCTCTAGTTCTCCTCATTACCTTAAAAATAATAATTAAAATGTTATCAAGGATTGTCCGATTGCAGATTTTAAGTTTTTCTGCTTCTAAACTGTACTGCATTTGGCTAGCCGGATTATAATTTGCTATTTTCTTACTTCCTTATATGGAGAAAACTGAGATTTTTGTAAGACATACTAATTTAAGTATTTTTTTTTTTTCCTGAAAAGCCGCAAGAACACAAATGTTTATAACTCTCATCAGGGCTACTCCAGAATTCAGATGCAGCTTACAAGCAAACATGCTGGTTTTTCTAAGTTAAAAAAGATAGCTAGACAAATCCAGCTTAAAACTACTTATATATATAGCGTTTAAGCTGGTAAACCAAATGTAACCAAACTTTGAAGCAAAAAAATAAAAAGGTTGCATTTCGAAGCTACGACCAAACAAGATCAAAGTAAATTGCTGACCTTTGATTTCTTTCTTTCGCCTCTAAAAAGAACTGCAAAATAGGGATTATTATGATAAGTGCCCTCAACATCTTCGGCCCCATAAACTGTCACTAAAAGTAAACCGGCCCCACCAGGGCTATAGCTACAACTCGCTCCGTGGATTCCACTTTCTTTCCTCTCGAGGGCCCCGCTAAAATCCCCGCTCTCATTTTTAAAAGGGTCATATGTTAGTTCCAATACAATTTTCCCTCTTTGTTGCTTGTCTCTTGGATCAGTTATGTTTGTGTGCTTTAGCAAATCGAGTTTAAACTCTTTCGGCTCATTTGGTGTTAAAAGTTTTAGAGGAACTACTTGCATTCCTAATCTATCATGAGTACCTACCTGAGAAGGAAAAATTAAAAACAAATATTAGTCATGCACCATTGATAATTTGATATATGACACCATTTGGTACTAGTATTTCCGCGTACGAAAAAAATGAATAAATATTAAAAAAATAAAAAAAATTTGGATGACTTATTATTTAACAAAGTAAAGATACTAGCTCTCATTTTTTGCTTCAGTATACGATACCAGAGAGCAAGGAGAAAATCCACATCGCCACGAAGAGGTAATCATTAAGGAGACTCGACGCCAAAACTTTTTTACTACTACCAATTTCACAATATTCAAAACTAAATAATAGCAAAGATTTGTCTATTAGATTTTCTCTAAATAAGTCTATCAAATCGACATTTACATTTAATCTCTACTCTCAAATTTGAACAACTTTATCCAATACTAAGAATGAAATTACAACACGCAACTTCAAAAAATATCGTCCAAAAGATAGGTTTCTCCGCTTTTCTTTGCAAGTGAGCAGCGATCGTTCGGAAAACGAGTCGACTAGGGCTTGTGATCCCGGTAGAACAAAAATAACAAATTAGTTAAAACTAGATGATTTTATCAGGAAAAGAAAGATTACTTTAAACAGTACTATCAAATCCAATAATTAAAATAGAAAATAAAATAAAAAATATATATAACCTTATCCCAATCGTAGATGTGAATATTGAGAAATTGCGATTGGGGTTCTTTAACCGTGAGATTGAATTCCTCGTTCCACTCAGGATTAAGCGTCTTCTTTTTGACAGTTGATTTTTTTGCCGGTAATCTATCCCCACTTAAGCTAAGCTTAACATAAGGGTCGGATAAACCTAATAAGTCCATTTTCAAAAGCTTAATTGCCCTAACGACTTTCACATGTAATATCCCTACGGGCTTCTTTATCACCATCCTATAGCAGAACACAATATAATCAAACATTATTTTACAAAAAAAGAAAATAAAAAAGGAAGGATTGATAAGGAAATGAACAAACGCCGAGGAATCAAGTATAGGGACTTCGAGGGTTTGAGGCCAGAGATAAAGATTTGCTACTTGCTTCTTGACAGTATCCTGAATTTACCAAAAAAACAAATATAACTATTTTACGTAACTAACGGAAATTCAAAAATGGCAGAACAAGTCGATGGCGACATTGTACCTGAACAAAGTGGTACAGTCCAGGTATGGACATAAAATCGCCTCCGAGTACTTTCAACCCGAAATCTACGTGAGGCTATACAGAAATTGACTACATAAATATAAATGTATCTACATTTAGTTAAGAAAAGTTAATATCGGCTTAGCTAACCTTTTCCATCAAGGATGCCACGACGGTTGCAAAACATGGGAATGTAGGCACAAGAGGCCTCAACGTTACTCGTGGGGAAACAAATACTTGTAAATCGACTAACTAATAAGAAGTAAAATCAATAATGTCTTAAAATTAATTGCATTCATACCAAGAACAAAGAGAATAAACATTGGTTTTGCATTGGTTCTGATTGTAATCAACTGACCTGAACGGTGATCCTCCGGGCCATCAATTTGATGTCTAAGACGATATTTGGATTGCCAGCCCATTTTATAGCAGGCTCCATTACTAGTTGACTCTCGTTA
The DNA here is from genome assembly GCA_963682055.1 of Primula veris. Classification (NCBI taxonomy): domain Eukaryota; kingdom Viridiplantae; phylum Streptophyta; class Magnoliopsida; order Ericales; family Primulaceae; genus Primula; species Primula veris. Next base: position 19,527,457 of record OY821740.1, read on the forward strand.
GTCTCGTATATTTTAAGACCTGCCCAACTAGAAGATATATTAAAATTTTCCATAAAATAAAAAAAATAAAAAAAAAGTAAAAAAAGAATAGGGGGAAAACTCACCATGAATTACAGGCGAATGAGTTCCCAGCATTATTTTCTTAAAGTCGATCGATTCAATACCATATTTCCCAGTATACTCAGCGAATATTGGCTTTGTGGCATTTTGTATCTCACGACAAATGGCCTGTATGTTCGCCAAAGTAAAGCTTACTTAGGTCTTATAAAAAGCTATATTTTTCGAAAATGAAAATTATTCAAGTACGGAAAGTACCTGGTCGAGATAAGGCCATATGAGCAAAAGAAACTTGTTTAACCAATCTACCTGTAATAAATTCAAATGAGACCATGAAAAAAGAATTAAAATTTGAGTGGTAAATGCTATCCAAAACTCTTCAGTTATGTCATTTGCATACTGATTTTAGTCATATCGCTTGTAAAGAACCGGTATGATGATAATAATTCTTCGGTTACTTTATAAATATACTGATATACTTGTATCTCGCTTCTGTCTTTATACGTATGCAGTGTCTTTGCTCGGAGACTGTCTAGAATTTTGTATAAGTTAGATGCTAAACGGAACATCTAAGCTAGTAAGGTTGTAAGGTTCTGGTTTCGTATTACTTTCGTAAATTAGCTGCCGTAACCTGGGTTAGGTCCAACTACTTCCAAGTATTATTAATAAAAGTGTGTTTAATTAAAAAAAAGACATTGTGAACTTATTAGACAATTCAAAGTTATTAAACATCATTAATACCTAAGGAGGAATAGGCCGGACTAAAAGTCTAAAGGTGTACAGGATCAAAAAAATTGTGAATACATTTAATGGAGATAACGGTATTTGAAGTATAGGACCAAAAGCGCAGATAGACAATTTACTAAAAATATAAATCTTACTGAATATATATAGAATTCACTAACTGATAAGGATTTAGATGAATAAAAGGAACTACACATTAAAAAGTTAAAACAAATCATATACCCTATCATAATCCGGACATTTCACCCACAATGGAATTTCAGGCATAATATCTTGTAGCTGGCACGTATCCATCTCATTAATAGGCCTAATTTCGAGTTTCTGCAATTGAACATGGAACATGGTGCGTACATGCACATTAAAATCTACATGAAGAAATTATTTTGGTGCTGAATTGTTTTAATTTCCAATAGTGCTTATTATATGTCCCGACTTATAGTGCTTACACAATACATACTCACTTTAATGACATAATAAGTACTTCTTATGCAAATTACATCACATTAATGATCGAAGACATATTAATTAACTTACAGCACTGGTTGTAACAGTATTTTAGATACAATATTGTTGTATACTAACTAAACGTGAATGTTCTAAATGAAATATCTTATAACATGGTTTCTTTTTTGCAATGGAAGAAAGTACAAAAAAAAAAGAGAAAAAATTACAAAAAAGCTCAAAAAAAAGGAGTAATATATATATATATATATATATATTGTGACGATATTATTTGTATATTAAAAAACAGGATATATACATATTGATGTTTGATTTTATGAAAATATGAAAATATGTTTGGTATTTCGTATTCCAAATTTATACATTAATTTCTATAACTGGACGTTGTTTATGTGATAAAAAAATCCAAAATATATTCCTCTACCTAATTAAACCTAATTATCATTGTTCAATGACCAAACCCTCAAATTCATTCAAGTCATTGTCAAACCTACTATAGAATTATCAATGTAAAGAACAAAACCCTCAAATTCATTCAAGTCATTGTCAAACCTACTATAGAATTATCAATGTAAAGAAAAAGAGTCCTGAGTGAAACGCAAACTAGTACGTATACTTTTCTTTGACCTTGACCATCTGCTTTTTTAGTGCATAAAAGTATATTCAAATGATAAAATATTCTTTAATAATTTAATCAGAATGAATTTTAAAGCCTTTTTACTCTTTTTGTTTCAAAAACTGCATATCCCTTTCGGAATATATTTTGATGGAACTGGAAAATGAACAGTTTAGAATATATTTTGTATCAATGTTCAAAAAAATACATAAACGAATACTAAATTTTTGCATTTACAAATCGTACTCTGTGGATAAAAAAGGTTTCGTCAAACAGCATATCTAAGCCTGCATATATGCCCACCTTAAAAGAAATAACTCTTAAATCTTCAAGATAATCACTACTACTCTCCATATATGCTATCAAAAATGACGATAAGATAAACTTAATTAAACAGAAAAAAATATGCAAAAATACATAATTAATCAACATTACTTATGGTCAGCATGCAACAAAGAAAGGAAATATCTAACATGAATAAAAAGTACAGTATATTGATATTACCTCGACATCTTCGGGATCTGAATAAATAAAAAAATAAAACCCAAGAATAAGTCCAAAAATAATCCCTAGTACAAAACCGAAAATACCCAAAACACTGCTGAAAAATCCCATTTGAAATGAGAGAAAAAGAAGAAGGAACAAATGAAGAGCGAAGAGGGAGAAAAAGGGAAGGTTTAAGGAAAAGTGTGGAGAAAATTAAAGACGAATATTTAAGTAGGAACTAAAAAAAGAAATGAATTAAGTACGTAACGAATAACAAAGTTCCAAACCAATTGTAACCGCTGATCTAATCGCTAGGGTGGCAATTTTTTACCGACTTGTACCAAACGATCGTTTTTCGAGGCGAACCAATCAAGTCGGTATCAAAAGTTTGGTATACCGACGTTACGGTATGGTACGACCGAACCGGTCTTTGAAAGCCGGTTCGGTTTCGGTATTTGTTTGGTAAGTTCGGTATGTTACCGATTCTAACCGAAATATTAAAATATACTATATAGACAAATAAAATAAAACACTTACATACATTTAATTATTAACGTTGTTATAATATAGTTATATTACTTTTTTCTAATGAATACTTATAATATTTTTATTTATTTATAAATTTTACTAAAAATGTCTAAGTAGTATTTATTCTTTTATGTAAAATAATAATAATAAATGTAACAATAATATAAATAAATATATTTTTTTAATCTATTATTTTAATAACTTTATACTATGTTTTTTTTCCCAAATTGCACTATTTTTCTATCATTACTTGTAAAGTCTAAAGTTTGGTATAAAACCGAAACTGAAGCGAACCAACCGAATAGTTTGGTATACCGACTTTCGGTATACCGAATTTTTTGGTTCGGTAATGATAAAAAATTCTCAAACCAAACTAGTTTGGTACGGTATTAATATGTAGTCAAAAAGTTCGGTATCAAACCGATACCATTCATAATAATCGGACCCCCTTTTTATGCAACTGCATATTATACCATTAATTCGTAGCGTTTAATCTGCAACTGCACAAAGGAAAAACCCCATATAATCCTTTCAATTAAGACGTCTACATATGTTTTCTGTTCTGTTCCACGTGTGTTTCCACGGAAAAATTACGTTTTTGTATCCTAACTTATACAATAAATTTGTTTTTTTACCCTAACCTTTTATTTTCTACGTTTAACACCCAACCTAACGTAAACTCACTATTTAGTTACCTTCCATCCGTTGTCAAGGGTAACATAGTCTTTGTACAACTAAGTTGAGGGCCAATTATACTTTTGTGCCCTAACCTTTTATAAAAACTTGGATTTTATACCCTAACCTTCCATTTTTTTGGTTAGTATCATAACCTTAGGTAAATTCACGAATTAGTTACCTAATGATAATTTTAACCAAAACTTATAAACAAACATCAAAACATAATATTTTGTAGTTTTATTTTTAATTGGTATTTGTTTTATTAATAAAGGTGGTGATGTAATAAGAAGTTTTGGTAAAATCTTATTTAACATCCAAGAAGATGATGTAAGGTTATTTACTGTCTAAATTTCAATATGTGAGGGTACTAAACAGAGAGAATAAAAGGTTAGAGTATAAAAACGAGTTTGTTATATAAGTCAAGGTATAAAAACGAGTTTCTTGAATATGTTAGGGTACAAAAGTGTAAATTATCAAAGGGTATTTTGGTAAAATATTATTTACCATCCAAGAATATAACGGAAGGTCATGGTGTGTGTGGGGGGGGGAGTGGGGATATAAAAATAATTTTTTAAAACAATTTTTTTGTAAGATTAGGGTACATAAGTGCAATTTTGCCATGTTTCTACTTAATATCTATTAACATAAGTATTAACTAAAATATTAAAAAATAGTACAAGGATTGTACATGTAATTATACTAAACAATAGCATGATTAAGGAACAATACGAACAAAAGCCTACAACTATATTATACTGAACTGTCACTTGATAAGGAGTGACCTGGCAACCGGCCTTAGACTGGTTCGTGTGACTACTTAAATATTTTATTTCTGAAAATTAATTTATAATTTTGAAAACCAAAATACTGCTAATAGAATTTCATATGGTAAGTTAGTAACAGTTAAGGTTGTATAATGTGATGTTCTTCTTAAAAACAAAATAAATATTGATAGTATATTAAAAAACAATAATACTAATGGGTCAGATAGACAGATAGACGCAGTCAAACTCTCAACACAACAATACTCAATGTAAATTTTTAATTTTATTTTTAGCCCGAAATTTAAGAGTCTGTTATTCGACCATATATTTAATATTTTTAATTAATATTTAACTTTAAAATAGTCTAAAATTGGTTTCTATAATATTATGTTTGATTTTTTATTTTGTTCAATCGTCAAATAAAATATATTAAAATCATTACATTTTTTAAATATTTTTCATTAATATTTAATTTTAGGTTAGTTTCAACTGGAGTTTCATAAGTATTATATTTGAGCTTTTATTTTTGGGTGTAAAAAGAATTTTAAAAATTATATTAAAAACTATCTGACAATTAGTCTGTTTGAAGCAGTCCGACTCTATAGCGTTACTGATAAAAAAATCAATAGATTATATATCTAATTAGATAAACATTTAGATGCCTTAATGATGCGATTGGTTGATAAGTCAATTAATAATAGATAAGATTAGGTACGCTAAGGAACCTTATGTATTACATTGATGTTATGTAGGATAAATATTGGATTGATATTGGTACATGATTTCCCCTAACTAACGAATAAAAATAAAAAATAAAAAATGAAAAAAATCCAAAAAAAAATACGAATAAAATTTTAAAAATCCCAAAAAATCCCAAAAAATCTAAAATCAGCAAAAATCTAAAAACGCAAAAAAAAATAGTTCGACTTGTCTTTATTCATGTTAAAAATAGTCCGAGTCATTTTAATTCATTTTAAAAACAGTATGAGTCGTTTTAAGTCATTTTAAAACAGTCCGAGTCGATTTACGTCATTTTAAAAACAATTTAACTCATTTTAAATTTTTTTAAAAACAGTTTGAGTCGTTTCAATTCATTTAAAATAGTATGGGTCGTTAGTCGTTTTCAGTCAGTTTAAAAGCAAACTAAGTAATTTTAAAAACAATCTGAGTCATTTTAAAAATAGTCTGAGTCATTTTAAGTCTTTTTAAAAACACTTTGAGTCGTTTTAAGTCATTTTAAAACACTCTGAGTCGTTTTAAGTCATTTTTAAAACATTCCAAGTCGTTTTAAGTCATTTTAAAAGCAGTCTAAGTAATTTTAAAAATAGTCTGAGTCGTTTTAAGTCCTTTTAAAAAAAGTCTGAGTCGTTTTAAGTCATTTTAAAAACAGTCTGAGTCCTTTTAAATTATTTTAAAAATAGTCTTAGTCATTTTAAAAAACAGTCTGAGTCGTTTTAAGTCATTTTTTAAATAGTATGAGTCATTTTCAATTATTTAAAAAATAGTCTGAGTAATTTAAAAAACAGATTGAGTCGTTTTAAATCATTTTAAAATAGTCCGAGTCTTGTTAATTCATTTTAAAAATAGTCCGAGTCATTTTCAGTCATTTTAAAAACATTATGAGTCATTTTAAGTCATTTTAAAAGCAGTCTGAATAATTTTAAAAACAGTCTGAGTCATTTTAAAAATAGCCTGAGTGCTTTTAAAAAATAGTCTGAGTCATTTTAAGTCATTTTTAAAACAGCCCGAGTCATCTTAATTTATTTTAAAAACAGTCTGAGTCATTTTTATAACAATCTGAGTCATTTTAAGTCATTTTTAAAACATTCTTAGTCGTTTTAAGTTATTTTCAAAACAGTCTTAATTTTCAAAACAGACTGAGTCATTTTAAATCATTTTAAAAATAATTTGAGTCGTTTTAAGTCATTTTAAAAACAGACTGAGTCATTTTCAGTCATTTAAAAAATAGTCTGACTAATTTAGAAACAATATGAGTAATTTTAAAAACAGTCTGAGTCATTTTCAGTTATTTTAAAAATAGTCTGAGTTATTTTCAGTCATTTTAAAAATAGTCTGAGTAATTTAAAAATAGTGTGAGTAATTTTAAAAACAGTCTGAGTTATTTCGAGTAATTTTAAAAACAGTATGAGTCATATTTAAATAATTTGAAAAACAGTATGAGTCATTTTCATTAAGTTTAAAAACAGTTTGAGTTATTTTAAAAAACAACTTGAATAATTTTAAAAACAGTCTGAGTCATTTTTAAGTCATTAGAAGTCATTTGAAAACAATTGCAAGTTATTTTAAATGTTTTAACATTTTTTGGACTTTCTAGCTTTTTTCGACTTTTTTGAACTTTTTTTCATTTTTTTTTTGTGATTTTGTGATTTTGGATTTTTGGATTTTTCTTGGTTTTTTTTGATTTTTTTACCATTTTTCGGTTTTTTTTCGGGTTCCCGACTTTTTTGAACGCTTTTTTTTTTGTGATTTCTATTTTTCTTGGTTTTTTTTTTCATTTTTTACCATTTTTCGGGTTCCCATTTTTTTGAAATTTTTTTCTATTTTCTTTTTGTGATTTTGGTTTTTTGGATTTTTCTTGGTATTTTAACTATTTTTTCGGGTTCCCGAATTTTGTAAATGCTTTTTCAGTATTTTTTATTTATTTTATTTATTTTTTCTGATTAATTTTTTTTTTGTTGAGTTTTCCCTATTTTTTCCATTTTTTATTGGGTATTTAGGTGGGTGCCAATTATTAATTAGTTTTACAAATAATTAACCAATATTTAATTAAATTGTATAGGATGACCAATCTTTAAATAGTATTGTTTTTCAAGATATATAGGAGCGGGTATAAATGGTCCGAATTTGAGACAAAATCAAATACCATTAGTTGGTTACGGTCTAGAAAAATGGTTGAGTTGTTTAAAATCTAAATCCAATCCATATCAAATTAAATTGTATGGACGGATCCGGTCCCGACTGTGTTTACGGTTTCCAAATATTTTTTTATCAAATAAAGTAACAAATAAAAAACAAAAATAAAAATAGACTACTATGTTTGAAACAAATCATCAAAAGTTCGAACAATCGTGTCCAATCTGTCCTTAATATTTTCTAGCCAAATCCTCGCAACCTCAAATATTGCACAACTATGTTTGAAATAAATAGCAAGTACTTCCATTGTACTAAAAAAAATATATTTAGATCAGTACATCAAAGTGAAAAGGTTGGATATTTTATGTACCCCTTTAATTTACTAAACATTCATGAATTACTTGTGTTGTTACTAATTTATTACTAAGAGCATCCATAATAATTGTGTTAATTTTAACAATATTAACTTGTTAATTTTAACAATATTAACTTGTTAATTTTAACAATATTAACTTTGACACATCATCATTTAATTGCATCTTAAATGACACGTATGTAACTTAAATTTAACTTTCACATCAGTGTATTAACTTAACAAATTTATCTAATTTTAATTAAAATTAATTATCAATTGAAATCTCATTAATTAGTCATTTTGTAAACCCCATTAATATAGAAACTAAATTAGGAGTATTTGAAATATAATTCATATTTTAATTAATTGTATTTTGTCACATAATTCATTAACAACATTGTTATATTTAACAACTTTTTTAACTTATATAAAGATAACACATGATTTAACATAACTAATAGAGATAAAAAAAATGCATTGTTAACTAATACATAACTATTGTAGATGTTGTAAGAGCATTTTTAACAGTATATTTAGTTACTTATCTTCCTATTTTATACTCATATCTATCTTTAAAAAAACTCAAAATCTAGATATATTTACATTTGTTATTCACATGTGGAATGCCAATGTAGACCTCTTCAAATTTTATTTTTCACTCTCAACTGCTGTATAAAAAGGAAAACTCATTTTATTTTCTATCACTTTCTCATTTTTTCTCTCTCTACACAGACTATATTTCCCACTTGCAAACTGCTCTCTCTCCGTGTGATCTCCTTTCACTCTCCATTAGAGATAAAAAAAAGTACAATACTTTTCACATATTCTCATTCCCAACAATTCTACTAATAAGTTTTTGCAGCCCTATTATTTTATTCATCTTTTAACATTTTATTTTTATGATAAAAACCTAGATCTGCTATCTTTATTATTGTACGAATTTTTTAATTGAAAGGTTTATTTTGAAATCATAGTATCTAACTATAATAGTAAAAAATAGATTAGAATGATTGGTTGTTAATTGGAAGCACTTGTTTGGACTTGTATTTGTTATTTAAGATTATGTTCTTTTGCCAAATTGTAGAAAATCTTATGTTTGGGTAGGGAAAAAAAGCTTATTTAAAGAAAGGAAAAAGTTAAAAAAAAAAGTTTTTTTTAGATATATCAAATTTATATTGCACTGTTGTGCATTATCTAAAAATAAATGCTATACAGAGTTTAAAATTTTATAGATAGGCATATCTATAGATAAAATTATGAGAGACCGTTAAAAATGCTCTAATACATAATTTTCCCAATATTATTTCCTTGGACTTTGTGTAATTGATGCATTACGTTTACATAGTTAGTACTAAAGATATTAAGATACATAAAGTCACCATCTATGATTTCAAATTTTATTAACATATTTATTTATTTATTATTATTATTTTAACAGGAACATGTCAGTATTATTATTGATAACAATGTGTGCTATTACGAATTTCATTATCATTGGAACAAACTCCAAACAACTAAATATAACCGAAAAATACATAGTCACAAAATCTCAACTTCACCTAAATCATCTCGTTCAAGAAATTAACCGAAATCAATCTAGATCAAAAATATAATTCATCTCAATTGTCACAGTTATATATATATATAGTTGTATAAGAATTTTAGACTCAAATCTTATGCCCGTGTATTCATATCATCATTCGTTTTCTCCATAACCAATTAACATTATTTCATAATATAATATAACACTTCGGGGTTGGCAGCAAGGCTTAATTATTTCTCTTGCTTTACATAGTCGAAGCTCTAATTGTCTTGATCATCAAAAGTTCGAATAATCCGAAAATAAAAACGAAGAAGTTGATATGTGTCATGTCCATTTTGTCCTTCTTTATATTAAACATTATTTTCTAGCCAAATTCCCCAACGCAACTACAAATACACAACGACAGTTTGTTTGAAGGAAAAAAATGCAGACAATATGATAAGTCGGGCGAGTGATTAGTCAAATAAAAAATACATGACCTATTGTTTTTGCTAAATAGGTCCTTTAAATTGCACATCCACCTTTTTAAAAAAAAATTATTGTTATTAGGAAATACTGTATAAATATGAAAACTTATTTTTACTACCTAGGTTGACAAACTTATTTTTACTAGTAACAACCAAGGTAAAAAAAGTGGTGTAACGCCTAGGTGGAGTAAACCTCCTACAGGTTTTGTCAAAATAAATATAGATGCATCTTTTGTGAAAGATAACAATAGAGTTGGATGAGGACTCATTGCTCGGGAGGAGTTAGGATGAAGCATTGATTTGTGGAGTGCGTGCTTCAAAGCTAGTTCATCTCTAATGACGGAATCTATGATGCTTCGTATTGCTTGCTATCGGTTTAAGGATAAAGGTTGGAATAGGGTCATTTTCGAATCGGATTGTAAGGAGCTAGTTGATGCTTAGCCGATGAACTTGCGGGTGCAGTCGCGATACAATCTATTTTAGATGACGTTCGAGAAACTCATGGATCGTAATTGGGTATTTGTATGGGGGCGAGTACGTCTAATTCACCGGCTAATTGGTTAGCTAAATATGCTAGAGAAAATGAATGTAATGATATAACGTGACCTGATGAGTTACAATTACTTATATATGTGGTACGATTCTCATTAATATAACTCTCTTCATTTAAAAAAAAAAAAAACCTAAGGCCGTTTTAGTAGTTGGTTGGGAAAATGCATGATGGCGTTTTGCAAGGTCACTCTATTTTACTTTGTATTGTTTTATTCTTTTTTTCATTAACGTAGTCTCATCTCAAAACAAACCCAGTTGGGATTGTCTTTTCCGGAGGCATATTTTGTTATGTTTATAAGGTCATGTTTTGATTATGTTATCGCTTTATTACAGATTTTTTTAAACAAATAATTTAGAAATGAAATAAAACGTTAATTTAAAAAAAAATCGAAAAAAGATTACGAATACATATGAAAAAAGCGACAACATGACCAAAACATGACATTACAAACATTATCAAATGTACTCCCGTCTTTTTCTATTATTTTCCAATTTGATTTACTTTAAAATTCCCCATGGTTAGGCACCTATATTAATTCCTCTAAATCAATCTGGAAAGTGGAAATCACAATTATAGTACTAATGCAGTTGGCTGAACTGGTAGCATCGAGTATTTTCATCAAAAAAGTAAATGTGTTGTACATACATCGAGTTAATATGGCAAAGTTACACAAAAGACGGGGTAGTTATCGGTACATACATATATATATATATATATATATATATATATATATATATATATATATCATTGCTCTTAATATATATGATTATGAAGAAGTTGCTGGCTTATTACAACTTGATTTTTTTGGTAAAACTTTCTATTGTAATGTGTGGACTCATAAACAAGTAAAACAACTATCCATTTATCTCAACAGGTATGCCTTGTGGACTTCACCCCAATGGCTAGGTCCACCCTCCACACATTGATAACTGATCCGATCATCAACCAAAATGGTTGAACGAAAAATTAATTTTGGTGAGCAATAACCGGCCCTAATTGATGTCTCGAGGAACAAAGCGTTACACGGTGGAAATTTTCAAGGCACCCTATTGGTGTCTTAATGGACAACACTAGGCTACCTCTAGCCTCAATTTATAGGAAAACTCATGTTTGTGCAATTTTCCGAATAAGGGTGTTGACTATCTATACTATTAATATATGCAAATTGAGAAATTGATGGTTATAGCCTTATAGGAGTTACAAGATTGACATTCTCTAAATCTAAAATTTAAAAATATCTGAAATTGATAGTTGACGTGAAAATAAAACACCCACTACACTCATCTATACAAATATAACTACTATCAGAAAAGATTCATATTTTTTCCTATATCTCTTTCCACAACTTCGGAACATGTATCAATCTGTTAAATACTTATTTTCTTTGCAATCATTTTTCTTTGGTTAGATTTTTTTCTGGTAAGAATTTATATTATTTTGTTAAGGCTTTAACTTTACATCAGGTCATACGTATGAGCACACGTTTCGCGTGATCGGCTTTCACTAGTAGGGAATAATGGGGAGAGACTTCGATCAAGGTTCTGTCCAAAGTATTTTGTTAAAGTGGTTAATAGAGAGCATGCGTTTGCTTATATTGATGATCCTTGTCGCTGCAACTACCATTGATGCAAAATCTCAGAGGGGTAAGCTTATATAATTATTTTATTTCATTAATTTTTACTTGTTAGCGTTGCCAAAAAAGACCATAAACATAATACATAACTATTGGGAGAGAAAAATGTTATAAATAAAGTCATATAAAGTGATGGTACAAAGTGTTGCAATTAGTAACGTTTTCAAACTAATGTATTCCCCCACTTGGGTCAAAAAGGAGGAATTCACTTAAAAGTTAAAATCAAGTGAATTGAAAAATGTTTTAAGTCATGTACATTATAATTGACCAATTAATTCAGTATAATGTTTTATTGATAAATAGATTCAATATTTTTCTTAGAAGGAAGTAATACTAATCAATTATACTTCAAAGTTTGTAAACAGGTGATGGTCGAGCATGCTCTGATAGATGTCGATGAAGAGAAAAATCACCAAACTTATCAATCTTCCAAAAGATTGGAGCATTCGAAGAAGAGCTAAAATCCTTTTTGCCCAAAGAAGTTGAAAATACAAGAAATGAAGTTGAAAGTGGAAAAAGTTCTATTCCAAATAGGATCAAAGAGTGTACGTAATATCGTAGCCATCATACAAGTTCATGAGAGAGGAGCTTGGTTCAACTTTTCTCACTGGGGAAAAAGTCCGGTCACCGGAAGAGGGATTCAACAAGGTGTACTTCGCAATTTGTTTCGGAAAAATTAATCGATCCGATATTGGATATTGCTTGAAGGAGTGGGATGGTGCTCCTCTACCAATTTCCTATAGGCACATAAAATTATGATCTTTATTATACAGACATGTATTTTACTCATAATATTATTTGTCAAAACACTACAACAACTTAATAATTAGGAACTCTCGTATAAGATTGTAGAAAACTTTGCAAGATTCTGGTGGATGTTTTGGGTTTGAGATTTATGGGTTTTAGTTGGCTATAATACAATATTATTCCCTCTCTCTACCTAATACATATAGCTAATAATAGTATTACAACACATTATCAGCATTGCTCTCGAAGATCGAAGTACGAATTCTGGGTATTTCAGTATAAATCTTGAGTTTTATCAGGATTTTTAAAATTTTGCTATATCGACATTTATCAACGTAGCAGGAGAAAGGTACACGATTATAAAACCTTTGTTAAACCTTTGTTAAAAGAGAGTAACCATGCATAAAGAGTTTGTTACTATTGTATGATATATGATTTATACTACTATGCATATGTGAAGGATTTGTGTAACTAATCAGTAAATAGTGCAACTCCATATTATGTGCCACTTTGTATCAATAACTCAAACTTATCCCCTGCATAACGCATGTGATGTTTAACTAACATACTTAATTCTTTCTTTGTAAAATATTATTGAACCATGGGTTCAATAATTGATTTTGATTATACGTTTGATTATAGATTAATGATTTTACGATTTTACTATTCGATGATTTAATACTTTACGTTTTCCAAAAAGAGATAATGTATATTTCAGAACTTAAAATGATAGAACACTTAATAACGAAGTGAATGGTTCGAACGGAAGTCGATTCGGAGTCTGAACAAATAAATTAGTGCTAACCCACTCATGTGTCTTACAGACCAACCCGTGGGTCAAGTGGACAGAACAAAGAAGATTTTTACCAGGTACCACCCACCAGTGGGTTATACAGAACCCACCAATGGGTTAAAATTCAAGAACCAAGCAAGATTTCACCCACCAATGGGTCAGAAGACACCCACCGGTGGGTCAAAATGCAGATCATAAAAAACAGTTTTTTAGCTTTTTCAAAAAGTGGCTTTAACCATTGGATAAAAATGTTAACCATTCCAAACGGTCATGAGAGATATAATAGACATTTTTTGTTTACAAAAACTCCCAAATATCTCTCATAAACACACCAATCACACACCCAAACTCTAGAGAAATTCAATAAAAGATCAAAACAAGAAAATGCTTCATACTACATATGTTTCAGTTGTAATATTATAAATTCTTGAGTGTACTCTTATTGTAATCTTATAAACATTTCAAGAATATTTGTGTGTGAGCGATACACTTTCGATTCAAATTTTAGAGTGAAGTATAAAGTCATTTGTGAGCGAGTGATCGGGTAGAGGCTTTGTAAGCGAGCGTTGCTTAAAAGCTCTAGTTGTTTTCATTCGGGATACTCATAGAGTGAGGAGGAGCTTAATCGGTCGATTAGCTCGATAGGTTTTAATCTCGGAAAGAAGATTATAGTGAAATACTCGTTAGTGTGAATACCGAGAAGAGCACTAGGCGAGTTTGCCAAACCTCTATATATTGTGGTGTCAATCTCTTTCCATACTGTTTACTTTATGCATTACTCATTATTGCTTATTGGCTTGCTAGCATATAGTATTTCTAGCGTTTCATTGACTTTTGTCAAACGTTTAACGTTAGAATTGCGATAGTTGGGTTGTTAGTTGTATATAAATTTAATTCCGTGAAAAACGTTTAAAATTTTATTCACACCCCTCTAACATTTAGCCGCACGGGCCAACAAATATGAAAAACAATAGTTGCTAATTAAATTCATCTCAGACTCATATATGTTATGGTTTATGATGGTTTTTGAATACCCATTCGTTGATTACGTGTACTGTATAAATCATTACATGAAAAAAAAACCTATTGATATGTAATATGTATCACGTGCTGTATAATCATAAAAACATATGTGTGTGCATGTTAGTAGTGTTTCAATATACAATACACTAGCAATTTACTTGATTACATGTATAACCGAGTAAAATCTTTTCAATTAAACATCCTAAAAGCATAGTTATTCAGTATATGTATGCACTGTAAAATTGTATTTTCATTCAAACAAATCAGTAAAAGACATATAATCGGGTTGTAAATCGAAAATCATGTAATGATAAAACATGTAGTAAACTGCCGGACTAAATATGTTATATATTGAAAACAGTAAGACTGTTTTGTAACTCGCTAAAACTATTGACTGTTCATGTTAATTTGCAAAGGACCAAAATGAAACTTGTCTGAAATTATGGACTGGACATGTAATAACGCTGTAAATACAAATAAGTTTACCAAAATTACATGTATGGTCCCTGTAGTATATTACTTATATAACAACAGTATACATGTGTTATAAAAGTCAATATTCGGTCAATATACACCCAACGACATGCATGAACAATTTTTTAAAAGCCAAGAGAATAAAAATTACATGTTAATTGAATAAATTGATATGTTTCTATGTAAATTTAACCCTTTTGCATGTTAAAAATTACTATATATAGAATTAATTGGTAACCAAAAATATATTGCTTGCTTGCATGTTAAAAACTAACATGTATAAAATTACTTATATGACAATAAAACATAGATAATTGATTGATAAATCTTGTTAGCGTAATCAACATATCTTTTGATAATATCAGAGATATAAATCTCACATATGGTAGTCATATATTAAATTATTGGATTTGATCTAATTGATTTGATTTGATTTGATTTGGCATGATATAATTTTTGTGATTGATAATATTGAATTGATTTACTTTATCACCAAATCTACTGCATGGTTAGATATATATCCTGAATATATTTTATACTGTCTTGTATATATATGTGGTTATCTAGAATAGATATATCTATTATTTAAATGTCATGAATGATAGATTACGAAATATCGTATATTTTCACATTTAAGTTGAAAAAATTATGAATATTTTCCAAATAGGCTCACCTATTTGGATACGATGTATAGGAAAGATATAGGCGGATGGTTGCTATCCTAATGAGGTCGGTGTATAAGTGGCATTCGTGCCCACCACCCTCACCGTCTTTCCTAGTCGTGTTCAAATAGAGCTACCGAAAGGGGCTGAGTAAATAATAATTTTCCCGAATGTGTCTATATAGATATATATTCACCGAAATGGTGTCTCATTATCGACATGTCATTCGATCAATGATGTTGCACCATGGGTTCAATAATTGATTTTGATTATACGTTTAATTATGTATTAATGATTTTACGATTTCTCTATTTCGATGATATAATGCTTTGTCTTTTTCAAAAATAGAAAATGTATATTTCAGCTTCAGAATAATAGAGTGCTTAAAAACGAAGCCAGCAGTTCAAGCAGAACCATAATTGGACTTAAAACGAAGAAGTTACGAGCATTCGAAGTATAAGGAGAAAACTGAGAAATTGCCAAAAAAAACGACCGATCGTTTTGGACAAAACGACCGATCGTTTTGGACAAAACGACCGATCGTTTTGGACAAAACGACCGATCGTTTTTTGTCCAAAATGTTCCAGTGAGGTCGTCTGAAAAACGACCGATCGAAATGATCAAAACGACATATCGTTTTTGGTCCAAAATATTCCATTGAGTTCATGATAAAAACGACTGATCGTTTTTCAGAAAACGACCGATCGTTTTTCTGCAGAATTCGAAAATAGCTTTTTGACTTTTTGGATAAATGGGAAATTGCTTAAAACCAATGGTTAAACACATAAACCATCATGCAACGGTCATCTATGGACCAATGGTCTTTTTGCTTCTTAAAAACACACTCCAATCACCATCCAAACACAACAATTACAATCTCTCAACCTCTATCCATCAAAAAAAACCCAAAATCACCATTTTGGAGAAATAGTTCGAAAAAGAGGGAAATTGAGAAAACGATTTAAACTCAAACCAAGATCAAACATCATCAAATATCACAAATTAGCTTATTTAGAAGCAATCAAATTGTGAGTGTTGGTTTATTCTCGATAATTTTGTAAAGAGCAAATTATAAGCTCATTTGTGAGTGAGTGATCGGGTAGAGAATTTGTAAGCGAGTGTTGCTTAAAAGCTCTAGGTCTTTTCATTCGGGATACTCATAGAGTGAGGGGGAGCTTAATCGGTCGATTAGCTCGTTAGGTTGTAATCGTAGGAAGAAGATTTGAGTGAAATACTCGGTAGCTTGAATACCGAGGAGAGGACGTAGGCGAGTTTGCCGAACCTCTATATATCGTGGTGTCAATCTCTTCACTTACTATTTACTTTCCGCAACTTATATTTTTATGATTGTGCGCATGTTTAAATTTATTCATACATTATCATCGCATATTTATTATCGCAAATATATATTGAGCTAGTTGGGTTGTTAGTTGCGCTTAGAATTTTAATTCCGCAAAAACACCTAAAAACCTTATTCATCCCCCCATCTAAGGTTTAGCCGCACGGGCCAACAAATGAGAACCTCTTCACTTAAAAGCAAAACTTGTTTTTCGAACATGTCGTTTCGAAATAAAGTTTGTGCTTGTACAAATCATAAATATATAAACCCGTTGTTTTATATGATGACTAATATAGTCTTATATTTACGCATGTTTGGGTGCTTAGTCAATGTTTCAATTGAGCCGCCTACGCATTCATAATTTGGACTTCAGAAACGATGGGCCATGTATGTCGGTTATGAATCCCCGTCCATAATACGTTATTTAGAGGTCTTGACATGCGATCTCTTTACTGTTGGACATGCGGATTGTGACTTTGATGAAACACCCTTTCCGTCATTAGGGGAAGAAATGCACGTTAACATTGATGAGGAACGACGTGAATTAATGTGGCATGTACCCACTATGTCTCATTTAGATCCCCCAACTGCACATAGTGATACGGAAGTACAGAGAATTCTATGTCTTCTAAATGTTAAAAATCATATGACATATGCATTTAATGACCTAACAAATGTCACGAGATCAAATATACCTGCTGCAAATGTGTCTGTAAGGATAGACATCCCTGTGAGACCTCGTGTTCCGGTTGAACACGTTGCACTGGTTGTACGCACCGAGCAAACGACTATGCCATCGGCCATCCAGTCCACTCCCCTTCCTAAGAAAAGAGGAAGGTCGGCTGGTTCCAAGGATGTTCTGCCTCGAAAGAGGAGAAATCCTGTCGCATCCATTTTGCCACACGAGATCATTAATGATCATGGTGATTTATTTGAGGAGCGTGTTCCAGATGAAACATCAGTTACTAATCATCCCGATAACCTCAAAATATCTATCAATTATACTAGTTTAGATGATATTTTGAAGCAAAACAAGACTGTCATCGATGATGTGTTCATAACCGCAGTGACCACTGACATTATGAGCAATGATTACCTAGAACCTCGTACCATTGCTGAGTGTCAACGAAGAACGGACTGACCTCAATAGAAAGAAACAATCGAAGCTGAATTGGATTCCTTAAAGAAACAAAGGGTGTTTGGATCTGTCGCTCCAATACCGCCCAATGTTAGACCAATTAGTCATAAATGGGTTTTCGTAAGGAAGTGCTCCAATACCGCCAAATGTTTGACCAGTTGGTCATAAATGGGTTTTCGTAAAGAATCATGATGAGAATAATGAGATTGTTAGTACAAAGCTTGCCTTGTGATGCAAGGTTTCTCTCAACATCCTGGAATTCATTACGATGAGACGTATTCTCCCATAATGGACGTTATAACGTTCCACTACTTAATCAGTTTAGTAGTTTCCAAAAAAACTGAATATGCAGGTCATGGATGTGGTCACAGTGTATCTTTATGGAGATCTATACACAGAGATTTGCATGAAAGTCCCTGATGGACTTAAGTTGCCTGAATCAAGTTGTTCCCGGCCATGGAACACGTTCTCGATTATATTGAGACGATCGTTATATTGGTTGAAACAATTTAGACGGTTGTGGTATAACCGTCTAAGTAAATACTTGATCGGCTTGGGATATGTTAATAATGAACTATACCCACGCGTGTTCATAAATAAATCCACTTCAAGATACGCGATTATCGCAGTCTATGTAGATGATATGAATCCCATAGGAACTCGAAATAGTTATTTGAAACTGCTGAAATCCTGAAGAAGGAATTCGAGATAAAAGATCTTGGAAAAACACGGTATTGCCTCGGATTGCAGATCGAGCATCGTAAAGATGGAATTTTAGTCCATCAAGAAAGCTACACCCAAAAGGTGTTGAGGCGCTTTAGTCATAGTGACGCTAAGCCGTCCTCTATTCCCATGGTCGTCCGCTCTCTAGACATTAATAAGGACCCCTTCCGTCAAAAGGAGGACGATGAAGTGATATTGATCCCTAGATGTTCATGTCTGGGTGCAATAGGCGCACTATTGTACTTGGCCCAATGTACTAGACCAGACATCTCGTTTGCTGTGAATTGTTTAGCTCAACACAGCACCACGCCGCCACTGGACTGGCATAAAAGACATTTTCTGTTACCTTAGAGGTACTACAGACATGGGCTTATTCTATCCTTTTGCGTCAAGTGAATCTAGCTCCATTGATCCTCGAAATAACGCAACCCATGTCGGCTCTGATGAAGTTGGTTTCTTATCATACCCGTACAAGGGACGTTTCCAATCTGGTTATGTCTTTACCATTGGGAATACAGCGATATCCTGGAGGTCTCGTAAATAGACTCTAGTGGATACTTTGACTAACCACTCTGAGCTACTCGTGCTCTATGAGGCGACTAGACAGTGTGACTTGATTCGAGCAGTTATTGACCATATTCGAAGCACCTGTGATCTAGCTTACTATCATGATGAACCAATTGTCATTTATGAGGACAACACCGTTGTGATTGATTAAGCGAAGTATGGTTATATCAAACGTGATGCCACTAAGCATATCTCACCAAAGTTGTTCTTTACCCATGAACAACAAATGCTTCAAAATATTGAAGTGAAGCATATTGGTTCAGAGAATAACCATGCTCACTTGTTCACCAAGTCATAGCCAAAACATTCTTTTCAGAAGAACCTACGGGCGATTGGCTTACGTAGGCTGTCTAAGCTACCTTAGAGCGATATTTTATGTCGGAGTCGAAATACTCGCACCTTATTGTGTGCAAGTGAGGGGAAACATCATGTTGTATGCTTGTGTACTCTTTTTTGTCCTTAGTCCAATGTTTTTTTTCCCACTGAGTTTTCTTTGGCAATGTTTTTAACGAGACACGTTCCATGTTATACCTCACTAAAGATTGCCAAAATAAGGGAGAGTATCATGTCGTATATTTCTTACCACTGTGTACTTTTTTGTCATTCGACCAGAGGTTTTTCCCACTTGGTTTACTTTGGTAAAGTTTTGATGAGATATCTATTTTGTGGTTGATACTACTACAACCGTTGCACTCTTTTCTCTTTGATCAGAGATTTTTCCATTGGGTTTGCTCTGTCAAGGTTTTGATGAGGCACACTGTTTTTGTGGTTAGTTACTTACATAGTATTTCGACATATATCATTCGGCTATACAGTTTGTCCTGGGTACCGGTTTTATCCCACATTGGGTTTTCCGCCTATAAGGTTTTATGTGTTTAGCACTGCGAATGAACTCAATTCAGATCGACTGCATGAAGACGAAGAACTCAAGGCGTCAAAGGGAGGGTGTTGTAAAAGGTTCTAGAAGACTCTAGAAGATTCTAGTGGATATCTTGGGCTTGAGTTTTATGGGCTTTATTTGGGTCCAATTGTACTTGTAACCCTACTCCTCTATCTATTAAAGAGGGTTCGGGGTCTTGTATTTTATTCATTCATTCATACTGATTAATAATACGATACTATTCACTATATCTCTAACTCTCTCTCCCTAATACCTATAGAACAATTGTTTTTTTAGAGATAATTAAATTTTATCTCTAAATGGTAACTTTTCAGGACAAAAATAATATTTTAGACACAAAAATAAGTTTTTTATCTCCAAATAAACTTTTATGCATATAATTTGAAAAAAAAAAATTGTTGACAAAGACGATCGTATAAGGACATAAAAAGACAATTTAATTTCATCTCAAAAACTATTTGGAGACAAAATTTAATTATCTCCTTATGTTCGTATGCGATTGTCTTTGGAGACAAAAAAAATTCAAATTATGTGTCTAAAAGTTAGATTTGGGGACAAAAAAATTATTTTTTTGTCTAAAAGATTATTATTATTTTTGTACCAAAAAGTTATCATTTGTAGACAAAATTTGATTGTCTATAACAATATTGTCTCTAATTTTTAAGTTTGTTGTATTGAAGGTTATACTGACACGCTTTTTAAAAATGTTGATTGTCACAAATTTATAAAGTAGTTTTTCTAGGGGGTGAAAAGGCCATCTCAAGCGAAAAAATACATTTAGTATATTGTACTACATGTTTTTAACGATTTAGATATCATACTACCAAAATTAACAATTGACGTACTGAACTATCATAATGTTCACAATTCAGGTACCACCGTTAAATTAGTTGAATGTAAGTTAGTTTCAATTTTCATTTTGGTCTTATTTTTTGTAAGTTGTATAAATCTAACACTTAATTTTTTGAAATGTCTCATTTTAGTATAAATTCAAAAATTTAAAAATATATAATTACATCATATATATATATATATATATATATATATATATATATATATATGTTATATTAATGTATGTATAAATATATATATATAATATAATGCATGTATACATATTATCGCAAATAATGTAAATTCTAGATGATGTTTGTATATAAAAATAAATTATAAATACTTAACAAATATATTCTATTTACAAAAATTGAATACTTTTTTGAAAAAAATAACAATTTTCTTGTTGTTTTTTTATGAAAACATTCAAATAATGATGTGGCCTCAAATAATTTTTGCTCGAATGTCATAAATCTAAAACTTACTTTATTTTCGTTTTAGAGAAAGTGTAAAAAAAAAATTATAATTTTTTTTATTTTAGAAAAAAAAAAATCAAAGAAAATCTAGTCAAATAATATGTTTTTTAAACTGGCATACTTATTATGTATGTATATGTATGTATTTTAGTAGAAATATTATAAATTGTAATGTTTCGAAAAGACATGATTAAATTTATACAAATTATAAACAATATGACCAAAATGAAAAGTGAAATTAAATTTCATCTAACTAAATTAACGTCAGTACCTGAATTGTGAATATTATGATAGTTCAGTACGTCAATTGTTAACTTTGTTAGTCTAATACCTAAATTATTAAAAAGCACAAATCGTGGAGATTTACATTAGGCAAATATTGATTTGAAGCATTTTTATAAAAAATATCTAAATTGATATATAAATTGATGTTATATAACCTCTGTATATATATTCTCTTGGTGCATATTTCCACTGATAGATCATAAAAATTGAACCCGGATATATCTATTCGGATACTAATCGATCCACCCATTATTTGCGGGTATCCAAGGCTAAAACCCAAAATC
This sequence comes from Primula veris, assembly GCA_963682055.1. NCBI lineage: Eukaryota > Viridiplantae > Streptophyta > Magnoliopsida > Ericales > Primulaceae > Primula > Primula veris. The sequence goes on from OY821740.1 coordinate 19,549,460, forward strand.
CCATGGTCTAATAGAGCTTTCTTAACAGGCCATTATCTATAAGGGTCCAGCCCAATAGTAAAGACCCACAGTGAAAAAGTCCATGTGGCTATTGAGATAACGACACTTGTCAACATCCCATAAGACATAATTGTGTATAAATAGCCAGTTACCCCCTAAAAGGAGGACCAGAAAATCTATCTAAAAAATATAGAGAGAAGGAGATAAAAGAGAAAAACTTGTCAGAACTTGTCACATTCAAAAGCATACCGAGCAAGATACAAGGCCGAACACCGAGATCGAAGGAAGATCAAGATCATCAGAGCAAGTTGTAATACCGAGCATAGATATAAATAGAAAATTGTATTCCGAGCAACTATATCACCGAGCTTAATAAAAATTAAAGAATGATTCATTATTTATTATATTTTTATATATTATATTGTTGTTGAAAAGTCTAACCCCATCAACCAAATTTATGGCTTTATCATCCACTGTATTCTTTTTATTGAAGTTAACCGACTTTTATAAGAATACAGTTAGTTAGTGGTAAAGGAGTTTACCGAGTATTGTTATAATTAAACCGGGGACTGATATGATAGTGAAAGTTAAAGAAATACCAAAATTAGGAAAACGTAATACAGTAAAACCTCCTATAGGAATACTTTGTATATGAATAAACTTTCTACAGTAATAAAAAATTTATGTCCCAACTCGGTCCAGTTTAAAGTAGGAATAAACTCTCTATTATCATATTTCGTAGTTTTTTATGGTCCCGTTAGTTATAAATTCACCTCCTTATATGAATAAAATACATTTCATTATAAAAATATATATATCTAGTTACAGTAAATTTATGATGATATAAAATAATTATGTAAGGTTGTTTGCGATGATGACTTAATTTTTTGGGTTCTTTTCTCAACCTCTGGTGTCATTGTTGCTAAAAATTAAAAGAAATATAACTCAAAGTGATTGATATGTTTATTTTAATATAGCTAATATTTATACATGTAAAAAGCTATATGAAAGATTGTATTTAACTTTACAAATTTCAAAATACATGTATTTGTTTTCAAAATACATGTATTTGTTTAACTAAATTTTTGATAGATTCATTTGTTTGTTTTAACTTATAATGAACCATTTATATGTATCTAATATTATGTAAATACATATATTTTTTATTTTTTAATATGTTAACTTTATATAGGAATAACCTATATATAGTAATTTGTAAGAATTGGTACTCATAATATGACTGTATAGAGGTTTTATTGTACGTATTTTTTGTTTAAGAATTGGTAACTATTAACATATCAAATTTTACTGCAAAAAGTAATAAAAAAACAATATCATTAATAGGCATTTGGTCATACTATTGTTCTTTTCATGTATTTGGAAAAAAAATCGATTTTTATTCTTCAATCAACGTTTTATTTTATTTCTAAATTGTTTGTTCAAAAAATCTGTAAAATTTTAACTTTTTATATGTTTTGGGTATTTATTGTTTGTTTTTGGCAATTCATAGAGTAGTAATCTTAATAAATATCCAAAAAATAATATAAAAAGTTAAAATTTACAGTTTTTTTTAACAAACACTTTAAAAATAAAATAAAATGTTGATTTAAAAAAAATAAAAATAATTTACTAATACATATAAAAAAAAGTAAGAAAATGACCAAAACATGACCTTATAAACAGGCCAAATATGCACCCGATATTTGTAGCTAATTTCAAAGAAGATTTTCACTTTGTATATTGGATAATTAAGTCTCAAATTTTAAATGAACATTTAGTCCTGCAATATCTCCAAGCATGCAATTATCCTAACAATTTTTTTTTACATTTCGCAAATGTTTGGACTAATGGGAAAATGACCGACCACCTATTAGAAAACTTTTCACGCTTGCCAGTTGCCCCTTTCATTTTTAACCTCTCATCAATAACAACCTTCTCCATATATATCTCCAAACCACATTCTAACCCTCCCCGTATACATACCGTGTATCTTCAAACTCATCCTGAATAACAAGAAAATATTGTTTCAAAAAATAAATAAACAAGATAATAGTAGATATTCTAAAGGAGAAAATTTAAAATGGTTTCTACGAGAAATTTTGCCGTCCTCGTGGCCATTATGTTCATAGCTATGGCGTATACCGCTTTCAGTCAAGAAAAAAATGTCGATGAATGTAATAAAGAATGTATGCCTACGTGTCTTAAGGTCGAGGATGCAACAGTTTCCGTATGTGAGAAAGTATGTACAGACTTTTGCAAAGAGCAAGGCCACCAAGGTATTGTTTTTGCTCATATTCATGTAAATTTCCCTTCTTTGTATTCATGTTAATTTGTACTTCTCCCTCACTGCTTGTGTTCTAAAATGAAAGAAACATATCTTTTAACGTTATTGTCTATATGTGAGTGTTACTAATTTACTATCTACTAATAGTTTGTCAAGAAATGTAGGAAGACGAAGCAATTGCTTAGAAAAAGGTTACATTGTCTCGTAGGGGGGTCCGTTTCGAGTAAAAATTAGAAGAAGATTTTAGAAAAAATAACGATTCGTATACAAGAAAATTTCTATTCCTTACATAATTGTATTGTTTTTATTGATGTATCTTTTTATCCTTTTCATTTTTCAACTTACAGGTACCACGGAGCAAATACGGAGCAGTACAACCAAGTTTGATACCGATCGCTTCATGCAAAAGACCAGAGAATATCTGGCAATCCGAAAAAAGGCGAGGGAGGTTAAGGGAAACAAAAAACCACGAAAACATATTAATGGAATTTGATTATATACTAAGTTATAACATTTGGTGAGGGGTTAACTTGCAGCGGCGGAGTTAAAATCAATAAATGTGCAATATGAGAGTGGGGTTAAATTGATATTTTCATAATATAAATAAAAAATTTCATTGTAAAAATTTATTCATTTTAAATGGGAGGCATGTTAGCTCTCACTTTACTCGACAACTGCTCTTTATACGTAGTTGATAAGTTTTTAGACTAATTATTAGAAGTTTATAGTTTTGATTTTCACATCGAAGGGCGCATTTAGGGGGGGCCATGGGAGGCCATCGCGACTCCGAAAATTTTAAAAACGGTTTTTTTATAGGTAAAATTTTAAAAAATTAGGTTATATATATTAATAGCCCCATATAAGATATATAATCATGCCTAGCTCATATGTTAATTCTATCTAAAATTTAATAATAGATCATTGGTCCAATTCTTTACCATCATAATTTTTTTTTTATTTCTTTCATGTTCATTTAGTTATACATGAGTAACACTTTATTACTCATTATTTTCAATAACATTCCTATATTTCTATCTTTCTTTTTAAAATCTACAAATACTTTTCGAATATTTCATTTTGATGTTAGCAAAAAAAAAAATTATAATTTTAAATTTACTGTGTTTTTTACAATTGTCAACTCGTTTTTTTTACCCTTCAGAATAGACTTTTAAACTCAGTTTTCGATTATTTTAAACGCTATTTTTAAAAAAAATTATAGTAGCAATTTTTTTTCTACAGCCCCCTAGCGATATCATTATAGTTCCGTCCCGCCCCTGTTCACATCCAATCTAATGTTCTGGAATCTTGAGTCTGGACTGGGTTCTTTTAGCTTTTTTTCGGGTGGAAACTCCATTTTTATTTATTATCTCTTAAAGGACAAGGGATGTTGAAAGATATATTGCTGTGTGCATGGGTCTTCTGTTCGAACTGTAAATCAGGAGATTAAAGAGATTGGGGTCAAAAATATTTAGAATGACACATGCATGTATTTTATTCAAATATATAGCAGAGAATAGATTTGGCCTACACATGATTTGGTGAATTTGATAATGTCTGCAAACGTTCTTTTGTTGTATTTGTATCATGTATATATGCCCTGAAATATATAATGTAGTAGTGAAATTTAAGTCGATATACGTACAATGACCAATTTTTTTATAGGTTTTCATTTTTAAGCAACAAGGTAAGCATTTCTCAATTGATATCATCATCCAGTAGCTGCTCCTTGCAATGGACACTTACTGAGTCTATTTTTATGCTCAGTGTACTCGCTTATTTATCATATTTTCTATGATTTACGTAAAAGGTAATGATATGCCAACAACTCTCACAGTCCTTCAAACGCTCACTGTGAGAGCAGTATAATAAACAAAATGACAGAACAATACAAGGTTGAGTTTTTGTATTCAATGTGTTCATAATTACTCTTAACAGAAATAGCCAAAAGCGTGCGGTTTAGCCAACGAATTCAAGTAGCATTACTCTTTTATACTGGCTAGCTCCATTCCAATTTGATAGTCGAGTGCAATTTTGACATACCAATAATAGTATATAAATTTAAAAAAAGGAAATTTTCAAAATTTAAGAATGTAGTTTAACAAGTAAACTATGTTACAAACTTTTGGAATATTCATTTTGACATTGTAGTTATAACTTTTTTTTCAAACTAAACCACGTATTTTCATAATGCACAATTAAATCGGAGAGGAAGTATCTAAAATTTGATTTGAAAATATAAGAATCGAACCTAATTAAGTTCTTCGGATTGCTCTGAATATGTAACGAGTACTATTTTATGGCTAATACACGTATCAATATATATATTCTTGAATTAGTAGTTTCCTTGGTCAATGCGTATATAACGGTACAAAATTTCTTTAAAAGTCATAAGGATGTTTTAACCGGGGCCGACAAGATATAGGAGGTGTAATCAATACGATTCTAGTGAATCTTTCAGGATAATTTTTCTTTTAATATATATAAAAAAATTATATACGTTAATATATGATAGTAAAAAAAAATTACAAGTGAAGGGTACAATTCTTTTTATATTAATGATTTTTTTTAGTGAGTTAATTTTCGATGAATCTACTATTGATATATTTTATATCGAAATTTCATACTTAAACAACAATGAAAAAAAGACCTCAAATTCTTTCCGCACCTAGTAACAAAAATATTAAGACCGACCATGGTTTTAACCTATAACAATGAACTCATCTTACGTCAAATTAATGGAGAAATTATTTAGTCATCTTGGAGGATCATCTACACTATTTATAACGATATGTTTATAATTTGCATATTACACATTCAGCGCAGACAAGTATAATTAAGGAAAAATAACCAATAAGCTACATTTTTTGAATTAAATACTCAAAAGGTCACATATAAAATCATTATCCTCGTTTAGTCACAAATTATGAAAAATATAAATAGCACTAAAAATCTAATTTTGAAGATGTGTTAACTTTCTCTCCCAAACTATCTTTCTCTCTAACAAACCACAGTCTCCACCGCCCTTCTTCCCTTCACCGAAATTCCGCCCTCCTGTTGGAGATCTTCCCCTCCAGTAGGAGCCATGTTACCTTGCTGGATCCAGGTGTGTGTGTGCGGTGTACATACATATATATGTATATATATACATACATATATGTATATATATAGGAGTATATATATATATATATATATATATATATATATATGCTAGTTTGGTGGATGGGCGAAGGTCCGGTGGGGTTGGCGGAGCTCCGACGGGAGGACGAAGATCTGGAGGAGGGGTGAATATCGGGACCAACTCCATCATCACTATCGTCATTATATATACAAATCTGGATATATATACACCGGTATGCGTTAATATTTATGTATATCGGACGATTATGTGATCTTACAAAAATGTTTTTGCTTTATATTTGTGAAATAACTTCACTATGTGATATTCTTTTATTTGTTTGGCTACAAGTGCAAAAGAATTAGGTTTGATTGCACAATTGTTTGGTTTTGAAATGCAATTAGAATCATATAATTTAGGAACACTAATTAAATGATGGACAAGAATCCCCAATTTTTTTTTAAAAAAAACTGGACGTTCTATATATAAAATTCGAAAATGCAACATGAAGCGTGTGTTATTTTTTCACCAATGGTCCTGCACTTTTTATAAACTTTTATCAACATTTATTTAAATTTTATACATTTTTATGTATATTTTATAAACTTTTTATGCACTTTTATAAACCTTTTATGCATTTTTATCAACCCATATGTAATTTTTATTTACCTTCCATGCACCTTTAATCGACCCATATGCACCTTCTATAAACCTTTTATTCATCTTTTATAAACTTTTTGTACACCTTTTATGCACTTTTTATGCACCTTTTATACACATTTTATCGACCTGTATGCACTTTTATGCCTATTTTATGAACTTTTTATGCACCTTTTATGCACTTTTATCGACCCGTATGCACTTTTATGTATTTTTATCGACCCGTATGTATTTTTTATATATTTTTTACACACCTTTTTTCCATTTTTATGCACTTTTTATGCCCCTTAATTTTATCGAGCCGTTTGTATTTTTTATGCACTATTTATGCACTATTATGCAATTTCTATACATATTTTATACATTTTTATGGATCTGTATGCACTTTTAATTGACCAATATGTATTTTTTTATGCAATTTTATATTGAGACGGGTATACATTTTTTATGTAATTTTTATGCACCTCTATTGACTCACATGTACTTTTTATTGACCCATATTCATTTTTTACAGACCCGTTTGAATTTTTTAAATTTTGATTTTTTTTGAATTTTTCTTGGTTTTTTGTGAAATTTTTTCCTTTTTTTGGTGGGAAAAACTTTTTTTTTTGAAAAAAGTATTTTTTTTTTATGAATGTTTTTTTTGTGAAAGAAGCTAATTTTTTGTGTGAAAAAAGTAAGTTTTTTATTTTTTGCATTTTTTTATAATTTTCTAATTTTGTTATTTTAAAAATATTGTTATTTTTTTCATATGTATTTTTTTTTTATAGATTTTTAGGGAGATAAATGATAATTCATAGGTTATGATAATAGCAACTTTGTAAATTGGTTGAATTTAAAAAAAAATATGACTTATTAAGGATAGAAACATTGTGCTGTGACCTTTTGAGGATAAATTATCAAAATTGTAACTAACAGGGAATTACTCCTATAATTAGTAATAATAAATATGTGGTTATCAATGAGGGGAGGACTCCTCAAAATGGACTAAATAATTTCTCTTATAGATAATGTCAGATTTACATAAAAAATAAGTTTTAAAAATAAATTATGAGAGGCCTTAAATCATCAATTCTTAATAAATTTTAGTAAAAATATATTGTAAAGATATTAACTAAATTACAATTATTGAGTTATATATAAGGAAAAATAGTAATTTAGTACATATTTAGAAACTTATTTTAAAAAAAAACCCGATTGTTTTGAACTTAATGATTCTTTTATAAAAACGTACATATTTTGTGAACTTATTTACAAATAGGTAAATGTGTTATTAAAAAATTCAAAAAACTCGAAAAAATATTTAAAAATTAAAAACCAAACTTTTAAAAAATATATTTTTTATACACAAAATATGTGTGATTCTGTCTAATCCTGTTTAATACTGTATGTCTAATATTATCCAATCCTGTCCAATTTTTTATGTATAATATTATCTAATAATGTACAATCATTTATAATCTTGCTAGATATTATGTATAAATTGTCTATTTTTTTATTTTATTTTATGACATATGTTATATAATTGTAAATAATTATATGTATCTAATAATAAAAAGAATACACATATATGAGTTTTTTTAATTAAGTTGATTTGTATGTATATATTCCTCTTTCTCCCTTCAAAGTCGACAACCTATAATTTTAGACGTTGACGGTAATTAGTGTAGAAAAAGTAACGCCTTGTTTCTTGGTCTTCCCCACTAGGCCACTATTTTATATTAGAAAAAAAGTATATACAGATTAAAAGTAAGTTGAGATACTGGATATCTATCTTTATTTCAGCATTTCTATCAATCGTTACACTTGGTCATTTGCCATCCAATATTTTCAATGTCACATTGGCATATCCAATAACAAAAAAAAACTAGCTTAGAGCAAGTTTTAGCACTGGGTTTCGCCTAAAGCAATCAATCCATATATAAACATGTATTCAAGAATCAAGACCTTTGACGTAAAACATCATCGTGGGGCTAACGAGACGCTATAATCAATAAGTCGGCCAATACTCTCAGCCCATATCTTCGAATCCAAGTATAGCCTCGATATCCGGCCCACAACCCTTCCCATATCGGGCCTCTTATCCGGATCCTCCTCCAAGCAATCTAACCCTACTTGGACCATCCTCTCAACCACCTCAACCGGATACGAATCCTTAAGCCGCTTATCTATCCACCTCCTCACACACATCCCACCCCCCTCCACTGCCTCCCTCGCAGTCTCCACAATAGATATCCGTTTAAATTCTCCGCTAGCATCCTCAGTTTTGTACTTTAAGGGCTCCTTGCCAGATAGTATCTCAAAAAGCACCACCCCAAAAGCATACACGTCTGATTTCTGCGTTGGTGTCCCTGACAATTGGAACTCCGGTGACATGTACCCTCTCGTCCCTTCAAACTGGTCCGACCCAGCCACCAACTCGCCACAGAGCTCAGCAGTCCCGAAATGGCATATCTTTGCGTGAAGTCCTGGTTCCGTCACGACGACGCTTGAGCTCTTGATATGGTTGTGCACGAACGCCAAGCTGACGCCCGTGTTATTGTGTATGTAGTCTAGCCCGTGCGCCAGATCACTCACGATCTGGACACGAGACATCCAGCTGGACAGTACTGAGAAGTTCGAGTTTCTTGAACTTCTCAGGCAGTCAGCTAAGGTTGCCCCATGGACAAAATCATACACGAGGTATATGTAGTTTCCGGAGAGGGAAGCACCACGCAGCCTGATCAGGCTGGCGTGGTGGCTTCTGCACACCGAGGAAAGCCGGTAGCATATCTCCTCTGTGTGGACCCTCCTCCTAAGCTTCCTCTGGACGACGGCCACGTTGTGACCGCGTACCACGCACCGCCAGGTGGCGGAGGAGGCAGAGGAGGAAACCTTCTTTGCGAGGAAGTTGTTTGTGGCTGTGCGAATCTCTGATATGTCGTAGATGTGGGTGTTCTCAGGGAGGGTTTCACGAGCGCTAGAGAGGGAGGCGACGCTAGAGGCGGAGGACTGCCACGTGTAGTTTGAGCTGCCGGTGAAGTTGTTGCCACTGGTGGAAGGGTCGCCAGATTGCGGGGGATTGGGTATTGCTTTTGGCTGTGATGTGGCAGTTTTCGGGGTGATAGCTGCGGTGCTTGACTTGGTTCGGCACATCATCAGAGAGAAATAAGATGTTTGCGCGGTGTCAAGCTAACGTGCGCTGGGGATGGAGGGAAAGTGGGGAGTTTGATTGATTATATATTTTCTTTGTATGGTTTGTGGAATATTGGCATTTCATGTTTAATTTAAAGAGGAGACTTGGCTGGTGTTCACATGTCACAACTGGTTGAATTGCAATATTGGTTCTCTTAATTAGTAAAAAGTTATATTTAGGTCCTTGTTAATTTCATTTTAAATATTGGTAATTTTCAATGATTAAAGTCTTAAGGATTTTGTTCATATGTCTGAAAGGGGTGATAAGATTAGTATATCTCAAATGACATTTCTCAAGTACGCTAGCTACGTTAGAATGGTTGTAGTAGTAAATGAAAGTGATGCAGAATTGTACATCTAATTCCTGACCTAACTTCATTTTATAGTAATTTTATTAGTGTCAATAAACAAGTGAAATATTCTTATCATCTACGGGTTTTACGTTGTGGTGTGGTTCAAGAAACTATTGATCAAAACATCTTGAGTCTCCACACGGTCGACCACTAACAACGGTGTATTTTGATTAATTATATCAATATTTGAAAGCTGATATATATTACTTTTTATTTAGAAGTTTGAAAAAGGTGCACATGGTCATTCTATGTGTTGTTAAGGTACTGTAATGTGTTGTACATGGGTTGGAATTTAATAATGTTAGAATTGTGTTGTTAAGTGAGAAATTATTTAGTACTTCAAGAGTCATCTTCTATGTTATTTTATAAGTATGCACTTAATAGATTATTGTGATACCCGGTGAATATGTGGTTATAATATGCGTTTGAGGAATACTCTGAACCGGACCAAATAATTTATCATTGTTAAGGTACTGTTACACTGGTACTATTAGGGAGTGACCGCTAAATTACAATGACATGCCCAAAAATCACTGGAAAACTCTCTTATATATCCTTTCTTCCCATTTCAGTTCTCTCTCTTATGTAATTATTTTCTTCTATGACCTTTAATGTTGAAAAATGCTATTACTCTCCAAATTAATTGGTAGTGAAATTTTGATTCAATCTAATTTTCTTTTAAGCAAATCAATTTAAACCCAGTAACTTAAACTTTAATTTTTCAAACAAACCCAATTATTCTCTTTTAATATTGTGAACGTCTCACTCCAGCTAATTTACTTACCTTCATAAATTTAATAATCTTATGTATATAAGAGAGTCATTGCAAATCGAAAGTCTGAATTTTGCTACACAAAAAAACCTAATTTCTGAAATCAAATGCAATTTTTTTTAAAAAGAAAATCTGATTTAGATTGTTCCTATTTTCTACGGTATAGAATAGTAGAAATAAGTATGTACCAAAAAAAGAAAAACATAGAAACATATAAGCTCCAAATGTTTGAAACGATGAAGAAGGTAGAAATGGTTATAAGGTTTTATTTTTATTTTGAAAGGATTGTAAGATAGATGGAGTAGTATTTGAATAGAATAAATGTGCAAATTTGTTGACAACTGTTATTCAGCCGTATGTAACAGTACATTTTCAACTTTATTAAATTTCAACCCTTGTACGTATGTGTAATACAAGATTAGTATATAGTACTAATTTCAAAGAGACTACCTTTTTCTCATATAAAGTTGGGTGACTTTTCGTCAAAGATGTACCAAAATTCTAACTTTTAAAAAGTTGGAATCATTATTGCGTTAACAATGAGTACACTGACCTAATAGAACCTTTGTTTTGAATTTTTGGGCCGTTGCTATTATTAAACCTTGTCGTAAAAGGTTTTGATGCGTAAATTCTGTTATGTTATAATATCTACAATAGTTGTATTATCTTTTCTGTTATGTTATAATATCTACATTTTTTTCCGTTTAAGAGATAATAACAATTTGTGTTAATAGTTGTTAAATATAACAATGTTTTTAATGTTTGTAATTGATGATGTGGCAATCACTATACAAAAAGTAATTAATTGTTAATCTAATATATGTGTTTCATGTTAATAACTACTTCTATTTTAGTAGGGGTTACAAAATCACTAATCAATGAACTTTAAATTAATAATTAGTTTTAATTTAAATTAGATAAATTTGTTAAGTTAATTAAAACACTAATTTGAATGTTAAATTTAAATTACACATATATTATTTAATATGTAATTAAATGATGATGCGTTAAAATTAACACAATATTAGTATTATGGATGTTTTTGTTGAATAATTTGAGAGGCCTACGTATTGGAATTTGATTGTGATAGTTGACTTGGTTTTAGGTTAGGAAGTTGACTATTCTGGAAGCAAGTTTTTAATAAGTAATAAGTGGCTATCACAAAGTTTATGTGCAATAGTTTTGTCAAATAATACTTAAAATACTAATTTGCAATGCATATGCGGTTAATAAAATAAGAGACCGTAGAAGGGATTCTAGTAATTGATAGTCTAGTCTCATGCCATAAACTATTTAGTCAATTTATTCTCTCGTATGCAAATTATTAAGCTTATTAAGTACTAGTTCATATGCAATACGCTATAACAGAAACGAAATAACGAATGACAATCTGGACATGATTTAGGATGGTTTCTTCATTTGGTTCATTTGAATTAATTACCACATGATCTTATGAAGATTTATATTCATTTCGAAAATTATAATAAGGCTAGAATATACTCTTTGTGAGTTCTGTCAACTTAAATTTGTTTAACGAACAATCGGCAAAAAAGACGTTACGCGGTCTTAATTAATTGCTAGGGTATATTTAATATTTATATGGATGATGATATTGATGACGCGACCTCCAAAGTCAATTAAATGGAGATCGGCTGCGGTGGTTAAAAAAAACTTATATATTATTGGACGTTTCATCATTTAAAAAATGAAATCAGACATTAGTGACGTAAGTAATTGGTGGATTTACTAAGAAAGAATTATAGATTAATTGGTACATAAAAATATAATTAATTTTCAAAAACCAATTTTTAACTCTTATTTAAGATTTGGTACATATCAACATAGTATCAAAGTTAAAAACAAATTATCAAAAGAAGTAGCATCATATATCATATATCATATATACATACCTCAGTTTTAAAAAAATTAGCCATGACTTTTTGATAATTAAATCTGTAAAAAGCACAACATTCTCATATCCTTCCATTACAACATGTAATCTATGACTACGAGTTATTACTTCTTAGTCAATGAATAAATTTCAAAATGATAATACATACTATGTTGATATATATATTAATGGTAAAATAATTAGCGCTTAATTCAATAACATTGTAGCAATATAATCAATTACTAACTAAGTAGTTGCTAAATTTAGCGACAATAACTTTAACAACAATCATTCTTATATTAATTGCTATATTCTTGTAATAATGTTACTTTTAACCTGATATAATCTTTCTAGAAGCGGGAAGCAAAAAAAATCAAAGGCGCTTTTTAAAATAGAAATAAGTTTTGCAATAAGTATCATTTCAATTTCTCTTCCTTTTGGATAATTTTTTACAATCATTGGCTTTCTAGGTTAAGTTAAATGACTGTTTAGACTGTCAATATATAATTAGAATGGTTTCTCTTTCCGTGTGAATTTCTAGCTTAAGCCTTAAGGCACTAGTTTTGTGTCATTATTGTGTCATGATGAAAACAAAATAATCACGACAAGAGTATATAAGGCCTTGCTTGATTGCAGGACAATTTTTTGATGGAATTAGAAATGCATCATGATAAGTGTGGGACTAGCAAAATACCACATGACATGCATGTCGACTAAATAATTTGAACGGACACTAGGAATGCAGCTGTTTCGTATTTGAGTTAAATATCGGCATACGAGATTAGTGCTACTGATGTTCAAATTTTGTCTCGTTTTTTCACTTTTCACTTTTCCATTAAAATTATAATTAAATTGTTTCACATATGATAAAGCAACTTCATGAAATGGAAGACCTAATGTAGAAAAACTAAATCTTTGGAAAAATGTAATGCGAAATTTGGATGAACTTTACTTTAAGAAGCAATGCTACAATAAATTAAAAATAAATTAGTTTTGTATAATGTTAGTATTTGTAATAGATGAAAAAATGTTCAAATTAACGTAAGAAATAAAAGAGGGTAACCTGTTTATACAGTCGCTCAAATCTTAATACAGTCCGAGATTCGTAATTTCGAAAACAAATTCGTAATTATGAAATCAAACTCGTACTTCACATGTACGGGGCTTGACTTTTTTCATTCTGTTGGGGTCCCATTTTGTGCAGTCAATGTGTTTGACTGCACATTGTACCGTTAATTCGTGAACCGTTTGATCACTTTATATTATATCTGAACTGTAGGATCTAAAATCTTATTAAATAAAAACCTTAAATTACTATTCTACCATTAAATCTAACGGTTTAAATTTAAAGTAAATGATCCAACGGTTCTCTATTTAACGGTAAAACGTGCCGTTCAACAGTGAACGACACAAAAGAAAAACTCATTTTGTTGACTTTTTTCCAATTTTAATGTTTCTTTGTGAATAAAATTAAAAAAAAAAAACAAATATAATGAATTATTGAATTGTATCTAGCTAGTTAAGGTTAATCTCATATTATTTATACAAGACAACAACCAACTAATTAGAATTATAATGCAAAACAAACGTGTAAGCAATAAAACAAAACAATGGGCAACTATGTGGCCTCTTCTTAGACTTTCCTTTGAACCTATAATTGTAATTAGTTGGTTCTTTTCTTTTACGAGCAGGGTCATTTTCAGAGTTTTAGGGGTTGTATGTCACCATAATTATTATGGGGTTTTTTTTTCCTACTATAAACTAGCTTAGTTATTCTGATTAAATATTTCGCCATTCACCAGCAATGATAAGCATGCAAAAACAAGAAGACAATAATAACACATACAAGTTTATAAAAACTTCGCTATAAAAACCGAAAAACAACATTCACAATAAAAAACGGAAAAAAACATGCTAAAAAAAAAGTAGCCCTTTTCTATAAAAGACAAATCTTTTAAAAAATAAAAATAAATAGCAGGTACTTTTATGATTCATTTAGTATATGTGGCAAAAAAAAAAAACCTTATCTGAAACTATAGGATTTTGAAGTTTTAAAAGCATGTGGCTAAACCCCAAAAAAACTCATATTACAAGAATAATATATATTTTGTAATAAATGATCAAATTTGTTACTTTTTAAATAAATAAGACCTTTTTCTAATATATTTAATATATAGGACCGAAGAAAAGTTCATTAAAAACTATGAGGCTTTTCAATGTAATAAAATATGAGATAAAAAACAAAAAAGTCAGACGCGAGATTCAATCTTATAACGTTTACAAACTGAAAGATTTTATGCTTTTCTGTTTAACCACTCGGACAAGTACAATTATTTTGCTATAAATGAACTGTAAAATATATAATATTATTTTAGCAAATTTGGGGCTCTAAATACGTAAGTTTTTTGGGAGGCTCGAGGCCCATGTTTCTTGGGCCTTAGCCCAAAACCGGTCCTGTTTGCGAGTATAAAGTACATTAGAAACCAAAAGATTGCAGATACTTGGGGGCATTTGTGTTACATTCAATTCAACACAGAAGCTCACTGTAAAGGAGGAACGCTCAACCTTAACTAGATACAATTCAATAATTCATTATATTTGTATTTTAATTCTATTCACAAAGGAACATAAAAATTGGAAAAAAGTAAATAAAATGAAAAAAGTCAAGCCTCATACTTGGAAAGTACGAGTTTGATTTTAGAATTACGAGTTTGTTTTTAAAATTATGAATTTCGGACTGTATTAAGATTTGAGCGACTGTATAACTACGCTACCATAAAATAGGGAAATAAAAAGCGTCTTTTTGTGGTAAGTCGCAAATTCGCATATATAGAAAGTCGGCTATGTAATTTCAAAATGCAGTGACTATCGTTCTTTTCTTAAGTTGGAGAGAGCAAATAAATAGAGCATTCTACAAAAATTTGGAGCTCATAATTAATATCAAGAACATGTATATATGTTCTTGAACAAGAGTCTTAATTTGAGTGGCCAATCTATGATTTTGAGTATGGAGAGAGAAATTATATGTAAAAAATTTGTCAAAATGCAACAATTTATATAAATACATAATGTTGGGAATCTCACGCATCTCAGTCAAGTTAAATTGCATCAAGAGTCATTAAACCACCAAAATACAATAACAATACGTGAGTTTATAAGATTCTATATATATTTGTGAATTAATTTTTTGAAATAAAGTAAAATATTTAACATTAAGAAAACTCATTAACCAATTAGATTTACTATTATATTTTATTTTTAAATCACGTAATATTTGAAGTTTTTAAGAGAAGAAAACTAAAGTCAACAAATTTAAAAACAATGCAAAAAAGGAATTCTAGAGATGTAACAAAATCTAACAAGTAATAAAAGTAACAAGTAATTTTTATTTTTCAACTAAAAAAATGTATAAATAATAACATTGAACCGAAACTCATAATTAAAAGAGAAATTATTTGAATTGGACACAAGATTTAAAATTGTGACCTATTGTCAAGTAAAGAGGTAGATTTCCACTACAGTCAAAAGTAAGTATGAATCAATGTGTATTAAATTTTATATATTATCCAAAAAAATTATAAAAAAATCTTCAAAATTAATTAAAAAATATATTTTGTAATATATTTTTCTCGGTTCAGTGGGCACTTTCCCACCCTTGCCCATGCATAGATTCGCCCCTGTAGTATTTCATATCATTTCGTTACTTAAATAATAAACAACTTGATTAAACATAATCAATAGTTCAAATTGCTACTCTTGCAGAAAATAATCACACACGTTGTCATTTTTCCATAGTAATTTTTTTTTCCTATTAAAATCGTAGGATGGTCAAAGGAGAATGGACTTTCTTATATCATCGGTGATCTTTCGAAGACTGTCGTGTTATTAAATGAGTTTTGAGTCATACTCTCACTAGTTTTCATGCTTATATGGTCATATAAGGGACACTTCTATATAAAATCCTTGTGAGACACGAATAAACATGTGAGACACGAATAAACATACATACAAATAGATAGGGGAAAAAAACATACATCTCTTGCACACCGATAAACATCACATATAAGTATTGGGCTGTAAGTTGTAACCCATATTATATTTCTCTCGTTTTCAAGATTCATATCGGTTTTATATCACTCTTTCACACAAATTTTCACTACGTGCTGAAAACAGTAAAAATAAATGCGAAACAAAATAAATTTTATTTATCAATTATTTTGCGCGTACAATATTTGATAATTTCTAAAAGAAAATATAAAAATGAAGTCCTTTCATTCTCATTTTCGAACAATTTGAGATGGCTCGAAATGCTGTTATAGACTATGTGATGAATTTTGTTGAGTTTGCTGAATTTGAGTAGAATTATTCAGATTTAATGAACTTTGCACTTTTGCTGATTTCATTGATGATCTTGACGCTCTTCAGATTTAGTGAACAACTTGGATATTTTGATATAGAGAAACGTGTTTTTGCCTTTGTATAGTCGTTACTAAAGATCGAATGTCGGTTTGTTGTAGATTTATTGGGTAGAGTTTTTCAGATTTGGTGATGAACTTTGAAGATTTTGATTTGTAGAAACGTCTTGATTATTGCTTGTAATCGTTCCTGGAAATCAAAAGCAGATTTGTTGCAGAAGTTCTTCAGATTTGGTGAAGAACTTGAAGATTTTGATCTGAAGAAACGCCTTGCTCGCTGCTTTTAAACGTTCTTGAAGATCGAATGCCAACTTTATTGCAGACTTTGAAGGCATTTATTGAGGCCGGAGTGTGCAGAGCTTCTCCCTAGGAGTTGATCCCCTTGCGGTTGTGGAAGAGTAGGGCTGATTTCTTAGCGGCTGTGGAGGAGTGGAGCTTATTTCCTGGCGGCTGTTGATGAGTTTCTCTCTCTGGCCTTTTTGAAGACTTCAAGATGTTGATGAGCTTGTCACTCTAGTTTTGGAGGCTTTTTGATTGTGAAAATAATGGTACCCCCACCCTTCTATTTATAGTTTTTGAGGTGAACTCATATTTGTAAGACTGCCTCCTCAATTTTGGACCCATGATTGTTTTTAACTCATGGTTTAAAAAGAGATGTATTTATCTCCCCTTTGTATTTAAAACCGCTACAAAATAATGTTTAATTTAATAAGAGTCAAAAGCTGTCACAACCCTGTCGTTAATTTAAAAAGTTATCACAAATCTGTCCCAAATTGACAAAACTGTCACAAAACCGTCACAAAAACCGTCACTAATAAGCTCGTAACAAAAAATACCGTCACTAATAAGCTCGTAACAAAAAATACCGTCACTAATCCCGTCGCTATTTAGGTATTTTTTTGTAGTGAACATTACAAATAAGTACTATAATTTGAGTAACACATTTAATGATTTTAGAAGGAAAAAAAAAACCTTTATTTTATATAAATTATCCTCCTAAATTTTATGAAATGATAAAATATATTTTCTTTTTCTGATTTTAAATTACTAATAACAAGTCTATTCTCAGACTGAAAAATTAGTAACCAATTGCTATTTGATTTGAATGACACGTGTCACATTTTTAGTGGGCGTAAAATTTGTGTGTCAAAAGATGCCCCATTCGATACTTGTTTGCTAGAATTTTTTTCGAGAAGAACGAGTGTGGATTTTTTTTGTCAAATATTTGACTACATTTTCAAATTTCGTAGCTCCGTTCCAATTTTTGTAGCTCTGTTGCAATTTGTAAATTTCGTAGCTTCGTTTCGAGTGTCCAATTTTTCGAATCTTGCTGTAATGGATTGGACGTCATTATCTTTGTGAATTCATTCCAATTTTCGTAGATGAGTTTTGACTTCTTAAAATTCTTGACCAAATATATCGACGTGTCAAGATATAAGGGAATTAATCATGCCCATAAACATGTGGATAAAGAAAGAATTTTATTTCCTCAACAAGTACTCATGGTTATTATGAATGTGGCCCCCAACTTGGCAAGGAATTGTATTTGATTTACAATTCTTTTTATTTTTGTCATACAGTCGTGTATCTTTCGACTTACGTAATACTAGGAGTACTTGTATCTAAAGAAGGTCAGGTGTGGCAAATGTTCTTATTCTTGATGGGAGAATAACTTAAAGTTCCTCTACTGAAGCTCCCTACATGTACTTGAATAGAGAGACAACCGAAGTGGTGAAGACATCAAAAAGCTCTATGCGCCAGACTTGCTGATTTTATAGTTAATATTGATGAATCTTTGCCCACTTATTGATACGAGAACCACTCTACAAGACATTGTTATCACCGGGTATTGTAGTGGAGAGTATTGCGATCTTAAGCTATGTTGTGCCAGAACTCGAAGACCGGCAAATGAAAAGGATGGAAACTTGAAGAAGCTTTTTGACGTACTAAAGACGAGACTTCAAGAGCTGAAGACTATGATCGAATTTTTCTGGCTTCAATGTTAAGTTTTATTTTTACTTCTCCAAATTTTGTGGTTTGAGTATTCGCTTGTGCCTGAACAGTTCTTGACTTAATAAGAAATGTTTCGCATTTTTGCTTTTTGCAATTTCTCTTTATGCTTCTTTGTATTCTTGAGTTATTCTTGAACATGTGGAATGTTTTTTTTGTATGACTGATCTTGAAATTTAATATCAAGATGCCTACGTACCCGCGAGTGATTAAGTCAAACGTAGTTCAATTTGCTGCATTGCACAATTTATACTCATGTGGGTGATGAGTAACATGCAGTTTATACTCGTGCATCATTGAGTGTATTCACTTCTTTTTCATGGATAGTAATGCTTCAAGAACTCTTCATGGAAGTGGATTGAGTTTCTCTTCATATCATCTTTGCTTGTATCTGAGTTGTCACTTGCAGTGTCTTCTTCTTTACTTTCGACATTTGGACTTGGTTGAATCGACAAATGTTTATCCTCGTATGTTGAAATGTTAAACTCCATGTCATGAGCTTGACTTGCTAGTTCTCCGAAGGTCTTTGACTTTATTCTCTAACGGATGTATCTCAAACCCCAATGCATCTCTTGGATACACATTTCGATGTCGAACGACTCACACAACCTATCTTTGTAGTTTAGACTCAATCTCCTCCATCTGTTAATGTAATCGGTTATGGGACCATCCTTCCATTGGTGAGTGTGTTAGCTCGATCATGCTTACTATACGACGGGTGCTGTAGAAGAAGTTGTGAAATTCATTTTCGAGTTGTTCACAGCTATCAATTGATCATGCTGGTAAGTCACAGTACCATTCAAATGTGTTGTCCTTCAATGTCCGGACGAATTGCTTTAGGATGAGGTCTCCTTCTGTTCCAGCATTGCTACATGTTTCCACGAAGTGAACTACATGCTGCTTTGGATTTCATTTACCGTCAAATTGCTGAAATCTGGGGGTTAATATCCAATAGGCATTTTTAGGCGCTCTATTCTCATGTTGTAAGGCTTAACATAGCTTAATGAAGAATGTGTAATTTCTTCGTAGCATTTCTTAACGGTGCCAAGTATGAAATCATTCAGTTGATTAACATGAATTGAACCATCGGGAAGAACCTCTTTTTTTTTCCTCTTCTCTTTGTCTTTGCTTGAAAATCCTTCGACTTTGAATGGCCTTTCTTCATTTACAAGAGTTTCACTAGTCTGTGCCAGGAATTCCACCTTATTCATTAACATCGCAAATTGGATATCTCGCTCTGTTGTTGCTTTCATGAGACCTTCTAGAGTTTTTGTTAGGATGGAAACTTGTTCTTCTAATGCCAAAGTGTTTGTAGTAATAGCGGGCATGCTAGTTGAATTAGAAGATCGCAGGCTGACAAGTGGAGACTTCGAGTCTGAAGCAGTGACATCATCTTTTTCTTCACCCTCTTGTTCACATTTGCCTAGGTTTTCATATATGAGATTCGCAGTAGATCGTCCATCACGAGTGAGATCTTCTTGAGGTCATATGCGCAGATACTCTGTTGAGTTTAAATTGCCCCCAAGTTTGATGCCTTCTGCGAGAGTTGGAGTTTCCATTGGTTGATCTAATGCTTGAGTGCCAGAAGACTTGCTACTTCGAGTCCTGGTGTAAACGTTTGAGATCGTACTCTTCTCGCAGACGAATGAAGATTCTTCAACTTGTTTGGACGAGTCTTTCTTTGGAGCCATCAAATTGTTGCTGAACTTTGATGAAGATGAGAGATGAAAGGAAGAGAGGTCCCAGCAGTTGTGCCAAAATTTGTTTCACATAAATTTTCACTAAGTGCTGAAGACATGAAAAATGAATGCGAAGCAAACTAAATTTTATTTATCAATTATTTAGCAGGTACAATCTCTGATAATTTCTAAAAGAAAATATAGAAATGAAAGTTCTTTGATTCTCCTCTTCGAACAATTTATGATGGCTCGAAATGTTGTTGTAGACTTTTTGATGAATTTTATTGAGTTTGCTGAACTTGAGTAGAATTCTTCAGATTTAATAAAGAACTTTGCACTTTTGTTGATTTCGTTGATGATCTTGACGCTTTTCAGATTTGGTGAAAAACTTGGAGATTTTGATCTAAAGAAACGTGTTTTTGGCTTTGTGTAGTCGTTACTGAAGATCGAATGTCGGTTTGTTGTAAATTTTCTAGGTGCAGTTCTTCAGATTTGGTGAAGAACTTTGAATACTTTGATTTGCAGAAACGTCTTGCTTATTGCTTGTAGTCGTTCCTGAAAATCGAAGACAGATTTGTTGCAGAAGTTCTTCAAATTTGGTGAAGAACTTGAAGATTTTGATCCGTAGAAACGCATTATTTGCTGCTTTTAGACGTTCTTGAAGATTGAATGTCAAGTTTATTGCAGATTTGTTGTACACTTTGAAGGCATTCGTTAAGGACGGAGTGTGTAGAGATTCTCCTTATGAGTTGATCCCCTGACGGCTGTAAAGAGCGGAGCTGATTTCTTGGCGGCTCTGAAGGAGCTTATCTCTCTGACTTGTTTGAAGACTTCAAGATGTTGAATAGTTTCTCACTCTAATCTTGAAGGCTTTTTTATTGTGAAAATAATGATTACTCCACCCCTCTATTTATAGTTTTTGGGATGAACTCATATTTTTAAAGCCGTCTCCTCAATTTTGGGCTCATTATTGTTTTTGATCCTTGGTTTAAAAATGGATGTATTTATCTGGCATTTGTGTTTAAAACATTACAAATGAGTAGTATAATTTGAGTAACTCGTTGTTTGTAACACATTTAATGGTTTTTAGAAAAATAAATATCTTTATTTTATATAAATTATCATCCTAAATTTTGCGAAATGATAAAATATATTTTGTTTTTCTGATTTTGAATTACTAATAACAAGTATATTCCTAGACTGAGAAATTGGTAACTAATTGCTATTTAATTTGAATGACACGTGTCACATTTTTAGTGGACGTAAGATTAAAAACTTACACAACCAGAATTAAATCTATTTTAGGTTTTTTAGTTTGATGTTACTAGTTGATGGATGTCTAGTATTTTATTTGTTACAACCTAGTCGCCGTGTTGAGGCCTTGTTTTGTTTATTTGTTCGAGCAAAATTCTTACTTTGGATTGTTATTATGACTTATGAGCTTCCTTACATATATCGGTTAGGTCACACTTTCTTTTATTATACTCTTACTTAACTAAAAGAAATAGATGGACTGAATATAATTTCTATCAAAACTACGACTACCAATTTATTAATTAGCCGTTATTAGAATATTTCTTCGTGTGCAAAAAAATCAGCTCTCTTAACTTAATAATAAAAATATTATCTTAAAAAAATAATGACCGAAAATATCAAGAAACGACCGAAAGCACACGTGGCATCTCTTTTGAAGCAGGTATATTGGGGCCCACCGAAAACACGCTCAAATCGGACGGTTAATATCACGCCTCTATATTGTAACGAACAAAGACCGTTGGATCACAACCGCAAATTAATCGCGTTATTATATAAAGAGTGGGCGCGTGGGTTAGTTTAAACCCGTGACGCAATTTTAGTCTTTGAAGGTTAGTTTATCTCTCTCCTCTTTTTCGTCTTTTCTCTTACTTTATATCTACGCATGTATGTTTACATATATGATAATATGTATTTATGTATGTATGTAAGCAATTTTTGTATGTATGTATGTATGTATGTATCTGTATCTATGCAACTAGTTATTGTTATTTTTAGGTAATTTTGATAAGTTAGGAAATTAGTTTCCATACACTGCTTTTTCGGTTTTAATTTAATATATTCAAGTGTGTACGCAATTGGTTTTGTAATTTTAGGTACAATTTGGTGAAGTGATTACGGATTAGTTTAGTATTGATTCACCGTTGTTAGGTTTGAAATTTTGTATGTATACACAATTAGTTTTGTGATTTTAGGTTAATTAGGAATTATATTAGTTTCTAGAGAGTGCTCTTTCGCTATATTTAAGTGTGTACGCAATTGGTTGTGTGATTTTAGGTGAAATTTGATGAAGTGATTACGGATTAGTTTAGTATTGATTCACCGTTGATAGGTTTGCGATTTTATATGTATACGCGATTAGTTTTTTTGTGATTTTTATCAAATTCATAGTATTTCTTACTGATCGATTAAAGGATGAGCTTTGTTTAGAAGCAGTGTTGATAAGTTTAGCTCCTAATGTAGATTATCACTTATTATAAATTAGTTCTTATGATTTATGTTTTAGCAGATTTGTTAATCATCAAATGATCAAAGCGTGTTTGATTATGTAATGATTTGTATATGATATGTAGGCAACTGTTTATCATGCAAAAGGTTTTGATTTGCAATAATATCAGTATACAGAACGGTCCCGTGAAGGGAAACAACTTCTTTTTAGTTAAATTTATGTCGGTTTCCAATCAGCTCATTGAGAATGTAAACTGTATAATGAAATCTTGCTTATTGTGAAGAAATAGTGTAAAATTGATAAAGAAATTCCCTTGTTCGATTGCAGCAGCTTTCTTTTCAGATTTTCGTTACATAAGTTGAACGGCATTTCGTTTCTTAGAGCCTTAGCTCAAAAGAAGAAATTTTTATTTTTTGTTGGCTAGAAAAGCCTCAACTCCTGTTTGGCTGCAGCATGTTTACATCTCTTTTTTGTTTAAAATATGGTGTGTGTTGCATTTGGCAGCTCAAAACTTAAGTTGACTTTTTTCCCCTTGATTTGACAAGGCTAGATGCATCTTGCTTTTTTGCTTAATTTGGAACAAAACTGGTTTTTTTCTTTGTTGTTGAACAACCCCATCCCAGAACATCTGTTTTTTTTTTATCTTGTTCTTCATGTGTAGTATTCTATGTTTTTGGAAAATAATTGCAATTTCTCTTTGAACCTGCACTTTGATTGGAAACCTTTATTGTTCTGCGAGTGCAAGAGAAATTTTCCCGAAAAATATCAGATTTGGATAGTGTGCACATTAAGAAAAGCCCTTTTTTTTATTATCAGTACAGGTGTATCATATACATTAACAGGCAGATGATAATGATTGAGGAAGACCCTGATGTTGTTCGATGGGGTCTCCATCTACTAGATGTTAGTCGCATACCTAGCACTCGCAATGGGTCCCCTAATATTGTTACCCATTACGACAAAGATTTGTCACAAACTGAATATGTGAGAGAAGGTTATTGCGACGCAAAAAGAAACGACGTGGAAAATGATGAAGTTATTGCACGCGCTTTCCAAGAGGAATTAACAAAACTTGCAGCTAATGAAGCATCTGGATCGTCGAATTCACAAGCGTCTGTTATTGCTCAGGATTGGCATGGTCCTGTTAAGGAGCAACATAGTATTGGTACACAAGATCATGACCTTTTCCTTAATTAATGATTACCGTTTTGTACATTATCAAATCATCAGGTTTTAATTTCATACACCAACCTAAAAATTAGCCGATTAGTAACTTTACATTTCTCTGCTAATTAGTATACGTAGTTTAACAACTAAGAAAGCACACTGAGGTTGGGTTGTAAATAATTCAGTAAACCAAATATGTTATACACTATTAGATAGAGAAAGGTCACTAAGGATAGCTGATGCTTATGTTCGTAAAAAGACTTTACGGTATAACAGTCGTCATCTTTAACTAAAAAAAATAGATTTATGTTTGTGCTTTTTGAAAAAAATTCCCAGTTTTAAGTTTTTATTTGAAATTCAAACAAAAAAATTGCAGTTGCTTACGTTCATAAAAAGCTTTATAGTATAATTATTTTGTCTTTTATAACCAAAAATAGTAGATTTATTATGTTTATGCTTTTTGAAAAAATGTCCCAGTTTAATGTTCATTGACATTTTCAGAAACATGTAAATAAGATTTTTTACATCTACGATAAATAGCGAGTTTATGGCACTTAGAACTTAGAAGTGAGTTTCTTTGAACAGAAAGTTCTTTATCTGTCTTCCAAAATCTGTTTTGATAGCTAGTTAACTTGTCTAGAGCTTGGAAATGACAATCAGAAAGAGTTAGATGAAAGAGGAAATTTTGGATCATGTTCGAGTACGATAGAAGGATCATTTCGTATGGAAGATTGGGCTGGTCCTCCAGAGATAGAGGATGAGTCTCCACTTGATGGTGAAGTTGGCAAAAGGATGAATGAATTACTTCCTATTCCTGTAAGTAGAACTAATTAATGGTTTGAATAATTTTACTCTTTCTTAGGTTTTTTGCACAGCTTATAGAAAATGGGAAGTACATTGCATGAGAACATAACTTATGCTTAGGCTTTAAAGTTCAGTTGAAACAATAGCTGGCTGTTCTTTAAGATGTATTCTAGTTTATGTTTATTCTCTTTGTTTGCGGCGTTTTTTTTTTGAGTTTTTATTTTCTCGTTTTGTGTAGCATGTTCCAAAAACCAATGGAGAAATACCAACACCCGATGAAGAGGTATCAGATCATCAGAGGTTGCTTGACAGGTTTACATCTCAATTTGGCCTTTTTCAACTCTTTCCTTTGTTTTGGATTGCTACTTTTTGGTGCTAACCTTTTCCTTTCATCTGTCAATTCTACTGTTTTTCCTCAACATTGAACATCATGCAAAAAATGTTTCATATTTTTTAGGTTGGAAGTGTACGAGTTGGTTGAGTTAAAGGTACAAGGAGATGGCAATTGTCAGGTTAGTCCTCAATAAATCATCTTTGTATTCCACCTAAAATTTATCTGAGACCTTCTCTTAAACATATAATATTGATCACCTAATTATGACTTTATCTTGGCAGTTTCGTGCTTTGTCTGATCAAATCTATCGGACTGCTGAACACCACAGATTTGTCAGGCAGGAAGTTCTCGATCAGGTTGGTACATCTTATACTTTAAGAATTGTATTCACTTTTGTGATCGACTCAAAACTTGTTTGTTTGTTTGGTTACGAATTTTTTCCTTTGATTTGAACTCTTAGCTGAAATCACGGCCTGAGTTATACGAGGGGTATGTCCCGATGGCATACAGTGACTACTTGAAGCACATGAGTAGGTAAAGAGTTTAAAATAGTATTACAATGTGTTTATAATTCCCTCTTTAAATTTTGTATTTGAAATATAAGGCAACTGTGACGCTTTTTTCCTTTTGATGATTTAAGAAATGGACAATGGGGTGATCATGTCACTTTGCAAGCTGCAGCAGATGCGGTATCGTTCTCTCTCTTGTGAAAACTTTTATTTTTATTTGAAGAATTTTTCAACCAAGTTTCTTCTTCTTTTTTGTTGTTAAAAAATTCAGTCTTTTTACTTGTTAATCTTAAAAGTTTGAAATTTGAATACATATTTATAAAATATTTGAATTCCTGAGCGAGTTTATAGTTTCTTCTGAACTCTAATGCCTTAATGATTTATTTATTTTTAGAAACAGATTTTGTTTGTTTCTCATTGCAATTTTGAAAGGCTTATGCGCACTTGTTTAGACTTTAGAGAACTCACTTTTTTTTTATCTTTTTATTTTGCTATGTATTAATGTTATTTAGTCACTAATGATTTTTTATCTTATTAATTGCACATCTTTACTTGGTACTTTACTCAATATAATAACGCTTCATTTTTTTATTAACACTTGCACCAACTGATAAGTTGAATGTATGTGCAGTATGGTGTCAAGATATTCATCATAACGTCGTTTAGGGATACTTGCTACATCGAAATTCTTCCACACACTCCAAAGTCGAAAAGAAGTAAGTCATTGGGTCTTTTTACCTATTGTTATGAAACTAATGCATACTTGTTTAATGACCACCGAGATTTGAGAAATGTATTTACTATTTATAGCAATACAACAATAAGAGTTGCTATCTGTCGTGGGACAATAAGAGTTTACATAAAGTTTTTTAATGTAATTGAGGTAAACTGATGAAAGTTGTGTGGTTTTTGTTACATGCAGTTATTTTCTTAAGCTTCTGGGCGGAGGTTCATTACAACTCGATATATCCAGAAGGAGGTAAGCATATGACACTCCATGTTATTTACTACCTACCTTGAATCCAATCATATTACATAAACGGGTTTTCTGATCATAAAGGATGTTAACACTCATTTTTCCGTGTTGATCTGACCAAAATATTTAATTAATCAAAATTACACACTTTTAGAGTTTTTGACTTTTGCCTCGTATATTAATTTTCCATTGAGAATTTAACTGCTTGTTGGCGCTCGTAAAAATTTTTATACCTCCATTTAGTCTTTTTTTTTACGTGTTTAATAATATCCTCATTTTCTTGTAGACATCTTAGCATGGTATTCATCTTAAATTTTGTACCTTCTGAACTTACAAGGTGTGTGTGTGTGTGTGTGTGTGTGCTTTTTCCTTCTTGCAGAAGTGCCAATTGTAGAGAGGAAAACAAAGAGAAAGTGGTGGAACTCTTTAGGCAGCTGGTAGCTATATAGAACTACATGCTTGTCGATTCCTTTGTCAATTTTGTTAAAAGATAATAGTATAATATAAAGAAGATGTTGATTTAGAACACTGATAATTGTTCTTTCTTTATGTACATAATTTATTTTCTTTGTTACTAATAATAGTATTCTTTTATTGTTTTACACGTAAAGCTGGTTGCATCTAATTGACTAATTATATTCATTGATACGTTTTGGTATCAGCTAAAAGTTCTGTAGGCCATCAAACTATTTTGCCGCTATTAATTCGTACATGGTAAGCTGTTAAGGGAAATTAAGATTTCAAGTGTTTTTCACTTCGATGGTGCGTGTCTATCTAGTGTAATAAATTAAAATATAGATGGAAAATAATAGCAGGGAACTGAAATATTACGTATCCTGAATTCCATATTGTTGTAGGTCTTTTAAGTTTCTTTTCATGATTGATGATGCTTGCAAGAACAACTGCATGTTGCAATAGTGTACAAAAGAAAAGAAAATAATCACAAGTAGTTTTAGACGCATAATTAATTTATAATTTTAAACATGTATCATGTGCTATAGTTTGGTAAGCACCCGTGCTTACAGGTTATAAACATAACACCCATGAAATTTCTCAAACCTACATACTTGTTGCTGAAATAGATAAGAATACTTTGTGTATATTTTTGCAGAATGAAACATGAAAATAACAAGAATAAGTGTATAGATTGCCCATTATTTGAGGAAAGTAGTCAAATTACATTGCGAACTCTACCTCCCGGGATCAAGTATTGTTATGTTGTACAAGTGAAATAGATATACAGATCCAATTCCAATAATGAAAGATGAAAATTATAGGAATACGTGTACACAGTCCCATTTCACGAGGAATTATCACTTTCAATCATATTGCGGACGTCGTTCACAACCAAAAATGCTTTGTGCCCTCCTATCACTTCTGCTTGTTTTTTGCCATCTTTCCATAGCTGTTATTGTAAAACAAGATTCATTATAATAGATAGAATGGGGTGAAGTTACTTCATAGTATTTTCAAATTATAAATCATATTACAACAAATAACCAAAAATTCGAACATTTACTTTACCTGAATAGTAGGCATTTTCTGCAAGATCAGTAGTCCGACGTATACATGTAAGGTACAAATAAATTATTAGATGCCGACGTATACGAGTATATGCAGCTGTACTACAACAAACTACACCTTAGGGGGACAGAAAATGGTCTTCAAATGTACTATAATAGTGAGAAAAAAGATTGGAAAACGTGATAGAAGAACTGACTTCTTTCTTTTTTGACCCCAAAACACGGCTTCAAGGACATAAATCATATTTACTGCCCGGATTTACCACTGAGTGACCGATTTTGGACCGTTTTTAAATGTTGGTACTCAAATCCCTAGTTGCTTGTAGTAATGGAAGAGCTGTTATGATGAAAAGAAGTAATTTTAGATGTGAATTGTGATAAGAATAATGTCTGAAAAGCTAAAGACAACAAATTTTGTTCAATTATCAATCTCAGCTTAGGTCTCATTTGGTTGAAGCTTTCAAGCTTAACATAATTGCTTATTTTCCTAGCTCCAAACATCTGAATGTCCAGCTTAAAATCTGAGTTCATTTTCGTTTTCTGGCCTGAAGAATTTAGATACTTTTAGCTGGATAACCAAGCCACAAATAAGTTTACGTGCTTGAAATCTTGAACCAAACAAGCCATAAAATCAAATTTGGACTTAAGGCGCCGAACGAGAGTTGTCAAGGATCAGAAGTTTTGACACATCCAAAGCCCATCTACTAGCTTTGATGGTACTTACTACTAATTACAGGAATTGCCGTTCATAGATATGTTCTAAGCTATATGCTTGGTCTATAATTACATAACAATGAGTTTATTGTACAAGGTAAAGTTGGAGAGTATACAAAAAGGATTCAACTTAAAAGTAATAGTATTTGAGAAAGTACCGTGACTTCTGCACGAACAACAAACTTGTGAGATACACCATTGACGTCAACACAATAAAAACGTACTCTGCACCATCAAATAATACGTTCAGTTATGCAGCCCTCTTGAGGTACAAGGGTGTACTAATACTTTGGGATGCAATAACTGGTTTCACTTTCGCCATCGCTTCCATATTCACATAGACAAATAAACTTACATTTGGCCTTGTTTAGTTGCAGCTATTAAGCTCAATTTTATTTTTTCTGAAAAGCTACATTGCATTTGGTTGATCAGCTTTAAAGCTGTGTTTTTCTGTTTTCTGGCCTGAAAAAGCTAGAAGCTCCAAGCTGGATGAACTTGGTTACCTAGCCTTTTCCTGAACTGTAAAAAAGGTTATTTGCTTATAAGCAACAGCCAATAATTCCCAATAGGTGGTAGAGTTCTCCATTATGAAAATTGAAAGAAAAATTAACACTTTTTTTTTTCAGATTACAAGCACAAAACAGCAGGTAGATAATGTTGCCTTGTATTTACAATTTATAACTAGAATCCGAAGAATGATTAGGAAAAAAAGAAGAAGACATCACCATTCACCTCTGATCATACTGTGCCGCTAGCTTTTCTAACTTTGGTTTCAAATATATACATTTCCGGCACCAGCTTGCCATCCTGAAAGATAGCAATTTATATTGAACTGAGTTGAAGCTTTATGATGGAAAAGATTATTAAAAATAAAAACAAAACACAAAAGAGGGTAAGAAAATCCCTTTCATTTTTAGAAACTACAATTTACCAGTATAAATTACAAACACTTATTCCCAAATGATTGTATATAGTAATTAGTATGCGTCTACGCTCGGGAAGTGGTTATTTTCCCAATGTTTTTTTTTAGGCGAAGCGTATTTTTTAAAAGTATTACGAGAGTTTCAATTA
Source organism: Primula veris (assembly GCA_963682055.1). Classification (NCBI taxonomy): domain Eukaryota; kingdom Viridiplantae; phylum Streptophyta; class Magnoliopsida; order Ericales; family Primulaceae; genus Primula; species Primula veris. Next base: position 19,579,393 of record OY821740.1, read on the forward strand.
AGTGTAAACTTGTTGAGCATGCAAAGGCTAAGCTTTTCAAGCGTAAAAAGATTACCGCCTTTTTTAAATCTTCAAAACAGCGTTTTTTTGGCCAGAATGTACAAAAACAAGGTTTTGAGCTCCGAATTTTTCAAATAGAGAGGCTTTACAAGTGTCGGGTTGTGCTCCAAATTACTGAATCTAGACTGTTAAAAACACATTGACCGTTTTAATTGAAATCTTATGCATTTAAAAATTTAACATATAAGTGATATAACAAGCCCAGATATTATCAATTCAACAATTGCCATGTTTTTATTTTTTTTGCACATGCTAGACCAGAATTAGTGAATTACTATAACTGAACAATCACTACTTATAGAATACAGAATATTGTATATGAAACAGTTGCTATCCAGTTTTATAACAACTTCACTAAAAGCCCCATAAATTAAAAAAAAAAACACTTTACCCCCCTCTTATCCACATTCAAAGAATATATAAATAAAAAAAAAGAATGTGGACTAACCACAAAACAACGACGGGTTCTCCGTTACTCTTGGCTTCATCGAGGACCAAATCAAACTCCGTCTCGCTGGAAACTGGCTTAAGTTCTAGAGAGAGAGGCGGAGGAGGAGGACCGACCTCTTCACTGCTGCTATGACTCTTCAATGAAGCCTTAACAACCCCATAATTATGTACACTTGTTTTCAAAGAAGAAGCTGTTTTGATAACCAGTTGATGAGAGGGAGACAGAATGTTGTTGGGTTTTTTTTGCTGGAAATTAAGTCTTAGAGAAGGAGGATTTCTTATAACTCCAGACATCATATAATTAAATACTTTTATTTTATTTCTAAACGTTTGTGTGTATAGTTATTATATACTCGTTTTGCTATTTAATTGTCCGTTACGAAATTACATGCAATTTTAATTGTTTTATAACTTGTATTAAAATTGCCGAAATAATCTAATCATAAAATTTAATATTTAAACTATATGATCAACTTTAAAAAAAATTCATTCCGACAATTTTGATACAAGTTCTTGTCTGATCAAAATTGGACGTAGTTTCGTAATGAACAATTAAATATGAACGGATGAAGTATATACTATTAAAAAAGTTATGCACATCTGATGTATAATGACATAAATATCGTAATATATTTTATTTTTAAATATAATATTTAGCTTTGGTATCATTTATCGTAGTTATGGAGGTTAAAACGAATTGTTAATTAATTTTGACTACATCCGTAATTAGAAAATTATAGTGATAACAAATAGTTAATTAATTAGATTATGTACATTGATAATTATTAAAATAGAATAAGAATATTTTAAAAAAAATAAAATAAAATTGAAGAGACTCAAATTTTTGTAAATATACTTATATTAATATATTAATAGTATGATACATGGAGAGAGTTTTCTGGTTCTGAAATCTGGTATTTGACTTTTCATTGTGCAGATTAGTTAGCTCATGTTGTGTGGCGGCCTATTTTTGGGTACCAAATCGAAATTAAGCAAATACAGTAATTAGGGGAGAAAGACGACTAGTTAATGTAATTGTATGTTTGTAACCGTAAAACAAAATGAGAATGATTTCTAGACGAAAACATTTTATTATGTTTAATTGTATAGTAAAACTAATGAAAAATAAAATAAAATAAAATAAAATTAGTGAAAATTTTGTGTTTATAATGACAGAAATCATTTTAATTTTTAAAAAATGAGAGTAAAATGAAAATAAATTGGGAAAGCGAGACTAGTTCCCTCTCTCTCTTTTTTTTTTATTTTTTTTATATTGATTTACTAATCTTCCAAATACATATCCGGAAAATAATTTCAAGTTCATTTTATTTGGTTTTACTTTCTTTTACTTTTATTTTATTTTTCGTGATATTTTTCGGGTTCCAAACGCACACTAAAAGTGAAAATGAACCGAAATGTAGGGGTGGTAAAAAAAATTTCCGAAAACCGAAACTAATCACATCGTTCGGTTTAGTTTTGTTTTGAAAAAAGCAAACCGAAGTAGAATTTTGGTTTGGTTTCAGTGTTTAGTTTTGAAACCGAAACAAAACTAAAATCGAAACCGGAAAAAAAAAATAGTAAACTGAAATATAACCGTAAACGGAAAAATATATATAATTGTATACACTTACTTTTACTTATAAATAGTAAAAGTAATCGATCAAAACCTTAATTATTTTAAGTATCTATAATGTTACTGTTTTTATTTGTTCATCATTCTAAATTGTAAAAAGTTATTGTTTTAAAAGGTTGTATTCTTGTTTTAAAACTTCATCGTAAACAGATATATGCTTGTTTAGAAATCTTTGAAAGAAAAACAAGTTTTTAAGTTATAAAAATATTATTTCGGTTTTACATGTTAGAATGGTAGAACAAATTTTAATAAATAAAAAATAAAAGTACTAAATTTCCTATCAAACAACAATTTTCTTTTCTTTATAAGAATAATTTTAAAGTATAACCAAACAAATTCGTGTTGTTTGATAAATAAGGGTTGACTATATATTTTAGTATTGAAAACTATTATATACTTTTTCTCTCCAAATTGTCAATCCAAAACCTTACCGCAAATTATATGGATCAATTGTTTTCCTTGAAAATTTGAAAAACATTTTTTATTTAATACATGATTGATACACTTATTCCGTCACATCACCGTGTAAATGCAATTTATTTGGGTGACTATAACTAGTCAGGATTTTTTGTCCTCTCTTTCGTGGCCCCTTAGCAATTTAACCAAAAAAAATATTTTACATATTTATAATAAATTATGCAATTATTATTATTCATATATAAATATAATTCAATTTTACGAAATTGGTCTACAATATATTATGAAAGTTTCTACAATATATTAGCAATAAATAAATAAAAAAATTAGTGTAAAATAAATATTTCATCTTAAAAAAATCGTTTAGACCATAATTATGTCCAATTTTATGAAATTAGTCTACATTATATTATGAAATTTTATAAACGCATGAAAAAAATAATAAACAATTAAAATTTAAGTGAAAAAAGTTGAGGGGACAAGAAAATGGTCAAGGAAGAGTGGACAGAGTATCCGGGCTCGACTATAGCAACATTATTTTATACTTCATCCCTAAATAAGTGTTATGTTTCGAAAACCGTGATATTGATGATTTAAAACGATTTCACTTAAAATTCAATAAAAAAAACATCAATAAATAAAAATTTCTTAAAAAACTATTTATAACTATGAATTTAATATGTTTTGACTATCAAGTCTAATTCAAAAAATAAAATTACGAAAATTTATTAAAAAATAAAAATGAAGACGTCCAACATGGAAATTAAGTATTTAAGTAGTGGTCTTTGGATAATCGGATTGAAAGTGCCCATACTTTGTTAGAATGCGAAATTGTACTTATTAACTTTCCTCTACCAAGTAGCAGAGATGTTTATCGAAATATAAGCAGACTTTCTTTTATCATGCCTGTCTATTTGAAAGTTTCTTTGTTAACAGTTCTTCAATCTTAAAAAGGTGTAGGGTTTTTCTTTTCTTCGATTTATTATAAAAACAAGTTCCTCCTGAAGTTCCGTGCCTTTCATAGATATATTGCGTAAAAGTTTTCAAAAAGTTACATTTTACACCCCTTCATCTAGAAAGGGGCATTGTTTGTCCAAACATTTAATTATCGTTTAGTCGGAAATTTGGTAGTTAAAGGCCACCGAATAATCGGCATTTCATGTTTTTACAACGTGGGAGATATCATATATGTTTATATTTGCCGTTTTTGCAGTGTCAAGGTTTATCAAATCTAACCAGTGGGTGAACTAGGAACAGGTAAAAGTGGCTACCACTTAACACCCCTCGTATTACGAAAAACGCTTTGCGTTTTTCCATGTATTTTACTGAAAATATTGCGATTATAGTCTTTCAGCACTCATATAATTACAAAATATTATATATATATATATATATATATATATATATATATATATCATTCTTGTTGTGTGACATATTAGCTCGTTATAGATATATATAGAGATATATATAGATATAGAGAGAGTTATGAGAAACAACAGACGAAGTGTTTATTCATTAATATAATTGTATAGAGAGATACATCAAGAGACCCCTGACCCTCTTTATATAATAGAGGGTAGGGTTACATATGCTAGAAAAGATCAAGATAGGCCCAATAGAGTAAGACCCAAGATGGCCAATAATATCCTACAAACCCGGATAAACCTCAAGGTTTATAAATACCCAATATCCGTACGTTTACCAAAAATCTCCAATATCCGCGAGCGTATATTCTATTCTCCGCGAGCAAAGTGCCGATAACGTGGAATAAACCGAGCATTTGACAGGATGCTCTTAAACTTTATATGTGAAGATTTATTTCGGCAAGAAATGCTAAATAGCATAATCTAGTCATGTCTCTCTTGATCGATAACAACAAGTTGTCCTCAAATAAGACAAGTGTTTTATCTGGATCGTGAGACAGAGCATATGTAATTCAAATATGGCTAATACAAGCTCGAAGCCATATACACTCTCTAGTCGTCTCATAGAGCACATGTAGATCAGAGTGATTCGTTTGGAGTCATTCCAAGACCTCCAAGATATTGTCTTATTCCTAATGGTAAAGACAGACCATGTTAGCAATATCACTTATGCAGGTCTGATAAGTAACCGGCATCGGTATAACCGAAAAAGGGTTGCGTTAATTCGAGTACCGAAAGGGGTAGGTACACTCGATGACGCAAATGGGATAAACTAGCCCACTTTCAAAATTACCATAAGGTAAGGGAATGTGTCTTTAGTGCCATTTCGATGGCAGCGTGTTAGCGCAAATGCTGTGTCGAGCTATACCATTCACAGCAGACGAGATGTTCGTCCTAGCACATTAGACCAAGTACAATGATGCGCTTATTATACTTAGATATGAACATCATGGTTCAATATCTCTTCATCGTCTCATCAGGGACGGACTGGGTCTATATCAATGTCTAGTGATCGAACGATCATGGGAGAATCTGACGAATTAGCGTCATGATGACTAAAACATCATAACACCTTCTGGGTGTAGTCTGAATCATGGACTTAGATTCAATCTTTATGGGACTCGATCATCACGCCGAGTCACTACCGTGTCTTCCCAAGATCATTCATCTCGAAGGCAAATCCAAAAATGGATCGCGTAATAAAACACGCAAGGGCATAATACTTGTTCAAGTATCCCAAGCTAATCAAGTACTCACTTAGGCGGTATACCACATCCACTCGGATTATATTAATCCATATAGTGAACGTCTCAGTCAATTGAGATCGTGTTCCGTGGTCAGGAACTACTTGATTTAAGCACATGAAGCCACACAGGGACCTTCATTTATATCTCTTGTTTAAATTCCCTCAGAGATAAGATCGTGACCACAATCACATGATGCAAAATCAGTTTTCCAGAAACTACTAAACTGATAAAGTAGAGGACCGTTATAATGTCCATTACGAGGAAATAAACTATCTCGTAATCAATTCCAAGGTGTGAGAGAAGCCTTGCGCTACTAGACGAGCATTATACAATCTCATTATTCTCATCACTTTTCCTTACGAATACCCAAATAAACGAACTCGTTTAACATTGGTGGTGTTGGAGCTACAGATCCAAACACACTTTCGCTAAGGGGTCTACTTGGATTGCAAGTTTCCATTAGTCCAGTCTATTCTACGTTGACTTCAGGCAACGGTACATGGTTCCCTGTCATAATTTGCTCATATTATCAGTCATCACTGAATATATGAACAAGTAATCAATGACAGTCTCGTTTTGCTTCAATATCGTCTAAGATATCATGATCGACAGATATTTCGAGATTCTTAGGATGAGGAGGAAATCACACATCTCCTTGCTCCTTTATAATCTCGTACGACAAATGAGTTTCAGTTCACCACCTCTGGGGCTGAACGAATTAAGAACCGGTCAACTTCCTCATATCTTAGGAAGGACGACAGACTGACGGCCGACGGCAGCATCCTTTCCTTGGCGGGTTCGGCCAAAGCAACGTGTTACGACAGGAACACGGCGTCCGACATGGACATCCATCCTTACAAGCATTTTGCAGCAGGTATAAATGATCTCGTGACATCTCATAAAGTCATTAAATGCGTCTGGCATTTAGTTAGACTTGAGTGAGTTTATGCACTTACTTATCACTAAGTGCAGTTTTGGGGATCAAGCTAAGACCAAGTGGGTTATGCCACATTACTTCACGTCGTTCCTTATCAACGGTAACGTGCAAATCTCCCCCTAACGACGGGGAGAACAGTCTTAGCGATGTCACTTTCGCATATCATGCGGTAAATAGATCGCTTGCCAAGGTTACTCTATCAAATGATAGGTATGAGATTCATAATCGACTTATGTCCCCTTCAGAGGTCCATATTTTGAACGCTATAGCGGCTCAATCAAAATATTAATTAAGCACTCCAACCACGCGTTAATATGAGACTTCTGGCTCATAACCAGTAACCAGCTGGTACGCATATGGTGTTTGAGTGTCTATGGGCCTCATGACGGACCAATGCAGCAAAATAGCATAACCCCACACGGAAATATAAATCTTGGTGCGCAAGATGAAGAAATATGTGTAATCATTTGCAGTCGCATCATCAAACTTTCCGTGAATCCATTTGGGTCTGAACATAATCGACATGATGTTCAATTTCCAAACTCAAGTAATTCAAATCGAAATTTCGATTCTTACTCTTCGGTATTATCAAGTCGACTAGACTTTTCAGGATAATCCGGATCATGAGCCATCAACTTAATGATAGGGCTAAAAGTTTGAAAAGTGCTGCATTTATGTGGACAACATTAAAATATGACCATATTGTCGATGCATCAACCATAACCATTTATATGTATGGTCCGTCTTATGGTTGGATAAGTCCACAATAACTCCTTAAATTCTTTATAAGAATTCTACGAGTTCATTTCGTGATCTTTACACATACTAGTCCTTCAAAGTGAGCATTAATGGCATGAATTTCGGATTAATCGCGAAATATATTCACAGAGAGAATCCAAATGCGATGCGATTATAAATCAAGCATCGTCTTTTGATCCGGGAATATCTCATCCGGTCAATGCCACAATATCAAAATGCTCTTATCAATCAACGACAGGCGAATGATAGTATAGACAATCATGTCTTAGCATCTAAATCATTTATCATCTCGACGACAGGCGAAATGATAAGGTAACTTTAAATTCTTTTAAAAATTGTGGTAGAAACCACTTGAAAGACATTTCAACTCCTATAAAATACGTTTTTTGGTTGTATTGAATGGAGGCTATGTAAAGAAATTTTAATTCTTTCATGAGCTATTATTAGATAACACTGGTTTTCTCGAATATTTTATAACTCAACAAGGTACGGCAGGATCTACATGAGTATAAGACCTCATATTTGACAAATCAATTTGGTTTTTACCAAAGATTTTGATTTGGAACGACAGGTCCAGAATCATTGTCACAAAGGACTCTTTTAGGCAAGTAGTTGGTGAAATTATGTGGTAAACGGTTACCCACTATTTCCAAAAAAAAATCAACTACCCCACAAGTATTGCCTAAAATTTCATAATTTAAAATTTGGTCACATTTGTCAAAGGAATTTGCTCAAAACAATTTAAATTATTTCGAGAAATTTCGTAAACAGGCAAACCATAATCCAAAAGTATGTCCAAATGGAAAAATCATAATCCAAATGGAAAAATATAATCCAGATGAGCGAAAAAATGGCTCAATGATTTATCAAAATCAATAAAGAAAGGTACCAAACTTATTTGAGCCACAAAACCGGGGGTCTCAAGAGTTTTCTTTCAATTATCTTTAACCACATTAGCATCGGTTTTTTTATCTTTATAATAGTTTTGAACTATTTAAGGAGTAACCGTGCATGACCTTTGTCTTTATAGCATAGAGTTGCCTCCTTGAGCATTATCTCTTGCTTTGTGACAACGGGCCATATTGTTCCTTTCAATTACTGTCTTGGAGCCACATGTTTTCGATTTTGACGATTGTCTAAAATCTCGCTTGGCTAGGCGATTCATCGGGATAGCGACAGTTCGAGACAAATAACACTTGTCTCGGTTCTCGATTCGTGGAAAAAAAATGTACACGAAGAGCATTAATATCAGGCAAACAATTCGCCATTGACCCAATATGATTAAAACTACTCATCGGGGTAATTTTCTAATCCAATAACAGATAGGCGATAAAGGAACATGGTGAATATAAATTCACGATACTGCTTATGAATACAATTTCCAAGCTAGTATTTTGGTGAAGTATTGCTCCAATATGTCAATTTCAAACATTTGTTCACCATAGACGTCATCACGTCTCAAATGTGACGGCGGAATAAAATCAATGCTTTAGCATTCATCTTGAGGGTAACAACAAACTCGTGTTTTACTCATCAAAGATGCCATCCAAAAAAAAGTTGGGCATCACATTTTCACACATCAGGGTGAGTAACATGTGGTGACGGATTAAAATCAACGTTTAAACAGTCATTTCGCAAGTATGTTTTACGAATTTTCTCATCATAGATGGCATCCAACATGTGTTGGGAGTTCTGGATTATTTATCATATAAAACGACTGGTTTATATGTTTATGGTTTGCACAAGCACAAACGTTTTTTCGAAACGACAGGTTCGAAAACATTAGTTTTGCTTCTCATGTGAATCGGTTCTCATTGATCGAACGACGGGTCGATACTGAAACACCAATTCGGCGAAACATACATCACTATATAAACACACTCGGGGAAATTATTATTTAGTCAACCACTTTCGGTAGCTATACTTGAAAAACGATCAGGAAAGACGGTGAGAGTGGAGGGCACGAATGCCACTTAAAACCCGACCTCATTAGGATATCGACTTCCGCCTATATCTTTTCTTCACATCGTATCCAAATAGGTGAGCCTAGTTGGGAAAGGTTCATAATTTTTCCAACTTAAATGTGAAAATATATGATTTCGTAAATTACCATATTATATACTTGGCAGTGATTAAGTAATTATTTAGATTGTACCTGTAATACATATTATAACAAGATATTGTAAATAACACTTAGTAATATCTAATACAATCCATCAATCTAAATTTACCAATCAGTACAGAATATATCACAATTATTATTCTAAGGTCATATGTGTAAGTGTTATTAATGGTAATTTAGAACATGCAAGTAAAAATTATATTTAATTACTAATTTACCATATATGTTAATTTTTTTTTAACATGCAAAGTGGTTAAATTTACATGGAAACATATCAATTTATTCAATTAACATGCAATTTTTTTATTCACTTGCCTTTTTAATATATATATATATATATATATATATATATGCATGTGGGTGAATATTTAGACCGAATATTGACTTTTATAACACATATATACTGTTTTTATACATGTAATATATTACAGGGACTATCCGTGTAATTTCAGCAAATTATATATCTATTTACAGCATTATTACAGCTTCAGTCCATAATTTCAGACAAGTTTCAGTTTAGTTCTTTAGTAATTAACATGCACAGTCAATAGTTTCAGCGAATTACAAAACAGACCTACTGTTTTCAGTTTTTTTTTACAGATTTAATCCCACAGATTAATACATGTTTTACAATTACATGATTTCCGATTTACAACCCGATTATATGTCTTTTACTAATTTTGTTTGTATAAAAATATAATTTTACAGTACACTATACATATTACATATAAGTTGGTTTTTATAGACAGATTGATCATGTTAGACAGTAAAAAAAAATCTATCACGCATAGTTTTTTTTTTCTTCAACAAATACATGCAATTTGAGTTATTTTGTTACGATCATATATAGTTATCCATACAAGTAACAAAATCTAATACACATGGATTATATATTACGGGATATTTATCATGTTTTAGTTATCCATAAAATAATACGTGCGATCACATATATGGAATAAATTAAGTTTTGAATTCGGTACCTTATGCACGTTATATTTTCTTGCATACAGTCGTGTGTAAGTAAATGAGGCATCCAGTCGAATTCTCGTACTCTTTATTCGAATATGAAATCATTACACCCAGTCGTGTGCAAGTGAGGGGGAGCATCCAGGTGAATGCTTATTGCACTAATTACTACTTAGTCGAAATCCTCGCACCCAGTCGTGTGCAAGTGAGGGGGAGCATCCAGTCGCATGCTCGTGTACTCTTTTTGTCCTTAGGCCAAGGTTTTTTCCCACTGGGTTTTCCTTGGCAAGATTTTTAGCGAGACACGTTCCCATCATACCTCACTTAAGATTGCCGAAATTAGGGGGAGTATCCTGTTGTATACTTCTTATCACTGTGTACTCTTTTGTCCTTCGACTAGAGATTTTTCTCACTGGGTTTACTTAGTAAGGTTTTGATGAGGCACCTATTTTGTGGTTGATCCCTACTACTACCATTGTTGCACTCTTTTTTTCTTCAATCAGAGATTTTCCCATTCGGTTTGCTCTGACAAGGTTTTGATGAGGCACACTGTTTTGTGGTTAGTTAGTTACATGATATTTTGACCTATATCATTCAGCTACACAGTTTCTCCTAGGTACCGGTTTTGTCCCACACTGGGTTTTCCGTCCCTAAAGTTTTTATGTGTTTAGCACTGCGAATGAACTCGGCTCAGATCGACTGCATGAAGACGAAGAATTCAAGACGTTTAAAGGGGAGTGTTATAGGATATTATTGGACTATTGGGCTTGTACTTTATAGGCCTAAGTGGGCTTGTAACCCTACCCCTCTATCTATATAAAGAGGGTTAGGGGCCTTGTATTTGACATTCATTCATATACATTCTGATTAATAAAGATCATGTTGTTTTCTCTCTCTATATTCTCTCTCTATATCTATATACATATATATGTGAGCTAATATGTCACACAACAATTCTATTATAATAACCTAACTCAATTCAAATAAGACTGTCCAATTTAGCAACTTTTTTTTCCAAAAATATCCATATATTTTTTTATTAATTACAATAATATTATACTTACATAAAAAAATATAAAAAGTAATAACTAATAACACCATTTATCCTCCTTTAACAACTAAACATTCTTTTAAGTCTTATTATATTATATTATACTATATATTTTTTTATTATCCACATTTATATCACAACTACACTTATTTTCTATATTTTAATTGCATTGCACGTCACACACGCAACGCATAGGGCACGATTACTAGTATATATATGATTCAACTCAGCTCATATCTAAGAGAAATTTGGTCACGTGTGATCATCTGAGCACTTTCAGTTATGATTTATGTATAAAACTTACATCGCACATCACCAAAAATCGGTTAAAAAATTAACTTAAGTTAACTGGAATGTGTTGATTGATGAATCTATTATGAGTGAGTATGTAAATTATTAAACTTGTAAAATTAGTATGCAGATTCTTAACCACCAATAGGTTATGTAGTAAACAATAATTAAATTAATTAGGGACATAATGTTTAACTTATGCATTGACTTTTATGGTATTTCATCGTCAAATTAGTTACGCGTTTCCTATTTCCAATTGAGAATTTTATGCAATAGATTACAATTTGTCATGTTTATTCACTTCAACGGGTACGTAATGAGAAGTATCCATGCATTTGGGATTTGAAAAGTTATGAATGATCTTATCATATTACCAAGACTGATTTTGAACCTTTGTTTGGTTTCTTTGACAAACCTTTTGATTAGAGAGTGAATTACCTTTTCATGTCCTGCATATCTGACGTACTTACGATAAAAGTTACATGATGTTTTGTTTTTAGCGTTTTTTTTTTAGATTAGCTTCTTTTCAGCCTGTTCGATTCCTGTTGGTTTTCATGTACGAAATAACAATTAAACAATAAAAAAGAACTAAAAATAAATAATCAAAACCAGTGTAATCTTTATTAATTTAGAATTGAAACTGAAATTACATATTACAACATGTATAGACTGAATAGAAATTAAAGCAAACGTTATTCAGATTATTATCAATTAATAATTTGATATACTGAATTGCAATAAATAGAAACTGCCGGACTGGAAAATATAAACTTAACGGCCGAACTGTTCTGATTGAAATTGAAATTACAGGTGGTTCTCTGAAATTACAGAAAGTTAAAAGACAGAATTGAAAATTACAGCTAAGTACAACAAATTAAAATACTGAATTGAAATTGCAGAATTGAAAAGACAAAATATAAATTGCAGAATTTAAATTGCAGTATTTAAAAGACAGAAATAAAAAAGATAAGACGACTGCTAAACAGTCTGTCCTTAACCGATATTCGCCCAACCACCTTAATGTTTCTGTTTGCGTTGACACTTCGATTCCAAGGTACAACGTCACGGATGACTCGCCAAAAACTGGCGACGAGTCAAGATCGAGCCGTTGGTATGTGGTTCTCTCTCTGTCTAGTATGCTATGGGAAAATTATGAATGTTGTTTTTCAGAATGTAAAAAAATGTATGTTTAGAGAGTAGGGGAGAGCTGCATACTTATAGGCTAAGCTGAAATTTCAGTCATAATGGTCACTTAATTCAGCAATCAAAACTGCTGAATTAATAGTGCAATTATTCTCATTTAATTGCATCAGTTACAAGTTTGCTGGAATTTTTTAAACTGTTTTGTTATTATCCAAAACTCTTAGACTTTCTTGGAACTCGAACCCGAAGTCCTAAGTCCCAAGTCCGCGACCGAGCCCGAGCGAGCCCCTATGAGGCTACACATTATTACCACTCTCTAGTGGTGAATATATATATAAACTATTCAAAATAATTTTTCCTCTTTGATGTGAGATAAACATTTGGGTGGCTTCCCCATCCCTTTTCTTTCTCAATCTCTCTTCCCAAATTTCAGATTTCGTCTCTCCATTGTCCAACCTCGGAGCCAATTTCCATTCACACACATTCACCGAATAGATTATGCGATATACCGTTTTGAATCTCGTCACACAAGCTACTCAAACCATTTGAGTACGAAGTCTAAAATTTAGATTATTCACGTGAAATTTGATCAAACTTTTGGACTCGTGATCAAATTCGAAAAACACCATAAACATGGTTTTTCCTAACAATACCCGGTTCCAAAGAGGGTTAATGATGTTGGGACGGTTGTTATGTGAGCGTGTGTACTATTTGAAGTGTAAAGATGGGTTGTGTAAGGTGAGGGAGATATTTCTTTTTTCATGTTATCTTGCTTTTAAACGGGGTCAATGTTATTGGGATGGCTGTTCTTTGTGCATGTGCGCGTTTTATCTAATGTTGAAAAGGGGTGAGTAAGACGAGAGAGTGATATATGAGTGGCTCTTTGGAACAGTCATATTAACAATCGTTAGATTAAAAAATGAATGTTTAGATAATATTTTTCAATAACTAATTTATTTTTTCTATTTTTCACAAATTAGAAATTGATAAATTGAAAATAAATTGTACAACACACTAAAAAACGAAATAAAAATATATAACCCTATTATGCATATCTTAAACTTAAATATTAATCAATTTTTTTTTTTTTTTTTATGCATTTAACACATTTATATGTTAACGGGTTATGAACAAGTTATATAGTCTCGTAGACTATATCGGGACATGCCCCAATTGCTACGTTTTTTGAGCAACAAAAAGAAAAATGATAGTTTCTTCATTTCTTTTAACATGGAGTTGCACTTGCAATGAAGCAGAATCTATGCTGTAATCCATTGTTTTTCTCTAAAAAAAAACTTTTTTATTTTAAGAATTACGGCGTGAGCAAGGGAAAAGATCATTCTCTTTTGGATATTATCTTGTTTTGAATTACTGAATATTCCATATATAAGAAGACCCCCATAAAACCTGGGAAGTACGATCGGGAAAAGGATATTTGGTAAATGGACTCACAACCTGCAAAACGTTGTGAGTCCAATTTTACCATTACACCAACAACTTTTTTGTTTAATTGGGGGCATCAATGTATATATTTTAGATTTTTTTAATTACAAGTATAAAAAAAAAAAAAAAAAAATTGTAAATCGTCGCCACACGACCACCTCAGTCCCCCTTGGGTCTTCCCCTGCGTATACATAAGAGTACATATACCAAAACTGCATCCAGAAACGAAGGGAAAAGTATCAACTTATAGTGGATACACAGAGAAATGCTTATAATGAATACTAACTTCGGTTTTTATAGCATAAATCCTTAAACTAATTTTGGGGGATGCCAGATATAGAACTATTGTGTTAAAACACTGGTACAACAGCTTTTAATGAGGGATGTACGTGTTTGGTGGTTGTAGCTTCTAATTGAAGTTAATAATAAGTTTGCTCCAAAGACAAATCCCTATTTTCTAGTTTGAGATAAAAAGTTTACTACGGGTTTGGTGCTGAGTCTTGACACACCTTTTGCCATCAAATATAACATGATAATTGATTCACTCTCGGCACACACACACACACACACACACACACACACACACACACACATACACATACAGTCACACACATGTCTATGAAGTTATATTAGATTCTTTGTGGATCTTTATCTGGTAAGTTTTATTTTTAAGTAATACTTATTGTGTTGTAACTTTTACCCTTCTTTATACGTTCATATATCCAGTTGCTTTGATTGGCCGAGTTTTGATAGTGTTTTGATAGTCGACTAGAAAAGCGAATTTACTTGTGACTTGCTATCTGTTAATTGATAAACATAAAATTACGAGTTATGTTTAAATATAAGTCGAATTGTTCATTGGCTGTTGATTCGTGTCAAATTAAGAGTTCAAGTTCTAATCAGGTTATTAGCTGATAACCGTACCACACATAAGCATTGTTTTTTGTTAATCGGAACACTGCTAGCATAGCATCTCTTGTGGATAGGATCGATCTTTTCAGTTTTAGTAACCAGTTTGAGTCGTGTTTCTCATTTCATACCACACTTTATTATGTTAATCTAAACTAATGATGATAACATAAGTAAATTAATCCGTTTTCTGCAATACCCTCTAGATTCATTTTAATATAAAAAAAAGTTATAAACCTTTATTATTGTAATATTGTTACCATTCCATTTCACGTTTTAATTCTTGCTTGTTTCTTGCTATGATGTATTTATTACTTTAATTGAAATACCAACAGATGCAAAATGATTCCAAGACCCAACAATGATTTAGAAGAGCCTGCATAAAACCCTTATAAAGGAATACTGCTTGTATGAGCCATCATAGCTCTTACCGGTTCACAGCTTTTAAACTAGGTTATTTTGATTTTTGGCTTAAATGTTACTTGTGTTTGTTTGGTGGCCTTAAGATCTGGTTGACTTTGGTTTCCTGGTCTAGAAAAGTTAACTTTAAAGCTGAATCAACCTAGTTTTAATTTTTCATAACTTGAATTAAGTCAGCTTATTTGCTGAAAAGCAACAGCCAGAACCTAAATGTATTTTCTAGCTGAACCAACCATAAGCTCATTACAAGTAGTAAGTACATTATCTAACAAATCATAGCCTCAAATAGAAAAAGAAAAGGTCCATCTCCAGACGAAATGATCAGAAAAACTAAATTCCAGCTTGAGATCCTTACAGTTTAATCAATACAACATACAAAAATAACGAGATTCAAAACCCGGACTTAATCTTGAAAATATTAAGAGAGAAAGAACAAAAATGTCAAAACTTTAAGACAGAACCTTGAGTTCAGTGCCCTTGTTTTGTAACCAAACAAGGTGCATAAAGTCCATATAGTTGCAACCATTTCCCACAAAATTAACTCCATTGCTTAATTATTTCCCTGAGAGCCGAGCATGTTCCAAATCCTGAAGCTATTAGGCCTACGGCTATGACCAATATGCAAAAGGATGCCTACATGGACAATAGACAAACAATATTGAAAGAGTTGAGATGAAAGTGCATCGAAATGACCTAAAGTAGATCCAATTCTAAGCAGAAAAAGTTAGTCAGGCTTATTTGCCTTTTGCCTTATACTAACTTGTAGCTCATTTTTACTGTTTAACTTGGCAGTAAGTTTGTCTTTTTAGTGTTGAACAACAAAAAAAGATCAAGCTTTACATTTTTAATTTGATGAACCTAGTTCTTTCCTAATCCTTGTAAACACCAGATTACTAGGTTAAAAGCTGCAACAAACAAGTCGAAATTTGTTTTACAAATAATTTTAAACGAGATTCCAAATCTCATCTTCTCTTCGGCTAATATAAAAGAAAATAGAAGTAGTGATACTGCTCCTAGAGAAGTTCTTCAATAAAGTTTCTCAAAGAAAGGTAATCTGCCTCTTTTGGGTTATTTCATAGCAGGCATTTGAGCAATGAAAGTTATATTGAGGTTCAGAATAAAACTACCGGCATTTGATCTAAAAGTTTTACATTTTATAGGCTAGACTAGAGAACTAAAAAAGGTACTGCAGATTTTAAGATAATTCCTTATAGTTTGAAAGTTTTTTAATGGGCTTTTCTTCTTTTCTTTTTTCCGGTATGAGGATGGCTGAAAAGACCATCTGTAAGTAAAACTTGGATTTACCTGGAGGAAATTTATTTTCCCTTTAAGAATGCTCAAATAACAAGCACAAGGAAGTATCAAAGTCTGCATTAAAAAAATATGTCAATCACTCAGAAAAAACTTAACAGACGTGTACTTTCCTGAAATATTGTAAAGGGGGAATGAAAGAAACAATAAAATACTTACCACCAGCATCGTAAGAAAAGATCCAATCAGCGACATTACCAAACCTGTTAAACAACAAAATATAAGACAAACAAACAACGAAAAACTCTTTCATATTCATAACTATATGATTAGACTCGATTAGGGAAAGGTATCAGTGAGCTTATAAACTAGGTGTAGCCATACATGTTTGCCTCAGTTATGTAATTACTAAGGCGTTGTTTAATTTCAGCTTCTAAGCTTACAATCATGAAAATATGAAATGTCTCAGCTATGAAGACACTGTTGTCACATAGTTATTATGTATGGCTAGCATTTCCTATTAATAAAGCAATTTACTGAAAATATGAATATTTAAAAAAAATGGTGTTTAAGCTAATAAACCAAATAGGGCCTAGCTTTTAAGTAGTAAGAAAAAAACGAATTGTAAGAGCTACAACAAAGCAAGAGATAACAATGGTAGTTGGCAAGCAGAAAGCCGCTCAAATTTCAAAAAACTGTAGTTATATAGCTTTATGTATTGCATAATAGCTAGCATTTTTAATTTGAACTTAGTAAGATAACTTACCGAAGAAAGGGATGGCGAGACCAACAAGCAGGGTGGAAATTACTAAGGCGGTTCGAATCAAAAGCGAGTAAATTCGGGACTTTGAATGTCGTGACGGAATCAGCTCCTCTAGACTCATAGCCACCGGAGTCATAGTTAACGCATACGTTAGTTTCAAATTAAGGAAAATATAAAATATAATCATAACTTGTGTTAGTCTCGTACGATATGTCATGGAATGTACCCCTGCTATGTTTTTTTAGCAAACCAAAGTAAAGTAATTGTTCCAATGCTTAAAGCAGGATGTCGGTTTTTATTTTTGAAGTTGCATTCGAAAGGAGTGTATAGTAAAACTCTTTCTCAAATATTGTAGAGAAAAGACGATGCTCGCTAAGAAAAATCAGGAAGTACAACTGAGAAAAAGGATATTTGGTGAATGGATTGACTACCTGCAAAGACGAAAACAAAAACATCAATACAAGTGAACATAGAAAAAGTACTTAAAAGAAACACAGAACATCAAAAGTTAAATTACAAAACCCAATATGAAAAATAGCTGTAAGTCATACCGTAAGAGTCTGTGGTTCTGTTATTTTGAATTTAAAAGCTGGATAATTTAAGGCTTAGAAAACAGCTCAATTCTTCCAGGTTTTTAGCTTTGTAAGGCCAGATAGCCCAAGAAGTACATTTTTCAAACATAAAAATTGATGATAAGGACTATATACAAAGAAATCTGTATAAAATCGAAAACAAACTAAAACATTAAGATTTTAGTGATTTACCGTAGTCCAAACAGCAATTTTGGAAGCGATTAAATCTCTAGGCATGTTGAGAGTGAACTGAGAGAGAGTTGATTCTCCAAAGATCATGTATCCCATCACAGCAACTCCCATATACATAAGAGTACATATACCAAAACTGTATTTCGAATTTAGGAAAGAAAATAAGCTTTATAAATGTTTCATAATTATAATATCATTGAGAATGTTTCAATCTATATGAATTTTATGTCAGGGATGCATTCAAATCTAGCTCGAAGTTTCAATATATCAAAATATAGGAGACCCTAATATTGATTATATGCAATTTCTCCGTCTCTTGTACTTACATAGTGAAAGGGAGGGTGATGTATCAACGATAGATATAGACCAAGGGCTTATTTGGTCGTAATTTAAGAAAATAAGCTGGATATTTTTAGGTTGAGAGAAAACTGGGCTCGTGAAGCCTAAATATCTACTTTTTCCAAGCCAGAAAACCTCATTTTTAACCTGATCAACCAAAGACAATCTAACTTTTAAAAATGGCCTAACATCGATCTTGCATACAAATTACAATAACAATATAATGAGAGTGTATCAAAATCAAGTTTAAAAACATGAGTACTAGATGAGACCCTTTGATCAACACAAAAATGCAGATTTTATACTTACGTAGAAAATAGGAAGGCGGGATATTCGCTACGTTTTTTCATAGACGTATATATATTAGGAAATACAGCATGTCCTGAGTAGCAAAATCCGTATAAACCAATAGCAACAGGGAGAGTGTTGAGATTTATAGTCGATCCTTTGCTCTCAAAGCTTACTTTATCGACCAATCCCACCCAAAACAAGCAAACAACTACCACTACTGACGCGACAACTCCACCAGCTACGAACAGGAAAAAACAAATAAATGTAAGGGTTGACAATAAAATAAACTTAATTCCTTTACATCTGTCGTCGAGTCAGGAAATTGCAAAAATAGCATATGGACGATATATTATAGCTTTTACTACCAGTGGAGATAATGGAACATAATTCTTCGACTTGATTAAGTTATTAATATTAAAACAATTATGGCTTGCACAAATGGGACGCATCCCTAGCTTCTGGGATTTCTATTGCTCTTTCTGGAAATTCTGGTAAAATCACTGTGAAAGAACACAAAGTAGGTGCTGAATTGCTCTTTAGTCAAGTTATGTTATTAAAAAGAAACGGATTCATGACCTATTTTCAAGGCTGATAAAGCATATATTCCTCTGTTCATTCTTACTAAACTTCAATTGGGAAAGACCAAAATTAGGCCATTTGGTAGATTCTGTTCAATTTGTCATGACGAAGATAAACTCTTTTAAATTGCTTAAAATGGAGAATGTGCTGATCTTACCAGAAATGTAGCTAAGAACTCTCAAGTCTTTGAGCCAAACCGTTGGAAGAATAGTAAGAGTGGCCAATAATCCGAATAAATGGTTAGAATTTAAATGGATCCCACCCAAGTTTAGGTACGCATTGGGAAATAGCGAAGATAAGTTATCGCTCTCCAGAATAATATATTCCACGCAATTCACCTGGTGGTAAAACGTTGCGGTGAATAAAACAATAGAAAAAAAACTACACTAAACAAACATAAAGAGTTACAATTGAGAAGGATGTGTGTACTGACATATAATTCGGCGTATAAAATTATCTGCAGCCATAGAAAAACAACGGAAATAAACACATGATCAGAGATTCAGAATGCTATGTATTAATTTTGTTCCTAGTCTTTTTCGAAGTATTATATATTCTTCTATTCTCATTTTCAGAGAGTATGGGCTTGCTTGGTTTAGCTTTTGAAATGTATTTTGATTTAGTTTCTTACAAGCTCTGCTGCATTAAATTGTCAAGCTTGAGAGTTGAATTTTTCTGTTTGTTTGTTTTTGCCTGAAAAAGAATGAAATTTAAGCTAAATGAACCCAACTCTTTACTAAACCTGATATAAACCAGCTCATTTGCTAAAACCTGCATCAAGCAAATTTGTGAAATTAACAGCGTGTTTGCTTGGAATTGCTTCCAAAAAAATAAGCTGTATTTGTGTAGTTTGAGAAAAATGTTGGTTTCGTTGAGCTTAATCTTCTCGCTTTCTCAGTTAAAATAAATAAAATAGCGACTTTTAAGCTGATTAATCAAGTGCAGTCCATCTTTTAGGCAACCACTAGGGATAGCCTAGTCGCCAAAACTCACACTTTCAAATAGGAGGTTGTAAATTTGAATCATGGGGTAAGAGCTTATGATCCCCTTTAGAAATCAGTTTTTTTAAAAACCAGCTTTTAGGAAAAGGCAAAAAAAAACGAGCATAAAAAGCTGCAATTAAACAAGGCCCAACTTAAGTAAGAAAAAGTATCAAGATATAATCAGAGAAAAAAGTTCTTGACAAAAGCTAAAAGTTTTAAGCTGAACGAGCCTTTGTTTCTCAAATTAGGCAGCTAATTTGCATAAACTATGGTCAAATGCATGCTATTAACTGAAAGGTTTAATGGTTCTGATACGTGAATAGTGAAAAACACTTTATTCGGAGACTTACCGAAATAGCGAAGCGACCAGCATTACCAAAAGCTGCTTGGCCAATATCAGGATAAGTCGCGAGGCCTGGTCTGCTATCCAAGCAATAACGTAACAGTATCCCGGTATAAAATGATAAGACTGAAAAAGTAAATAATATTGCGAGCCCTGCCCATCCGCCTTCTTTAACCGCATAAGGAGTAGAAAGTATTCCGACTCCACACAAAACATTAATGCCTACGTAAAGTTGAAGTTAGAATAACGAAAATATTGCTCCGTAAGGAAAAAGTAAATGAACAAGGGTCGTTTATTTTTAGGAACCCGCTATTACTATTCACTGGCTGCTATGATAGTCCTTAATGATTTTTAAGTTTCACTACACATTCGAGTCTACAATTTAACGGAATAGGACTTTTACTAAGTATAATGTATGTCGAATACGTCATGTTTTGTCCCAATAAAGTCTTCACACGTCATCGCTTAAAGGCGTAGCCATAGGTTAAAGAATTTTCTCACATTAAAGCTTGTTAGTTTTCAGCTTTTAAGCTAATCCTATTTGACTTTTTAAGATACAATTCAATTAGTTGGCCAACTTAAAAGATGCATCAATCTTTTTCTTTAACCTATCTTATTCACTTGAAGTTTCAGCCAATAACATCGTTAAGAAGAAAATCAGAGAAGGGAAATATTTGTCCACTATATTTGATATAGCCATGGGTCACAAAAGCTGAACATCATACATGGGGAGTCGACTAGAAAACGATATATTTTATCATGAGAACATATGCTTATCAATTTCTCCGCGAGAAAGAGCTTACAATTGTTTTTTTAGAAAACATTACCAATTTTGTATAGCGCATCAACATTCGTAAAACACATTTACTCATCAGGCATCCACACAATGTAGCGCGCGCACACACACACACACATATATATGAACTCAGTAACTATAAGTAAATCTTTTACCATTAAGCACGGCTTGTCCATACGAACATTTTTGATTAACTGGGAGTTCACTTGACACTCTGGAAACAATTCTTCTAGAACCCTTCCCCGGAAGAGGGGGAAGGATAGAATGTGAGCTATCACGTCTACGTTTAGGATCTGTTTGGTCGTCTATATTTGTCAAGAACGGTTTGTTCAAAGTAGGTAAAATCTCGGGTGTGTGACGCCGATTCAAAAGTAAGGATCCGCTTAATCTTGCTAAAGGAGTTGTCTCGAGAAATGATATTGTTGGTGATGGCACAATACTATAAAAATCGATTGATTTCCTGATATTAAAACAGCAATCTAGAAACGGTAAGTCACTGAAAAAAGTTACATTAGCAACTCATGATGGAGCATTGCATATATGACTATATGAGTTACGAGAAATGGAACGTAATGATGCAATCAAATCTATACGTGGCATTGTTAATATGAAGTGGGTAAGAAGTCTAAGAACTATTTTCTACATTTCTCCACAATCCTTATGTAATTTAGTCTAAGATAAACATTTGAACTTAGATGTATTGAAAAAACAACGACTTGGAATCTTTAAAGACAAAAAGAACAAGAATGAAACAGAAACTCAAAATAAATATGAATGTTAAGGTATAGCAGGTTTTAGTAATAAGAATAGGAGGAAACGCCATCTAACAAAGTTAATTTCTATGCTAACGATTGTTTCCTTAAACATCAGAATTCAATTAACATAAATGAATTTTTAAGAAATTGAGAATCTAATCGATCACGACAGTTTAAATTGACAAACGTATTTTAATCGTATAATTTCTCTCTTTGCCAAAAATATTTCGCGCGGTATCTATACTTCTATGACATGGAAACTATATATAAGTATCATACTTACGTAGTCTGAGAAAAAAGTAGGATTTTTTTCAACCTGACAAGTTCTAGCTTTTTCAGAAACCAATAAAAA
This sequence comes from Primula veris, assembly GCA_963682055.1. NCBI lineage: Eukaryota > Viridiplantae > Streptophyta > Magnoliopsida > Ericales > Primulaceae > Primula > Primula veris. The sequence goes on from OY821740.1 coordinate 19,601,881, forward strand.
AATATCAGCTTTTAATCTTTCCAACGAAATGCAGTACAATCCGAACAAGTCCTAACTTCATGAACATGAAAAACATTCCTGAAGAATATGCAAAATCAACATGAATCTGGCTATATAAGGAATATTTAAAAAAATATAGATATACCGATAACTTTGAGGCCAAGTAGTATCTAGAGAATCAGGTTCGTTCCTTGGTTGATTATCATCTGAAGAATTCGAAAAATCCGAATCATCACCATCTTCTTCGGCTTTATTGAAATCCTTCACCTCATCCTCATCACTCTCTAAGTAAAAGCTCCCATCCGAGACCATATCCTTCATTGTTTCCGATCTCGACCTTCTTAAACCAAACTACTAAATCCTGTTAATTAACTTTTGAAAAATATGATCAGTGTTATTACATTACAAGACAAAAAAAAAAATTGCACCCAAGGACCAAATCCACATCCAGTCCATTTCAAAAGAGCACTTATGTACATAATTCTCTGGTTTTATTATCATGTCTAGTTTCTCTTTAAGAAGTTGTGCAACAACGAGAACGAGGGAAATGATATATCACTTCTCCAAAGTATCAAACTTTAATTTTTAGAATATTCTAAAGTTCAAATCCAGATTATTCATAGAAGAAACAAAGTATATTCACACATTACATGGAATTGCAATGAAGTTCTCTATTATGGATACAAAAAGAATATTGCCAAGTTTAGGCAACAGAATGATGATTTCTCCAGCAATCCGGTTATTTTATAGAAATTGGAATTATGAATGAAAAAATATAATTAACATAGAACATACAAAATTTCCTTAGTAATCTATCGATCAAAAAATATTCACAAAGGCATAACAATTAATTTTTCGAGCATGGAATTGACAAGTTGTATACAGAAACCAAAATAAAACAGAAAAAATAGAAAAACACAAGATTTTAACATAAATAATTAAATAGTAGTAAGTTCAAAATTCTCTATAGACAAATCCCTATTTTTTGGTGAGGGGAAAAAGAAGTCTTACAACTGTTTTGGTACTGACACAGTTTTTGCCGTCAAATGTACACTTGACGATTACTACATTCTCTTTATATATACTATAGACTATAAATGTACGTACACACACAACAATCAGTCGTATTTATGTGACTTAATCTGTTTCTTTATATGATTTGTCTCATTTCAACTCATTGCCGTTTCAGTATTTAATAGTAATTCGAAGTAGTATTTTTTTCATGTTTGCTCGCCGCATGTTATTAATTGTCATGTATATCGTATCATGTTTGTTTACACAATTTCTAATTGTTATTAAATAATTAATGTATAACATTAATTGTAATATATTTTATGCTAACAATAAGTATAACTAATAACATCATACCATTTTTAATACTTGGTTACAAATTGTACCCATTTAAATAAATGAGTTTACGTTGTAAGCGTAATTGGTTAGTGAATTGGCTTATAACGATAGTGATCACTTGATGTTAATAACCTGGCAATGTCATCTTTGTTGATTGGTTTTCGATAGTATATATTGAGAACACGTAGAATTAAGAGTCCAAGTAAAACTTGCTTAGTATGAGCATAAGTCCATTAATGAATTAGTTAATAAAACAATAGCAAACGTACGGCTATTTCTTATCGATGCTGATTGGTTTTTCTAGTTCAAATAGCGCCTAGTCGTGTTCTTATTTCTATACTTATGTTTATATATTGCACTTGATTTAATAAGTACTCGAATTTAAAGGATTTTATAGTGATTCATTTTGCAGGATTCTATACATAATACTTCTATTTTACTTTGATCAAGTGACTAGTTGTTTATGAATTACAAATATATTATACATTGTATATCATTCTCAATTGATTGTAAAAATCGGACTGTACATGTTTTGCAAATTTAATTGTTTTCCACTCTTATTTGAACTATAATTGGAGAGGTACTTAACGCAGGATATAAATTTTAATTGATCCTAGTTTTAACGATGCAGAATTTAGAAATAATTTTGTCAGTCAGAAAAATTTATAAGTGTCATTCAAACACTTACAATTAACGGCATAAGTACAGGCTCAACAAAGAGGGCAGCTAAGAAGCAATCGTATATAATTGCATACAAGTGGCTTAGCGGTGTACAAATGTTGGACTGAATTTTTAATTGGTATCATTTGAAACTATATATTTAAGTATTAATACCACTTACAAGGTATTTACGGCAAATTATTAACTCTTTCTAATACACATAAGTTCAACACATTTGGCCCAATAAAACTTTGACCAAGACTATTGACCGGTTTTCGACGTTGACTGCGTTGACCGGCGTTGACCGGCGTTGATCAAAATATAAAAATGTAAAAAAAAAGAAAAAAAAACTCAGAAAAATAGAAAAAATCCAGAAAAAATAGAAAATAAAAGCAGAAAAATTAGAAAATAAAAACAGAAAAATTAGAAAATTTGGAAAAAAAACTAAAAATATGGAAAAAAAATTAAAAAATCCAAAAAATTCTAAAAAAATCCCAAAAATATATTTTTTTACAAAAAAAGAAAAAATTTAACAAACTAATACAAAATTTATAAAAATTCTGGAAAAAAAAATACTCAAAAAAAGGAAAAAATTAAAAAATCCAGAAAATTTATAAAATTTGGAAAAACATAAAAAAAAATTGGAAAAAAAAATCTTAAAAGATCCAAAAACTTGTTTTTTTTTTACAATCTAATACAATTCTTTTTGAAAATCTAATGCAAGTTTTGTGAGAATCTAATATAAATATTTTGACAATCTAATGCAATTTTTTTTTAAAATATAATACAAATTCTTAACAATCTAACACAGAATTTTAACAATATAATAAAAAAATACAATACAATTTTTTTGACAATCTAATATTATTTTTTGACACTATAATACAATTTTTTAACAATCTAATAACTTTTTTTCGACAATTTAATATAATTTTTTTTGACAATCTAATAATTTTTTTTGATAATCTAATGAATTTTTTCGACAATCTAATGAATTTTTTCGACAATCTAATACAAAAAAATGATACAATCTAATAAATTTTTATGACAATCTAATACAAAATTTTGACAATCTAATATATTTTTTTTACGATCTAATGCAATTTTTGTAACAATCTAATAAAACTAAAAATTACCCCACAATAATCACAACCAACTCCAAAGTGGAGGTTACGGTTATAATGAAACTAAAAATTATCCTACAATAATGGACCCCTTTCTAATTGAGTTTTGACAATTTTCAGAATTAAAAAATACAACTCTGCACATTATCGCTCTATTTGTTCATTTTTTTCATTAAACTTTCTCTGAAACTATTCACGATTTTCTTCTCAGATTACCCATTGGATCTCTTCTCCCACATTCTCGTACCACTAATTCATGTAACTCTTCTCGTATCTTTTTTCTCAACCCATCATGGACCTCTTCTCAGATTTCTTCTCGCTTGTTATATATGCCACAAGTATGTTTTTCCTGAGATTCGTCGTTTTTCTTTTCAAAAACTTGGGCCGGGCAACGACGGTGGCGGCGGAGATTAAACGACGGTGGCGGCGGAGGCGGATATTAGACAACGGAGGTGGCGAGACCAACGATGTTGATCATATCACGTATATACATACATACATACATATACATACATACATACATACATATACATACATACATATACATATACTAGCGGACCTGCCCACCCGATGGGTGTGAATCAAAGAAAAAATCTGTAATCCGTTATAGAATTTTTTATGAACGGGGGCAATTATGGTAGGGAGGGGGGGTTTGATAATAGAGAGATAATAGTATATATATAATAGAGAGAGAGAAAGGTAGAGAGATAATAAGGAAGAGAGATGGTAACGTGAAACAGCCGTTATGTTTTTTTATTTGTAATTTTTCAAACTATCAATACTATTTTGCAAATAGTTTTTCAAGGCTTCATAAGGGGTCTTCACATAAAGTAATACTAAGACATATATACATATATATATATATATATATATACATATATATATATACATATATATATATATGTTGTGTGACATATTAGCTCGTTATAGATATATGTATAGATATAGAGAGAGGTATGAGAGACAACAATAAAAGAGACTTTATTAATCAGAATGCATGAATACAAGGGGACCCTAACCTTCTTTATATACTAGAGGTTAGGGTTATACAAGATAAAAAGACCAACTTAGGTCCACTATGAGTAAGGCCCAATAGTCCAATAATATACTACAACACTCCCCCTTTGGACGTCTTGAATTATTCGTTTTCATGCAGTCGAGTTCATTCGCAGTGCTAAACACATAAAAACCTTAGGGACGGAAAACCCAGTGTGGGACAAAACCGGTACCTAGGAGAAACTGTGTAGCCGAATGATATAGGCCGAAATATCATGTAAGTAACTAACCACAAAACAGTGTGCCTCATCAAAACTTTGGCAGAGCAAACCCAATAATCAAATCTCTGATCGAAGGAAAAAGAGTGTAACAGTGGTAGTAGTAGGGGATCAACCATAAAACAGGTGCATCATCAAAACCTTGCTAGAGTAAACCCAGTGGGAAAAACCTCTAGTCGAATGACAAAAGAGTACACAGTGGTAAGAAGTACACGACAGGATACTCCCCCTAATTTCGGCAATCTTAAGTGAGATATGATGGGAACGTGTCTCGCTAAAAAGCTTGCTAAGGAAAACCCAGTGGGAAAAAAACCTTGGTCTAAGGACAAAAAGAGTACACGAGCATGCGACTGGATGCTCTCCCTCACTTGCACACGACAGGGTGCGAGGATTTAGACTAAGTAGTAATTAGTGCAATAAGCATTCACCTGGATGCTCCCCCTCACTTACACACGACAGGGTGCAATGATTTCATATTTCAATAAAGAGTACAAGCATTCGACTGGATGCTTCATTTACTTGCACACGACTGGATGCAAGAAAATCTAACGTAGAATAGAACGAATATTCAACTAGATGCTCTAAAACTTCATATGTGAAGATTTATTTCGGCAAGAAATGCTAAATAGCATAATCTAGTCATGTCTCTCTTGATCGATAACAACAAGTTGTCCTAAAATAAGACAAGTGTTTTATCTGGATCGTGAGACAGAGCATATGCAATTCAAATATGGCTAATACGAGCTCGAAGCCATATACACTCTCTAGTCGTCTCATAGAGCACGAGTAGATCAGAGTGATTTGTTTGGAGTCATTCCAAGACCTCAAAGATATTGCTTTATTCCTAATGGTAAAGACAGACCATGTTAGGGATATCACTTATGCGGGTCTGATAAGTAACCGGCATCGGTATAACCGAAAAAGGGTTGCGTTAATTCGAGTACCGAAGGGGGTAGGTACACTCGATGACGCAAATGGGATAAACTAGCCCACTTCCAAAATTACCATAAGGTAAGGGAATGTGTCTTTAGTGCCATTTCGATGGCAGCGTGTTAGCGCGATGCTGTGTCGAGCTATACGATTCACAGCAGACAAGATGTTCGTCCTAGTACATTAGACCAAGTACAATGATGCGCTTATTGTACTTAGATATGAACATCATGGTTCAATATCTCTTTGTCATCTCATCAGGGACGGACCGGATCTATATCAATGTCTAGTGATCAAACAATCATGGGAGAATTTGACGACTTAGCGTCATAATGACTAAAACGTCATAACACCTTCTGGGTGTAGTCTGAATCATGGACTCAGATTCAATCTTTACGGGACTCGATCATCAGGCCGAGTCACTACCGTGTCTTCCCAAGATCCTTCATCTCGAAGGCAAATCCAAAAAAAAATGGATCGCGTAATAAAACATGCAAGGGAATAATACTTGTTTAAGTATCCCAAGCTAATCAAGTACTCACTTAGGCGGTATACCACATCCGCTCGGATTATATTAATCCATATAGTGAACGTCTTAGTTAATTGAGATCGTGTTCCGTGGTCAGGAATTACTTGATTTAAGCACATAAAGTCACACAGGGACCTTCATCTATATCTCTTTGTCTAAATCCCCATAGAGATAAAACCGTGACCACATTCATGGCTGCATACTCAGTTTTTCGGAAACTACTAAACTAGTGAAGTAGGAGACTATTATAATGTCCATTACGAGGAAATCAACCATCTCGTAATCAATTTCAAGGTGTGAGAGAAGCCTTGCGCTACTAGGCGAGCATTCTACCATCTCATTACTCTCATCACTATTCCTTACGAATAATCAAATAAACGAACTCGTTTAACATTGGTGGTGTTGGAGCTACAGGTCCGAACACACTTTTGCTAAGGAATCTACTTGGATTGCAAGTTTCCATTAGTACAGTCTATTCTCCGTTGACTTCAGGCAACGGTATATGGTTCCCTCTCATAATTTGTTCATATTATCAGTCGTCACTGAATATATGAACAAGTAATCAATGACAGTCTCGTTTCGCTTCAATATCGTCTAAGATATCATGATCGACAGATATTTCGAGATTATTAGGATGAGGAGGAAATCACACATCTCCTTGATCCTTTATAATCTCGTGTGACAAACGAGTTTCAGTTCACCACCTTTGGGGCTGAACGAATTTAGAACCGGTCAACTTCCTCATATCTTAGGAAGGACGACAGACTGACGGCCGACGGCAGCGTCCTTTGCTTGGCGAGTTCGGCCAAAGCAATGTGTTACGACAGGAACACGGCGTCCGACAGGGACGTCTATCCTTGCAAGCATTTTGCAGCAGGTATAAATGATCTCGTGATATCTCATAAAGTCATTAAATGCGTCTGGCATTTAGTTAGACTTGAGGGAGTCTATGCACTTACTTATCACTAAGTGCAGTTTTGGGGATCAAGCTAAGACTGAGTGGGTTATGCCACGTTACTTCACGTCGTTTCTTATCAACGGTAACGTGCAAATCTCCCTCTAATGACGGGGAGAACAGTCTTAGCGATGTCACTTTCGCATATCATGCGGTAAAGAGATCGCTTGCCAAGGTTACTCTATCAAATGATAGGTAGGGGATTCATAATCGACTTATGTCCCCTTTAGAGGTCCATATTTTGAACGCTATAGCGGCTCAATCAAAATATTAAGCACTCAAACATGCGTTCATATGAGGCGTCTGGCTCATAACCAGTAACCAACTGGTACGCATTTAATGTTTTGAGTGACTATGGCCTCAGACTGACCAATGCAACAAAATAGCATGAACCCACACGGAAATATAAATCTTGGTGCGCAAGACCAAGAAGTGCGTGCAACCATTTGCAGTCGCATCATCAAACTTTTCGTGAGTCCATTTGGGTCTGAACATAATCGACAGGATGTTCAATTTCAATTTCCAAACTCAAGTAATTCAAATCGAATTTTCGATTCTTACTCTTCGGAATTATCAAGTCGACTAGACTTTTCAGGATAATCCGGATCATGAGCCATCAACTTAATGATAGGGCTAAAAGTTTGGAAAGTGCTGCATTTATGTGGACAACATTAAAATGTGACCATATTGTCGATGCATCAACCATAACCATTTATATTTATGGTCCGTCTTATGGTTAGATAAGTCCACAATAACTCCTTCAATTCTTTACAATAATTCTACGAGTTCATTTCGTGATCTTTACACATACTAGTCTTTCAAAGTGAGCATTAGTGGCATGAATTTCGGATTAATCATGAAATATATTCTTAGAAAGAATCCAAATACGATGCGATTATAAATCAAGCATCGTCTTTTGACCCGGGAATATCTCATCCGGTCAATGCCACAATATCAAAATGCTCTTATCAATCGACGACAGGCGAATGATAGTATAGACAATCATGTCTTAGCATCTAAATTCTTTATCATTCGACGACAGGCGAAATGATAAGGTAACTTTAAATGCTTTAAAGAATGTGGTAGCAACCACTTGAAAGACATTCCAACTCTTCTAAAATACGCTTTTGGTCGTATTGAATGGGGACTATGTAAAGAAATTTTAATTCTTTCATGAGCTATTACCAGGTAACACTGGTTTTCTCGAATATTTTATAACTCAAAAAGGTACGGCAGGACCTATATGAGTATAAGACCTCATATTTGACAAATCAATTTGGTTTTACCAAATATTTTGATTTGGAATGACAGGTCCAGAATCATTGTCATTGAGTACTTTTTTAGGCAAATAGTTGGTAAAATTATGTGGTACACTGTTACCCACTATTTCCAAAAAAAAATCAACTATCCCACAAGTATTGTCCAAAATTTCATAATTTAAAGTTTGGTCACATTTGTCAAAGAAATTTGCTCAAAACACTTTAAATTATTTCGAGAAATTTTGTAAACAGGCAAACCATAATCCAAAAGTATGGTCCAAATGGAAAAATAATAACCAAATGGAAAGCATAATCCAGATGAGCGAAAAAATGGCTCAATGATTTATCAAAATCAAAAAAGAAAGGTCCCCAACTCATTTGAGCCACAAAACCGGGGGTCTCAAGAGTTTCCTTTCAGTTAGGCTTTAACCACACTAGCATCGGTGTTTTCACCTTTGTAATAGTTTTGAACTATTTAAGGAGTAACCGTGCATGGCCTTTGTATTTTATAGAATAGAGTTGCCTCCTTGAGCATTATCTCTTGTTTTGTGACAACGAGCCATATTGTTCCTTTTAATTACTGTCTTGGAGCCACAGGTTTTCGATTTTGACAATTGTCTAAAATCTCGCTTGGCTAGACGATTCATCAGGATCGCGACAGTTCGAGACAAATAACACTTGTCTTGGTTCTCGATTCGTGGAAAAAAAAAAGTATACACGAAGAGCATTAATATCTGGCAAATAATTCGTCATTGACCCAATAGGATTAAAACTACTCACCGGGGTAATTTTTCTATCCAATAACAGATGGGCGATAAAGGAACATGGTGAATATAAATTCACGATACTGCTTATGGAATACAATTTCCAAGCTAATATTTTGGTGAAGGATAGCTTCAATATGTCAATTTCAGACATTTGTTCACCATAGACGTCATCACGTCTCAAATGTGGCGGCGGAATAAAATCAACGCCTTAGCATTCATCTTGATGGTAACAACAAATTTGTGTTTTACTCATCAAAGATGGCATCCAAAAAAAAATTGGGCATCACATTTTCACACATCAGGGTAAGTAACATGTGGTGACAGATTAAAATCAACATTTAAACAGTTATTTCGCAAGTATGTTTTACGATTTTTCTCATCATAGATGGCATCCAACATGTGTTGGGAGTTCTGGATTATTTATCATATAAAACGACTGGTTTATATTTTTATGGTTTGCACAAGCACAAACTTTTTTTCGAAACGACAGGTTCGAAAACATTAGTTTTGCTTTTCATGTGAATCGGTTCTCATTGATCGAACGACGGGTCGATACTGAAACACCAATTTAGCGAAACATACATCACTATATAAACACACTCGGGGAAATTATTATTAGTCAACCCCTTTCGGTAGCTCTATTTGAACCCGACCAGGAAAGACGGTGAGGGAGGTGGGCACGAATGCCTCTTAAAAACCGACCTCATTAGGAGAACGACTTCCGCCTTTATCTTTCCTAGACATCGTATCCAAATCGGTGAGCCTATTTGGGAAAGATTCATAATTTTTCCAACTTAAATGTGAATATATACGATTTTCGCTTTTTATATATGGCAAAAATATTAACAATATAGACAATATCTATCTAGATTAACCACATATATATAAACAGGCAGTAAATATATTTTAGGATCTATCTAATCATGCATTAGATTTGGTGTTATAAACAAATCAATTTAAGATTATCAATCAATCCATAAAGATTCTAACATATCAAATCAAATCAAATCAATTTAAGATTATCAATTAGATCTAATCCAATAATTTACTGACATATGTGATATTTATATATGATAATATCAAAAAGATATGATTATGCTAATAAGATATCAATCAATTATCTATGTTTATCGCCATATTAATAATTCTATACATGGTAGTTTTAACATGCAAGCAAACAATATATTTTTAATTACTAATCAATTCTATATATGGTAAAAAAATATTTTAACATGCAAAGGGGTTAAATTTACATGGAAACATATCAATTTATTCAATTTAACATGCAATTTTTTTATTATTCACTTGCCTTTTTAATAAATATATATGCATGTGCGTGTATATTTAGTCCGAATATTGACTTTTATAACACATATATACTATTTTTATACATGTAATATACTACATGGACTATCCGTGTAATTTCAGCAAACTATATATCTATTTACAGCATTATTACTACTTTAGTCCATAATTTCAGACAAGTTTCAGTTTAGTCCTTGAGTAATTTCCAGAATAGTTTACAGCTTTCAGAGAATTACAAATCAGTACATACGTTTCAGTTTGTTGCAGATTTAATCCGACAGATTAATACATGTTTTACAATTACATGATTTGGGTTATTTTGTATGATCTTATCAACAAATATGATTTTATAATCAACAATATGTGTGTTACAATCATATATAGTTATCCATACAAGTAACAAACTCTAATACACATGGATTATATACTACGGGATATTTATCATGTTTTAGTTATCCATAAAATAATACGTGCGATCACATATATGGAATAAATTAAGTTTTGAATTCGGTACCTTACGCACGATATGTTGATGAAGGTCGATATAGCAAAACACTAAAAACCCGGATAAACCTCAAGGTTTATAAATACCCAATATCCGTCCGTTTGCCAAAAATCTCCAATATCCGTGAGCGTATATCCTATTCTTCGCGAGCAAAGTGCCGATAACGTGTTGTGTGACATATTAGCTCGTTATAGATATATGTATAGATATAGAGAGAGGTATGAGAGACAACAATAAAAGAGACTTTATTAATCAGAATGCATGAATACAAGGGGACCCTAACTTTCTTTATATACTAGAGGTTAGAGTTATACAAGATAAAAAGACCAACTTAGGCTCACTATGAGTAAGGCCCAATAGTCCAATAATATACTAAAACAATATATATATTTATCAATATATATGTATATATTTATGTATATATATTTCTTATTTTATAGACAGTTGAGATGACGATCATGTGTGTATATATATATATACTAGTAAAAGTTACCCATGCGTTGCGTCTGAGACGCGTAATGACATAAATCTCGTAATATATTTTATTTTTAACATACTATTCAAATTTATTATCATTTATTATAATTATGGAGGTTAAATCGAATTATTAATTAATTTAAGGTACATCCGTAATTAGAAAAATATAGTGAGGATAAATAATTAATTAATTAGATTATGTATATTGGTAATTATTAAAATAGAATAAGGGTATTTTTGGAAAATTTGGGTAAAATTGGGCAGCCTCAACTTTTCTTGGTTTTGCTTATATTAATAGTATGATGATATGATATGATATGATGATATATATATATATATATTGCCCACAGAGTGTCGCTGTGGAGCTCCGACAGCGGCGGAGTTCCGGTTAATTCATGGTAGCGGTGATGTTTATTATTTTAGGGAGACATCTATATATATATATATATATATATGTCTCAAATGCGGTGGGGTATTTTGGTAGCTAATTTGTAGAGAGAGAAAGAATAATGGATTTTGGTTAATTAGACCCATTTATATATTTTAAGGTAGTGGTACCAATATCAAATTAAAATATTTCAAAATGTATTTTATGCTAATAAAACTTACAAGTGGTACTAAAACCTAAAAAAATTATCTTAAATTGGTACTGGAGTCCAATTATTTCACAAATGTTGTCCTTCTCAAACCACGTATAATTATAATTATAATTGTACTGGTACTCGTGTCCCACGTATTGCGTGTGCGACGCGTAATACAACAAAAATATAGAAAATATGTATAGTTATGATATAAATACGTGGATAATAAAAAAAATATATATTTTAAGATTTAAAAGAATGTTTGATTATTAAAGACTGATAAATATTTTTATTAGTTTTTATTTTATATATTTTTATGAGAGTATGATATTATTGTAATTAACATAAAAGTGTATGAGTATTTTTGGAAAAAAAAAAGTGGCTAAATTGGATATACTCATTTGACTTGAGTTGACTTACTAGAATGATATATGGCCAATAATGTTGCAATTGACAAAAATCGAATAAATAGATGGTCAAAATTAGGTGTGAGCAAAAAAATCGTAAACCCAACCCGTAATTCAACCCGTGCGGATTGAGGCGGGTTGAGTGTCCAAAAAAACTCAATCCGCCCCGCTCCAATCCGTTATATATTTTACGGATTGGGTTAGGGTTGAAGTTACCAAACCGCGGGTTAATTCGCCTCAACCCGTTTCAACCCGCAATATATATAAAAATAAAAATATATTTGTATATATATTTAAAGATACTAACCTCTCGGTCTTATTATATTTTAGTTATGTTACTTGTATTATTATTTGTTTTAATTTTTATTTGTTTTTGAAACATACAAATTTATTTTAAAATTTAGGTTGACTGTGCTAACTATAAAAAATAAAGGACCAAAATAAAAACTTAAGAATCAATCCGTCCCAATCCGCAATTTTTTTTTCGGGTTGGGTTGGTGTTTTAATTGTAACGGGTTGAGTTGGGTTGAGTTGAGATTTAAATTTTATCAATCCGTCTCGCGATTTATTTTACGGGTTAGATTATGGTTGAGGTCAATTCGCTCCGTGTACATCCATAGTCAAAATAAGTACTATTGCAGATTAGTTTAAATTTTAGTTGATTAAACAATGATATTTGTCGCATTTTTGTACATTCTTAATAAATACTAAATTAAAACGTAATGTAGTTTATCTTTCCTATATATAAGCACATTAACTATATAAAACTTCTCATTTAATAAAATGGAATTTAAATGATCATCGATGTAACTCATCCCACACTCCCACTCCACAAGACTAAGTTACATTGAAATTTAAATACTAGAAAACAAACAACGTTGACGAAGATTAGGACATTTCAGACGGATCAATGACATCGATTTTCCACATCATATGAACAATTATCCATTCTGAAAAAAAATTGCTGCTATAACAGTAAATTTATGTTATTCATTTTTACTTGTATTAGTTTGAATTAACTATACTTAAATAGTTATGGTAAAAGAAATCCAAAAAATCAATTAAACTATTACATCAAAAATGATATGTTAATTGATTACACATCAGGGGCATTTTTCTTTTTCCTATTCTTTTCCCATTTTTTTTTTCTTGTTGCGTTGCTCTAGCTTACATCCAACCGCATGAGAACCTCCCCTGCTATCTTCCTCCTCTAGTGCGACATTTCACCCCAATGTCCTACCTAGAGTCGCAAACGTTATTCTTTACCCTTAAGGAAATTGCAACTTTCATGCAAATAATACTTTGCTCAATCATGTTAGGTTGACAAAAGCAATCAAGTTCTCCTACTTAAAATTAAGTTTATCTTCTCAAGACTATAAAAAAAAAAAAAAAAAAAAAAGGCGAAGAACACAACTTTTAAGCAAAATAATAATAAACAAAAAACCACTACACAATATTACCTAAATAATAACATATAATTAATGTCCGATCACTTCAAAAAATACAAAAGTATTGTGTCTCACTAGCTAGTCTAATAATTCATTTCACATGTCGAATACTTTAATTCCCGTGTTGTTGAATTATTGACCCGTCAACCATGCAGACACTAGCACTACGTCATTGACACTTTTCGAAATGTTATAAACACAAAATGTAGTACAAAAAGGTCCTTGAACTTTCAAATTTCATAAATTTATCTCAAAAATTAACAAAATACTCAAGTAAAACACGCAATTATTAAAAAGATTTGCCTTTTGCAACGAATCTATTTATTTGTTTTCTTATATTAGTAAATTAAATATATATAAATAATATATTTATAATAAATTAATTATTGTGCTCTAAAAATATCGTATTCTAAATTTAAAAATTTATGTGAAACAGTGTCGGTAAGTATGTCCGTGTTGATTAGATTAAAACAGTTCATGACTCTTCTTGACCTGAAAAAAGATACGAGTAAGAGCAAGCACATATGACTTGCTACTTGGATAGACTAGCCAAAAAATAAAGAGTTAAGCAATAAAAGTTGCATACCACATGCTAGTGAGTGAGTAGCTAAATGAGGTGCTCTCAATACACTACATTTTTTCTTTAAAAACGCTGAAACCGTAGATTAAATCTACGGTTTACAGTGATTCACTGTAAACCGTAGATTTAATCTACGGTTTGGATCAAATGAATACAAACCGTAGATTAAATCTACGGTTTACAGTGATTCACTGTAAACCGTAGATTTAATCTACGGTCTGTGTAATTTCTGAAGAAATTACACAGTCAGTCCCTGATTTTCAGAATTACACAGTCAGTCCCTGCGCCAAAATTACACAGCAGGTCCCTGAAAAACAGAAACTTACGTTTTTTTAAAAAAAAAAACATTTTTTATACTACATTCTCTCTCTTTCTCTCAAAAACCCCCAATTTTCAACCCAAAAAATCACCCAAATCAATCAACCACATTAACTATCAACTTTATTAACAAAAAACCCCAAATCATCAATCAAACTTATCCATAATTCAAGGGTATATCTTTTATTCTCTAATTTATTATGTATTTTGTGTAATTTAAATTTGTAAAATAGGAAAAAATATATAAAATATGCAAATCCATAATTCACTTTAGCTATATATCATTGTTTGTTGTTTGTTTATATTAATTATATAAATTTTAATTATTGTTGATATTTGTCCCATTTTTGCATGTTTTTTTATTTTTTGTAATTTTAATTTGTAAAATAGGAAAAAATATATAAAATATGCAAAACCATAATTCACTTAGCTATATATAATTGTTTGTTGTTTGTTTATATTAATTATAGAAATTTTAATAATTGTTGATATTTGTCCCATTTTTGCATGTTTTTTTATTTTGTTTGGTTAATTTGAATTGTTGATAATGTGTTTGGTTATGATTAAAAAATTGAGTTATTATTGTTTGGTTTATGATTAATTGTGTTTGGTTATGATTAAATGTGTTTGGTTATGATTAAAAAAATTGAATTATTATTGTTTGGTTTATGAAAAAATGTGTGGTTGGTTATGATTAAAAAATTGAATTATTAGTGTTTGGTTTATGAAAAAATGTGTGTTTGGTTATGATTAAAAAATTGAATTATTATTGTTTGGTTTATGAAAAAATGTGTGTTTGGTTATGATTAAAAAATTTAATTATTATTGTTTGGTTTATGAAAAAATGTGTGTTTGGTTATGATTAAAAAAATTGAATTATTATTGTTTGGTTTATGAAAAAATGTGTGTTTGGTTATGATTAAAAAATTGAATTATTATTGTTTGGTTTATGAAAAAATGTGTGTTTGGTTATGATTAAAAATTTGAATTATTATTGTTTGGTTTATGAAAAAATGTGTGTTTGGTTATGATTAAAAAAATTGAATTATTATTGTTTGGTTTATGAAAAAATGTGTGTTTGGTTATGATTAAAAAATTGAATTATTATTGTTTGGTTTATGAAAAAATGTGTGTTTGGTTATGATTAAAAATTTGAATTATTATTGTTTGGTTTATGAAAAAATGTGTGTTTGGTTATGATTAAAAAAATTGAATTATTATTGTTTGGTTTATGAAAAAATGTGTGTTTGGTTATGATTAAAAAATTTAATTATTATTGTTTGGTTTATGAAAAAATGTGTGTTTGGTTATGATTAAAAATTTGAATTATTATTGTTTGGTTTATGAAAAAATGTGTGTTTGGTTATGATTAAAAAAATTGAATTATTATTGTTTGGTTTATGAAAAAATGTGTGTTTGGTTATGATTAAAAAATTTAATTATTATTGTTTGGTTTATGAAAAAATGTGTGTTTGGTTATCATTAATTGGTTATAATTGAGTTATCATTGTTTGGTTATCATTGAGTTATCATTGTTTTGGTTATCATTAATTGGTTATGTTATCATTTTTTTGGTTATCATTAATTGAGTTATATTTGGTTATCATAGTTAGGATGACAGACCCAGGTCCACAGATTAAAGGGAGGTTGGGTATTTTACGACAGACCGGTCATATTTCTAATCAGACTTGGGATGCTGGCAGAGAAGCGGGTAGAGGAGATGCCAATAAGATTAGGGTTTATAATTATAGTTGGCAGATACCGACGCCTGAAAGGGTAGTTCATAATATCATTAGGGCTGGTTTTTACGGTATTTACAGTATAGGTAATTATACCGTAGACCGAGGGTTGATTACAGCCTTAGTTGATAGGTGGCGTGATGAGTCGCACACGTTCCATTTTGTCGGGGGAGAGTTGGGGATATCTTTACAGGATGTAGAGATTATGCTCGGTCTGAGGGTGGATGGTCTTGCTGTGACCCGGTCGGAGCGGAATGACACGAAGGCGAGCAGGTTGGCTATGATGGAGAGTTTGTTGGGTGTTAGGCCGGCTGACAATCAAGTCGATCAAAACTGTCTGACAGTTAGACTTGATTGGATGTTACAGACCTTCGGTGAATTACCCCCCAACCCTAGTGAGGAGCGTTTACTATATCAGTCTAGGGCTGCCATGCTATTATTACTGGCTGCACATGTGTTTTCGGATAAGAGCAGTGATCAGATTCCACTCTGGCCTCTGCCATTTCTGGAGGATTTTGACACATGTGCTGAGTATAGTTGGGGATCAGCTCTTCTGGCCTGGTTAGAGGCTAATCTATGCAGGGTGGTACGTTGTAAGACAACCGGAGTAAGCGGGGCGGTGATGTTTCTGGATATGTGGGCGATTACCAGACTACTGCCGGTTAGACCGTGTGAAGAGCTGCCGGAAGATGTCGAGCCACCGGAGGGCTTGCCTAGGTTCCCCCTCGGTTACAGGTATGATATTTATTTAGTTTTTGAATTGGATTTGCTTTTTTATATTATTGTGTCATCTATCATTTACTTAGCTGCCGGTTATATTTATTGTTTATCGGTTTTTGTTTGTATATTACAGATGGAAGATGTGGCGGCAAACTAACCTTACGCCATATGTCTACGGACATAATGTGGTCCACATACGTGACCAGTTTGACAATATGTCGCCTGAACAGGTAAATTATAATTTTCGTATTATATGTAACTTACGTATTATATGTTGTATATGTTTGCATTGGTCTTATCTTCGCAGAATTTATTACTCGTCTATTTTAAAACCATTGTTTATATATTCTAATTTGATGATTACAGATAGTGTGGCAACCTTACGGGGATCTTAATCAGTATCCGGAATACTGCACGCGGGGCCGGTATATGTGGCATTGTTCTGTGCCTCTCATTTGTAATGAGAAGATTGAGTACCACCCCGCGGACAGGTTCATGAGGCAGTTCGGTTTTGTGCAGCGGGTCCCTACGTATATCTGGAAACCAAGACAGGGTCACGGCAAGGATAGAAGATATGGGATTGGGCAAAAACACGACTGGCCTTTACTAAC
The DNA here is from genome assembly GCA_963682055.1 of Primula veris. Taxonomy (NCBI): domain Eukaryota; kingdom Viridiplantae; phylum Streptophyta; class Magnoliopsida; order Ericales; family Primulaceae; genus Primula; species Primula veris. The sequence goes on from OY821740.1 coordinate 19,619,420, forward strand.
CGGAGAATTTATAGTCGTGTGGAATGACCGCCACATCCGTCTTATTAACGGCGAATATGGCACGGGGACGTCACCGGGTTACATGAAATGGTATAGAGAGCGGACCCGCATCTTCATAAACCCACCTGAACTTGCCCCGCCCCCTCACGGTTTCCGGGAGAATACGGGTGTCTTCAATAAAATGGTAACTACTAAATCGTTTTTTACTAATAAATCGTTACTTCTTTTTATGTATATTTCAATACTAATAAATCGTTTTTTATTGTTTTTTTTTACAGAAAGCGATGTTGCGCCGCAGTTTCAAATCGTTCAAACGGCTGAAATCTAAAACGGACGTGGACTTACTACGTAAGGAGTTCGCTGAAATGGGTATGAATCCGTATGGGTCAGCTGATGAACAGTCGGAGGGGGAGGATGACGATGACGACGACGACGACGACGATGGTGATGACGACCTACGTTACGACCCAAGAAATTACACTAGGTCGGCAAGTTGTCGGCGTCCCGACGAAAGAGGCAGAGGGGAAGGCGAATCTAGTAGCGGCGGTAGAAGAACCAGTGGAGGTCGACCCCCGACCACAGATCAGGGTCCGGGTCCGAGTTCAAGCGGTCATGGTCGTCGTGCTTCTTTTGCTGGGTCGGGCTACGTTCAGGATGATGTCCCGTTCGAGCATCATCCTAGTCATCAGTCAACCGACAGTTGGAGTCGAGGGTTGACAGTTACATCCCACGAGCGTGCGCCGCATCCAGAATCGCAGCAGCGACAAAGACGACGTACGGAGCTAAACGAAATCGAAGAGTCTGCTGAGCCGTCATCCGATAGATTAACATCGGCGGGAAAGATGCTCCCTATGTCCAACTTTAAAACATTTAGTCGTTACAAAAAAAAATAAATGCACTGTTTTTGTATTTGATTTCTATGTTTGATTTGTCAGTTTTATTATTAGCTAGGGTTGGAATATTATAAATTCGTATGTTTAATTTGATTTCTATGTTTGATTTGTACGTTATAAATTCGTAAGTTTAATTTGATTCGTATGTTTGATTTGTATGTTTTAGGGTAAAAAATATTCTGTATTTTAATTGATAGGACCAATATTGAGTTTTTACAAACCCTAAACCCTAAACCCTAAACCCTAAACCTTAAACCCGAACCCTAAACCCTAAATTACAAACCCTAAACCCTAAACCCTAAATTACAAACCCTAAAACCTAAACCCTAAATTACAAACCCTAACCCTAAACCCTAAACCCTAAATTACAAACCACTTACCCTAAACCCTAAAAGCTAAACCGTAAACCCTAAACCCTAATTTACAAACCCTAACCCCTAAACCCTAAACCCTAAATTACAAACCATAAACCCTAAACCCTAAATTACAAACCCTAAACCCTAAACCCTATATTAAAAACCCTAAACCCTAAACCCTAAATTACAAACCCTAAACCCTAAACCCTAAACCCTAAACCCTAAAAAACCCTAAATATTCTGAAATACATACAAACCGTACATTTAATGTACGGTTTGTACAGATTTCATACAAACCGTACATTAAATGTACGGTTTGCATGTATTTTGTGCAAACCGTAAAAGTAATGTACGGTTTGTACCCCTGATTTGAGCAGCGACGTTTTACGAATGTACTTTTTGCACTGAATCACCGTAAACAACGTAAAAAAAAAAAAAACTACAAACCGTAAAAGTAATATACGGTTTGTAGTGTAAATTACATTGGATACCATATCTATCAAAATAATTCCGACAACACATTATCACTTTTGAATTATTATGACTTGACAACCCTATCCGAAAATGACTACTCAATGCATTATTAAAGTTTCGAAATGACTACTCCAAAAAAAACACTACAAACCGTAAAAGTAATCTACGGTTTGTAGTGTAAACTACATTGGATACCATATCTATCAAAATAATTCCGACAACACCTTATCACTTTTGAATTATTATGATTTGACAACCCTATCCGAAAATGACTACTCAATGCATTATTAAAGTTTCGAAATGACTACACCAAAAATTCACTACAAACCGTAAAAGTAATCTACGGTTTGTAGTGTAAACTTACCCTATAAATATGACTCAATTTTGCCAATTCTAACAAACCATAAAATCAAACACAAACACATTTCGGAAATCTCTAAAAAAATCCTCATTTCTTCCCAATAAAATATACAAACAAACACTTTTTCGAAAATGAATTACAACTATGGTTATGACAACAACCAATGGAATAACAACAACAATGCGAATTCATCCAGTGGCTCAAACGATGAGCTAACTGATTATTCGGAGCACTTTGAAGTTGATGAATTGACTTGGGAAACAAGGGATGAAATGCTTGCTGATCTTGCTGATGTGGCTGGAAATTGGGGTTTCATCCTTACGATTCGTAGGTCTGGAGGGGGTGATGGGAGCAGAACACCGTATGTTGATATTGTGTGTGATAAATCGGGGGTTTACGAAAAAAAGAAACCATCTTCCGTAAAATCAGGTACAAAGAAAAAAGATTGCCCATTTTTCATTAAAGGTTACGTAGTTAATGGTGAATGGATGTGTCACGTAGAAAATGGACAACATAACCACCCACCTCCAACTTACCTCCAAGGGCAAGCACGACGTGCTCGTTTAACCCAAGATGAAAAAGAAATTGTTAAAACTTTAAGGCAAAGTAGTTTTAAAGTTGGTGCAATATTAGAGGCCATTAAAAATAGAAATCCTGACAATGTATCAAACACTAAAACGATACATAATTTTTTGGCCGGACTGAAATTTAAAGAACGAGATGGTAGAAACCCGATACAGGAACTTTTTAATTTGTTGGATAGACATCGCTACACGTTCTACTATAATATGAACCCATCAACCCATTCCCTTGAGAACTTGTTTTTTGCACACCCCGATTCTATAAGGATGTTCAAAGCTTTTCCTGATGTCTTGTTAATGGATTGTACATATAGGACAAACCGTTTTAATATGTCATTTCTAGAAGTCGTAGGAATGACATCAACGAACCAAACATATTGTTTAGGTTTTGTTTTCATGAGTGACGAGACACAAGAAAGTTATATATGGGCATTGGAAAAATTTAAAGTTACATTGGAGGGGTGTATACTACCTAGGGTGTTTGTAACCGACAGGGAAATGGCCTTATCAAATGCTTTATCCGTTGTTTTTCCCGATTCTCATCATATTTTGTGCACTTTTCATATTGCAAAAAATGTTTTGAAAAACTGCCGTAAAAAGATCCCTGACGAGGAGTGGCAAACGTTTTTAGATGATTGGGGTTTATTGGTTGATTCTGAGTCGATAGAGGAGTACAATTATAACCGAACTAATTTCAATACCTCTTACAAATCGTACCCTGCTGTGATTAAGTATGTAGACAAGCTTTTAAATGATTATGCTGAAAAGTTTGTTGCATGCTATACCAACCACACAACACATCTAGGTAACAGAACTAGCAATCGAGCCGAACAACAACATGCTAAGCTGAAAAGATCCCTTTCCACTAATACTGGCACGCTTGAAACTGTTTGGGTAGAGGTGAATAGAATTCTAGAAAAACAGTTTGAGGATATTAAGACGAAGTTGGATAAATGCAAGTCTTATTTTCCACATTCTGAAAAAACGCCTCTATTTATAAATCTTAGGTCGTATATCACACACTATGCCTTTGATTTATTATTCCAAGAACACAGAAAATGTAGTGGCCAGGCTGATGAGAATTGTTCTTGCGGTTTTAAATTGTCTCACGGTTTACCTTGTCATCATATTATGAGTGAACATATTTTATTCGGGAAGCCTCTTCCTCTAGAATATATTCATCCATTCTGGAAAAAATTAGACGTAATTGATGATAATGGGAACACCGATGATTATGGGGTAGAGGGTGATCTAGAAGAGTTTAAAAGTGTTTATGCTAGCAAAACGAATGTTGAAAAACGGCGTATGAAAACACAACTCCGAGAGATAACCGTACCAGCCAGAACATCCGTCAGTGACCCCGAAGTGAGAGCAAATAGGGGGAGACCTAGAAAAGGCGACAAATCTAGTAAGAGGGATAAGTCGGGATGGGAGTATGTGGAGGAACAGAGTGCTGGTGCTAGTAGGGACAAGGGTAAAGGCAAGGCGGATGAAACACCGGAGGTAAGGGTAAACCCAACTAGGAGGCCGCGAAACCAGAACCCTAAACCCACCCCCAATAGGCCAACCTTCCTGTACAGTGACCAAATATGGTTCATGTTACATAGTTACATCGAAACGGTTTATGATGTGCGTGGGGATGGTAACTGTGGGTTCCGGGTAGTTGCAAATGCGACGGGTAAACAGCATGGGGAAGATGATTGGTACGCGGTAAGATGTGAATTGTTTCAAGAGCTGCAGCAAATGAAAGGTGTTTATTATGAGCTGTTTGAGAATCTTGACTTTGAAGCTTACCGGTATGATTACATTTTATCAAGTTTAAATTTTTATCATGCTACAAATCCCGCACCTTCTGAGAAATGGATGAGATTTCCGTCGTATGGTTTTTTAATTGCTTCTCATTACAATATGCCAATTGTATTGTTGTCCTTATGGGAAAATCAAAATGGAGAGGTAAACGTGTGGAACTCTACTTTTTTACCTCTTTATACTGGTCCGCCTCAGGGAACGACATATTGGATCCCGACTGTAATGGTGTTCGTCAACAGTTGTCACTATGCTCAGGTTATTCCTAAAGAAGGGATCTTCCCAATGCCAGGAATTATAGCACGGTGGGAACAAACACGCACTGAGGCAGCTGCGCCATGGAAGGAACTTTTTCGACCAAATTTCAAATTATATATGGCGCTGGAAAAGCAATCGGGGAAGAAAAAAGCAAATGAAGAACCTATAGACCTAAGTCCATAATCGGTTTTTTATTTTTAATTTTATGTAAATTACTATTTTTTCCAATTTGTTGTAAATTTATATGATGTAAACAAATGTTTAATAAATTTGTTTTATGAAATTTAGTTCTATGAAATTTTGTTGTAAATTTTGTTTAATTTTGTTGTAAATTTTGTTGTAAATTTTGTTTAATAAATTTGTTTTATGAAATTTATAAGTTTATATTCATGTTTGCATATTGCGTTATACAAGTGTTAAATACAAACCAAAAAAACTTCACAAAAATTGACGATTTAGTTAATGATTCAATAAATATCAACTTATACACTTGACAAAAATATAACATGAACCAAAAACATAAAATTTATCAAATCAACTTTTTTTGTGTAAATTTGTATAAATTTTGTGTTTATTTTTACAGATTGTTAGAATATTCGTAATTTATTTTATGTAAAATTTAAAAAATAAGTCATTTTGTTTTTAAATTTGAAAAAAACAAAATGTCTTATTTGAAAAAAATATCAACTTATACACTTGAAAAAAATCAACTTATACACTTGAAAAAAATATCAAATTATACACTTGAAAAAAATATCAAATTTTAAATATAAGGCATTTTTATGTAAAAAAAAAAATCATGTTTAATTTGAAAAAAATATTCAGTATTTTAATTTTAATTATTAGAATTTTAATTTTAATTTTTATTTTCAAAAAATCTGTGAAATAATGTAAACCGTAGATTAAATCTACGGTTTACAGTGATCCACTGTAAACCGTAGATTTAATCTACGGTTTGCATTAAATCAATACAAACCGTAGATTAAATCTACGGTTTACAGTGGATCACTGTAAACCGTAGATTTAATCTACGGTTCACGCGTTTTTTCAGAAATTATGTAGTGTAATAAGTGCACCTCTAGCTAAATATGTCATTTGCAATTTTTGCTAGTTATTAATAACTAGCAAAACTAAGTTCAACGAATTAAAAGTAACGGTTTTGGGTGAGATGTGAGCCACACAACTACTTGTAATATTAATCAAATACCTAAATTGATATTTTTGAGTAGTCAAATGAAACCCCTCACCTCACAAGAATGGGAGTCCGTAATCGACGACCACCACCACGACGGAGATCGTCGCCGCCTCTAAACCACCACCAACTACTCCAACGACCCCCTCTTATCGCCCTCTCTCTCCACCCTTCCCCGCAAAGACTTCCCTCTCTCTACCAAACTCCACCTCCTCATCTTCCTCGAACACTACCTTTCATCCCCCTCCTCATTCCCCCTCTAGCCTCCTCCCCGCTCTCGAACCCCCTCTCCAAACAACTCCTAGTCTCCGTAACCTCCCTCGCGATAACTTTATTGGATTTGGAAAATGCTAGCTATTTAAGTGCACTCAAGGGTCTGGTTAATGTTTTATTAAATTTTATTAACATGCCTAATTACGGGCCTGACAGACAGACACGCGCGGTGGCCTGCGAGTGTCTGTCTGAGCTGGAGCAGGCCAGGACAGGCACGGTCGACCCGCTTTGGGGGATCTGCTTAGCGGAGGGCACCCATGCTACCCAAAACTACGTAACTTTATTAACTAATGTAGTTTATAAACTATATACTTGGCTTCTTTATTTGCGGTTTTGCTAACGAGAGCTCCCGAGCCACATCTAAACATTGAACTAATATGAATATTAGTTTCATCTATACCATAACATTACCCATTTTAATAATAAATTTTTGTTATAACTGATAAATGTAATGTTACATAAAAAAAATAAAATACACGTTAAAACAATTTACATATGAATAAATCCATCCAAGTTCTAAATCATCCGCTAGAGCGCATTAAAAACTCGTCAGCCATAACTTTTTGGTAAGTGAAAGAGAGTTGTTGTCTAATAGAAGCTAGGGCCTCAACTGGTGACACTCCTCTAACTGACGCCAACCCGACTGACAGTCTGTCCAAAACCCCATTCGTGTACGAACCAAAACCTCACGTCGACTTCAAGACAAAAGGACAAAAAATGAGGCCGTTTGAAACGTAATGTGTTTCGTATTTAACTATCTTTCGATTCTTGGCTTTTCACGCCGCCTCGCCTATTTCGGAAATCCTATTATTGTATTACTATAATAAAGAAATTTAAACAAATTACATATATTATTAACCAATACATTTGGGCACTTGTTAGCTTTTTTTTCATTTGGTTAAGATGCTATCCAGTAAGGAAAATCATTAAATAGTTTTGTACACAATAGTGGAAAATAAATTACTCGGTGATCATTCATTTTCTTTTATTACAAACCATAGTCAAGGTGAATAAATATTGGTCTATAATATTGATTATTAAATATGTTAAGAAAATGATTATGTACCAAAGTAATGTATGTTTAATACTAGTAATATTTTGGACATGTACGTCACATGGGCCCATGTCCACGTAAATTCTTTAACTGGCGCAATAGATTCTCAAGTGTATCACTTTAACCCATTTAGGCTCTGTTTGTTTCAAGGAAATTCGGAAAATGAGAAACGAAGGAAAATGTTTTCAATCTTTCAAGAAAAACAAAGGAAAATGACTAATCTCAAAATTGGGCGGAAAACATTTTCCTTCGTAAGTGAAAACATAAAATTTTCACAAAATTTTTTATCATTTTTTCCTCGGTTTTTTTTGTTCTTTTTAATAAAAAAAAAATCATGCTTGTATGATAAATTAAATTTTTTAACTTTTCAAAAGTTAGATTTTGTGAAAAAACTCAAATCAGAGAAGTTATGAATTCGGAGACTTATTTTATCTTTTACACATAAAAAAAGTTAAATTTTTCAATTTAATTATTTTGTATATTTCCGTGTAACGAATAAGTTAAAAGTGAAAAATGACTTATTAACAAAAATAAGTTATAAGTCATTTAAAGCTAAAAAAAGTTATAAGTGACTTATTTTAAACCAGTTTTTTTGTCATTGTTTCTAAAGGCTTCTTATTTTGTTTTTTGATTAAAAAAAGTTGCGGGTGTTAACTTTTCAAAAGTTACTTTTCGCATAAAAAGCTCAAAATCATATAAATTAGGAATTCATAGACTTTTACACATTAAAATCACCAAACGTTAAAATTTTCAATTGAAATATTTATACATTTCCAAATCACCAATAAATTAAAATAAGTAAAAAATGACTTATTAACAAAATTAAGTTATAAATCATTTAGAGGTAAAAAAAAAAAAAACTATAAGTGACTTAATTTAAACAAATTTTTTCTCATTATTTGTCAAATGTATCTTATTTTAAACAAGTTAGTTTCTCATTATAAAATCTATTTTTTACTACAAAATTCAATCACAAACGCGCCCTTAGTCAAAAAAAATTCATAAAAAATCTAAGTATAGACAAACAATTAATAAACGAATGAGAAAAAATAATTTGCAGGAAAATAATTCAGCTGATAAATATTTTTATAGGTAAATATTTTCTGTCCAAACAAAGAAGGAGTGAATGTTAATATACTTGTATCTTTCCCAAAATAAAAATCAAAGTGTTCTATAAATAGTTCAATGTTAATCCCAATAAAAAAGACTCATATCATGTGTAACTCTCTAATACTTGCATTAACTTATTTTTCTCATTGTGAGTATTTGAGAGTGCTATTTGGCGAGGGAATGTCAGCGTCCACTCGTCCGGGGCAATATTACCACCACAGCAGGCAATCCGGACCCCGTCAATCCCAAGTGACGTGACGCCCCGGATTTGGAGGGGCCGAGCTGTACTTAGGCCGGCCTAAAAAAACGTATCAGGTACACTTCCCCAATTAATGCTGCCGCTCCCTTGCGGGACCCTCCTGGTGTTTCATCGACGTGGCCCAATCACATGCCATCTCCTGTGGGCCCCGGAAGAGGACAGTACTCTTTTCAGATTCATAAATGACCTAACGCCGTTGGATCAATATCTAACAGTACAGTGATCCAAGGGTTAATACACCTCTGGATCACACTATAAATACCCCTTCTAACACTACTTAGAAGGGGGAGACAGAAAAAGAGCGAGAAGAGAGATAAACTTGAAATAGCTCAGACCATAAGCAATATAACCTCCGACACCAGACGCCACGTCTTGTAACCGGCCCGATCCCATACCCTTCACTATATATTATCATTCAGTCTCCCATATACTGACTTGATCGTCGGAGAGGGAAAACCCGGCAACAACCCCGGGCCCCTGTTCGTTCCTTGTGCAGGTACGGAAGCACCACATCACCAGAGCAGACCTGACCTAAGTCGGACACCTCGGAAGATCGGAGCCGACGCGAATTGATTAAGCTGAGCCTGGGAAGAAAATCAGGCTCGCCAATTGGCGCCGTCTGTGGGAAAACGTGAAGAACGGGTTAGCTCTGACATTCCGTCCTCGAAGAAAACATGTCTGGCAATAATCGATTTAACACCCCGTCGTCTCAACCCACCCCCGTTCTCGGCCAGGACACTTTCTTTTGAGGAGACCCCAAGAACCGCGTCCACGAGGGATCCTGCTCCCTTAACGGCGATAGCTACAACACCCCAAACACGAACCGAACTAACGGAGATGATGCTCGATATCCATGAAAAGGAGCTCGTCGCACTTGCGGCCCAGAAGGCATTAATAGCAACGCTTATGGCACCAGAGCTCGAGCCCGTCATCCAAGTCGCAAGCCGGGACGAACCGGTCCGCAGACCCACTAAAAGCATGTTGTCCCGTTTGGGACCCTTCCGACAACCCCCCCTAGAAACTCCCAGAGAGCCAACTAGGGGTGAGGAGTCGGAGCACTCCCACGAAGGGAATTCCCGCTGCAGCGACGAACGAAGTGTGCACTCACGGATCCACTGGCCGGATGACAGCTACGACTCTCGGCCAGGGTCGAGTCATGCACGGACTGAAAAGCCTCCTCGGAGACGGAGGCGCGGCCGTCACATTGGCTGAGATGATGATGTCGACGACGCAGCGTTAAAAATCATTGCCTCCACCCGTAGCACCCCGTTCACAGACGAGATATAATACAGCGCTCCACCCGGGAATTTTACTGCCCCAGTCCTACAAGTTTTCAACGCGGATTCAGACCCGGAAGCTCATCTCCGGCACTATCGATACCAGATGAATCACTGGTCCCATCTCGATCAGCTCATGTGCAAGTGCTTCCCCGCTAGCCTGGGGAGGCTGGCTAGTAAGTGGTTCCAGCCCCTGCCTGCCAACTCCATCCGCTGTTGGGATGACCTGGCCTACGACTTTGCTCACCGGTTCATCAACCTGAAAGAAAGGGTTGCCCAACCGGAGCAGTTATACCAAGTCAGAGCCCAGCCTAAAGAGACCCTCGAGAGCTACGATAACCGGTTATGGCAAAAACATGCGGAGTGCAACGAGTGCCCCGATTCTACCACCATAGCTGCTTTCAGGCAGAACATGGTCGTAGGGAGCAGAATCCGTAACGAGATGATAGCGACCCCCCTAGCACGGTCTCCCGGCTCAGATCGCTGATAAAGCAGCACATTGACATTGAGAAGGACATGAGATCTGTCGGGGCAATCCGTTCGGTCGCCAGCATCGAACAGCCCCGTGAAAGGGCCGTCGTAAGGGGTCCCCGATAAGACCGACCCATAGCTGAAAGGATGGGAAGGCCTCGGGTCGAAAGGAACCCGCAACCGCTCACCAAAAGAAGAAGAGAGGAGCCTCGTCGGACTGATACCTCGAACCCGGGAACTGCTTACTCCACCACCTTCAGCCTCTCATTGACCGATCTGTTTAGGGAAATTGAGAACGAACCATTCTTCTCCTGGCCTCTTCCACTCAGGAACGAGCCTGCTCACGGGCCCAACGACAAATTCTGTGACTATCACAGAGGCCGTGGCCATAATACTGACGAATGTCATTGCCTAAAGGCAAGGCTAGAAGGAGGGTCCGAGATGGTCTACTGAGTAAGTACATCAAGTCACGAAGGGACTCCGATCGGGGTAGAGAAGAAGAGGCCGACAAAAGGCACTAGACCTCCCCCCACCGGTGATAACTTGTTACGTTATTCATTCCGGGCCAAAGAAACCAAGGCCGAGTGGAGCGGAGAGAACCGAGGCCCACGAGACGTCAATGAAGCAGCACGTCTGCCTCACCGAAAACCCAAACCCCCGGAAGAAAGTCAAGCCCGGTAGCAAGTCGGATCTGAGCTTCACCGACTTCGACCTGGTGGGAGTAGACCTGCCCCATTATGATGCCCTTGTTATCACGGCCCAAGTGGGCCATTTTTCAGTAGGACGCATCCTCGTCGATCAAGGGGCGTCGGTGAATATACTCTTTGGAGACCTCTACCAAAAGATGGGGCTGACGGAGGGGCAGCTAGATGCCAACTCCCCTCCTCTGTACGGATTCAACTTTGAGGCTGTACAGCCCAGAGGGAACATAACCTTGCATGTTAAAACAGGAACCAAGGTTATGAGTGTGGAGTTCACGGTGGTGGACGTCCCCTCCGTTTACAACGTCATCCTAGGGCGTGCGTGGCTTCACGATATAGAAGGCGTCTCCTCCACTCTGCACCAAAAGATTAAGTACCCAACTGTGACTGGAGTCGAGACCATATCGGACAACCAAAAGATCTCAAGAAGTTGTGCCATGGCCATTTACTCCGGCAACAAACCGGTTCCGGTTCAGAGTGCTATGAACATAGAAGCCGAGGATCCCAAGCTGCTGAGGGAACTGAACAAGAAGATGGGACCGGAGGCTGAAGAAAATGTAGAAGGGGGCTTGCTGAAGATCCAGATCCCTGGATACGACGAGAACCACTTTTTTATGGTGGGTGCTAAGCTAAGTGAGCCCGAGATAAGCGAACTCGTTGAGCTCCTGCTCCAGTACCTCGACAACTTTGCATGGGCCCCGAGCAAGATGCCTGGCATCAGTCCAGACCTCGCCTGCCACCAATTAAACATCAATCCGGATGCCAAGCCCATAATGCAAAAGGGGCGCCGTGTCAGCCCGGAGCATGCCGATGCCATAAACGAGGAAGCACAAAAGCTTCTCCTAGCTGGGGCCATCAGGGAAATCTACTACCCCAGATGGCTCGCCAACCCCGTAGTGGTCCCGAAAAAGAACTGAAAGTTGCGGGTGTGCATCGACTACACGAGCCTTAACCGGGCCTGTCCAAAGGATCCGTTCCCCTTACCTAAAATTGATCAGATAGTAGACTCCACGGCCGGAGCTGCCAGAATGAGCTTCCTGGATGCTTGCTCCGGCTATCACCAAATACCCATGTCGGAGGCTGGTCAAGAAAAAACCGCCTTCATAACCCCAAGGGGGAATTACTGTTACAAGGTGATGCCATTTGGGCTCAAGAACGCCGGGGCAACATACCAGAGGATGGTCACGAAGATATTCTCTAAGAACATAGGCCGGACCATGGAGGTCTATATTGACGACATGGTGGTAAAGAGCACCCAGGAGGAGGACCACCTGTCCGACCTAAGAGAGGTGTTCGAAACTATCCGAAGGCATGGCCTAAAGCTGAACGCCTCCAAATGCGCCTTTGGGGTTGGGGCCGGGAAGTTCCTAGGGTTTATGGTAACCCACCGCGGAATAGAGGCGAACCCGGCCCAGATCTCTGCCTTGAAGAACTTAAGAACCCATGAAAAGCGAAAGGACGTACAAAAGCTAGCCGGGATGGCCGCTGACCTTAACCGGTTCATTGCCCGGTTTGGGGACCGATGCAAGCCGTTCTTCAAGGCTCTGAAGGCTCAAAAGAAGTTCGAATGGAACGACGAATGCCGGAGTGCGTTCATGGAGCTTGCGAACTACCTTGGAAGCGCACCTCTGCTGGCCAAGCCTGACACCGGCGACGTCCTTGCCCTATACCTTGCTGTGTCCGAGATAGCCGTCAGCGCCGTCCTCATCAATGAGCTCGGCAGGGAGCAAAAACCTATCTATTACGTGAGCAAGACCCTCTTAGACGCCGAGGCTCGGTATATGCCCCTAGAAAATCTTGTCCTAGCCCTCGTTATGGCCTCTCGAAAGCTAGCTCACTACTTCTCGGCACACAGCATCGTGGTGTACACAGATCAGCCCGTCAGGGAAATACTCCAAAAGGGGGATCTGTCTCGACGTATGACGAAATGGGCTTGCCACCTGAACGCGTACGACATCCGGTATGAACCACGAATGTCCGTTAAGGGGCAGGCCTTGGCCGACTTTGTAGCAGAATTCACTGGAACGACCATATCCCCCGGCATCGACCGAGCCCAAGAAACATGGACCTTGCATGCGGACGGAGCTGCCAATAAAAAGGGATCCGGCCTCGGTGTGGTACTCCGGTCCCCACAGGGTGAAGTGATCGAGAAGTCAATACAGCTTGGCTTCCGAGCCACCAATAACGAGGCGGAGTATGAGGCCGTGATCGTCGGCTTGAAAATGGCCCGAAGCCTCGGAGTCAAGAAGATACTGGTGCACACTGACTCCTAGTTAGTCAGCAGCCAGATTAGTGGCGAATTCCAGACAAAGGACGAAAGAATGGCAAGCTACGTGGCCATCGCTTCCAGAATACTCCAAAGCTTCGAATGTCGAGAGATCGTCAATATCAACAGAAATGAGAACACCCATACCGATGCACTAGCAACCCTAGCCTCGGTCATGAGTGATAAAAAAGAGAGAGTCATCACCGTAGAATACGTCCCTTCCCCTAGCATCCAGGCTAAGGCAAGAATTAACGTGGTGACAGACCCCCAGTCGGAGCTGAGCTGGATGGACCCCATAATCGAATACCACCGCTCCGGTGATCTTCCCGATAATAAGAAAGAGGCTGAAAAAATAAGAAGAAAGGCACAGGGGTTCTGGGTAGCTCCCAACGATAAACTGTATAAAAGGTCGTTCTCCGGCCCCTACCTGCTCTGCGTCCATCCCGATATGGTAGTAAGGGTCATGGAGGAAATACACGAAGGAACATGTGGGAGCCACACCGGGGGCAGGTCGCTGGCCAATCGAGCCTTGACCCACGGATATTGGTGGCCCCTCATGCAGAAGGATGCCAAAGCCTTCGTGCTCAGGTGTGAGAAGTGTCAGAAATACGCGCCCATGCCTCGAGCCCCAGCCCAAGAAATGAGCAGCGTGACCTCGCCATGGCCCTTCGCACAGTGGGGCATGGACATCGTCGGACCATTCCCTCAGGCCCCGGGGGGCAAAAAGTTCCTCCTCATGGTCACCGACTACTTCTCGAAGTGGGTAGAAGCCATGGCGTTAGCTAAGATAATGGAGGCCGAAGTGATCAGGTTCCTCTGGAGAGATGTGATCACAAGATTTGGAATCCCCTACTCGATAGTCGCAGATAATGGGGGCCAGTTCACCGGAGATAAATTAAAAGCGATGTATGCCAAGTACCACATCAAAAGATATTATTCCACCCCTTCGTATCCCCAAAGCAACGGACAAGCTGAGGTGTCGAATAAGACCGTTCTCGACGGAATAAAAAAGAGGCTAGACGAGTCCAAAGGACGATGGGCCGACGAACTGCAGCACGTCCTATGGGCCTACAGAACGACGAGAAGACGGGGCACTCAACAAACGCCCTATAGCCTTACCTACGGGATGGAGGCTATTATCCCGTTAGAAATTGGGCTCCCCTCTCTCAGAACCGACATGATGGAGAACGGGCTGAACGAAAAAATGATGGGTCTCGAACTCGAATATGCTGAAGAATGAAGGGAAGTCGCGGCCATCCGTAACGCCGAATATAAGAACGAACTGGGGCGTTCCTATAACAAAAGAGTGAACGCCAGGCGCTTCCAAGACGAAGACCTCGTGCTACGAAAAGTAAACAACAATACAAGAGTACAGTCCGACGGGAAGCTTGGCCCCAACTGGGAAGGTCCGTATCGAATTCTCGGAGCAATTGGAAACGGAGCCTATCAATTGGGCCGTCTCCCGGACGATATCCCGGTGGATCGACCCTGGAACGTCAACAACCTTAGAAAATACTATCAATAGAATGACTTTACCTTCGTGTTTTGATGTAAATTTAATGTAAACATGCCTAAGGGCTTTATGAACGAAACCGTTGTCCTTTAAGAGTTACCCCGGCTTATATTTCAATTTATTTTCTAAGTGTTTCAGAACACCCGAGCCTATACGGCACCCCGGCTTATATTAGTGTCGATTTAAATTTATTTAAATTTCACAAGTGTTTCAGAACACCCGAGCCTATACGGCACCCCGGATTATATTTCAATTTATTTTCTAAGTGTTTCAGAACACCCGAGCCTATACGGCACCCCGGCTTATATTAGTGTCAATTTAAATTTATTTAAATTTCACAAGTGTTTCAGAACACCCGAGCCTATACGGCACCCCGGCTTATATTAGAGTCGATTTAAATTTATTTAAATTTCACAAGTGTTTCAGAACACCCGAGCCTATACGGCACCCCGGATTATATTTCAATTTATTTTCTAAGTGTTTCAGAACACCCGAGCCTATACGGCACCCCGACTTATATTAGTGTCAATTTAAATTTATTTAAATTTCACTAGTGTTTCAGAACACCCAAGCCTATACGGCACCCCGGCTTATATTAGTGTCGATTTAAATTTATTTAAATCCCACAAGTGTTTCAGAACACCCGAGCCTATACGGCACCCCGGATTATATTTCAATTTATTTTCCAAGTGTTTCAGAACATCCGAGCCTATACGGCCCACGGCCTTTATTTGTGTAATTTCTGTGTGTTACTTCGATTTGCGAGTCGTGAGTTATATGAAATGTGTGCCCCAACGCCGAAGCATAAGGGCCCACTCATTTGGGAGCACATACACATAATAAACACACAATGGAAGTAAAGAACAGAAGAATAAAGACAAGTCCAAAATGCCAAAATTGTTTTTCATTTCATTCCATGGAAAACTATTACAAGCTAAGTACAAAAAAAAAAAAAAAAAAAAAAAGAGAAGATTACATCAAAGAACTAAAAACAAAACTACCCTAGCTAGCCCCGTCGTCATCTTCCTCATCCTCCTCGTCGGAGAGAGCTCGAGGAGTGAGGGGAACCACCTCAGGAATGGGAGCTGAGGGGACCGGAACGATAATGTTTTCAACGTTCCATACCGGATGGTCCGGTCCCGCCCTCATGAAGGCAGCCGCCTCGGACCACCCTTCGACATAGAAGGAGTTGAAATCCTTCTGTGTCTTCTGGGCCCAGTCGGCACTTAGCTCGGCTTGAGTGGCTTGGACTGCGGTCTTTAGCTTATCAGCTATTCCAGCTTCGGCCTCCTTTAAAGCCGCCTCCGCAGCTTGAGCTCGCTCCTCAACCTCCACCCTAGCCTTCGCGGCTTCAACCCTTCGAGCCTCAACCGAGGCATTGAGGCCCTCGGCCTTCTCCGCCCTGTTCTGGGCCTCCTCTACCCTTTTTTGGGCCTCCTCCGCCCTTTTCTGGGCCTCCTCCATAAGCTTGGCATTAGCCTCGGCCTTCTTGGTCCATGACCTCACCAGCTGGCCTTGGTGATAGACATGCTGATTCATCATCAAGTAGGCCTACAAGGGAAAGAGCAAAACACTTAGCAAAATATTTGGGAAGAATATGAAAACATACAAAATAAAACTACGAGGGGTTACATACCTGAGGGATCATGGCCATGGCCGATGCCATGGAGGAGGCGAGGTCACGACCTCGGTGGTCAGCCTCGACGCTTTGCTGCTGAAGCGCAGCCAAAGCTAATAGCCCGGCGGAAGGGTGAGCCTCCATTATGCTCTTGACCCCCGTGGCCGCCTTCACCTCCTCGGGTGTTTGCACAGGCATCCTGTGAGTCGGGGAGGCAGAGGAGGAGCTCGTGCTTTGAGTAGGGCCCGACGTCACCCTAGGCCTCTCCACGACCACAACTTCAGGTGGGTTGCTCCCCCCAACCCTGGCCTTCTTCCCCTTGCGGAGGGACTTCGTCCCCTCCACCTTTCTCTTCCCGAGCTGGGCTTTGCGAGCCAGCCGGTCGAGCCTGGCCTGAGCCGCCAAGTCCTCGGCCTCCAGGGGCTTCGCCGCCACCTCCCTCTCCCCAGTCTCGACCACCTCCTCGGCGACCTCCTCAGCAGCCTCCTCCTCCATCTCGACCTCAATCACCACCTCTTCACCCTCACCCCCAGTCTCGACCACCTCCTCTTCATCATCATCATCAGAACGGACCACCTGCATGGTTTAGACAAACAAGAAGTTAGAAAAATTCGGAAAAATTAGCAAAATCTAGCTAAGTGTTAAATTGGAATTATGTAAGAGCAAGGAATGACTTACCCTGGCCCGCGAGGTACCCAAGCTTGGCCCGGAGGGTTCTTCCCCCACGAGGCTATCTTCCAGGTGAGAGGGACTCCTCACGCTGGGCTCCCTGGAGCTCAAGGGAACGACCTCTTTCAGAGGCTTCCCGTGCTGATCAATATAACAGCGGGTACCGTCCGGCCCCTCCCTGTAGTGGAGGACGGTACCATCCGGCCGGGTTTCCCAGATGACCCCGGCCGAGGCAGGAGCAAAGGACGTTACCGTTATGGCCTTCCCCTTGCTGCTGCTCAATTTCGGCTTCGGCTTCGCCGCCGCCTTCTTCGCCACAGGCCCCACCACGGCCTCGGTTTCTTCAACCACCTTGGGAGGGAGCGTCGACTCCAGACCCTTCTCTTTCTCCCACCTTTCCCTGGAGTATCCCACAGGACAGAAGGTCCTGTGGGGCCATTTGAAGCTGTTCCCCTTGCAGGTGGTAGGGGAACCACAGGTTAGCAGGCGCTCTGCATCGCACACCCCCGCGTCGGTCCCATCTGGACCCCACCAATTGAGAGCCAACTCCAGTGACTCAGTGTTGGGCTCACCAAGGCCCATCAGCTTCGAGGCCACTGTGGCCTTGTTCTCTTTGGTGCTGAGCACCCTCCCCGACCTGGACGGGAGAATCAGGTCATCCCAATGAAGCCAGTGGCCTTCCACCACTATCACATCCTGAGTGTAACCCCGATTAGAATCGGAGTTACCCGTGATCAGCTGGTTATAAGCCCGGCACCTCAAGTAGGGTTGCCTGCTCTTGGATTGGGAGCTTGGCTCGGTCTGCAAAAATTCATAGCAGGCCAAGAGCTCCCTAAGCCCCAATGGTTCTGGAAGGGCCTGGCCCAACAGGATATTTAGGGCCTCCATCCCGGCGCAGACGCGGTGCGCCTGCAGGGGCCACTGGCATGGAAGAGTCTATGTCCAAGCGCACAACTCTGCCAGCAACTCCGGGATGGGGAGGTGGGTGCCCCCGTACAGAAGAGTGGAGAGGGAGAGGGTTACCATGTTGTTGGGATCAGCCACCATCCCGTTCACCTCGTCGACACTCTCGCATTTTCGGAGCTTGAATTCTTCTCCGATCCCACAGAGCTGTCGGAATTCGTTGAGGTCGGGCCCATGTAGCCTGACCATTATGCTGTTATCATTTACGGCCACCGACAAGGCCGGGTCAAGAACCATTGCCCGGAACGGAAAGGCATTGGCCATCACAGCCAGACGCCGTGGTTGGGAAGCAACCATCGGCCCTTTCCGGCTCCGTGTGTTATCACCATGTTGGTTAGGTGTTTAAAAGAAAAAATTTGCTGTGGAATTTTAGAGAGAGACTGAGAAAGTGGAAATGAGTTTTCACTGAGGGTATTTATAGACCCCTAATGGAAGGTGAAAAGACTTACCAGAAGGTGAAAAGACAGCGACGGCTCATTACACGAACTCCCACAAATAACCGCCGCCACTCAATCGACGCATTCCACGTGTACAACAGGCAGAGGTCATCTGCCAAGTGTCACTCATCAGCCGTTTTAGCATTAATGACATTGATAGAATCGAAGAGACGGGGGCGGCGCCCCATAAATGCACACCAGGCGTGCTCCACGTGTAGGAAATGTATAAATACCAGAACATGTGTCACAAGACAGGTCGTGCATAGGCATCCCCGTACCGCCAAACTTGAGAACGGAATGACCGGAGCCCCCGTACCGACTGAAGATCCTCGCCGACCTCGTCCTTGACGACGGCTCCGGACAGGGAGCTGTTGGCGAGGGAATGTCAGCGTCCCCTCGTCCGGGGCAATACTACCACCACAGCAGGCAATCCGGGCCCCGTCAATCCCAAGTGACGTGACGCCCCGGATTTGGAGGGGCCGAGCTGTGCTTAGGCCGGCCTAAAGAAGCGTATCAGGTACACTTCCCCAATTAATGCTGCCGCTCCCTTGCGGGACCCTCCTGGTGTTTCATCGACGTGGCCCAATCACAAGCCATCTCCTGTGGGCCCCGGAAGAGGACAGTACTCTTGTCAGAGTCATAAATGACCTAACGTCGTTGGATCAGCATCTAACAGTACTGTGATCCAAGGGTTAATACACCTCTGGATCACATTATAAATACCCCCTCTAACACTACTTAGAAGGGGGAGACAGAAAAAGAGCGAGAAGAGAGATAAACTTGAAATAGCTCAGACCATAAGCAATATAACCTCCGACACCAGACGCCACGTCTTGTAACCGGTCCGATCCCATACCCTTCACTATATATTATCATTCAGTCTCCCATATACTGACTTGATCGTCGGAGAGGGAAACCCGGCAACAACCCCGGGCCCCTGTTCGTTCCTTGTGCAGGTACGGAAGCACCACATCACCAGAGCAGACCTGAGCTAAGTCGGACACCTCGGAAGATCGGAGCCGACGCGAATTGATTAAGCAGAGTCTGGGAAGAAAATCAGGCTCGCCACTATTATCCTGAGTGGGTGATTCACGTCGATCAAATCCTAGACGCATAAAGATTAGGGACAAAGATCACATCTCCACCTCAGCGAAAATCTACCGTTATCGTAACTTTGTACTTTGGTAACAAGTCGTAAGTTTGCATTATTATTATTTTAATTTATGATTTTCAAATTTGCATTTATAATTTAGTAAATGATAATTTCGATTTACTAGTTAATGATTTAGTAAATGATTTTTTGTCCAACATAAATAAGTCTAATTAGTTGTTGTTATGAGAGTGGATGATAGTCCATCAAATCTTGATTCGTTCGAAAAATATAAATTGAACTGTAATCAGAAAAAAAAAATAAAAAAAATTCATACCTCGAAACTGGATAGAATCATGCATAATTAACTAATTCAAATTGGTCTTTGTCAAACTGAGTAGGTCATTGGTAAAAATGCAAGTCATGAACATTTTGACACAAATACAAAGGTTACAAAGATATCAATGGTGTATAGTTGGTTCTAATATGATGATAGTGCATGTATTTCGTGTATATATATCTCGTTGATGTATTTAAAAAACATATGTTTTTTTTTTTGGGTAAGATATGAATTTTACAGTTGGAGTAGTAGATATTTCCGTTCTTTTTAATTTGCATGTTATTTGTTCATTTTCTAGCTTATAAGTTATTATAAGTTTTTTATAGTCGAAAAATAGACATTAAGATTGTTACTCCAGTCACTTATTTTTTTTTTCCTTTTAATCGTAGTATAAAAGGAAACTAATTAAATAGCTAGTAAAAATACTATTTTTCAAAGATGCATGGTCAGATAAAAGTGAATGCTTATGGATCAATATAACTTTTACTCTACTAAAATTCCTACTAATCTCTCATTCACTATAAATTTAACGTTAGCGCAGGTTAACAAGAAAATATATATAGGTCGAATCGATGTTGACATGACATCCACCTGTAAGAAAAATAAGATAAAACACAGAGTGTATAAGAAGTGTAGGATGTGCGTGTGCTAATTATTCATGAACTTTATACACTACTTATAAAAGGAAAAATGAAAACCAAACGAAAAGGCAAAAACTCGTTGTTTATTTCATACATTCCACAAAAAAATGTGCACGTATGGTAGCGTGGACAGCATTACCCATATTCCTTTATAATACATTTAAGGAATTCATTAAGGTAATTACGTTTTGCTAATTAGTTCTTAAATCCCGCAACTGAGTAATTAAAAATTGTGTTCATTAGACTTTT
Organism: Primula veris; assembly: GCA_963682055.1. Lineage (NCBI taxonomy): Eukaryota > Viridiplantae > Streptophyta > Magnoliopsida > Ericales > Primulaceae > Primula > Primula veris. The sequence continues at coordinate 19,640,272 of OY821740.1, forward strand.
GTTTATTACCTTAAAACTTGTAAAGACATCGATTAAATAATGTTGGGTCACTTATTTATAATTAATAGTATAATTTCCAGTTTTACTAGGGTTTATTCAAATTATACAATCATTTGAGGATATAAATGTATATTTATTCATGAGTTTCTAATTATAAATTAATAATTTTACAAATAGATAATCTGTTAAATTACTCTATTTTATCACATAACAAAATTATGCTTTCAGAATGTCTCTAATTTACCTGTCTATTTTCCATCTTATTGTTTTTAGACTTAACGTCTCTGATTTATATTAGTTCTAGTAGTACTATAATTACAAGTTTATACTCATTTTAGAAAATGTAAATCAATATTAGCAAGTAATTTATTTATCAAATAATGCCAAATAGATACCACTTTTGAACTTATATTACCCCTATTTACCTCCATAAGTTCATATTATCAATAGGTACCACTTTTTAATTATTTACTTTATTTACCAAAACGCCATACACATATTTCATAAAAAATAAAAAAAAAACACATAAAATTATATAAAATCCAAAAAATCTCAAAATAAATGAAAATAAATAACAAAAAATTGTAAAAAAAAATGTATTTTTATACAAAAAAATCACAAAAAATGAAAAAACAAATTAAAAAAAATCACAAAGAAAATAAAAAAAACTCACAAAAAATTATAAAAAATGAAAAAATCACAAAATTAAAAAAAAATTACAAATAAAATAAAAAATTTTATAAAAAATGAAAAAAATCACAAAATATTATAAAAATATAAAAAAATTTATAAAAAATGAAAAAAAAACACAAAAAAACACAAAAAAACACAAAATTTTAAAAAAATTACAAAAAAAATTATAAAAGATGAAAAAAAATGAAAAAAACCACAAAATATTATAAAAAATGAAAAAAAATCACATAAAATTATAAAAAATGAAAAAATCATAAAAAATTATTTAAAAAAATGAAAAAAAAATCACAAAATTATAAAAAAAAATGAAAAAAATCACAAAAAAATAAATTTTATTGAACTTTAGGCACTTTCGACTGTACCAGATGCACTTTCGACTGAACCAGATGCACTTTTAGCTTAACTATATGCACTTTCAGCTGAACCAGATGCACTTTTAGTTGAACCAGATGCAGGTTTTACAGAATGATATGCACTTTTATTGAACTAGATGCACTTGTCTGAACCATATGCACTTTCAGCTGAACCATATACACTTTTAGCTGAACCATATGCACTTTCAGCTGAACCATATGCACTTTCAGCTGTACCAGATGCACTTTTAGTTGAATCAGATGCATTTTTAACAGAACTATATGCACTTTCGACTGTACTATATTCATTTTCGACTACACTATATGCACTTTTGACTTAACTATATGTACTTTCCACTAAATTAGATGCACTTTAAGCTGAACCAGATGTACTTTCAGCTGAATCAGATGCACTTTTAGCTGAACTATATTCATACTCACTTTCATTGAACTATATTTACTTTCGACTGAATTGTATGCACTTTCAACGGAACTAGATGTACTTCCAGCTGAATTGAATGCAATTTCGACTCAAATTTATGCATTTTTGACTAACTATATACACTTTCGACTGAACTATATGCACTTTTATTGAACTATATACGTTTTTGACTGAATTATATGTATTTTTGACTGAATTAGATGCACTATATGCACTTTCGGTAAAAAAAAAAAAGTATTATATTGACAAAAAAAAATTATATATTTTTTGTAATTTTTTAAAAAGTTTATGATTTTTTAATTTTTTATATTTCTTTTTTTTTTGTGATTTTTATAATTTTATATAATTTTTTGTGATTTTTTATAAGTTTTTGTCATTTTTTATATTATTTTTGATTTTTCGTTATAAAAAGTGTTATATTGACAAAAAAAATTATATATTTTTTTTTTGTAATTTTTTAAAAAATTTGTGATTTTTTTTCATTTTTTTGTGATTTTTGTATTTTTTTATGATTTTTGGTGATTTTTTATAATTTTTTATAATTTTTTTTTGATTTTTTATAATTTTTTATGATTATTTTCATTTTTTTCATTTTTTTTTATTTTGTTGTAATTTAAAACTATTTTTTTGGGTTTGTAGAAAGATAAAATATATATATTATATTTTGGTTTATATGACAATTTAGTAAATAAACTAAATAATTAAAAAGTGATACATATGAGGAAATGTGAAATTATAAAGATATCTAGGAGAAATATAATTTCTTATGAGGTACTTATAGAGAATTACCCTATTATTTATTGGCCTCGTTTGGTCGCGTCTTTTATGTTCAAAAGTATACTTTTTGTAAGTGGGTTGAAAAGTATACTTTTTATGTTTACTTTTTAGTAAGTAAATGATGTTTGGTGAACACCGTAAAAGTATATTTTTCATTAAAAATGTTGTTTGATAAAATATGTTTACTTTTACTTTTTGAGTGAAAATGAATTGTTTATTTCGATTAATAGAATAAAGCAAAATAATTAACTAGCAAAAAAATATTTCATTATTTAAAGATTAAAAAATACAAAATTAAGAAAATATAATGATGATAGGAACTAGGTTTTGAACTGTACTTTAAAAGCACATTCAGATTAAAACCTAAATTTTAATCTGGTTATGAAAACTTGAGTAATATAACAGAGTTTGTACATTCAGATTCAACAAGTTGGATTCAATACTGAAATAGGTTTTATCATATGACATATATAAACAATAACAGCATTTTATTTACTAGTAAAAGTATCATCAAATTTACTTTTATAAAGTCTACTTATAGACATTTAATTTTCATCAAAAGTATACTTATAAGATGACATCCAAACAAACTAAATATAAGTAAAAATAAAATATGCCAAAAATATACTTAATAGTTTACTTTTGTTAAAAGTAAACTTAAAAATAACAACCAAACAACATTGTTCGTAAGGAAAAGTAAAAGTATAAATAAGTAAAATTAGTGCCACCATTATCCCACCCGCATCCACACAAAACTGAATTCCAAATAGCCTGATACTAGTTAATTACGGTAATGATTTCAATACTTGAGACAAAATTCTATGTGGCCCATTTACGGCTTTACCTAATGTTTCTAGTATATAATTTTTTTAGGGTTAATTCATGTTTTCTGTACCAAACTATCGCTGTTTAACAATTTGCATACTCAACTATTTTTTTAAACAATTTACATACTAAATTAACATAAATCGATCAATAAGCATACTATTGGTGACATGTCATCAATTAAACACACAGTTGGCAAAATTTTGCTTACGTGGGCTTTCTGGCCTATATTTGGCGCCAAAATCACTTACACCCCAGAATTCATTACACCCAGCCAATTCTCTCACTAACCCAAAACCCATAACCCTAATTTTCAGACAGCCATTCTCTCACTAACACTCTCTTCAATGGACTACCACTGCCATTGTAGGAAAACCACAAAACTAAACACATCATGGACTGCGGAAAACCCAGGTCGCAGGTTTAGAAATTGTAAAACCAACTCTTGTTCATTTTTCTTATGGGTTGATCCCCCTATTTGTGATCGTGCCACAAAAATAATACCAGGTTTATTGAAAGGAAAAAACACCTTGGAAGCTGACATGAAAGAAATGCAAAGAGAGAATTCAAAAATGAAGAAACAAATTAATGAATTGCAGAATGAAAAAGCTTGTCTAATGCAGCTGATTGAAGAATATGAAGGTGCGAAGAAAAAAGATATGGTGAAAAACATGAAGCAAGTGAAGAAGAAAAAGGGAAAAAATAGTAATAGTTGTATACTTGCTGTTTTTGTGATTTTAATTATTGTCCTGTCAATGGTGTACCTGTTTGAGGAAGAAAAAGAATGTTTAATGTAATGGTTTCATGTAATGCTATGTGTATGAATGAATGAAGGGTTAATTCATGTAATGGTATGAGTATGAATGAATGTGTTGTTTTATGATATCACAAGTACCCAAATCTCAGTCAAAAAATGAACTATTCCGAGTTCACAAAAGCCCCATTCTGAGATGGCTATAAGTGGACAATAATCAGTCTAAAAATTGGTCAATTCTGAGATCATAAATACCCAAATCTCATCATAAAATGGACAATTCAGAGATGTTTTCATAAGAGCTCATAAATACCTAAATCTCATCTCATTCTGAGTTCATAAGAGCTCTTTTTTGAGATCAAAAAAGACTGTGTTCTGAGCTGTTTTCATAACATCTGAGGATAAAATTACAGAACAAAACTATAACATCTCTCAGTACAAAAACATCATTGAGATGTCAACATTTGTAAGATCACAATGGTCATCTCTCAGTACAAAAACATCATTGAGATACCAACATTTCTAATATCACAATGGTCATCTCTCAGTACAAAAACATCATTGAGATACCAACATTTACTATACAAACTACTCAATAAAAACAGTAAATCAAATTACTATAGAAACAAAATAACACCATTAAATTGCCAAAATAGATACTTCATTCATAGGCCAGTAACAGACACCAAAGTGTTACTATTCATACAGTAGCAAAGCCATTATAGGCCACCAAAATAAAAACAAAAGCAATAAGTACATTACAGGTCATTCAATTCATTAGCAGGTCTTCTCAAACCAACAAAAGAAAGTTAAAAGTACTTTGAAGTCTAATAAATAAAATATTTCTTACATAAATGTAGCTTACTACAAATTAGGGCCAGATTGACTCTGTTTTGCTTTCCATTGTTTCTTAAGCTCCAACTCAAGTTTAAGAGCAGCAGGTGTGAGATACATCTTGCCATCCTTATAAATATGTCCCTTTGTTGACTTTCCACCACCTTTTGTTTTGTTTAAGATGCCAGCATGAAGTGTGTCACTGCCACTCTCACCATACTTGGTTAAATCCTCAAAATCCACAACAACAGGCCCTTTTTTTGGTGAATTTAATATTCTCATGCTTCTTCTCATCTTTAAACAATCAATAAAAATAGCAGTTAGAATATATTAGCACAAAAGCTACTAATAAAAAGCAATAATGGTTTTAATAAAATAAGAGAATTTACTGGTATTTGAGCTCTCTTTTTTCCAGTAAAGACTCCCAAAGGTTGACTGGACACTACTCTTGATGTTTGACCCACTTCATCCTGTTTTTCAGCTATATCATTTGCACTAAGGACCACATTATCACAGAAATCACCACTCTTATTCTCTCTCACAGTAGCAGGGCCTTTTTTTGGTGAATTTATTATTCTCATACTTCTTCTCACCTTTATACAGTCAATAAAAATAGTAATTAGAATATATTTTACAGTACCTAAGAGTAATAAAATAGCAATTAGACCAAAAACCACTAATAAAAAAAGTAAATGTTTTATGAAATTAAGAGAACTTACTGTCATTTTAGCTCTCTTTTTTCCAGTAAAAGCTCTCAAAGGTTGACTGGATACTACTCTTGATGTTTGATCCACTTCATCCTGTTTTTCAGCTATATCATTTGCACTAAGAACCACATTATCACATAAATTATCACTCTCATTTTCCCTTTCATTACTCACACCATTTCCACCATATCCCACACCATCATTTTCCATCATATCTTCCACCACATTAGTTTCAACACCATCATTTTCTACCATATTTTCCACCACAGTTTCAACACCATCATCATCTTCCTCATCCATACCAAAATCATCATTGTCACTGTTACTTTCATCAACTAAATGTGGAATTGCTTTTGGTTTTCTCTGCCTTGTTCCTCTCCCCTGGCTTTTTTCTTTTGGAGGTTTACCACATGTTCTGGAGTTATGACCAGCTTTTTTACACAGTGTGCATGTAATTATAGTACCAACCCTACCTATCTTATGAGAGGGTGTCCTAGGCTCATCTGCAGCTCTTTTTCTATTCTTTCTTGGTCTACCAGGTTGTGTAGTAACCACTGGTGGTAAAATTACTGGTTTGTTGGTTTTGGGCCATAAATCAATTCCATTAATTGGTACCAAAGTGTTACTATAGGTTTTGAGGTAAGTTTCTCTTGTATAACAACTATGTATATAATCCTCTGGTTTGAGACCTTCACAATTCATGGCACAAATACTATGAACACATGGTATCCCAGTTAACTGCCATACATTACAAGCACAAGTTTTCCTAGCAAGGTCTACTTGATAGCAAGAATGACCACTATCAACCTCATAAATGAGATTACCATTCGAATAAGGTATATAATTATGTGATCTAAGTTTAAAACCTTCAAGCTTTTCCTGAATTTTAGGACATATGTGAAGTGCATTTTTCTTTTCCATAGCAGTTTTTTTTCTCATAACTAAATCCATGAGATACTTCCTCATATCCTCAAGCATACTCAAAATAGGTTTTCCCCTAGCTTCTTTTATGCAAGCATTAAAGGATTCACACAAGTTGTTTAATAGAATATCTGATTTTGGTTGAAAACAGAAATGAGACCTAGACCAGTTCTTACCTGGTTTGGATGACAACCAAAGATAAGCTGGTTCATTAAGGTTTTTCATCTCTTCTAGGGCTTTGGTAAAGTATTCCTTAGTGCTAGCTCTAGCACATTTCCAAAGTAGATTCTTTAATGCCAACCCTTTGTGGTCCTTTTTGAAGTTATTGTAGAGATGTCTTACACAAAACCTGTGCTCCACACCAGGTAGCACTTCCTCCATGGCAGCAATAAGACCCTACAGAATAAAATTAAAGAATAATGACAAGTTATTGTTGCAAAATAAATAAATGATAAATTAATAAATGAAAATTTTAATTACAAGCCTAACCTTTTGTTTATCAGAAATGAAGGTATAGTCAGCTGCAGACTGAATGTTTAGGTCCTTAGAGAGCAACCTCAAGAACCACCTCCAAGTAGATTGTTTTTCTTTCCCAACAACTGCATAAGCAAAAGGATACATGCAGTTGTTGGGGTCTATTGCCACTGCAGTCAACATTATACCCTTGTGTGGCCCACTTAGATGACACCCATCAACACCAATAACTGGTCTACAACCTTCTAAAAACCCTCTTTTCAAGGCCCCCCAACAGATATAAATCCCTCTGAACACATATGGAGCATCTAAACTTGGTCTATTCTTGGTTTTCACCAAAAAAGTACTACCTGGGTTAGTTCTTTTTAACTCAGCAATATAGTCCCAAAGTAGTTTGTATTGGTTAGCAGAAGTGCCCTCAATTTGAATTTTTGCAAGTTCAAAAGCCCTATATGCTTTGGCAATAGTTACCTTACACTTTGTTTTTCTTGCCACAAACCTTTGAAATGCTTTTGCATCCCACTTAGGATTCTCTCTAATATCCACTTCAAATTTTTCAGCAATGTATTTTGGTGTAAGATTTGAATTCACCAGTGTGCTAGAACATGTGTGTCTGTCCACAAAAGTTCTTATCTGTACTGTCTCTTCCCATCTCATTCTTGCACCATATATCAACCAAGGACATGGGTTATCAGTACTTCCATTTCTACAAATACCATACATTTTTAACTTGCAGTTCACATTCAAATAAACATCCTTTTTTCTTTGAATTGCATATTCCCTTACAGCTTTTCTAAACAGAGCAGCACTAGGAAATTTCATTCCAAGTTTAAACTCTATAGGTTTATCTAAGTCTGCTTCACCAAACACTGAATAACTAACTTTAACTCTACTTTCATCCTCATCAGACCCTACATCACTATCAAATTCTGACTGTGACACATAACCCTGATCCATGTCCTCATCATTACCCACATTATTGTATGCAGCTGCAACTTTAGATTTCATAGTGACACTAGCTTTGTCTTTACATCTAGCCTTACTAGTACCAGAACCACTAGCTTTGCCACTGCTGTGGTCCACAGTAATGTCAGTGTCAACTAAAGTATCATCTTCCCCACCAATATCATCATCAGTACCAAAATTATTTTCTAAATCAGAACCAACATCATTTTCAACTTCAAATTCATCACCACTACTGTCTAAGTCTGAATCTATTTCATTGTTATCACACTCAGCATATACTTCCACAACTCTAGTAGCGCTATCAACATAGTTAACAATATGATAAGCATCCCTATCAAATCTAATCTGAAATTCAGTTTCCTCAAATGAAGTTCCCACTTTTTTACAGTACAACTTGTTAACATTTAACCAGCCTAATTTGTAAGCCATTCCTACAAGTGCTAGATAATTGATTTCTTTTTCATCACAAAAATCAAAGTAATCAACTCTACCATTCAAATATTGTGTTCTGTTACCTCGAGACATTATACCATCATGATGATAGGCTACGGTGAACATGAAATTGTTATCTGCAATTTAAAAAGTATACATAATTAAACCCCTACTACTCAAATTAACCACCACTAATTAACAATATTTAACCATAATCCCTAAGTACGTAAACTGAATAACTCATCTAAATAAATTGATAAAAAACCCTAATTATAAAATTAATTAATATACAATTAAAAATCTCTAATAATTAAAAACTCGAATAATGTAAACTGAATAATCCAAAAAAAAAAAATTATAACAAAAACCCTAATTATAAAATGAAGAAATATATAATTAAAAAACCACTAATTATAGATAGATAAAGAAATTGACTTACCGTATTTTGGAGGCTCTGTCCCATCACGAAGCATCCAACTCATGTTTAAAAATTATTTATTTCAGTAATTGTTGCTTAATTTGGACGTTTTTTTTAGAGAATTATACGTATAGACAGAGTTATACGTATAGAGAGAGAATGTTTTGGTTTCATAGACACCTGTTCGTTCCTTTGCTGCCGTGTAATATTGATAAGCCCACGTATGTAAAATTTTGCCAACTGTGTGTTTAATTGATGACATGTCACCAATAGTATGCTTATTGATCGATTTATGTTAATTTAGTATGTAAATTGTTAAAAAAAATAGTTGAGTATGCAAATTGTTAAACAGCGATAGTTTGGTACAGAAAACATGAATTAACCCATTTTTTTAAGGCGCCATAGTTTAAATAGCTCCTATATACCGTCCCAGAGCAAATGGCCATTATTCCATCCATATATTCTTTTTGAGTAACGAAAAAATCAACTCCGGCATAGAGAGCCAAAAAAAAAAGAAGAGTAATTCTGCCCAAACATGCGAAACTATATAGTCTTGCTTTGTCAAATTGATTTTGTCAAACTACTTGCAAATTCCTTCACTAATGGTAATCCATTTTATAGACTAATTAACATTGTATATAAGTGATCAATATGTCAAAGGTTTAAACAGTCATTATTTAACAAAACGATAAATTTTTCCATATACATCAAAACCAGATACAAATCAATGTCTTCCATTTTTTGTCCCCTGTTTCTCGGTGTCCATTTATCTTTATATTTTTCTTATATCATGTGAGACTTTTTTCTCATCATACTGTGTAATTATAGTTTTAATATATTAATGACATAAAATTACTTGCGTCATTTCACTTGTGTATATGTGTAATTCTATTTACAATAGCATATATTTACATGTGAATTTTCTCTAAACATATTTAGAAACCGAGTTTTTTGTGGGTCGTGGGTTCTGACAGGCCACACCCCCTGGTTAAATTGAGCCGTAGGATTTCGTTCTCAAAACGTCAGAATTCGGATCCTTTATAAATTTATAACTGGAACACAATGTGACAGTATGTGAGGAAATCAACAAACCTAGAAGCATTTACATAATAATATAGGCAACAAAGTCAGGTTATGTCTTACTTATAGGGTTTAAATTTCCTCATATTGGTATGTTCAAGTTTTGGTCAGATTTTTTCACACGTATTTGTAAAAAAAAATCGAATTTTCTTTCGTAAATCAACGTACTATTTTATTTCTAAGTGTTTGTTCAAAAAATCTGTAAATTTTGACTTTTTATATTATTATTTTGTTATTTATTAATATTACTGGTTTATAAATTGTCAAACAAACAATTAAAAATAAAAAAATATAAAAGGTCAATTTTTTTTTAAAAAAAAATGAACAAATACTTTATAAATAAAATAATATGCTGATTTACAACCAAAAAAATCGAAAAAAAATTACAAATATATATGACTTGATGATACGAACTTAAGCAAATTTGTTCTCTTACTTATAGGACCAAATAAGTTAATTTATAAAACTAAAAGTAAATTAGTAACCGTAATTACCAAATTAGTTTGTTAAGAGCAACCGTATCAATTCTCTTATATCATCAATTTATCTTAAATATGAGAAGATTGTTCTAAAATTGTACACGTATCAGTTTTCTTATCAATTATCTAAAATATACATGAACTCAAATATCGATCCCTCAAATATATGGATCAATATGTTCCCTTATAATTAAAATAATAATTTATCTCCATTACTTTTCTCTTATTTTCTCTTCTTTATTTGTACGTTTCACATATAAATTAATAAAATAACAAAAATATGGATTATATAGTTATGATAGAGAAATTGATTAAAAAAACTAATAATTTGTATAAACCAAAACGTTTACTTATAAGTTGTAAAAATATATTTTTTTTATTTTAAATATGAGAAAACGTTTAACTTATTTAATATGGTTGTTTTATTAAATTAATTTGGCTTGAAAACATCGATAGAATTATATATAAAAATATATTAATATTTAATTATGATAATAAAAATATAATAAAAACCAAAATTCATTAGTAAAAGCTCTGACTATTAAGAAATAAAAGATTCCCTTTTCCCTCTTTTCTATCACTCAGCTCCACTCTCCCCTGCAACACTCTTATTTCCATTTCCCCTCTTTTTATATATATATATGTATATATATGTATGTATGTATGTATATATATATATATATCTCACATAGTAGTATTAGTTTCTACATTCACACACACACATTAAAACACACAAAATGTACAGATTATTAATCAGAAATGTTCTAGAATAGTTTAAAACTTTCTCTCTCTGTAAATATAAATATACTCACTCATTTACCGAGTTCATTTACTTAGGTAATCATTTTTGTTTTTGTTTTTTATGAACTTTTCAGTGTAGCTTTTGCGTAATTTTTATTTTGTAGCTTAAAAATTACTAATTTAGTGATTTTTCTGTTGGACAGGAACATAGGGATATTATAGTTTGCAGAAACCCTAGTTTTTTTCTCGGATACTCAGATACTTTTTTATTTTATTTCTATGCCATTTTTTTTAACGTGAAGTAGCGTAAATTTGTGTTTTGTTAGTTATAAATTGTCAGTTAAGTGAATATGTTGTTGGACAGGAAATTAGGCATCTTACGATTTAAAGAAACCCCAGTTTTTTTCCTCCTAAAGTCCGATAATTTATTTTTTCTTATTTTATATGCCATTTCTTCTTTCATGTATGTTAGCGTAAATTTTATTTTTAGTAGCTTAAAAACTGCTAGTTTAGTGATTTTTGCCCTTTCTGTAATGTATTTATATCGTTCATATGAATTCTTGTAGTTTAAAGATTGCTAATTAAGTGATTCTGCTATTGGTATTAATTATGAACATAATTTGCTCCGGTAGTTAGATAATCTTATGTAAATCTTTCTGCATTTCATGTTATTATGTTTTTGTGATGAAAACATTGCATGATTTAGGCATTTAGCCTTTTTCCTCTAGTGAATTTAATAATTATGTTTTCATTTTGTCGATTAACAGTTCTGTTTTTGTGCTCGGCAACAACCACAAACTATTTGTATCATTCTACAGTATTATAACAAGGGAACCCAAGAAAAAGTAGTTTTTTTTAGGCTGCTAAATTTTTCCCATCATTTTTCAAAAATACCCCTACCACTTTTTTAAATTTCGAAAATACTATTCAATTTTTAAAAAAAAAGACTGTCAAACAAACAAACTATTTAATTTTAAAAAAAAAAAAATAACCTACCCAACTGTGGACAGGGCATACGAAGTGTGCCTGTATATACTAGTTTTCTATTATGCAATCCTTTTTTTAAAAAAATATATTATGTAATCCTTATTATTGATGTTTTGATGAATTTTTCACAAAATTTGGCCTTTTGTTGCATTTTTTTTCCACTGAAAAATAGGCTTTTACTAGTTTGGTTGATGTAAATTTACTAATTTAGTAGGTTTAAAAACTGCCAGTTTAGTGATTCTGCTCTTGACAACAAAATCCTCTATCTAACTATTTACAAAAACCTTAGTTTTTAGTTTTTTACCCTTTCTGTAATGTATTTATTGTGTCCAATTTGAGTGTAGTTTAGAGATTGCTAATTAAGTGATTTTGCTGTTGATATGAATTTACGAACCTAATTTGCTCCTGAGTTAGATAATCTTACGTAAATCTTTCTGTATTTCATGTTATTATGTTTTTGTGGATAAAAGTTTACATGGTTTAGCCTTTTTATTCCACTAGTAGTGAATTTAATAATTCTGTTTTCATTTGTGGATTTAGCAACTCTGTTTTTGTGCTTGGCAATGGCAACAACCAGAAACTATTTGTATTTCTAATATGCAATTCTTGTTATTGACGTTTTGATGATTTTTTCACAAATTTTGGTCTTTTGTTGCATCTTTTTTCCCCACTGAAAAATAGGCTTTTACTAGTTTGGTTTATGTAAATTTATTAATTTAGTAGGCTTAAAAACTGCCAGTTTAGTGATTATGCTCTTGACAATAAATTCCGCCATCTAACTATTTACAAAAACCTTGGTTTTAGATTATTGGAGATTATTTGTTTCTTTCATGTACTTTAAATGTTACTTTTATTAACCTGTAGTACTGATATTCAATCACTTAAATAAGTCAAGGACTACTGTGTAAATAGCTGAAGTCGTTACTTAAACAGTGTAACAATCTGGCAGTTTGTTAATCGTAAATTCCAGCTCATAATATTGAGACTGAAGATATTTTCTCTCTCTATATATATCTATCTTTATATCGTCTTCTATATTGTTTGTTAATGGATGTTGAGCAAGATTTGACATGGTATCAGAGCTGATATAGTTTCCGCGACGACATTTATTCTCAAACAAGGTTATTTTCTTTTCTTGCTCTACAATTGAGATTTTAATCGATCTTTTATGTGAGTTTTAGCGCTATTTCGATCGATTTAGGGTTTTTTTTGAGTGGAGATTGTTCTTTGTTATGATTTGGTATTGTTTAATTGGGTTTTGTTGGTGCGATACTGATATATTGAGACTATTTGTTGAAATATTGTGAGAATATAGAAAATCCCCAATTTCTAGGGTTTATAGCATCTGAATTCGAAAATGTCTGCATCTACCGCGAATAATGTTGAAATTAATCATTTTAGCCCATATTATCTTAGTCCTGGAGATAGTCCCAGTTCTATTATGGTTTCTCCGCTTTTGGATGGAAATAACTACCATTCTTGGAGTAGATCTATGCATATGGCAGTTGGTTCAAAGAACAAATTGGGTTTTCTTGATGGAACCCTAATTGAACCAGAAATTACATATCCTTATTATGCTAGTTGGGAAAGATGTAACCTAATGGTGCAATCATGGATATTGAATTCTATAACTAAAGAGATAGGGGCTAGTATATTGTATCTGTCAACTGCACATATAATGTGGAGAGTGTTGAAGGAAAGGTTTTCTCAAACTAATGGTCCCAAAATATACGAGATTCAAAGGGATTTGTTCATGATTATACAAGGAAATTCTAGTGTTACTGAGTATTTCACCTTGTTGGAGACGCACTGGAATAATTTGCACCAATTCAGCCATGTACCTGTTTGCGTGTGTGGTATATTGGGAGCTTGTACATGTAAAGCTTTTGAAAAAATACAAGCTAGGGATAATCAGTTTATCTCAATGAAATTTCTGATGGGACTGAATGATAAGTATACAGCAGTGCGAGGACAAATTTTGTTGACAGATCCTTTGCCATCTCTAAATAAAATACATTGTATGATTGCTTGTATGATTGCTCAAGAAGAAAAGCAAAGGTCAATCACACAAACTAGTTTTTCATCACCAGAAGCTATGGCTATGTATAACACTCATAAGCCACAGCTGACTAGTGGTAATAATGATAAAAGTTTCACACCAAATGGTCATACTGGTTATGAGAACTTTAGGTTGAGGGGGTCGCAAGGGAATTCTAGGCCACCTCACAAGATTTTTTATGGCGATCAAAAGAAAGGGAGGCAAGTGTGTACATATTGCGGCTGGGATAATCATGTTCGTGATAAATGCTTTAAGTTACATGGTTACCCACCTGGGCATAGGCTACACAATTCTGTTGTATCACAAGCTCATCAAGTGTCTCATCAAGTGTGTACTGAAATGCCAAAGTTTTCTGGTAATTCTAAAGCTCCAATGACACAGTCCCAATATCATCATTTGTTGGCTACAATTCAACAACAAATGCAGCATAATAATGTCAAAGATGATGTTTCTTCAACTAGTATTTTGGGCTCTTATTCTACTGCAAATATAGTCACTGGAAGCTCTAGTACAGGTAATCACATTTACTCTTTTTCAGCACAAGTTGATACATCAAGTAGTAGCATTATTACTTGGATTCTTGACTCAAGGGCAACTAATCACATAGTAGTGACACCTAAATATTACACTACAATGCCTAAGATAGTAAATACTACAGTATCTTTGCCCAATGGACATAAGGCTATGGTGACTCATGTGGGAGAAATTGTTCTTAGCTCTGGTATAATTTTGAGAAATGTCTTTATGTGTTCCTGATTTTCATGTGAATTTGATATCAGCTTTTCAGCTAACAGTGACAAATCCTTGTCTGATGTTGTTCTATCCTACTAAGTGCGTGATACAGGCCCTCTCCACAGGGCAGATGATTGGTATTGCTAATCAAGTACAAGGGTTATATCTTCTTACTTGCAAGCTTTCCGAAGGTTCAATAAACAGTGTGGGTAGTTCTTCTTTTACTTCTCAAACAGAGTTATGGTACAGTAGAATGGGTCATCCTTCCTATGGAAGTTTGAAGATATTAGCTGCTGATTTCTCTTGTGTGCTGAAAGAGCCAAGCGTACCTTGTAATGTTTGTCCGCTAGCCAAACAACACAGGTCTTCTTTTCCAGTTAGTTCAATAAAAACTACTGCTGTATTTGACAAAGTGCATTTAGATATTTGGGGAGCCTTTTCTGTAAAATCTCTTGGTGGTTTTTCTTATTTTGTGGCCATAGTAGATGATTTTAGCAGATGTACTTGGGTATACTTAATAAAAAACAAGTCCGATACTGCTGCTATTCTGGTTTCCTTTTATGAATTTGTTCTTACTCAGTTTGGCTCTAAAATTAAGTGCTTTCAGAGTGACAATAGTCACGGACCAGAATTTAATATGACAGATTTTTATAATGAAAAAGGAATTATACATCAAACATCTTGTGTTGATACTCCACAACAAAATGGTGTTGTGGAAAGAAAACATCAACATTTGCTTAATGTAGCTAGAGCATTGAGATTTCAAGCTAGTTTACCTTTTTGAGTTTTTGGGGCTTTTGTGTACAAACTGCAGCTTACTTAATAAATAGAACTCCTAGTTCCGTTCTTCATGACAAGTCTCCTTTTGAAGTATTATTTCATCATAAACCCAATTATGTTCATCTAAGGGTGTTTGGATGCCTTTGTTATGTGTCTAGCTCTGTTCATAATAGAAAGAAGTTTGATAAAAGAGCAGTTCCTTGTGTTTTTCTGGGTTATCCTTTTGGCACAAAAGGTTATAGGGTTTATGATAAAGAATTACAGAAATGTTTCATTTCTAGAGATGTGGTATTTCATGAGAATATATTCCCTTATGCTTCTTATCATGCTTCTTCGCAACCTGCTGCAACCTCTTGCTTGCCTCTTCTTGATTCTTCACCTTGTGTCTCATTGGATGAAGATACTCTAGCTTCATCAATCTGTCCTAATTCTCCTCCTCTAAGTGAGAATGATTCTGGTTTGATATCTTCTTATCCTAGTTCTATTCTCTCACCTCCCCTGGCGCTAAGAAAAATGCCTAGACAGTCAAAAAGACCTTCAAATTTACAAGATTTCCATTGTTACATGCTTGCTGGTAACAATGCTACTTCTTCTTGTCTCTATCCTCTATCTAATTATATGTCTTATCATAAGCTTTCCCCTGCTTATAAACACTATGTGAGTTCTGTTACTACTCTCATGGAATCTACCACTTATAAGCAAGCAAGTAAAGACCCAAATTGGTTAACTGCTATGCAAAATGAAATAGCAGCTTTAGAGGCTAATAAAACTTGGAAGATTATAGATTTACCTATAGGCAAAGAGGCAATTGGGTGTAAATGGGTTTATAAATTGAAGTATAAAGCAGATGGTTCTCTAGAAAGATATAAAGCTCGCCTTGTAGCAAAGGGATATACTCAAATGGAGGGGATAGATTATTTTGAAACTTTCTCGCCTGTTGCAAAAATTACTACTATTAGATGCTTATTAGCAGTTTCTTCTATAAAAGGGTGGTTTTTACACCAATTGGATGTGAATAATGCTTTTTTGCATGGGGATTTAAATGAAGATGTCTATATGGTCATTCCACCTGGTTTTGCTAAAGAGGGGGAGACCAAAGTATGCAAATTATTAAAGTCGTTGTATGGTCTTAAACAAGCTAGCCGTCAATGGTTTCATAAACTCACAACTGCTCTTATAAGCTTTGGTTTTATACAATCAAAAGTTGATTATTCTCTTTTTACTATGACTAAAGATGGTTGTTTTCTGGCACTTCTTGTTTATGTGGATGATGTTATTTTAGCTGGGGATAATATGTCTCATATACAACAAGTCAAGGATTTTCTAGATCATTTGTTCTGTATAAAGGATTTGGGTGAATTGAAGTTCTTTCTTGGTCTAGAAGTAGCCCATTCTGCGAAGGGCATTTGTTTAAATCAAAGAAAATATGCTGTGGATTTATTGGGCTTTGCAGGTATGTTGGGTTGTAAACCCGTTACTTTTCCCCTACCAGTTAATCTCAAACTTCAAAAAGATGATGGTTCTGTTCTTGATGATCTTCTTACTTATAGAAGTTTAGTTGGAAAATTGTTGTACTTAACTTTGACTAGACCTGACCTAGCATATTCAGTTCATATACTCTCTCAATTCATGGATAAACCATGTGAATCTCACTTAGTTGCTGCTAAACGAGTTCTTCAGTATGTTAAATCTAATTCAGGGTTGGGGCTTTTCTTCCCTAGAAATTCTGATATTCATCTAAAAGGCTATTGTGATGCTGACTGGGCAGCATGTGTGGATACACGTAGGTCAGTTACAGGGTTTTGTATCTATTTAGGTGATTCATTGATTAGCTGGAAAAGTAAAAAACAGGCTATAGTTTCACGCAGTTCAGCTGAATCCGAATATAGAGCTCTAGGTTCTGCTACTTGTGAAATTGTTTATCTTCTTAGTCTCTTCAAAGATTTGGGTATTCATCACTCTAGGCCTGCTATATTGTTTTCAGACAGTAAATCTGCTATCGCTCTCGCTGCTAACCCTGTTTTTCATGAGAGAACAAAACATGTGGAAGTGGATTGTCATTTTTTAAGGGACAAAATTGATGATGGTCTGTTGAAAATTTTCCATGTGCGAACTACAGAACAAGTTGCAGACTTGTTAACGAAATCTCTTGGTTATACTGCTTTTACATATCTTAAATCCAAGTTGGGAATGCTTGATTTGCATTCTCCACCTTGAGGGGGTCTATTGGAGATTATTTGTTTCTTTCATGTACTTTAAATGTTACTTTTATTAACATGTAGTACTGATATTCAATCACTTAAATAAGTCAAGGACTACTGTGTAAATAGCTGAAGTCGTTACTTAAACAGTGTAACAATCTGGCAGTTTGTTAATCGTAAATTCCAGCTCATAATATTGAGACTGAAGATATTTTCTTTCTCTCTCTATATCTATCTTTATATCGTCTTCTATATTGTTTGTTAATGAATGTTGAGCAAGATTTGACATAGATTTTTACCCTTTCTGTAATGTATTTATTGTGTCCAATTGAATTAGTGTAGTTTAGAGATTGCTAATTAAGTGATTTTGCTGTTGATATGAATTTACAAACCTAATTTGCTCTTGTAGTTAGATAACCTTATGTAAATCTTTCTTTGTTTCATGTTATTATGTTTTTGTGATGAAAACATTGCATGATTTATTTTATTTTATTTTTCCTCTAGTGAATTTGATAATCCTGTTTCCATTTTGTGGATGTAGCAATTCAGTTTTTGTGCTTGACAACAACCAGAAACTATTTGTATTTTCTTTTGTGCAAACCTTCATATTGATGTTTTGATGACTTTTTCACAAAATTTGGCCTTTGGTTGCATCTTTTTTTTTCCACTGAAAAATAGGCTTTTACTAGTTTGGTTGATTATTAATTTAGTAGGCTTAAAAACTGCCAATTTAGTGATTATGCTCTTGACAACAAATTCCGCTATCTAACTATTTACAAAACCCTTGGTTTTTAGATTTTTACCCTTTCTGTAATGTATTTATTGTGTCTAATTGAATTAGTGTTGGTTTAGAGATTGCTAATTAAGTGATTTTGCTGTTGATATGAATTTACGAACCTAATAATTTGGTCCTGTAGTTAGATAATCTTACGTAAATCTTTCTGTATTTCATGTTATTATGTTTTTGTGGAGAAAAGTTTACATGATTTAGCCTTTTTATTTCACTAGTGAATTTGATAATTCTGTTTTCATTTTGTGGATTTAGCAATTCTGTTTTTGTGCTTGGCAACGGCAACAAGCAGAAACTATTTCTATTTTCTATTATGCAATCCTTGTTATTGATGTTTTGATGATTTTTTCACAAATTTTGGCCTTTTGTTACATCTTTTTTTTTCACTGAAAAAATAGGCTTTTACCAGTTTGGTTGATGTGAATTTACAAATTTAGTGATGTGTATTTATTTGCTTATGGTTCTAACAACCAAACATATTATCCTGTGTCTACTGATTAGTTTCTGAAGCAGAGCAGAAAGAAAGAGATATGCTCAGCTCTGTTATTAAATGTCATAATCTTTCAGAAACTGAAAAATATGTTAACATACTTTTTAGACATTATAATTACAAACCGCTAAATAAAATTACTGGATCTTTGCCTTTCTTCTCCTTCATAAGAGGTTGTTAGTGTTCAGTAGGCAACTCTTTTCCCTCTTTATTTTGTATAAATATTTCTGAAGATACTTTATCTTCTTTGTGCTCATAGAAATCATATTTTGCAAATGAACCATATTAGGTTGAAACTATTAAAACCATGGTCTTTCTTTGTTTTGTTGTTGTTTGTATAAGGTACAGTCACCCACAGAGGTAGGATACTTGCATAGGAGTGGAGATTTTGAATGCAAACTAGTTTTATTGAGATCTTTTCCTGTTGGTAAATAAATCCCTTTTGTATTTAATTAGGCGAGGTATTGCCTCCAAATATGACCAAATTAGAATTTTGATATTAGGAAATACTCCTGTGATGAAGTAAAATATTTTCGTCCACTTAAAATTTATTATTCTCTCAAAATTGAAACTGAGGGCTAATTGAAATTTGGTGCAATTGTCCCGATGAAAACTATAAGGACTGAGCTGAGGTTTCGTACAAAATACAAATAATTTCCAATAATGTATGTTAAAGACTTAGCTTGGATCTCTTAATATTTGGAAGTTAAAAAGTTTGCACTTAGTTTGACAAAGGTTCTTGCAAAAGCAAGGAGGATAAATTGAAAGTGCGTTGTTTAAATTCAGCAACATGAACACATTAGGCGCTTTAAACTGGAAGAAATAAGGTATTTGTCTGCCATATCTCCCAGTTTATTCTTTTTAAAGCTGCCAAGGATCAAGCCTCAGTTTTTTTTCTTTTACCTAATTTTTTGTCCCAGTTTTTGCTTATCTTTCAGTTGTTGTTTTTTGCTCATGTTGCTCACACGCATAGTTTTGTAGAACAAATAACTACTAATAACCCCTTGTGATCCTATTATGGGTTCTTTAACTAGTTGATGCTTTAATGGAACTCGGACTTTGACATTAGGGTTTGCCGGAAACTTAGCAAACTATTTGTCATGAACGAATTCTGTTAGCATTTACTTCATCTCTCTGCAAATGTTATTCATTGGCATATAAATAGAAGATTGCTTCTTAACTATATGGTCTTGCTAATCTTCTACATTTGTCCTTTTCTACCTGTCATGGTTCTCTTTTGTTGAATTGCGAGTACTTGAAATTTATTGTTCTGTTCTCTCAATTGGCTGTGATTCTGTGAATCATCATTTTTATTTTTTGAGATCTTTGTAGCTGTTTACATGGTATTCTAGTATATATTCTAGTTCTATACTTATGTTTTGGTAACACTGTTTTTTAACTTTTCTCTTCCAATCTAATGTTGAAAATGACATAAATTCCCCTTTCAAAGTAAATATACTACTACAGGCTTTCTTGGTTGCAGCTTTTGAGAAATAAGCTGGATTTCTGAATTTCTGAGACAATCTATGTTTATCGGTCTTAAAGCTTCTAGTATTGTTATATTCCATACTAGACTTCAGCTTTTAATCTGGTAAACCAATTGGAGTCCAGTTTTTAATAATAATAAAAAAGCTGAGCTTAGATCTGCAACCAAACAAGGCCTATATGTCATACTTCTTTGTTCTAGATCTTGGAGTCTATACACTTCGGATTGGTTTAGCTGGTTTAGAAAAATAGACGGTCATTGTGTCAATTGGTACAGAATCGCTAAATGAATATTAGAGCACACCAAAATTACCCTCTGCATGATAGCCCATATAAGTTGTATGTATGAGCTTCCTTTTAGCTATCTTTTCCATTTAACATTTTAGTTGATGCACAAGTTGCCTCCCTTAGTTCTTATCGACACAAGCAAACTCATCGTATTTTGCTTCTATCAGATAATCAGGAAAATGGGGTCCTTGCAAAATCAAAGTTTATGTGAAAATGTTAATGACAGTTCTTGTGGTCATTTTGGCGGTAAAAGAAAAGCTTCTGTAACACGTATATTTCCACCTGGTTGTGGGTCTAATGTTCCGTATATCAATTCATTGGCACCACTTGGCGACAAAGAGAGCTTAGAAGCTGACAGAAGTTCGATGGAAGTTGGTCAAAGTGAATGTGAAAATGTTTCGGAACTTGTGAATATTTCGGTGTTGCAGCAATTGGTGAAGAATATTGTGAAATCAGAAATAACGGGATCGTTGGATGTTTTGGTGAAAAATGCTCCGAAGGAAACTTGTAGGGCCACTGGACTTGATTTATCATCTATTACTGATCAAAAACTGAGAGAAAATATGGAAGTAGAAACGTCACATAAGGTGTCTGGAGTTGAAATTTCTGCTAGTACTTTCAGTAAAGATATTTCAGATATTGGTTCGAGTAGTGATGGGATGATGAGAAATGTTACAAATCAGTGTGCTCCAACCGACGGTCATGTGGACGAGAAAATTGAGGCTGTATTAGACGATCTTGCCACTAAAGTAGCTGACAAAAGTTTGCAGGAAAATAAATTTCCTAGGAGAAGGGTTACTTGCGAACGTGAATTTCCTCCATTTTGTGGACGTAATGCTCCTGGGCCCACTGAAAAAGAGCGTTTGAAAATAACTTCCCGAAATAACCCGAAGGTTGTAGAATTAGAAGGTATTGCTGCTCGAGATTTATATTCGAAAATAAGAAATCTAGAAGATGTTCCCCGGCTATTCAAGAAGACAGTGAGGATAGCTGATTCGGAAAGCAATCTAATGAGAGAAAGAGCTAGCACCGACATGATGAGCAACTTGGTTTCTCATGGAACGCCCTCGAGTACGATAAAAGGTGATTTCCAAAACAATTTGGTGAGAGAAAAAGTTGCTGTGGATTTGAAAAACAACTTGGGTTATCATTTAAATCCCTCGAATTCGATTAAACTTAATCCATTAAACAATTTGGAGACAGAAAGAGCTAGGGCTGTTATGAAAAAGAATTTGATTACATATGTAAATCCCTCAAATTCGATAACAGGTGGTTCGTTAAACAATTTGGAGAGAGAAAGAGCTAGGGCTGATACTAAAAAGAACTTGGTTTCTCATGGAAAATTCACAAACTTGCAAAAAATGCGCAAAATATTGATCTGTCTAGCAAAGCTAGGGAAAAAGTAAAGGCTACTTTGTCTCTTTTTCATACAATTTGTCAGGAACTCTCACAAAAAGATGCAGAAAAAGTTGGAAAACAAGAAAAAGCAATTATTGGATAGGAAGGGTTGATCTAAAAGCAATGACAATGATGAGAGAAAAAGGAAAAGAAGTTAACACAGAAACAATGGATTGGGGAGGTGCCTGGTGTAGAGGTGGGGGACGAGTTTCTATACAGAGTCGAGCTCGTAATTATTGGTATACATAGACACTCAAGCGGGAATTGATTACATGAAACGTGGTAGTGTAACCATAGTTACTAGTATCATTGCCTCGAACACAGGGATATATCGATAATCTGCGAAATTCTGAGGTGTTGATTTATTCCGGCCATGGTGGAAATGGTCGGAAAAATGAGCCACACGAGGATCAGACGCTAGAGAGAGGGAATTTAGCTCTGAAAAATAGTATTTTGGCAAAAAACCCCGTAAGGGTGACACGCGGGTTTGTGAAGACTAGCAACTCTGGCGTGAATAACAGGGCGAGGATAGTTACGTATACTTATGATGGGCTATATACAGTTGAGAAGTACTGGAGTGAGACAGGACCACAAGCTTGTGTATATGTTTGAGCTGAGGAGAATCACGGGACAGCCTAAAGTGGCTTGGAAAAGAAGTGCAGTGAAAGATCGAGAGTGGTAAACAACAGATGTTTGTGAATGAGGGTTTGGTTTTTAGAGAATATTTCAACATACTAGGAACGTGGAGAACTAATATTTGTTACTTTAAATGCTTAGTTCTAGGATTACTCATAGGGCAAAAACTAAACATGTGTGCAGATTGATGATCTTTTTCAGCTAAGTATGAAACTTTGTCTAAACTCTGAGTTTGTGATACAGTAAGTTTTCATGTTAATCAGATATTACCCTGCTTTTGGAAAAATAGTTTCAGTATGGATACTTTGATAGCAAGCTCTTTTACTCGAACTTTTCTCATTGTTCTTTATATTTTTTATATTTTGTTGGTGTTAATGAATAAATAGCTAACTTATATACTGACTAAAACTGGAGCAGCATAATCCGATGCAGGGTTTCTAGAGATAGATTATTATTTTTGTATTTATTGACGACAACTCTATTTTATTCCTTCCCTTAGGTTGTTCTATGTTTGATTTTTTGGAGAGATGTTCTTGCTTTAATTTACACAAAGACATGGTTATTTTGTTATGGTTTTGGTTGTTAGCTTGTTTTAAGTGTTGACTTAAGCAGATTTTGCAGTGTTGGCTTAAACATACTGAGGTTCAGAAAAAAGAAACTAGGTTCAGTGGGCTTAAATCCAATTGTAGGCAAGCTAGTGTGGAACTTACTGAACTCTTTTATTTATTCAACGTGAGCTTTTCTCTCTGTATTGATTTTATATATGTTCAAATCCTGGTAAATAATACATGTACATATTTGATGTACATCGCAAATAATGTTCTTTGTACATTTAGTGCTTTATCTATGTATCGGAGAATGAAAAGCTATTTATACAGTGTCGATACTGAAGCAGCATAATCACGATGTAGGGTCTTCGGACCTTCGAGGCATAATATTTTCTGTGATTATGGAGAGTTGCAAGTTGCTGTGCTTTTTCAGCCCTCATTTTTTAATAACTGTTCTGGGATTTTAGTTTGTTTGAGCTTCGGCTTTTGTAGTTTTCGCAGTTCTAAGTCTTGTTCGAGCTGCCTTTAAGGTAATGTTGCGCAATGTCAACGTCATTGGCCTGCTTATGTTTTTCTTCTATGGAAGGGTATTAGCTTTTAAGTTTGTGTTTTTGGCCTTTTGAAAACTTCAGGGATAGTTGGTTGCATGTTTAGTTGTATGGTGTTTTGTGGCAATTTAAGGAGCTACGACCTAAGTTATGTTGTCTTTGGGCTCACTTGCAGATTAAGCTGATAAGTTTGGATTTATTGGGGTTCAGAAGAAGACTAGATTCATTCCGAGCTTCTAGTATTTTTAGGCCAAGGCCAGAATAAGTGAAGCGTTTGAAATAATCAACCACATGCAGTGAAACTTTTAAGCAAAAACATTCGAGTTTAAAACTTAGGGGTATGCTAAAAGAGGTACTGGCTGCCGCATATCTAATTAGTTTTAAAACAAATTGACGACCAGAACCTTTCACGCCTCCAAAATAATGTCTCTCCTATACATGGATCTCGGTTCCAGCACTAATGACAAATAATTATTTGCTCTTTGATTTGAGTTAGAACTTGTATATCTTTCTGTCTGTTGGCAAAGGATTTGGACAATTACATGTTGGTAATGACGACAGTCACGTTTGTACCATTAAACTTTTATGAGAAAGTAGTAGCTCTCTTTCGTAATGCAGAAGGGTACGGAGATTGTAATACTACCGGTGCAAGACAATTCATCTAGAATTATCTTTGCAGTTAATGATAAAAATAATACGGAGTAAAATCTTTTCCACAAGTCATACTCAACTTTCATTTGAAAAGATGTCTTCTGCAGTTTCAGTTTCTTTATTTCACCTGAAAGAACCTTCTTAGTTTTTCTGATAAGAAATTATATTGCAAGTTGCAACTACCAGGCAAAGGGCTGGGACGTACTCCATTTAATTTGATTACTAAATGAAGACTTCTTGATCATATATTTTTTTAAACTAAAAGTGTTACAAGTACATCTAAGGTAGTAATATTTAGGGAAATTTAAAACCGACCTGTTTGAAATAGACACATTACCAACATTTAACCTCGTTATCTCGTCTGAAATCACTGACGGAGCCATGACTCGACTCTTGGGGGCTGTCATTGTGAAAATATCAAGTAAAACTTATTGAAAATAAAGCAGGTTAATTAAAAATAAAATAAAGAATAGGCAAGGGTTCAAACCCATGCCCTACAGTTGGTTAATAGTCTATTTTACCGTTGTACCCTGATATAACAGTTGTCGACAAGGGTCTGTATATATATTTAACTGAAGATACAAAAAAGTTATATGTATAAAAAAAACCTAAAAAAAAATTGTGGGGTGGCGGCGCCACCCCTTGACACCACCCCAGCTCCGCCCTGTGTGAAATAATAGTCAAAGATTCAGTTTATTCGCATTATTCTAGATTCTTGTTTGTTTAAAGAGACAAAATTAATAAATGAATCTCCTTATCTATCTCTAGACGAGTATTTGGAGTTTACTGAGCCTAAAGTTGTATCGTGGCCTACGAATAACGAATCCTTATTTCATAACAAATACTAAAGCTCTTCTCTTTTTTGGTACATCTAATCTAAATAGCTCCTATGTTTACTTATAACAGTATTTTAATTGGGTCATATGCGATTTTCTAAATTCTTGATAGTTTCAAATTGTTCTTATTTTCCTCAGTTTTGAAGAGTTCTTTCGGTTATAACCTGGCTTAAATAGGTTTCACAACTTCTCAATTGAGACCAATGTAGCATCGCTACATCGGAAATGCCGAAGTACCCGTATCGATTACGTATCAGATACTGACTATGCATCTGGCCACCTATGCTTATATTTTCAAGAAATATTGATGTGATAATAAGAAAGCGAAAAAATAGTTCAGTTATTTGTCAAATCCAACTAAGAGAGTACTTTTTACATATATATCTCCTAAAATATTTCCTTTTCATTAAAATAGTATAAAAATATACATACTCGTGTCATATTTTATATGTACTAATATTTTTAAAGTTAATAATCTTTACTGTTAGAACTAATGCATATTAATTTGATTTTTCTCTTTCTTTATAATACAATTATGATTATATGTCTTGAAAATCTTAACATGTATAATTAAATATTATGTGGAAATAATTGACGTATCGATTACCCATGTTATTTAAAAGCGTACGTCATACTCGTATCCTAACGGATACAATACCCGTACCCATGTAACTTAATTTTTGTTTGATTGTTGTTGTTGTTGACTCATGTATGTTAATAAAGTTAGTTAATAAGAAGTATTTATGGTGAAATAAACCCAAAAAAATAAGAAAACTATTACGTTCAGAGAAAATTGCTAAACTTGTAGTCAAGTTATCGTTTTTTATCAATTTAGTATTCAAACTAGTTGTTTTCTAAATTGGTACTCAAACTTTATGCTTAACATTCAATCAATGCATTCATATCCATTAAGCATTATAGATTGGTACCAAATTGGTAAAAGTTGTTAAGTCGTTGTACTACTTTGATCACGTGTATGGTAAGTTGTGTACTTGTGTAACAAATTAGCAAAATATGATAAATATAGTTAATTAAACAGTGTTTTTTCAATTAAAAAATAGAGTGGAAACAAACAATAGTGCATTAATTGAATATAAATCATTAAGTTTGGGTATCAATTTAGAAAAGTATATATATTGATTGAGTCTTGAATTAATAAAAGATGATAGCTTAGATACTAATTTAGTATTTTTTTCTCAAAAAATAATATGGTATAACATAAAATAAAATAAAAAACCACAAAACTTATTATCAGTACTAAGGGTTGGAAAAAAAGGCATTCTTTTCTCTTCATTTTTTTTGGTTTCGTTCTTTAAGTTTCTATCCTTTTCTTCGTGCTCTTTATTTGCGCATTTGTGCTCGTTGTGTATCATCTATCTCACATTCAACCGCACGGGGACCTCTCTCGCTATCTTTCTCCACTAGTGCGGCATTCCGCCTCATTATCCCACACAATCATACAACTTATTCTTACTTGTACAAAAGTTGCAACTTTTATTTAAATAAGCTCAATCTTGTTAGGGGGGATTCTTTTTTCATTATTCACTTTACTCATCTGTATAACAAACGTGGGATCACAGATCCCACGTCTACGTGGCAATATGTTTTTTTTTTTTTTTTTTAATCAAAAAACTTTTTCGATTTTACCCAAAAAAAAAACACTAACTATCAACCATCAAACTCTTTCATATATAAAATTAATATATTTTTTTATCAAATCAACGTCACTCTACCACTATAATTATCCCAAATTTTGCCAAAAAAAATAACCTCTGCCAATTTACCAAAATAAAACATACCCCAATTTTACCAAAAATAAACTCTAACCATCAACCACCAAACTACTTATTATATCAAATTAATATCATTTTTTTTCTCAAATCGGCATAACTCTACCGCTACAATTACAATTATCAAGTAAGTATTTATTTTTATTATTGAGTTTAAATTTTATATAAATAGATATAATTATTAATAAGTTATAACATTTATTAATTAAAAGTTTTTAACTTTTTTATTGACCTTTAAATATTTATATTCAAATTTGTTTAATCACAACTAAATTTGTTATTAGAACTCAATATTAGTTGTGATTAAACAAATTTGAATATAAATATTTAAAGGTCAATAAAAAAAGTTAAAAACTTTTAATTAATAAATGTTATAACTTATTAATAATTATATCTATTTATATAAAATTTAAACTCAATAATAAAAATAAATACTTACTTGATAATTGTAATTGTAGTGGTAGAGTTATGCCTATTTGAGAAAAAAAATGATATTAATTTGATATAATAAGTAGTTTGGTGGTTGATGGTTAGAGTTTATTTTTGATAAAATTGGGATATGTTTTATTTTGGTAAATTAGCAGAGGTTTTTTTTTTGGGTAAAATTTGGGATAATTGTAGTGGTAGAATGACATTGATTTGATAAAAAAATATATTAATTTTATATATGAAAGAGTTTATGGTTGATAGTTAGTGTTTTTTTTTTTTTTGTAAAATCGAAAAAGTTTTTTGATAAAAAAAAAAAAAAAAAAAAAAAAAAAAAAAAAAAAAAAAAAAATCCTATTGCCACGTAGACATGGGATCTGTGATCCGACGTTTGTTATAGAGATGGGTAAAGTGAATAATGAAAAAGAATCCCCTTGTCAGGTAGATAAAACAATCAAGTTCTCCCACTAAAAAAAAAAAAACAAATCAACTTACATTCAAACCAACCAAACAACACAAAAAAAGCTTTTAAGACAAAAAAAGCTTTTAAGCCAAAAAAAGAAGGAAAAACAACCAATCAAACAAAGTCGTAAATAAAAAGACTTCATCACTTTCCTTAACAGTAAATAAAAAAAAAATGGAGATCCCAGCAGCACAACTGAAACCCCTCACCCCACAAGAATGGGAAACCCTAATCGACGACCACCACCACGGCGGAGATCGTCGCCGTCGATGGATCACCGCCGGATACTCCGGTGACCTCCTCTTATATCTCTCTCTCTCTACCCTCCCTAGAAAAGACTTCCCCCTCTCTACCAAACTCCACCTCCTCATCTTCCTCGAAAGTCATACCCTCTCTCTCTCCTCCTTTCCCCTCCTCCTTCCCTCTCTAGCTTCCTTCCCCCTCTCGGACCCCCTCTCTGAACAGCTCCTAGTCTCCGTCTCCTCCCTCGCGATAACTTTAATGGATTTGGAAAATCAGAGCTATTTAACTGCACTTGAGGGGCTGGTTAATATTTTACTGAATTTTATTAATCGGTCTAATTATGGGCCTGACAGACAGACGCGTGCAGTGGCATGCGAGTGTCTGTCTGAGCTCGAACGGGCCCAGCCGTGCCTGCTGGCAGGCATTCTGGGCCCGCTCTGGGGGCTATGCTTAGCAGAGCGCACCCACTCTACTCAAAATTACGTAACCTTATTAGCTAATGTTGTTTACAATGTAGTTGTGTTGAAACCGAATTTATTGACTATCAATACGAATTCGCAGTTAGTGCCTTTTGTTTTACCAGATTGGGAGCTCGGTGGGGAAATTGCGTTAATTTTATCTAAGGATTTGAGAAAGGTGGTTTCTTTTTTAATGGAGTGTCCTAATTTGTTAACCTCGTTCGGGGTAATGGGTTTTGTTGGTTTAATGATGGATATTAGTGTCGAGATGGGGCTGCAGCCTTCTTTAATGAAGGTGCAGTTCTCGGGGCTTTTGTATTTAGCCGATCCGCTGATGTGTCATGCGTATTTAACGTTGTGTATGCGTTTCGGGGAGGCGTTTGGAGTGCAGGTAATGGAGGATGTTGTTCGCCGTCTCGTTGCTATGTCGAAAGAAACGCAGAGTAATTTGGTTTTTCGGTTGCTAGCGCTTCACTGGCTGATGGGTTTCGTTGAAAAAGGGGGAGGTGTGAAGGAAATGGTTTCGGGTTTTTTTTATCCGAATGTGTTTGATCCTTTAGCTCTTAAGTCGGTGAAGATGGATATGCTTGCTTATTGTTCGGTATTAGGTGGTGAAGAAGAGCGGTTGTTTGAAGATGGGATTGTTTCGGTTTCGGCGTTTAAGTGGCTGCCGTCTTGGAGCACGGAGACGGCTGTCTCGTTGCGTGGTTTTTATAAGTTTTTGATCGGTGCGTCTTCGCATCTTGATTTAGACCCTAATTCCACCAGGACCTTGATGGAGTCCCCTATTTTCAAAACTATTCAGGTGGTTGTTTTTATATTTCATTTATCATCTACTCCTATTTGCTCCTGCATTTGTATTAAATGCCTATTTATAAGTTTAAAGTCACCCCAAGCAAAAAAAAAAAAAAAAAACAATTTTCAAGTGTGAAGTTTTGTGGGCCTGTTTGGTTGCATCGCTTAAGCTTCGTTTAATACTTCTTTTGATTTATAATATGACACTAATTTGGTTGGTAGTCTTTCAAGATAAAGTGTTCATTCTTGTTGTCCTGGCATAAAAAATCTAGAAATACTAAACTAGGTGATTCCAGTGATCAAGCTTAGCTCAAAAGCTGCAGCCAGACAAGCCTGTAATCGGTAAGCTAGATTCTGGCACGAAAAACTTAAAAGTTGAATAATCTAGCATAGCTTTAGAACTGCAGCCAAACAAGACAGTATTCCCATCCTTTATACTTTAGTCTGGTAGAACTTGTAGCACCCCCACCGGTTGTTATTTCACTCATGCGGCTCAAGGTAGATTATTTATTACCATCCTGCAAACATACATGACTTGAATATTTCTAAAGTTCCCATATGTAGTTTTCTTTCGAAGAGTAATTTTGTGTACCATTTTATCCTGCTTCGCCTAACAAGGAAGAAAGCATTGTTATAAACAGCACTTTCTATGTTGTTTTGGTCAGACAGGGATAAATTCTGATGCATATGTCACTGCCCTTATATTTGTTCTTTTTACTTGTGTTCTGCAGAAATTAACAGTTGAACTGACATTTGAATACAAGGGCTTGGTTCCAGTACATGTATCCTTCATTGATCGTCTGCTAGGCTGCAAAAAGCATTGCTGGCTAGGAGAACGCCTTCTTCAAACATTCGATGAGCATTTACTCCCAAAATTAAAAAAAGACTGTCAAAATATAACATTTTATTTTCCAATATTTGAAAAAATTGTGGCGAACGACACAATACCTCCTGGTGGTTTGATAGATCTTCTCACCCATTTCGTCATTTTCCTTGTCGAAAAACATACCCCAGACACTGGGTTGAGAACTTGGTCCCATGGAAGTAAAGTACTTGGAATTTGTCGAATACTGCTTATGCACCATCATAGTTCCAGATTGTTCATCAGATTATCTCGTCTTCTTGGTTTCACTTGCCTTTATTTTCCAGATCTTGAGGTTCGTGATGATGCAAGGTTAGTATTTTTTCTTCCCTTTCGTATACCATTATATGCAGACTTAGAACTTATAATCATTGTATTGTAGTGTGTAAACACGTTCGAATTGAAGTTCAGGCTAAGCTTAGAGAGAGAAAAAAAGTAAGCATTCGAGATTGGGATGTATTTCTTCTTTGTGGCATAATTTATGGCCGCGACCTTGTCCAAGATACATTTTAAAAACTTTTGTTTTTATAAAACAGCTGATATTTAAGCTGGTGAGACAAATGCATTTCAGTTTATAAACAAAAATCAAAAAACTGAGGTTAAAAGATGCAGTAAAACGACCCCTGTGTGTCAGTAACTCGGCTATATTTATACCAGTATGTTTATAGTGCATGACGATTTGGTTTAAACATTTTCAAAATAAAAGCCAATATATTGCAAATATTTACAAAACAATCTTCATTCTATTGCAACATTTTATACTTTAGCAATTTGTTACTCAATACTCATAGTTACCATGAATATTCAATAATTTCAATTTATATATTCATAATTCCAGAAATCAGGGTTTCTAGGAATTTCCTTTATCCCAACTTGTTAAAAGTACCTAGTACGTTGATAATATTTCTATAGCTCCACACATCCAGAAAGGGTCAAATTTTTGCAACAAGGATATCTATAAGAAAACAACATGAGTGATGATTGCTATAACAAAGTACTTGAAAACTAAAGAGGCTATCTGCTAGCTTTCCATTACACTGCATATTTTAATTAAATATTGGGAGGTTAGCATTTCGTTACTCATAGTTACCATCTTTACTGACCTACTTTTGCTATATATTTTTTTTGCAATATCACAGGATCTACCTCCGTATGCTGACTTGTATACCAGGAAAAAAACTCAGACACATATTGCTCAGTGGTGACCAACTGCTAGGTGTCACTCCATCTCCACAGTCTACCTCATTTTTCAACGTTCAATCTCAACCATTTCCCGATATTACAAAATCTAATACAATCTCGTCATATATTCACCTATCGAGAGTAACACCATTACTTGTACAACAATCTTGGTCTCTGTCTTTATCAACTCTTGGTATCAAAGACAGTGAACCCTTGATTGAACAACCAGAAGACGTCGAAGGAAGCAATGATAATGATGACGATGATGATGATAATAATTTACAAACTGATTTGCCAAAGGATAGAATAGAATACCCTCGGGAGCCGTTACGAGTGATGGACTCGAAAGTAGCGGAGATCGTTGGATCGTTGAGGAGACACTTCTCAACCATCCCAGATTTTCGACACATGGCAGGGATCAAGATCAAGATTCCCTGCGATTTGCGTTTCGAATCTGAGCCGTTCAATGGTATATGGGTTTCTGAGTTGCCGACCGACGGCTCTGATACTGCTATGTATGCGATTGTACTTCATTTTTCTTCCTCAGCACCATACGGGTCTATTCCATCACAGCACATACCGTTTCTTCTTGGTGAAATTGATAGAAAACACCATTTAAAAGACTCGTTAGAAATTGTTCCAGTAGGAGGTGATACAACAAAAGAATATAGTCAATACAAGGCTCGTGCTTTTATTGAGTTAGAACCACGAGAGCCTGTGCCTGGTCTCGTATACATATCCATTGAAGCAAACACGGAAGATGGACAAATAATTAACGGGCAGCTTCAGGATGTTAATATCGGGATTGAAGATATGTTTCTCAAACCTAATATTCCGTTTGATGTGTCGGAAGATGATAGAAATGGGTATTACTCAGATTTGTTTAATTCTCTTTGGGAGGCTTGTGGTTCTTCGACCAATATTGCGCACGAGACTTTTTTGTTAAAAAATGGAAAAGGAATTGCGGCAATTAGCGGGACCAGGTCGGTTAAACTCGTTGAAGTTCCGTTTATGTATCTAATACAATGTGTAGAGCAATATTTAGCACCTTTTGTTGTGAGTGTTGTTGGTGGACCACTTGTTAATATTGTAAAAGATGGGGGAATTATCAAAGATGTTGTGTGGAAAGACTTTCTTGACGATGTTGTATCTAATGTGAATATTGATAAACGGCCGTTGTATTTGAAGTACACGGAGGAGGAAGAGGAGAGACAAGAGGGGGGAGAAGTTACTTACGTAAGCAAGACGGGAACAATGGGATGTTTTTGTGTTTTGATGTTTTTACCACCGAGATTTCATCTTCTTCTTCAGATGGAAGTTAGTGATGTTTCGACCTTGATTCGTATTAGAACTGATCATTGGCCGTGTTTGGCTTATATCGACGACTATCTTGAAGCTTTGTTTTCTCTGTAGGATCAATCGATTTCTCGATTCATTTTTTAGCCATGAGTCGATTGGTTTTTTCATAAGTTACAAGTCTTTATTTTACTGGCTTGTTTTGATAGATTTTTTGGTTGTTTTATCTTGTTTTTACACCAGAAAATAGCGTAAATTTGGTGACCGTAAGCTCTTGGCCTTGTGTATTTATCTCGTTTATCCAAGATTTTGAAAATGCATGTCTCCTCAATACACTTTCTAATTTTTGGTTATAGATAAATTGTATTCAGATTTTTGGCCGTGTGGAAGTGTTATGTTCAGCAAAGAGAAATCTACTTCAACATAAACTCTTAATTGATTATCATTTTTACTTCCAAACTCTGATAAGGTCAATGCATATTTATTTGTACATCTGATTTATCTGAGACTCTGACATCTGGTTTTAATAATATTTCCAAAATTTCAATGATATTAAGATTGAAATGAAAAATCATACGCTGAAAGTGTGGTTTACTATGTTTGATCTAGTTTGACAACTTTTAAACTTTTTCAGCTTGGTTCTCAAATTGAGATCATACAACCATCGAGATCAACTCTGTCTAAGATAGACAAAAATCGGATTAGTGTGGGTCATGTAACATGCTAACAAGTCCGGACATGAATCGTACTCCTTACATAGCAAGTCAAATCTGGAGTGAACACTTTTTGCAAGAAATAAACTCGATAAGTTTTGTTGCTTTGAGGCGGATTCTTCTTTTTTTCTTGTAAAAGTCACTAGAAGTAAAGCTCAAGTCTCAAAAGAGAGACACGGGAGATCACATAGGAAACAAAACTATCAAATTTATACTTGATTGTTAAATTATGACAAACATTGTAAACTAAACCGTAGAGCAACTGCGCATCAGCAACTTTAACTATTTAATTAAACGTAACACATTTTATATATTTTAAAAAACTGTTTACATTTACATAAAATTTCAGATCTCTTATTAATTTTCTTATAATAATTCTATATTATTTCTTTTTATTTGTTTATTATCATTTAATAATCATACCAATATTCCAAACACAAAAATGTGAACCCCATGATAGTTTATTAGTATTATATTCGATATATATTCAATTATGTCATCTG
This sequence comes from Primula veris, assembly GCA_963682055.1. Lineage (NCBI taxonomy): Eukaryota > Viridiplantae > Streptophyta > Magnoliopsida > Ericales > Primulaceae > Primula > Primula veris. The sequence continues at coordinate 19,674,328 of OY821740.1, forward strand.
ACTATATTAGTCATTCTTGTAGGTTTTTGCTATATTAGTGTGTTCGTTGGGGGTTGTATTTTTCACTTTATTTCAGTCACTTGGAGACTCTCGATACTTATTGAATATTGTACTGGTACACTATATCCAGCGGCGGAGCTAGGAGATCCCTCCAAGTGGATCACATTTCAAATTAAAATTAACTAAATACAACATAAAATACATTTTTTTTTCTCAAACATATTCAGAGAAAAATTTGTTACTATTTAAAGAAACTAAACACTAGAAAACCATTGAGTTAATTATTTATTAATTTTCCTTTTTCACTCCAATAATTCACGTAAACAATATTTATACTCAAATCTTTGAATATCAACATATTTTATTGGGCTCAAAGTCATTTTTAATTTATTTTTTAGAATAATTAGGGTATATTTAACTGTCTATCATTTATGTTGATCATGTCTTACCTTAAAGATTATGGGGTTTGATATAAAAAGAAAAGAAGTGAGTTTAAAGATGTAAATTTATAAAATGATGAAGATTATTAATGTGAATTTAAAGCTAGAAAGACCACATAGATTTGAAATAGAAAATTTGGGAACATGTTTTTAGTTTATCCTAATTATAATACTAAAACAGATATGTCTTCTTTTCCTATCATTTACCCATTTCTTTGATAATGTCATATTTAACCTCATTATATGTTATATAAACTTCAAACTAAAATGGTACTATAGTCATTGATGGCAGAATTTCAGAAGGATCAGCTGACCCTCTAGCTCATATAATGGAAAACAAATAAAATAATGGCCTTTGACTGAAGTTGTTTTGAGATTTTTTATTTTGTGATTTTGCTCTGGTACCGGGGAATCTTCTTCAACTGAAGAAGTTTGTGTATTTTTTTTATTTCAATCAGACCTTTCTCCAAGTTTGTGATAGAACATAAAAATTAGATCCGAATATTCTATTCGGGTAATAATTAATCCACTTTATAAATGGGTATCCAACACTTAAATGGGTCATCACATGCCTTTTATAGGAGAATAAGGTAGTTACTATCAAAAGCCCAAGCCCACTTAACTAGGGACCCATATCTTAAAAACCCCCTGAGATGAAGACATTTGTCAACATCCTAGAAAGCATAGTTGCCTATAAATAGCCAACTACCCCTCCTAGAAAAGGACCAGAAAATCTATCCAAAAATTATAAAGAGAATTTGAGAAAAGAGAGAAACTAGTCAAAGCTTATCACGCCAAGAAATAAACCGAGCAGAGATAAAGCCGAGTACCGAATAAAAGGGGATAAAGACCAAAAAGAGAGATTAAGTAGTCAAATCGAGAACAATTGTAATACAGAGATACTGATCCGAGCAAGTGTAATAATCCGAATAAGGATAATAATCCGAGCAATAATAAATATCAAGAAGTGTTCATTATTTATAGCTGATTTACCATTATATTATTGTTGAAAAGCCTAACGTGACCGACCAAAGTTATGGTTTTATCAAATGGCGCCGTCTCCGGGAATCATCTAGTTCCCAATTAGCTTAGACTTCGAATACCAATACTCTACCAGACGAGCGACAATGGTGACCAATATAGAAGAAACCCATCCCGAGATAGTAGAAACCAATAACCAACACATGCAGATTAGCCAACAAGACCTCGACGATCTACTCGCCATCCGCGATAGATACGACGCTATCCAGTCCGAAAACCAACCGACAACCTCCAATGTCCACCGAGAACAACCGATCGAACAACCCCAACAGCTTGAAGGGATCGTCGAAGAATACCAAACGTCCTCGGAAGACGAACAAGCCTTGCCCGTACTAAGGCGTGCAAGAAGACGCATACCCGGATCCCAGGCAGGACCGAGCTCAAGAGTCCCTTTGCCATCGGCCTCAGTAAACTCTGGTGCCCGTTTACAAACAAACGAAGCTGATCGGCTTGGTATGCCTGAAGGTCATGAACTCGAACAGTTGTCCCGATTACCGACTCACCCACCAAGGATGATTACACCACCCACGGTGGAAGTACAACACATAGTTCCAATAGCTGATGAAAGGAACAACGCCCAGCTGCAAGCTCAGCTGGCAGCGTGTATGACGGCCATGGCAGCAGCCGGCATCAGACTGCCGGGTACTCAACCTGTCAACGCAGACAAAGATCCACGTCGTGAAGCAGAAGATTCCGCCTATAGGGCCGCCTTGGAAGCAGCGGGCCGACGACCAGATCAAGAAGTGCCCCATCAAGGGGGCAACGTCCCGATAACAATCCCTCCGACCTTCGTCCACCCAAACGCGTATACGGAACATGTCCTCGACAGAAACCCGAAGGACGATAGGTATCCCGAACACATGATCGGGGGAGGATACGGCCCACCACCACAACAGGGGGGATACACCCCCCCTACCAAGCCACGGATGAAGTGTTCCAACAGGCTTGGAACGTATGCCAAGAAACCCCATGTACCGAACAGATCACGCGGTACCGCAATCCTGTGGGGTTCGTCATCCCCGAGTTCAGGCTCTATGATGGAAGGAGTTGTCCCATTGACCATCTAAGGCACTACAAGACGAAGATGGAGCTGTGGAGTGATGACCATGCGATGATGTGCAAGTTTTTCAAAAACAGTTTGGGCCAAGAGGCTTCATCGTGGTACCATAACTTACCACGGGGCTCTATAAGAGACTGGGCGGAGCTGCTAAGAGCGTACTCCACCCGATACGCTGCTCATCGGAAGAAGAAGGTTAGTATTGAAACCCTTCTAAAAATGACGATGATGCCAAATGAAAGGCTCAACGACTACTGCATACGTTTCATTGACGTAGCAAATCAGATTCCGCAGTACGCCAATAATATATCCATCCAGAACTTTATCAATTCCATCCCTAATGGCTATTGGGCGAGGAGGAAGTTCATAGGCAAAAACTTCCCGACCACTGATTCTCTACTAGCCTATTGCACCCACCTCACCGATAAAAACGACGAACTACGCTTCCTCAACCGAACTCTACCAAGAAGAGAATCGGTCCGAGAGACACAGGTGGGTCGCAAAAGAGTTAGGAATAACCAGGGGGAAACGTTCCAACCGACCAGAAAGGACAAAGGCCCCGAGGTCCGTAGCAGGGTAGAGCGACCACGAGAACCTGAGCCCAAACTGCTCCAGATCGCATACCCAACACCGACCAATGAACATAAGCCGCTCCAGCTCACCTACCCAATGCCCCCCAAACCGTTTCAACAAGGTTGGCTCCCTGAGAGGGAACGCCGAAACACCTACGAACCGGTTGAGCTGCGATACACGTTCAACCTATCTGCTGAAGATATCCTCAAGGATATATGCAGGGAAAGTTGGTATTCCCGACCACCGCTGATCACTTCTCCCCCCAGTATGAGAGACTCCAAGCTCTTCTGCGCATATCATGAGGATCACGGCCATCTCACTGAGCACTGCCGTAACTTGCGATGGAAAATGAACCTATGGGGCGATGCGGGATATTTAGCAAAGTTCATCAAAGGCGCTGGGAATAAAGGCAAGGCAAAACAACTGGCCATCGAGGGAGCCGACAACCGGCAAGGCAAAACAATCAACGTCGTTCACATGTCACGACCCAAGAGCACAGGTGGGGATCGATCACGACAACGGCAATTGGCGCACTTTGGCCAAGTAGCCAAGGCATCACAGTCGTCGACTTCTAAACGACAATGCACACCTCGACAATATCCGCCCATTTCTTTCTCGGGCCTTGACGAAGAAGGGGTGATTTACCCCCACGGAGACGCCATTAAACTCCGTGTTCAAATCGGCCTCGACACGGTCAGCAGGGTGCTTATCGACCAAGGAGCCTCTTGTGATATAATGTACAGGGAGCTCTTCGACAAGATGGAACTCAAGCTGCAAGATCTACAGCCTACCGATGTCACACTGATCGGATTCATCTCCGAAACGACTAAACTGTTGGGTAAGATCGTCCTTAATGTCACAACTGGATCCATGTCTGTTCCCATGGAGTTCTTAGTAGTCAACGACAACTCCGGCCACAACGCAATATTGGGCCGACCTTGGTTACATGCCATGAAGGCCATACCCTCGACCTACCACCAAAAAGTCAAATACCCAAATGATAGGGGAGAGATCGAGACAGCCAGAGGATGCCAAGAGGATTCAAGGCGCTGTGAGGACATTACCGCGACCCTTCAAACACAGCTGAGCGTTGTCGAACAACCCACCAGCACAAAGAAGCTGATCAACCACATAGTCAAAACCGAAAGGGTTGTCGAAGAACAAGTAGGAGAGACACTTAGGAAGGTGTATATCCCGGATATGGACGAGGAGCACTATTTCCTCCTCGGCGATAACCTTCCAAAACAGGAATCCGAGGAGTTAGAAGCGTTCCTTTTCAGCAACATTGATAAATTCGCCTAGAGTCACAAAGACATGCCGGGCCTAGACCCTAATACGGCATGCCACCACCTAAGTGTTAACGCCGAATACAAGCCGATAGGGCAGAGGAGCAGAAAAGTGTCCGTACAGCACAGAGCAGCTATAATCGCTGAAGTGCAAAAGCTATTGGAAGCCGGAGCCATAAGGGAGGTCTACTACCCAAAATGGTTGTCCAACCCGGTCGTCGTCCCAAAGAAGAATGGAAAGGAGAGAGTCTGTATAGACTTCACCAATCTCAACAAAGCTTGCCCGAGGGACCACTTTCCCCTTCCAAGGATCGATCAATTGGTGGATGCAACTGCGGGAGCAGAACGGATGACCTTCCTTGATGCGTACTCAGGATACCATCAGATTCCCCTCGCCCACGAGGATCAGGAAAAGACATCGTTTATATCGCCTTTAGGAAATTATTGCTATACGGTAATGCCGTTCGGCCTACGCAACGCGGGGGCAACATACCAAAGGATGATAACAAGGGTATGTCGAGATCATATAGGGAAAACAATGGAGGTATACATTGACGACATGGTCGTCAAGAGCGAAAAGGCTACATCCCACCTCCAAGACCTTAGAGATGTCTTCCAAACGTTGGGCGAGCACAAACTAAAGCTCAACGCGAGCAAGTGTGCGTTCGGCATCAGCAAAGGGAAATTTTTGGGGCATATGGTTAGCCGACGAGGAATAGAGGCTAATCCCGATCAAATCGCAGCTCTACGGAACCTAGCAGCACCCAAAAATAAGAAGCAGGTACAAGAGCTCACGGGAATGATGGCCGCGTTGAGCAGGTTCATCAGCCGATCCGCAGACAAGGGATGGCCGTTTTTTGAATCACTCAAGAAGGATAAGAAATTCGAGTGGGACCCGGAATGTGAAGCTTCATTCAACAATCTCAAAGAGTACTTGAGGACGCTGCCACTGCTAGTAAGGCCGAACAAAGGAGATATTCTGGCGTGCTACCTAGCAGTTTCCACTACAGCTGTGAGCACAGTTATCCTAAGAGAAGAAGGTCGCGAACAATTTCCGATCTACTTCGTCAGCAAGACTCTGGTCGAAGCTGAAACACGTTACCTACCCTTGGAAAAGTTGTGTTTGGCATTGGTCGTCGCAACCAGAAAGTTGCCACACTATTTTATAGCTCATCAGGTCAGTATATACACGAAATTTCATATCAAAGAGTCACTTCGATGGACAGACATCAGCGGTCGAGTTGCCGCCTGGGGGGTCGAACTATCCCAATTTCATATCGAGTTCGCACCCCGTCATGCCATAAAGGGACAAGTCTTGGCCGATTTCGTCGCGGAGTTCACCGAAGGCTATGACGAGCCTTTGGCACTCTCTCCACAATCACACTGGCAGATACATGTCGACGGATCAGCCACCAAGGACGGATCCGGAGCAGGGATCGTCCTAAAGTCTAAAGAGGGAGCAATCATCGAAAAAAGCATAAAACTGGGCTTCCGAGCTACCAACAATGAGGCAGAATACGAAGCCATGATAAATGGCATGCTCATTGCCCGGTCCCTTGGGTGCTCCCACTTAATTGCAAGTTCAGATTCCATGCTGATCGTCAATCAAGCCATCGGCGAGTACCAAGCCAAGGATGACAGAATGATCCTCTACCAGGAAAAAGTCCAAAGCTTGATGACTACTTTCGAGCAGTGCGAGCTAATAAAAATCAACCGCACTGAAAATGCACATGCCGATGCCTTGGCCACCCTAGCCTCGACATTAACATTAACTGACACTCGGTCGATCACAGTGGAACTACTGCCGACCCCGAGCATAACCAAAAGAATAGACCGAGTAACATCAGTACAATATGAACTGGGTTGGATGGACGACATGATTCACTACCTGCGGAGCGGAACCCTCCCGGCAGATAAGATAAAAGCATTGAAAATTACGAGAAAAGCTCCTCGTTTCTGGCTGTCCGACGACGATAAACTGTACAAATCCAGTTATCGAGGACCCCATCTTCTGTGTGTCCGGTCCGAAATGCAGCTACCGGTATTGGAGGAAATCCACGAAGGATCCTGCGGAGCACACATCAAAGGGCGGTCCCTTGCCAATAAGGCAATCACCCAAGGATATTGGTGGCCCTATATCAAGCGAGACGCCAATTTATACGTCCAACGTTATGACAAGTGCCAACGATTCGCCAAGATACCTCGGCTCCCATCATCTATGATGACCCCGGTATCGGCACCATGACCATTCGCACAATGGGCAATTGATATAGTCAGAAAGCTTCCTAGAGCGCCCGGCAGCGTCGAATATCTGATCGTGGCGACGGACTACTTCACCAAATGGGTTGAGGCTAAACCTCTCCGAGAAATTAAAGCCAGTAATGTCAAACAGTTCATCTGGGAGCACATCATCACAAGGTTCGGTATACCATACGCCATCGTCGCAGACAACGGCACCCAGTTCAAGGAAGCCAATCTGCAGCTTTGGTACGAAGAACTCGGTATCCGAAAGTTTTATTCGACGCCAACATACCCACAGGGTAACGGCCAGGCAGAGGTATCAAACCGAACCGTACTAGACGGCATCAAGACAACCCTTGAACAAGCAAAGGGGAGATGGCCCGAGCGGCTACTTAACGTTTTATGGTCGTGCCGAACTACACCAAAGACGGGCACCAGAGAAACCCCGTTCAGTTTAGCTTACGGCGTCGAGGCCGTCATACCGACTGAAATCGGGCTACCAACACTACGAACAACTTTAGTCGAGCAAGGAAACAATGAACAAAGAATGAGAGAGGAACTCGACATGCTAGACGAGAAACAAGAGATAGCAGCTCTTACGCTAGCTAAATATCAACAAGGCGTTAAGCAAATGTATGACAAGAGGGTGAAAGGGATCAAGGAGTTTATGGTCGGAGAATTGGTGCTGCGACGAGTAACGGTCTATACCCGAAATGAAACACATGGCAAATTAAGCCCCACCTGGGAAGGACCATACGAGATCGTCAAGAAAACAAGCCCGGTTACCTACAAACTCAAAAGCGTTCTGTTCGAAAACAGCAGAGGGGAGAAAAATTCTTGGAACGTGGCTAACCTAAAGAAGTACTACATATAGACATACAAGTACAGGTGCACCTTACCACCCCTGCTTAATGACATTGTCTTTTATCTTTTGAATAAATTAAATGTCTTATCATGATGTCTAACAATTGCAGCTGAAATTCCCAAACGGCCTGAGTGCCTAGGAATACTATGAAATTCCCAAACGGCCTGAGTGCTTAGGAATACTATGAAATTCCCAAACGGCCTGAGTGCCTAGGAATACTATGAAATTCCCAAACGGTCTGAGCGCCTAGGAATACTGTGAAATTCCCAACATGGCCAAGTGCCTAGGAATACTGTGAAATTCCCAACATGGCCAAGCGCCTAGGAATACTTTGAAATTCCCAACATGGCCAAGTGCCTAGAAATACTGTGAAATTCCCAACATGGCCAAGTGCCTAGGAATACTGTGAAATTCCCAACATGGCCAAGTGCCTAGGAATACTTTGAAATTCCCAACATGGCCAAGTGCCTAGGAATACTGTGAAATTCCCAACATGGCATGTCTAAAAGAATGCCTAGGAATACTCAAATATATGCAGGTACCTATCGATCCAATGAGCAGGGATGGCAAGTAATACAGAGAGAAGAAGAACAATTCAGGCCCACATTATGGAGACGATATATTAACATATGGCGAAAAACAATGAAAAGAAAGGAAAAAAGCAAATGAAAATATACCACATTACAGAGGCGACACAATATCAAACGAAGAAATCAACAAAGGAAAATAAATCCAATCAATGAAATATCAGTACGACAATGGGAAGCTCATAACACACAAAAAAAAAAAAAAAAAGACACAAATAGTCCTCGCCCGCATTACGGAGGCAACGAGATATCACCAACAATGAAGAAACGGATTTAAGAACTACTGCTACATGAGGAACATGACGGTAACTGACCGAGTTCAACCTCTTCGTCATCCGTCGTCGTGTCCCCATCCGTCTCCTCGCCATCAAACCGTTCCTTAGAGATGAGTGCATCGAAATTGGTCGTATGAGCACCAACGCAAGTCAGCGTCTTAAGCCGCGCGGAGAACTCGGCTTCTTTTGCGAAATCGTGAGCATCCGAGGCCGCTTTACGACGAGCATCATCGAAGGGAAGATTACGAGCTTCGATCATAGCCGCGGAAGCATCGTATCTGGTTCGGGCTAAACGGAAATACTTAACCAACATATTGGCTTGGGTTACCAACGACTTTAATTTGCCGAAGTATTTTTCCTTCACACGCCAATATCGATCCAAACGACGCTCCTGAACATTAACAACATGCTCAGTACGGCGAACATATTCTCGAAAAGAGGCCGCCTGAGTTTTCAGCTTGGCCCGAAGTCGAGCACATTGGTCGATCAACTTGACGTTTTTGCCCATCAAAACGATGTAAGGCCACTTGGCAGGCACCTCACTAGCCGCACCAGATGAGACTTTGTCCCGGGCAGCACCAGTAGGTCCTAACCCCGGGCTAACTAGGCATGGAGAACCAGCCTGGTGCGACATAGTAGCGTGTGCCTATAAAAAACAAAACACAGGGAAGAAGGAGACGAGATGAATATTCAACCGCAAGAAATGAAAAGACGAAAAGAGAAAAACGAATATTTTTATACAAGCTACAAATTAAACGACAAAACAAGCTACTCAGTCATTAATCCGATAACCCCTCAACAGACGCTGAGGTCTCAACGACGTCAGCAAAATGAATATCTCGAAGAGAAACAATTTGCGTCCCCAAACGTTCACGAACGACCGCATCTACTCGGTTCAAGGCAGCAGTGGTCTCAGTTACCCCGGCCGTCGCATCAACTATGCGTTCTGCCCGGGCCACACCACTCATCCCTTTTACATGCTCCAGCACCTCTAAAGCGCGAACTCGGGCCCAATACGCTTTGGCAAAGGATAATAGCAGGTCCGCATCCTCGAAAACGGCCCCTAGGACCAAGTTCAAGCTCGTCACACGGCCTCGGGCTTCATCACGAGAACGCCGAAGTGCACCAAGAAGTTCCTTCGCTTTACCCTTGTTTGCCGTATAATATGCGGTCTTTTTGCTGAGTTTCTCTCCCAAGTCACGTAACCGAATAGACAAATTTGCAATATGAACATTCAGATCCTCGATTTTATGACGAGCAGAATTCAGTTCAGCAGTTAGGGCAGCCTTAGATCTTTCAAGACTATCTATAACGTCACCTACACTACGACTAGGCGAGCTCCAGACCACCACGGCAAGAGGATTATTAGGTACCTGACAATATTTTGTTTTCACATCCTTCAAAAGATGACAACCCCTCAAACAGGAAAATTAACCCGAGAAAGCCCAACAGAAAGAAAACGCAGCACCTATATTATCACTTCCCCAAAAGAATATGTTTCTAGATACAAAAGAGACCCACAATTCGGATACCAAAAGACTACACAATAACAAAAACACAAAATATATATATATATATATATATATATATATATATATATATATATATATATATATACTGCCACAAAAATGGTCAAGGTTCCACCTGAGGAGATGCCGGTGGGGGAGCAACAGTAGCATCAGGTCGAGGAGTGGACGGGGCCGACATAGAATTAGGACGGAGCGCTGTCGAAATTGTCTGCCCCGGCAGCCGGGGAAGCTCCTCTTCACGAAGATTCGCCCAGTCTAAGGGTTTCGGCGGTGCACCATGCGGACAGGGATACACCAATTCCGACCACGCCCGATCCGACAAAGGCACCTTCGCGAAATTGAGCGCCCGCACATGCGCGCAATAGACGGAGAAATTAGCCATCATTGCTAACCTTGCCCGCTCCTCCGCATGTGCCGTTTTCAGAGCGGCCACCTCAGCCTTTTCGGCTTCCACGTCCTCCGCCAGGAGCAAGTTCTCCCCCTCTAGTTGGTCGTACTTATCGACCATGCTCTCTTTTTCAGCCTTCAACTTATCGACATCCTCGGTCACTTGCAGAAAGTCCACCGACAGCTTGTCATAATTATCGCCCAGGGTTTTATTCTCGGCGACCAGTTTCTCTTTCTCGGCTTCAAAAGCCACAAACATGTCCTTTATCTTCCGATCGTTCTCCTCGACCATCTTCTCTTTCTCAGCCCCTAGCGCTGCCATCCGATCCCTTAACACCACGATACCCAAGACAACCTGTACTTTAACAACATCAGATTCCAACCAAAATGCGAGCATCATGGCATACATAACAAAATACTCGCCAAACGTACCCGCAGCGCATCAGCGTTGGCCTGCTCTATAACCGACATGGTAGGTCGAGCAGCTATTTTTTCTGTATCCTTGAAAGCAAGGGGCTTTAGAGCAGCATACCCCATCTTCAAGGCTCGGGGTTGCTCCAACAGCTCACCCCCACATCGGTCAATGTAACGGGTCATTGCAACCCCATCCACCGACACCTTTTCAGGTCCCTCGGGAACCTCATCCTCCCCACCACTCCCAACACCCACGGCAGTCTCTTCGCCGGCTTCCATCTCCACTTCTTCCCTCACCTCCTTATCTGAAGGAACAGTCTCAGGGGCCCTATGCTCGCTTACATCCCAGTACGGATGGGCGAGGTAACAGGCAGATCCTTCGTATCCTCGGCACGAACAGGCGAGATGACAGGAAGGATCATCGTATCCACGCCCATATTCACCAGGCGGTTGATATGACCGAATAGGTTATCGATCGACCCCTGAAACACAATAATACCCATTGACCGGGCAAGAGCAAGGGTAACCAATGGAGAACTCAGTCGCTGAAACAAGATAACTAATAAAGCAAAGAACTAGAGAACTAAACGATAACAATCAAAACACAAGAGAATCAATATACATATACACATACATCGCCAGGCGTAGAGGCATCCTCGGTGGTATCCCCTTGGGAAGCAGCAAACACCCCCTCGCCCATGCCAACGTTAGCAACCTCCTCGGTGACCGATGTATCGGTTCCCCTAGCCCTCTTTGTTGTTCCAACGACAGGGTCAGACCCACGACGCTTAGAACGAACAGGCTTTTTTCTAAGCCGAGCAGCACTTCGAGCCCGGACCACTTTCAAGAATTCCTCCTCGGGCTCCTTGGGGATCTCGGGCGCAGGATTCCCCTTGGTCACCGGCCCCACAGGGTACCCGAGCAGCATGGGAGCAGTACGGCTCGCAGGATCTGGCGTCGGTCCAGGCCCCCACCATTTCCAAAGAGCTAACAGAGCCTCTACATTGGGAGCGCCGAAGTCTAGCATAGTGGGAGCATTGGTAGCCGGTCCAGGAATCTGGTGTCCCGCACAACCCCATTCACCGGAAGCAATAACGATACCAAGATTGTGCTCTTTGTTGGTATCCGGCAAACCGGTAATGAGCCGGCAAAAGGCACGCAGGGTCTTCAAATACGAGCTGCGACGCTCAAAGCTCAAACTATAGACTCCGAAGACGTCCTTCAGTTCAATAGGTATTCCGGACAACTCCGATAACCTTTGGATACCATTCAGAGTACGGTAACCATTTAGGGCCAGTTGGGCCGGAGCAATCCGGACGGCCTCAAAGAACGACGCCACCCAGCTAGTAAAAGGAAGCCGAAGACCCCCAGTAAAGAATGCCGAAGAACGCACAGCAACTTCTGCGACAGGAACAAATCCCATCACCTCCTCGTCAGAAACAGGCAGCCTAATGTGTATGTTATCCGGTATTCCGGCGAGCCTCTTAAAGTCCTCTTCCACAAATGTGCCCACTTGGGCCAGACTTTGGGACAGAATTTCCTGTCCAAACGTCATCAAAACTCCATCAATATACTAACCAAACACCCAAACCAAAACAACATTACCATAACGAGAGCCACCACCCCCCACTCAAATTAACCAGAAACCCTACGTTTTACTACCATCCCAATCAACACAACTCCAATACATAAGAACCATCAGACATATATAGACAACCTAGACCATATACCAACGCCACATCTATGACCACAACGACAAATCAAATACAAACCCTAAAAACAAAAAAAAATAATGAATAAAGGAAAAACACTTACAGTTATCATTATGAGCAAGCAAGCGAGAACAGCAGCAAGTCTATCGACAATACAACGAAACCCTAGATCGAGCGGCGGAATGATTTTCCTTTTTGGCGGGAAGAATATACTTTAGAAAGAGAGACAGATATTTTCTTCAGCAAATTGTGTGATAAAAACAAAAGGGATTACTTGGCACAGTAAAAGGAAGTGGAGTCACTAAAAGAATAAAATAATAACCGTCCTTTCGTGTGACAGAGGTTTACCTCTTTTTGCAACCATACAAAAGTCCACAACCGCTGCTATTTTTACAGATAAACGCTCCAGATTTTGCCACGTCAGAGTGTATCCCACTACCCAAGGCAGTTCACATCATTACACCTAAATAAACGGCCAGTGGACCCTACCACTAAACGCTTCCAGCATACGCTACTGCTATTATCACACCGAGGACGGCCCCCGATTAAGGTGGACGACCAACCTTCTCTTCAACAAATGGCACACCGAACAAGATGGACGGAGACCGTTCTTCGCTCAACGGCATTTAAGCCTCAAGCCGAATAACGCTCTCCGGGGGGATAAACGTGCATATTGCTCGGTGTCCAATATTGTGTAAACGTCGAATGATATCAACATAAAAGCAAAGCGAACACAAGAAATAAAGTAAGATAGACAGAATCAAGTGCAAGACAAGTATTATTCATCCACAAAGGGGGAAACACAAACAATACAACCGAAAAGAAAATTTTACAAAGAAATACAACCATCCAACTTCTTTGAACTACCCCCATGTCGGCATCCTTCTGGGCCAAGAGCTCCTCCAGACGCTCCTTTTACCTAATCAAACAAGAAATAGCCATCTCAGCCTGTTGCAAGGCATAAGACTGAGACTTGCATTTTTGCTCGGCCTTGAAACGAGCAGTGCCCTCCTCGTCCCAATATTGTTTAAACCTCCTCACTTCAGTCTGAGCACACTTGAGATCATGTTTCAGCCATGACATCTCAATTTCTTTTAGCTCAAGAGGAGTTAAATCCTCCTCCCCGAAACCAGGCGGTCGAGGTAGCAAGAAAGTAGGCTCCTCTTCTAGAAGGGCTTTCTTTTTGGAGGCAGATCTAGTGATAGGAGCCATCTCAAACAAAAGCAAGTTAGAAGCAGCAAAAATTAGAAAGAAAGGAAGATTGGATAATGAAGTACAGACAATAGGGAGCATTTATAAGGAATCAAAGGGCACGAAGTACGAGGCGTCACAACGGTTCATAAGACAAAGGCACGAGATACGAAAAGATACATCTGATTCTAATACAAAAGAAAATACAAGTTCCAAAACAAAACAAAAAAAATATATATACGTCAGATAACCAGCCCAATCCAACTAAGGATCAATGGGTGGAAAAACCGAACTGCCAGACCGAGAGAAAGCAAAACGAGCAGAACAGTTCAACCGAGCTTGGTAGGAATCATTCATGGCGACCAAATTGTCATTTTTCGAGGAGAGTTCGGATTTCTCCTTAGTAAGAGCCATGACGCGCTCCTCAAGCCGAGCATTCTTAACCATCATGCTAGCTAGGCCTCGAGGGGAGTTATCAAACACATCCTGAGCATGGTCCCAAATCTCCTCGGCATCATACCAGGAGTTGGCCAGGTGATTTCTCTGCAACAACAAATGATCGAGCTGACGACTCAAGGACGAAATCTGGGTCCACTTCATAGTCTCTTCGGGATGAGAGCCGAACATACTCAAGGCTAAAATGCCATACTCCCTCTCAAGCCTCACCATTCGTCGACGGACCCGGGATACCTCAGTATCCAAGCCCTTCATCTGAGCATGATATCTCACTACAGGTTCAGACATTCTGGGAAATTGTTAATAGTACAAAAAAATTTATATAGAGGATGATGGAGAAGCAAACAATAAGAGTTGATGAGAGATAACTACTAAGAAAATAAGAGTACTTATAGTGCAATGGGAGCATGCATATTTCCTGACAACACTTGGGAACATGCATATTTCCTGACAAATACTTGGGAGCATGCATGTTTCCTGACAATACTTGGGGGCGTGCACCTATGATCGACAACGTGAGGTATAGGTCTACAGTCCAGCAAGAAATAAAGGTACAAGATACTCAAAAGGTCCACGTCCCAACAAACCACAAATTCAACAATAAGAAAAAGTACAAGATAAAGGTGCAAAAATAGAAGGACAAATATAATTTTCATTAATGAAGATGGGATATATCATTGTTCATTACATCAGAGTACATCCGAAAAGAAAATCTGTCACATCCGAAAAGAAAATCTATTACATCCGAAAAGGAAATCTATTACATCCGAAAAGAAAATCTGTTACATCCGAGATAAAGATCTATTACATCCGAGAAGTGCTAGTACAGAAGATCAGGCAAAGAAGATCAACTATATCAGCAGGCCGAGTGAGCAGGAGGCGCCAAAAGAAAAACATAAGAAACAAGAAAAAGAGGAAAAGAAGAAAAGTGCAAGAAAAGAGGAAGATAAGAGGGGAAGGAGAAGAAGAAAATGAAGAGGAACATAAAAAAGAAGTGAAAAGCAAGAAGAGGAAAAGAAAAATGACAAAAACCCTAGACGTAACACAAAACCCTTAGGATCACAGGGTTGATTGTTACATCATAGTGGTGCAAAAAAGAAGATGAAGAAAAATTAAAGAGAAAGAGCAGAGGAGGAAGAAATGAAGGAGACTGACAAATAAAAAGGAAGTCAAAGACACAAAACAAAAAAGAAAGGGAAAAAGAAAAACAAGTAGAGAGAACAAAGCATAAAAACAAAAGAGGAAGAGGAAGAAATGAGGGAAACTGAGAAATAAAAAGAAGAAAAAGAAAGAGATGGGAAAAGATGGGGAAAAGAAAATGAAAGAAATAAAAAGAAAAAAGGTGAGGCTAAGGAGACAACGAAGTGGATCGGTATCGGTGAGAGGGCCCGGCAGAGACATTCCTGTCTTGGAGTGTCGGGTTACCCCTCAACACCTCATTCTCTTCGACTAGAGCCCGACGAGCACGTCGGCAATAATCCAATTCGGATCTTAGCCAAGTTAATTCCCGGACCATCTCGGAGTGATGATAACGCATCACCTTCAATTCCTCCTCGGCATCCTTCAACAGCCTTTGTACATGGCCATAGGAGGCTTCAAAAGCCTCCACTTGCAAAGCCAATGCTGATTGGGTGAAAGGACCAGACATCTTAAGGAAATTATAAGATGAGGATCTGTATATGGGGGAAAATAATATGATGAGGGTTGTGGATATAACCATGCTGTAAACAGCTATTTATAGATCAATTAGATGAGGGCTGGTATTGAGAGTCGCAACCGTTCGCCAATGGGTACTAAGAAGCGACGGCAATTAAAAGTTGTGTTTGTTCAAGAAAAAACGTTTGAATTCCCAAAAGGCTCTAAAAAAGCGTGAGTAATTAAAAGCCACTCTTGTTCAAGAAACGCTTGGATTCTTACCAATATTTAAAGGGGGTAAGTCATAATGGCATCGAAACACGCGTCATTTTGGGGAAAGGCAGCAGTTCAAATAAATGTTAAAGATCTTTTGCACAGAGCTCAAGAAAACTCTGGTGAATAAGATTTTATGCACGAGGCTCAAGAAATCCCATTGGTCCCTAGATACAAAGAGTCAGAAGGTTCAATGGATAAGGTCAAACGCAAGACCCAAGAAAAAGCATTAATGAGGCCACAAGCATGCGCAGTCAAAATAAATTGCAGTGGGAAAGTAATTCAGATATAAACAAGAAAAAGAAGTCTTTATTGATTGATTGATACTTCGTTACAGAAGAGGCAGTTAACTTAAAGGAAATACAATAAAAACAATAAAGTCATTTTGTAGAAGGGCCCGCTTCGTCATTGGGCTTCCTCTTCGACCGAGCATACACTTCCTTAAGGACCTGTTTGTAGGCCCTCTTGGAAGCAATGTGCCTATCTCTAGAAGCTTCAAGCTCTTTGATCCGAGCACGAGACCAAATATTGTCGATTAAAGACCGTTGGTATTCACTCTCCATAACCTTCAAGCGCTCGTCCATCTCAGCAGCTCGGAGAGCCTCCATGTTTAAAGAAGCAACCCTCCTTTCAATGATACGAGCCTTCCTAACCTCCTCCTCGAGATGGGC
This sequence comes from Primula veris, assembly GCA_963682055.1. Taxonomy (NCBI): domain Eukaryota; kingdom Viridiplantae; phylum Streptophyta; class Magnoliopsida; order Ericales; family Primulaceae; genus Primula; species Primula veris. Next base: position 19,690,961 of record OY821740.1, read on the forward strand.
AACATATTCAGGAAGATTGTCACCGCTATTTTCACGAGGAAAAGCCATTTGTTCGATAATAAAGAATGAGCTACTCAAAGAATATATGGGCAGTCCCCCTTTTTATAAGAAGAAACAAGGGGTAGGTCAAAGATCATCAAAAAAAAAAAAAAAAAGACAAGCCTCTTGAACTTCCCCAGAGCATTTATGGTTAACTACAGCAATTCAAGTCCAATGGAGTCATCCAATAAGATATCAAAGAAATAAACAGACAGGAACGTAAGTAAAATATGTTTTATTAAGATTCTTCCGTGATTCGATTACAACTAGGTGATAACACCAGATACAAAGAAATCACAAAAGACTAATTATTTCGAGGAAGAGCCTTCTTCATCGTCATCCGAACTCGGTTTAGACCGAGCATGCAACTCCTTGAAGGCAAGCTTATAGGCCCTTTTTGCTGCCTTCTGCTTAGCCAGATAAGCCTCGAGCCTCTTTATACGCTCGTAAGCCCAATCTCGATCGGCCATCGTCACATGATGAGCAGAATCCATGTCAGACAACATTTTCTTGTAGTTTGAAACCTTGACCACGAGTTTCTTATTCGCGGTACGAGATTTCATGATCTCGGTTTCTAAATAAGAAATATAATTAAAGGAGCTCTCACCAGTAGAACCAGAGGAAGCTATTACGTCACGAGCAAAGTAGTAATAAAATGCCTAATTATGGAGGGGGCACTCCCCTTTATAGGAGTTTTCCTCGAAGAAAGATATTAGGATAGGAAACTTTAAATGGGCCCCCCAAGGAACCGCCATAAATCTATTACGTTTCTCAACGAAGCATTGGGAACGACGAGACCGAAGTAATATCCTCGACAGACCGAGCATGACTCCCTCGACATGGAAACCACGCCGAGGAAGTCAGGGAGCACTTGATAGAACATAAAAATTAGACCCGAATATTCTATTCGGGTAATAATCAATCCACTTTATAAATGGGTATCCAACGCTTAAATGGGTCATCACATGCCTTTTATAGGAGAATAAGGTAGTTACTATCAAAAGCCCAAGCCCACTTAACTAGGGACCCATGTCTTAAAAACCCCCTGAGATGAAGACATTTGTCAACATCCTAGAAAGCATAGTTGCCTATAAATAGCCAACTACCCCTCCTAGAAAAGGACCAGAAAATCTATCCAAAAATTATAGAGAGAAGTTGAGAAAAGAGAGAAACTAGTCAAAGCTTATCACGCCAAGAAATAAACCGAGCAGAGATAAAGCCGAGTACCGAATAAAAGGGGAGAAAGACCAAAAAGAGAGATTAAGTAGTCAAATCGAGAACAATTGTAATACAGAGATACTGATCCGAGCAAGTGTAATAATCCGAATAAGGATAATAATCCGAGCAATAATAAATATCAAGAAGTGTTCATTATTTATAGCTGATTTACCATTATATTATTGTTGAAAAGCCTAACGTGACCGACCAAAGTTATGGTTTTATCAGTTTGATTAATGGATATTAAGATCATTTATATCATACTTTTTAAACTCAATTTTTTTAAATTTGATGAGCTTACTTATAAAAAACCATTCACATCACCCTCATATTAAACTCTCTATTTTCAAAGAGTATCACTACCATTCTTTATAAATAAAGAAAATTAGTTATCCTCATCAATCAAAAAATAATATTTTATTTTGAATTACACCTTCAATCATGTATTATTTCAACACAAAAAATAAACTAAGTCTTAAAATAAAATACAAAAATTAATAAAGTATTAATAGAGAGAGTGTTTTGAAAATATTGAAAAATCAACTAAAACTAAAATGACTCTCTAAAGATAAAAAAATAAGATTTTCAATCCTCATTTGACAAATTTTTTGGAGAGATTGACGTGAATGCTGTAAGATCTTCATTTACAAACAATGATATACGGCCTTCAAGATACTTTCATAAATATATATATATATATATATATATTTTTTATTTTTTTATTTTTTTTATTTTTTTTTACTATCATAAATATATGTTTCTACTTCTTACTATCAACTTAAACAATTTTGCATGAACAACAAAGTGGTATCCTTTTGTTGAAGAATAAGAGTTACAAGTTTAATATGCAAAGGATAGATAACAAGGAATGTCATAGGCAGAAGGTTCGCGCGCGTAGAAACCTCAAATGAAAATATTTGTATACATACAAACCCAGGGGTGTACCAAAAGATTAGTCCTAGTAAACAGGCACGAGGTTTGATTTCCCACTTATATCAATACAGTGAAAGTAACCCTTTAAAGTTGTCAGTGCGACTTGCAAGTTGCAATCCTAACTTTTTTCCCTAAAATCGTCAAAAAACCCTGGATACACTCTCGAAAGGTTTTGATCAAACCACACAGCACAACCTTAGCAAAGTTGTAACTTACACGTAAACACCGTTAGAAAAGTTCCAAATGGAAAATAATTTACATACATTCTTAACAAGTGAATTACATATTCATGAAAAAGCGTGCATACAGATAATCGGATCTCATTCCAAACATCTGGTAGCTAAATCTGAATACTATTCACATTTGAAGCAATTGAGGCATAAAAATAAAAACCAAGGTCACATATGCTTTGTACTCTGCTATTATCTCCCGCTCATTAAGTTGACAAGAGCTTGGTTCTTATAGAAAGAGTCAACATCCCAATCTTCGGGTTGTGGATGCTAGGGTCCTTAAGGCCGCCACGATAGACCTCATACTAGGCCTTAACTGTGGGTTTTCTTGTGTGCAAGCTCTAGCAAGCATAGCCATCTACAATCATACAACATAATATGATTAATCGCTTTTACGATTATGTGTATAATATAGAGAAAAAATACGTTTAATACACCAAACTATAGTGTTGTTAACGATTTGGATACCCACCTTTCAAATTTTTCAATTTCGGTACCACATTATAATAACTTTCCAATTTAGGTAACACCGTCTAAATTAATCACGGAATCATGTCACGTGACATTTAACAAACGTTAATTTGAGAGGGTAATTTGACAATTTTGCACTGAAATATGTCGTATTAGAAAAAAATTTCTCTCAATTTCACGCGTAACAAAAATTAGCACATAATCCAAATTTTTTGTTATGTGTGAAATTGGGGGGAAACGTTTTTATAGGATGACATATTTTTGTGCAAAATTGTCAAATTACGCTCTCAAATTAACGTTTGTCAAATGTCACGTGACATGATTTCGTGATTAATTTAGATGGTGGTACCTAAATTGGAAAGTTTTTATAGTGTGGTACCCAAATTGAAAATTTTGAAAGATGGGTATCCAAATCGTTAAAAACAGATAATTTGGTGTAATAAACGTATAACACCCCGTATAATATAATACTAGTGAGTTTTTGTAAGCAACTTATTCAAGCACTATCCGTAAGGTATAGTTGATTCAGCAGACTAGTTTGGTTGAAGCTTTTAAGCTCAGTGGTCCTTTGATTTTGCTTTGAAGCTGGGCTTCATTTGTTTGACCTTTTCTATAATTTTTTTCTTCGATTAATATAGCTTTTCTTTGGCTCAGAAAATCCAGCTTATTTGTTTTCGAGTGCAGCTTAACAAGCTTGTATGATTTTGGTCTTTTAATGAGAGCTGTCTCTATGTAGCTTTTAGTCAAATAAGCTTTTCAGCTTAGAAAAAGGTCGAGTTCATTCCGCTTGAAGCTTATAGATGCTTTAACCATAAAAGCAAAAACAAAGAGCTAAAAAGATGAAAGCAAACAACCCAAGCTGAAATCTGTTCACCAAGAGCAAAAGAGTTCTGTGGCTTTATGCTGAATGGAAGAAAAAGTATGTAATAGAGTCTTAACTCTTAACACAGAAAAGAGAAATTATTGATATAGACGACAGTACTAAGGCTTGTCAAGCCCATGCATAATCTTCAATTTGTTATGTTATTATTGGTTTTACTTTTTTTTGTTTATACTACATAATATAATCACCTTGTGAACTGCATCAAGGGGGTAGGTGTCGCCAAGGCGAGGGTCAATCAGCTTCTGAAGGTCTTCTTTTGATTCAGGCTGTCGGAGAACTTCGTCAAACTAAAAAGCATCAACACAGATGTTCGATTAAATATGGTCGAGTAAGTAGCATCAACAAAGGCCAAAATCTCAGTAAAAAGAATATAAAATAACATTTAAATGGCATGTTTTGGACTTAATTCCCATTTGGTTTAAGAATATTTAACCGATTTCACTCTTGACACATTTAAATAAGTTGATTTAGATTATGCATTCCGAAGATTATGCCATACCACTAAATAAGAATAAAATATAAGCCCAGAATATGTCAATTAGTGGAAATTGGAGGCATGTATGAGACCATGGTATCTGCCAAGTAATTGTGCCTTCCTTTTACCAATAAAAGAAATTGAAAAAGAAAACTAACCAAACCAACAAGCCCTTTAGATTCAGTTATAAGACCGCTTGGCTTGACAATGGCTTCCTTCGCTGATATTAGTTCATACATGACAACCCCAAAAGCATATACATCTACTTTAGGAGAAACATCGCCATATTGGGCATATCTGCATAATCACAATCGTTTAAAACTCATCAATATCATAAAAAAGAGAACACATTGGAGACCAATACCATAAGGGCTTGTTCAGTTATGCTTTAAAAAACAAACTAGAATTTGAGGTTCAGATTTATTTATTTTTCAACCAGCTGAAATCTTCTAACTTGTTCAAGCCAAAAAAATGAGAAAACCTCAGAATTGAAGCTGGTCAACAAAACACAGTCCAGCTTTTAGGCAAAAAGCTAAGCTTCTTACTCTGGTGGCATATATCCAAATGTTCCAACAAGACATGTCTGCAATGATGTACTTCCAACCTCGGTCAGCTTCGTTAAACCAAAATCCGCAACCTGCAAGAACAAATTTATAAAAAAAAAAATGAAAAGAAAGAAAAAACCAACCTTAAAAACTAACCAACAAGACTTTACAATGGAACACTCGTGGAAAGCGAATAAAAGACAACCTTTGCATGATAATTCTTGTCGATTAATATGTTCGCCGATTTTATATCACGATGTATATAAACAGGCACAGTATGCTCATGAATATATTCGAGTCCTCTAGCAGAATCTAGGGCTTTTGGCACCCTTGTGGTCCAAGGCAAAGGCTCCTTATCTGAATCATTCAACATTATAATTGCAGTTTGAAAGACTAATGACTGGGGAAAAAGTGGATATTCACAGCATAATTAAATACCTGATTTTTGTAAATGCTCACTTAAGTTACCATTCTCGATAAATTCATAGACGAGAAAAAGAGAGCCTTCCACACAGTACCCTATCAACCGCACCTGAAATACAAGTTAATGTAATTGCAATATATACTATTGTATACACATACATTACATCTAATCCATCTCGGTAAATATAAGATGTTAATAAAATAACACGACTACCCGTCAATATATACACACTGAATAAACTATACCCTATATGTGAGAATTACTCAAGACATAGCGAATAGTTACTTGCTCAAAGTTGATAAATTTAAGTAATTACTAACTGACCCCAGAGACCTGAGGACTGTTTAACTGTTACGTTTAAACAACTTATATGGCTTATATAACTGTTGCGTTGAAACTTGTAGAATTGTCACGCCTGTAAAGTAGACAAAAAAACTTCACATTCTGAACAGGCAAAACTAAAAGAATATCGATTATAACCAAAAAATCAACTAAGTACACCATCATTGCAAAACTAAACGGCTCGTTTGAATAATTGTTGGGTCATGTAAAAATCAGCTATATGATGGCTCTTAAAGGACAGAGACAAATGACACCCAATACATCAAAAGGTGCTTATTTGATAAGAGAGGTAAATTACCAGGTTGAGTGATGAACATGGGTTAAAACCTTAAGTTCGGCAAGGAACTCTCTAGAAGCTTGCATATCCATCTTCTTAATAGCAGCTTTCTACAAAAAGTCCAAACCAGTCTTATACTAGTATATAATTTCATCAACAAAAGTAATCTTGTAACGGATCCACCTTTGATGTATACACATACACGAAAGTGAGATTTAAAAAAAGTCAACCACCTTGTGCATTAGAGTTCAGTTAAGTTCAAGTTTTGTTTGGTTGAAGCTTTTAAACTAAGCCTTTGCGTTTATATGATGCGCTGGATATCATTGCTTGATCAGCTTAAAAGCTGAGCTTTTCTGGTTTTTTGACTAAAAAATCTAGATATTTAAGCTGGATGGACCAGCTTTTCTCTCAAGCACAAATTATTCTGCTTTCTTCCTTAAAAAGCTGCAACCAAGATCTTTTTAGCTATTTGTTTTTGCAAACCTAATAACTTTATACTGCATTCGGTTGGTCAGCTTATACCTAAGTTTTTTATTTTGCATTTCTGACCTGAAAGCCTTCAGGTTAAATGAACCCAGCATTTTATGAGCTTGAAATAGCGCAGTTTATTTGCTTAAAACCCGATCAAATAATCTTGTAACCAAGGGTGCATATAACATTGTCCAGGCAAAGACAGATTTTCATTAAACAGTTATTTTTGTAATTCATTTGGTGGTCAATGAGTACAAACCTCGCCTCGCAACTCTGCATAGTAAACAGCTCCAAACCCACCTTGGCCGATTTTATTATCCAAACTGAAATTGTCAGTTGCTTTTTCGAGCCCTTCGTATGAAAACTCAACAGATTTGTCCACAGTTACGCCAGCTAGGCGGGGACTTCCCATCGAATCTGTTGCTTTCTCAGAACCACTCCGTGGAACTACATCTGAAAGACCATAAAAATAACATAAATATCATTCACAAGCCGCTTACAGGTCACATTTGTTTTGTTTAAAGCAAATCTGGATTTGGTTGAGCAGCTAAAAATTTGTACTTTTCTGGTTTTTGCCTTGAAAAAGCGAGAAACTTTTAAGCTTGGATGAACCTAATAATCCTGGAACCAATAGATGCAAGGATTTCAAACTTTCAATGTATAATCCTGGAATCAGAATAAGGGCCTCACAAGTTACAAAAAGATGTTTAAATAGTCTATTCAGATAAAGGGTCAAGAATTTTCGGAGTAGCATTGCTGACACTTGTATCCTTGATAATGAGGGACCAGTATCCGCCTTGCAGTAAATTGTTGGATTTCTTGTACCAGACAAAGCACTTCAGGCTGTAATTACATATTCCAATCTCGCATGAATGAGTGAGCAGCTTTCCGAACACAAAAGTTTTGTTCAAGTTCAAAAGTTTCTTTTCCATTCTAATTACTCCACTAGGCATGGGACCAAAACACATGAGACTTTGTTTGGAACTTTTTTCATGTTATTTCAATTTCCAATGCAAATTTATTCCAAACGATACGAATCTATTAGACTACAAGATTTAGCTGTTTTATGAATTTATATTCTTTAGTGGACCTCAAATACTGAGTTGTTTTAAGAATTCATATTCTGGGAACTGTTAACAGCCAAAATTAAATGAAGGCACATGTAACCAGGTTAAAGTTACACTACACGATTATCACAACCACCACCATATCCGTACAACTAACATATCGTAATACATATACGCGTTATAAAAACTCATTGCAATATTATTCTGATAGCCATTACACATACATTATAAACACTTACCCACATAACAAAACGTAAAAAGAACATAACTACAGAACATCGAAAAATTAGTAAAAGGAAATTCTAACAACACTTCGTCAAATCTCAAATAAAATAGTAATATATTTTTATCACTATATCAACGTACTCCCGAATACCAGTAGCTAGTCGATACCTCGTTCGTCCATCAATATAAAAAATCCAATAAAGTATCATCGTACTCGTGAAAACTGGTAGCAAATCGGTGAATCATTTATCCAGAATATCAAAATTAAGGAAACTCTCCATGTGCAAGTTTGGTCGCGTCCGACTAAGATGCAAATGATTATACGTTTCAAAACTAACATAAATATATAAAATACATAGACGAATATCACGCCTCAACAAAATTTAGAAAATAAAAGAAAAATATTACTTTTGATCAATTCAATCCCATGACCTCTAAGTTCATCACTCGCCAAACTTTGGTACTCACGCAATTATAACGAAATTTAAATATAAAAATGAGAAAATTAAAGTTGCGAGAATATTATCACTGAACACATAGTCATGCACACTTCTCAATTACAACACATATCACATAAGTACACGACACAAAATTAAAAAAATATATATATTACCGTCTATCCATAATCCATAAGAATAAACCAAATAGATACAATAAATACACAAATAAAAACAATCACTTCAAAACACCACCGGTCTTCATCAGTACAACTAATACATAAGCGATATCTTTATGTAATCATATCACGGGAATTGAAACACTATGTCTATTTATTTAAAACAATTCATATTCTAGTTATAAATAAACACAAAAATTTCTGAACACGAGTAATAAATACAAAACACTGCCAAGTTACCAAAAAAACGCAAGCGGATCACTTCAACTATAACACCAAACTAACCACACATACAGAAACACTCGGATGCAAATACATGGCTCTTGAAAAAACGCAGATTTTCTTAAAATGTCTTACACCACCAAGTATCACCCATCCGTGTGTGCCTATCCTACCCAACATGCAACCGAGGTAATTGGAACCCGGTTAACTCTGATAACAAGCTGTCACGTCCCGGATTTTGATAAACCCGAGTTCTGAATATAAATTAAATGAGTTTTAAAGAAAAATGCAATAAAAGGGATTTAAATCAATTAAATTTATAATTACATAACCAAATAGCTAAACAAGGTATGCCGATGATCACATTTGATAGATCTGTTGGCATAAGGGTAGCCAACGATCTCCAGATGTGATAACACAAGAAACTAAGTTTAAGGAAAACTATAAAATTCGGCATGACCTTTATGCTTCTATTTGTTTCCACAAAAATAAACATGTTCACAACACAATATAAATAAACATTGCCAACGCGATGCAGAAAGAGAAATATAGCTATGATACAATATCATCCATCCCCACTAATTATACAACCGATACGATCACGAAGTTTAAAACAAATAAAATGCGAATATATACAAGTGCCCTAACGGCCATTAAGCTTGGTCTAACGTGCTCCCCGATAAGTGTATGCCAAATACTCACTAGCAAGTCACTCTAAGCATCTTCACGGCCTAAGTTTGCACATGTACATCAAAACGGAACAAAATGTACAGAAAACAAGTAAATGAGCTAAGAAAACAATCTTCACTTTAAATAAATGTACATACACAAAACCTAGTTATATATATATATCAACAAATGTAATAACTACGTGTTATAACCAAATACAAATAATATCACCGCCAACACACGAACAATAAATGATACTCACTTATCATCACAACACAAATACAATCAATAACCACATCTCCAAGTTATCAGTACTAACTCACAAGACTAACACATAGAAGATAGTTAAAATCACGAAACACATCAACTTAACCAACACACACTTTGGACAAAACACCGTGCCTAATTGGGGCCGGTTTCAGAGGGAGCTACCCTCAAGGTAACCGATGTTCCTCTTGCGCAAGTTCACACTATAGGTAACACATATATAGTTCGAAGTAGGTAACACACGTCTACATCTCACCGTAGGTAACACACGTCTATGGTACACACACACACCATTGTAGAAACCTCTTCTACAATTCACCGTAGGAAACCCATCTACAGTTTACACACGGTTGTAGGAAACTCATCTACAACTCACTGTAGAAACCACATCTACAGTTTACTCACCCACACGCACGCGCGCGCGCACACGCATTCATCTTAATACTCAAAAGAGATATAAATCAATTAATCGCCACATAACACTTTATGTCAACCCATCGAAATTAAGACATTCATTTTCCAATTCAATTCAAAATTAATAAAGTTTCACATCAACATTATTAAAACAACGGTCACCGGCAGAATAAGATGCATTAGGTAAATAAACAGAATTATAATCCACTTTTTAAGACGAAATCAATTTTATTCAACAACACATTTCCTAAAACAACTTGTCAATTATCAGATGACAAGATACATAATAATATTACTAACTTAGTCGAGCAATTAAGGCATTGACGGAATAATCACACAAGTCAACAAATAAACAATTAAGGCACTTAATTGTTTATTTGTGATGGTCATTAATTATAAAAAATGGAGGGATTAAATTAGACGAAAAAATTAACTTGAAATTTGATTTCCATTTAGTTTCTACTTTGTCGACATTTGGATTTTGATTTCTTAGAGTTATTTATCTTAACAACTTTCAAAGTCTACATTTTTTTTCTAGTCTTTTATTAGTCTTTTCTGCAAAGTTATGATTGTATAATTAGAATAATCAAACTATTAAATACTAATTACGAACATTTTATTATTTTGGAATTTAATTTTATAGTTTTTCTTGTTATGACTTTATATATGGTATTGAGTGTTTTTTTTTTTTGTTACTAAAAGATACACACAAACAAAAAGTTTTCACAAATAACGAAAACATTTGCAAGAAGAAATGTATATGAATGTACAAAGATATATAAAACCTTTTAGGATAAGAAATTGCTTACAAGATACACAAGAAAATAACATAATTGCAAAATTCTAATTGAAAAAATTGTATAAAAAGTACACGTTTGCAAATCTCCAAATAAGAACAAACCAGTTTAAAATTGCCAGAATTACTAGACATGACGATAGTCATCAAGAATTTATCAACCACCGCCAAGTAATAAAGTGAGTTAAAAAAATTATATATAATGTCAAATGAATATTATAACATACATTACGACAAATAAATCACTTTTAATACTTAATTCCCAAAAAGTCACACCTTAATGTTTCCATCCCCAACAAGTCACATTTTTTTAAAATTCAATCAATTTACAAAATTGCCATTACCCAACCTATAAATCAAAATTTTAAAAATCAAAAAATGCAAAAATACTAAAAAAACTCAAAAAAAAATCGAAAAAAATTGAAACAAAAAATCAAAAAATCTCAAATTTTCTAACATCGGAAAAAACTCAAAAAATTGAAAGAAAACAAAATAAAAACTCAAAATATCGGAAAAAAAAACCAAAAATAAATATAATCACAAAAGTGCATAAGTGCATAAAATTGACTAAAATCTATAGTAACGTGCATAAAGTTCACTAAAAGTGCATAATATAGTACATAAAAATTGCATAAAAAGTGCATGCGGGTTGATAAAAAGTGTGTATGAGTCGACAAAAGTTCATAATAAGTGTATAAAAAGTGCATAAATGTGCATAAAAGTGTATAAAAATACGTAAAAAGTGGATAAAAGTGCATATCAAGTGCATAGAAAGTGTATAAAAATGCATATATGTGCATAAAATGTGCATAACAAGTGCATAAAAGTGCATAAAAAGTGTATAAAAGTGCATTACAAGTGCATAAGATATATAAAAAGTGCATAAATGTGCATAAAAGTGCATAAATGTGCATAACAAGTGCATAACGTTGCATAAAAAGTGCATAAATATGCATAAAAGTGAATAAAAAGTGCATAAATGTGTATAAAAAGTGCATAAAAGTGAATAATAAGTGCATAAATGTGCATAAAAAGTGCATAAAAGTCAATCAAAGTGCATAAAAAGTGCATTCAGATCAGTAAAAAGTGTATAAAAAGTGCATATAAAGTGCATATGATACATAAAAAGTGCATACGAGTACATAAAAAGTGCATATAAAGTGCATATGATACATAAAAAGTGCATACCGATCAATAAAAACTACATAAATAGTACATACGAGTCATAGAAAGTGCACAAAAAAGCATACGAGTCAATAAATGTGAATAAAAAGTGCATGTGGGTCAACTATTTTTCAAGATCCGGTGGATTTGAACCACCAATCACTTCCACCCACGAATCACTTGAACCATTGGGTTAAAGCGCTCTTACCATTTTGAGTTTACCAATCTTATACTAAGTGAGTCGAGACCCACACAAAATTGACACAAAAATACTTGTACGTGTACACTACAATGGTATTGATTTTGTAAAGACAACCAAATGCATATACTAAATAAACACAATAAATTAAAAAGCAAAAGTAAAAAAAGTTAGTAAACCATCAGGTAATTTATATATGCAAAAAGGTCACCAATAATTGCAGGCCTCAAAATCTCCATTTAAAATTCATTCTCATTATCTTCCACTAATATTAGCCGACTACACATATATATACATATGTACATACAAATATACATATATACATACGAAATATCGAAACCGACAATTGTTACCTCTTATCCTCTGATGACTCCTCCTTCATAGCCACATCACCGCCCGACCAAGTCACCGTCCGACCGCATCACCGTCCAGGCCATGTCATCGCCACAGTCACGCCACCGCCAGTCTCCTCCTCCATATCCGTCGTCGCCTGAGAGCTCTGGGGCCGAGCTCGTCTACTGCATAAATGAAAAAATTACCCAATTTGCGTGAGATATAGAGAGACCGTTTCTCTTTTGCGTGAAAATTTGATAATGGAGGGAAAAAAAAGATTTTTATGGGGTATTTATATTATATAGAAAGTGTGACTAATTGAGCGGAATGATTTTGTGTGTGAATTTTTAGGAATTATGTTTAAAAAGTATGAATTAATGGACATTTTTCGTTTAAAATATATATCCAAACATGTCAAAGAGTCGGTACATGAACAATTTATGTTTTCTTCTATTTTTCTTCTGGTATATGAACAATTGAACACAGTGGCAATTAAGTTTACCCTTTTTTGCCTTGATGATTCTTCTGAAAAAGAAAGGTCAAATTAAATGCTCTTTGGAAAATATAAAATGATCATATTCCCCATTCGTGGTCTCAAAAAGCCAATTCTCAATTGGAAAACTTTCCCCACTATTATCGGTCAGTTTTCCACCGCAAACAAATAGATCAACAATACTAATGGTCCTACATAGGTTTCTTATTTTTACATGGTCAGTTACTTGATCATATCATTGCATTTTTATCCTAAAAGTTTAAAACGATTGCATTAATAGTCTATCACTTCGTAAAATTTGATAGAATGTTCATGCACAATTAGGGTTAATTATGAACCGAGTTGTTTATCAAAAGCTTGTGATGGGCTCGTTAAGGGGTCGACATATGTTTGTTCATTTACTAATAAACCAAGCCTAAATAAAATGAAAGGGCTCGTGTTCATGTTTAGACATGTTAATATTATTTTACTTGCCATTTCATGTACATTATGCTATATACATAAGTAATCGTAATATCATACACATGATCAAGAAATATTCTTTTACTTATATACTAAATGTGTGTAGTTTTAAACTACACCAATATAGTATATTATAAAATAAATGTATATAATGGTAAAGTAAATTATTGATAAAGCCATAACTTTGGTCGGTCGCGTTTGGCTTTTCAATAATGATATAATGATAAATCAACCGTGAATAAATGATACTTCCTGATCTTTATTATTGCTCGGATTATTGTCCTTGTTCGGACTATTACATTTGCTCAGATTAGTATTTCGGTTCTACAATTATGCTCGATATACCTATTTGATCTCTCGTCTTGATCTTTCTCCTCTCTTATTCGGTGCTCGGCTGTCTTTTCTCGGTTTATTTCTCGAAGTGATACGCTTTGGTTAGTTTCTCTCTTTTCTTAACTTCTCTCTATAATTTTTGGATAGATTTTCTGGTCCTTTTCTAGGAGGGGTAGTTGGCTATTTATAGGCAACTGCGCCTTCTAGGATATTGACAAATGTCTTCATCCCAGGGATTTTTCAGACAAGGGTCCCCCTTTGATTGGGCTTGGGCTTTGGGTAGTAGCACCCCAATTCCTATAAAAAGTATGAGATGACCCATTTAAGCGTTGGATACCCATTTATAAAGTGGGTTGATTATGACCCGAATAAAATATTCGGGTCTGATTTTTATGTTCTATCAAGTGCTCCCTGACTTCCTCGGCGTGGTTTCCATGTCAGGGGAGTCATGTTCGGTTTGTCGAGAACGTTACTTCGGTCTTGTTTTTCCCAATGCTTCATCGAGAAACGCAATAGACTCGCGACGTTTTCCGGGGGGGCACTTTTAATGTTCCCTATCCTAATATCTTTCTTCGAGGAAAACTCCTATAAAGGGGTGTGCTCCCTCCATAATTAGGCATTTTACTACTAATTTGCTCGTGACATAATGGTTTCTTCTGGTTCTACTGGTGAAAGCTCCTTTAATTATATTTCATATTTAGAAACGGAAATCAAGAAATCTCGTACCGCGAATAAGAAACTCGGGGCCAAGGTTTCAAACTACAAGAAAAGGTTGTCTGACATGGATTCCGATCATCATGTGACGATGGCCGATCGGGATTGGGCCTATGAGCATATAAAGAAGCTCGAGGCTAATCTGGCTAAGCAGAAGGCAGCAAAAAGGGCCTATAAGCTTGCCTTCAAGGAGTTGCATGCTCGGTCCAGACCGAGTTCGGATGACGATGAAGAAGGCTCTTCCTCGAAATAATTAGTCTTTTGTAATTTCTGTCGTAATTTCTCTTGAATGGGGAGTCTTCTCCTCAGTTGTAATCGAAGTTTTTTGGAATTAATAAAATATTTTCCTTTCCTTGTTCTTGTCTGTTTATCTTCTTGATGTCTTTTTGGATGACTTTAATTGGATTTGGAACTGTGGTGAATTCGCCTTTAATGTTCTTGGGAAGTTCAAGAGGTTGTATTTATTCGAGATGACCTTTGACATACTCCTTGTTTCTTCTTATAAAAGGGGACTGTCCCAGTATTTTTTATGCGGTGCATTCTTTATTAACGAACAAATGGCTTCTCCTCTCGAAAAGTATGGTGACAACCTTCCTGAATACGTTGCCCGTCTGGAAGAGGAAGTTCAGAAGGTGCGTTATCTCGAGAAGAGGGTTGCCCGGCTGTCGGTGGAAGCTCGTCGGGCCGCCGAACTAGACGAGCGATTGGATGCCCTAGAGAAGGAGCACCAGAGGTCTTTGCTCGACAGTATTCGTGCTCGTGCCCGGATCAAAGAGCTCGAGGCCTCCAGAGATAGGCAGCTTGCTTCCAAGAGGGCTTACAAATTGGCCCTTAAGGAAGTGTATGCTCGGTCGAAAAGGAAGCCGAATGACGAAGCGGGCCCTCCTATGAAATGATTTTATTGTTTTCATTGTATTTTCTCTTTGTGCTTCTTCTGTAACGAAGTATCAACCAATCAATAAAGATTTCTTTTTCTTGTTTATATCTGAATTACTTTCCCAATGCAATTTATTTTGACTGCGCACGCTTGTGGCCTCATTAATGCTTTTCTTGGGCCTGGCGTTTGATCTTATCCATTGGACATTCTTATTCTTTATATCTAGGGATTAATAGGATTTCTTGAGCCTTGTGCATATAAAATCCTATTCACCAGAGTTTTCTTGAGCCTTGCGCAAAAGATCTGGGATATTTATTTGAACCGCTGCTCTTCCCAAAAACGACGCGTGTTTCAATGCCATTATTACTTACTCCCTTTAAATATTGGTAAGAATCCAAATGTTTCTTGAACATGAGTGGCTTTTAATTACTCACGCTCTTTAGAGTCTTTTGGGAATCCAAACGTTTTTCTTGAACAGTCACCTCTTTTGAGTGCCATCGCTTCTGAATACCCATTGGCGAATGGTTGCGACTCTCAATCCCAGCCCTCATACAATTGATCTATAAATACCTGCTTACAGCATGGTTACATCCACACTTCTCATCATATTATTTTCCCCCATATATAGACCCTCATCTTATAATTTCCCTAAGATGTCTGGTCCTTTCACCCAATCGGCATTAGCTTTGCAAGTGGAGGCCTTTGAAGCCTCCTATAACCATGTACAAAGGCTGTTGAGGGATGCCAAGGAGGAATTGAAGGTGATGCGTTATCACCATACCGAGATGGTTCGGGAATTAACTTGGCTAAGATCCGAACTGGCTTACTGCCGACGTGCTCGTCAGGCTCTAGTTGAAGAGAATGAGATGCTAAGGGGGAACCCGACATTGAGGGACAGGGATGTCTCTGCCGGGCCCTCTCATCGATACCGATCGACTTCCCCCTAACCTTCCTCCTCTTTTTTTTTTCTTTTTATCTGCTCTTTCCCCATCTTTTCCCATCTCTTCTCTTTCTATACTTTTTCAGTCTCTCTTCTCTCTATCCTCCATTTTCTTCTTACTATCTCTTCCTAGGTCTTTCTTTTTCTTCTTTTTGTTTTGTTTCTTTTACGTCCTTTTTATTTGTCTGTTTCCTTCATTTCTTCTTCCTCTGCTCTTTCTCTTTCTTTTTTTCTTCTTTTCTCAGTTTCCCTCATTTCTTCGTCTTCCTCTTTTGTGTTTCTCTTTTTTTTTTTTATACTCTGTTCTCTCTACTTTTCATTCTTTTCTTTTTCCTCTTTTTTGCACCACTATGATGTTACAATCAGCCCTGTGATCCTAAGGGTTTTTGTGTTACATCTAGGGTTTTTGTCATTTTTCTTTTCGACTCTTCTTTCTTATCACTTCCTTCTTTTCTTGCACTCTTCTTCTTTTCCTCTTCTTGCTTTTCCTTTCTCTTTCTTCTTACTTTTTCTTTTTGGCGTCTCCTGCTCACTTGGTCAGCTGATATAGTTGATCCTTTGCCTGATCTTCTGTACTAGCTCTTCTTGGATGTAATAGATCTTTTCGGATGTAATAGGTTTTTATCTCGGATGTAATAGGTTTTTATCTCGGATGTAATAGACTTTGATGTAACAGACCTCGATGTAATATTGTCTATTGATGTAATGAACAATGATGTATTCCATCCTCATTAATGAAAAGTATTTTTGCCCTTTTCTTTTTGCCTTTCTTTTTATATTGTACCTATGGTTTGTTGTTTGTCTGGAATCTAGATCTTTAAATATCTCGTCTTTATTTCTTCTGCACTGTAGTCTCAGATGTCAATAGATGTCCCCATCACTGGCAAACATATGTGCCTGCTCCCTAGTAGGTCAGGAAATGTGCATGCCCCCCAGCATGTCAGGAAATATGCAATTTCCCAAGCAAGGTCATAAAATATCATACTCTTCGTTCTATAAGTACTTCTCTTTTCTTTGGTAGTTTATCATCTCTTTTTTCTTTTTGCTTCTCTCTTCCTTAGCCCTTTATTTTCTTCCGTACTAAACAATTTCCCAGAATGTCTGGACCTGTGGTGAGATATCATGCTCAGATGAAGGGCTTGGATACTGAGGTATCTCGGGTCCGCCGTCGGATGGCAAGGCTTGAGAAAGAGTATGGCGTTCTGGCCTTGAGCTTGTTCGGCTCTTATCCCGAAGAGACGGTGAAGTGGACCGAGATCTCGGCACTGAGTCGCCAGCTCGATCACTTGTTGCTGCAGAGAAACCATCTGGCCAACTCCTGGTATGATGCCGAGGAAATTTGGGACCATTCTCAAGATGAGTTTGACAACTCTCCTCAAGGCCTAGCTAACATAATGGTAAAGAATGCTCGGCTCGTGGAACGCGTCAGGGTTCTTACTACGGAAAACAACAGGCTCTCCTCGGAGAATGACGATTTGGTCGCCATGAACGATTCCTACCAAGCTCGGTTGAATTGTTCTGCTCGTTTTGCTTTCTCTCGGTCTGGCAGTTCGGTTTTTCCACCCATTGATCCTTAGATTGGGCTGGTTTTCTTTTGTATTTCCCCTTTTGCCATTTGTGTTTTATCTTCTGTATTTGATGAATCAGTTGTATCTTTTCGTGTCTCGTGCCTGTCTTGTGAACCATTGTAACGCTTCGTATTTTGTGCCTTTTGATTCTCTATAAATGCTCCCTATTGCCTGTATCTCATTATCAATTTCTACCTCTCTCTTGTTTTATAATTTACTTTTGCGTGAGATGGCTCCCATCACTAGGTCTGCCTCCAAAAAGAAAACCTTTATGGAAGAGGAGCCTACCTTTTTGCTACCTCGTCCCCCTGGCTTTGGGGAGGAGGATTTGACTCCTCTTCAACTAAAAGAAATTGAGATGTCATGGCTGAAACATGATCTCATGTGTGCTCGGACTGAAGCGAGGAGGTTTAAACAATATTGGGACGAGGAGGGCACTGCTCGTTTCAAGGCCGAGCAAAAATGCGAATCTCAGTCTTACGCCTTGAAACAGGCTGAGATGGCGATTTCTCGTTTGGTTAGGGAGAAAGAGCGTCTGGAGGAACTTTTGGCGAAGAGGGATGTTGCTATGGGGGATAGTTCGAAAAAGTAGGACGGGTGTATTTTCTTTTTCTGTTGTATTGTTTGTGTTTCCCCCTTTGTGGATGAATAAAACTTGTCTTGCATTTGATTCTGTCCTATTTTATTTCCTGTTTGCTTCTCTTTTATGTCTCTGATCATACACCGAACAATATGCCCGGTTATCCCCCCGGAGAGCGTTGTTAGACTTGATGCTCGCTGCCATCAAGCTAGAAACGGTCTTCGTCCACTTTGTTCGGTGTGCCCTTGTGTTAAGGATAGGTTTGGGAGTCGAGGAACTTTAATCGGGGGATATTCTCGGTGTGATAGTAGTGGTAGCGTATGTGAGAAGCTTTTCGTGGTAGGGTCCACTGGCCGTTTATTTAGGTCTAATGATGTGAACTGCCTTGGGTAGTGGGATACGCGCTGACGTGGCGAAATCTGGAGCGTGTATATGTTTAAAAAGAGCAGCGGTTGTTGACTTTCGTATGGTTGGAAAAAGGTAAACCTCTGTTACACGAAAGGACGGTTATTATTTTATTCCTTTTGTGACTCCACTCCTTTTTATTGTGCCAAGTAATCCTGTTTATTTTTATCATAGAATTCGCTGAAGAAAATATCATTCTCTCTCTAAAGCATATTCTTCCCGCCAAAAAGGAAAAGAGTTCGGCCGCTTGATCTAGGGTTTCGTGGTTTTGTTGGAAGACTTGCTGCTGTTCGCGCTTGCTTGCTCATAATGATTACTGTAAGTGATTTTTTGTTCTCCCCCCTTCCCTCTTTTAGGAGTTGTATTTGAGTTGTCGTTGTGGTCATAGGTGTGTCGTTGGTATATGGTTCAGGTTATCTATATATGTCTGATGATTCTGATGTAATGTGCGTGGGGGGGTGGGGGCTCTCGTTCTATTGATGTGGTTCTGGTGTGTGTATTTGGTTAGTATATTGATGGACTTTTGATGATATTTGTATAGGAAATTTTGACCCAAAGTGTGGCCCAAGTTGGCACATTCGCGGAGAAGGATTTTAAAGAACTCGCCGGAATACCTGACAACATACATATCCGGCTTCCTATTTCTGACGAGGAGGTGCTGGGATTTGTACCTGCCGGCGAGGTGGCCGTGTGTTCTTCGGCATTCTTCACTGGTGGTCTTCGACTGCCCTTTACAAACTGGGTGGCTTCGTTCTTTGAGGCCGTCTAAATTGCTCCGGCCCAACTGGCCCTAAATGGTTACCGTACTCTGAATGGTATCCAAAGGTTATCGGAGTTGTCCGGAATACCGATTGAACTGAAGGACGTCTTTGGAGTCTATAGTCTGAGCTTTGAGCGTCGCAGCTCGTATTTAAAGACTCTGCGTGCCTTTTGCCGGCTCGTTATCGGTTTGCCGGATACCAATAAAGAGCGTAATCTTGGTATTGTAATTGCTTCCGGGGCATGGGGTTGTGCGGGACACCAGATTCCTGGACCGGCGACCAATGCTCCCATCATGTCAGACCTCGGTGCCCCCAATGTAGAGGCTCTGTTAGCTCTTTGGAAATGGTGGGGGCCTGGACCTACACCGGATCCTGCGAGTCGTACGGCTCCGATGTTGCTCGGTTACCCTATGGGGTCGGTGACCAAGGGAAATCCGGCACCCGAGATCCCCAAAGAGCCCGAGGAGGAATTCTTAAAGGTGGTCCAGGCTCGATGTGCTACTCGGCTTGGGAAAAAGGCCGTTCGTTCTAAGCGTCGTGCAGCTGACCCTGTCGTTGAAACAACGAAGAGGGCTAGGGGAACCGATACATTGGTTACCGAGGAAGATGCTAACGTTGGTTCGGGCGAGGGGGTGTGTGCCGCTGGTCAAGGGGATACCGCCGAGGATGCCTCTGCTCCGGGCGAGGTATGTGTATAGTTATTATGATTTTCTTGTCTTTTGGTTGTTTGTCATTTGGTTCGCTAGTGCTTTGCTTTATTAGTCATCTTGTTTCAGCTACTGACTTCTCCATTGGTTACCCTCGCTCTTGCCCGGTCTATGGGCATTATTGTGTTTCAGGGGTCGGTCGACGATGTATTCGGATATATGAACCTCTTGACGAACATGGGAGAGGGTACGATGACTTTGCCGGTCATCTCGCCTATTCCCACCGAGGTTCCGATAGATTTGTCCGTGTGCTCGCCCCTCCGTAATGAGGAAGAGATCGAGCATAGGGCCCCTGAGATTGAGCAGTTGGAGGAGGACGTGGGGGTGGAGATGAAAGGCAGCGAAGAGAATGCCGGGGATGTTGTGACGGGTGTCGAGGATGAGGCTCTCGACGAATCCGAGAAAGGGTTGGTTGACGGGGTTGCAATGATCCGGTACATTGACCGATGTAGGGGTGAACTGCTGGATCAACCGAGAACACTGAAGATGGGGTATACGGCTCTGAAACCCCTTGTGTTCAAGAATGCAGAAAAACTATCTGCCCAACCTACAATGTCAGTTATAGAGCAGGCCCACGCGGATGCGCTGAGGGTACGTGGGGCTCGTATTGCACTATATAGGTTTGGTACTTGTATTTTATTTGGAAACTAATGTGTTGAAGTGCAGATTGTTGTGAGTGCCGTGGCGCTACGGGATCAGCTGGGAGCGCTAGAGGGTGAGAAAGAGAAGCTGGTGACCGAGAAGGATAATCTGGTGGCCGAGAAGGAGAAATTGGTCGCCGAGAAGAAAACCCTGGGCGAGAATTATGACAAACTGTCGGTGGACTTCCTACACCTGACCGAGGATGTTGAGAAATTGAGGGTGGAAAAAGAGAGCATGGCCGCTAAGTACGGCGAATTAGAGGAGGAGAACTTGCTCCTAGCCGAGGACGTGGAAGCCGAAAAGGCTAAGGTGTCTGCCCTGAAAACGGCACAGGCGGAGGAGCGGAAAAAGTTAGCGATGATGGCCAACTTTTCTGTATACTGCGCTCATGTGCGGGCGCTCAATTTCGCGAATGTTCCTCTGTCGGATAGGGCGTGGTCGGAGTTGGTGTATCCGTGTCCGCATGGTGCACCGCCGAAACCCTTGGACTGGGCGAATCTTCGTGAAGAAGAGCTGCCTCGGCTACCGGGGCAGACAATTTCGACAGCGCTGCGTCCTCACTTTATGTCGACCCCGTCCACTCCTCGACCGGCTGCTACTGTTGTTCCCCCACCAGCATCTCCTCAGGTGGAACCTTGACTATCTTCCTAGCATTATGTATATTTTTTTTTTTTTTTTTTTTGTTTATTCATCTCTTCTCGTTCGTCTCCCCCCCTCTTTTTTTTTTATAGGCACATGCTACTACGTCGCACCAGGCTGGTTCTCCATGCCTAGTTAACCCGGGGTTAGGACCTACTGGTGCTGCCCGGGACGAGGTCTCATCTGGTGCGGCTAGTGAGGTGCCTGACAGGTGGCCCTACATTGTTTTGATGAGCAAAAATGTCAAATTGACCGACCAATGTGCTCGACTGCGGACCAAGCTGAAAACCCAAGCGGCCTCTTTTCGAGAATACGTTCGCCGTGCCGAGCATGCTGTTGAGGTTCAGGAGCGTCGTTTGGATCGATATTGGCGTGCAAAGGGTGAGTACTTTGGCAAATTAAAGTTGCTTGTGACCAAGGCCAACGTGTTGGTGAAGTATTTCCGTTTGTCCCGCGCCAGATACGATGCTTCTGCAGCTGTGATTGAAGCTCGCCGTGACCTCTCCTTTGACGATGATTGCCGTAAAGCGGCCTCGGATGCTCACGAGTCCGCCAAAGAAGCCGAGTTCAACGCGCGGCTTCAAACGCTGACTTGTGTCGGGGCTCATACGACCAATTTTGATGCCCTCATTTCTGAGGAGCGTTTTGATGGTGATGAGTCTGATGGGTACACAACGACTGATGATGAAGAGATTGAGCTCGGTCAATTACCGTCGTGCTCCTCCTGCAGTAGCTCTTCTTAAATGTATCTCTTTAGTGTCGTTGATCTTCTTGTTGCCTCCGTAATGCGGGCGAGGACTATATATGTGATTTCTTTATTCCTGTTTTGTACCTTTCCATTGCCGTATTGCTATTTAATTGATTGGATCGATTTTTCCTTGCCAAATCATTTGTTATTTCGTTATTCCTGTTTTGAAGATGCTTCTTGTTGATATTTTGTTGTTTAGATTGATTTTCCTTCATTGTTTTAGCCAATTTATATTGCATCGCCGTCGTAAAGTGGACCTGAATAATTCCTTGCATTGTACCTGCACATAAATTTCATAGTATTCCTAGGCGTTCCTTCGGTAACACGCCATGTTGGGAATTTCATCGTATTCCTAGGCACTTCGGCCATGTTGGGAATTTCATAGTATCCCTAGACGTTCCTTCGGTAACACGCCATTTACGGGATTTCATAGTATGCCTAGACGTTCCTTTGGTAACACACCATTTACGGACTTTCATTGTATTCCTAGGCACTTCGGCCATGCTGGGAATTTCATAGTATCCCTAGACGTTCCTTCGGTAACACGCCATTTACGGGATTTCATAGTATGCCTAGACGTTCCTTTGGTAACACGCCATTTACGGACTTTCATTGTATTCCTAGGCACTTCGGCCATGCTGGGAATTTCATAGTATCCCTAGACGTTCCTTCGGTAACACGCCATTTACGGGATTTCATAGTATGCCTAGACATTCCTTTGGTAACACGCCATTTACGGACTTTCATTGTATTCCTAGGCACTTCGGTCATGCTGGGAATTTCATAGTATCCCTAGACGTTCCTTCGGTAACACGCCATTTACGGGATTTCATAGTATTTCTAGGCACTTCGGCCATGTTGAGAATCTCATGGTATTAGTAGACAGCATAATAATATATTTTATTTATTCAAAAGAAGAAAGATAATGCCATTAAGCAAGAAGGGTAAGGTAGCACCTGTATTCGGAGCATTGCCTATACATAGTACTTCTTTAAGTTAGCCACATTCCAAGAATTCTTTTCCCCTCGGCTGTTGGCGAACAGGACGCTTTTGATTTTGTAAGAGACTGGACTTGTTCGCTTGACGATTTCGTATGGGCCTTCCCAGGTAGGGCTCAGTTTGCCATGTATTTCGTTGCGGGTATAGACCGTCACTCGTCGCAACACCAGTTCTCCTATCATGAATTCTTTAGATCCTTTTACTCTCTTGTCATAGGTTTGCTTTACGCTTTGTTGGTATTTAGCTAAGGTAAGGGCCGCTATCTCTCGTTTCTCGTCTATCATGTCGAGCTCTTCTCTCATTCTTTGTTCATTATTTCCCTGCTCGACCAACGTTGTTCGGAGCGTAGGTAGCCCGATCTCTGTCGGTATGACTGCCTCAACACCGTATGCTAAGCTAAACGGGGTTTCCTTCGTGCCCGTCTTGGGTGTAGTTCGGCATGACCATAAAACGTTGAGTAGCCGCTCGGGCCACCTCCCCTTTGCTTGTTCAAGGGTGGTCTTGATGCCGTCTAATATGGTTCGGTTTGACACTTCGGCTTGCCCGTTCCCTTGTGGGTATGTCGGCGTCGAATAGAATTTTCGGATACCGAGTTCCTCGTACCACAGCTGTAAATTGGCATCTTTGAATTGGGTTCCGTTGTCGGCGACTATAGCGTACGGTATTCCAAACCTAGTTATGATGTATTTCCAAATGAATTGTTTGACGTTGCTGGCTTTGATTTCTCGGAGGGGTTTAGCTTCGACCCATTTGGTGAAATAATCAGTCGCAACGATCAGATATTCCACATTCCCAGGTGCTCTTGGGAGTTTACCGACCAAATCGATTGCCCATTGAGCGAACGGCCATGGTGCTGATACCGGGGTCATCATAGATGAAGGGAGCCGTGGTATCTTGGCGAATCGTTGGCACTTGTCGCATCGTTGGACGTATGCATCGGCGTCTCGCTTGATATAGGGCCACCAATATCCTTGGGTCACTGCCTTGTTTGCAAGGGATCGCCCTTTGATGTGTGCTCCGCAAGATCCTTCGTGGATTTCTTCCAAGACCGGCAGTTGTAGCTCGGTCGGGACGCACAGTAGATGTGGTCCCTGGTAACTAGATTTGTATAGTTTATCGTCCTCGGATAGCCAGAAGCGAGGAGCTTTTCTTGTAATTTTCAGCGCTTTTATCTTGTCGACCGGAAGCGTTCCATTTCGCAGATAATGGGTCATGTCCTCCATCCATCCTAGTTCGTACTGTACCGATGTCACCCGGTTTACCCTTTTTATTATGCTCGGGGTCGGCAGTAGTTCCACTGTGATCGACCGGGTGTCGGTCAATGTTAGTGTCGAGGCTAGGGTGGCCAATGCATCGGCATGTGCATTCTCGGTGCGATTGATTCTTACTAACTCGCACTGTTCGAATGTGGCCATCAAGCTTTGGACTTTTTCTTGGTAGAGGATCATTCTATCGTCTTTCGCTTGGTACTCGCCGGTGGCTTGATTGACGATGAGCATGGAGTCTGAGCTTGCAATTAAGTGGGAGCATCCGAGGGACCGGGCAATAAGCATGCCATTTATCATGGCCTCGTACTCTGCCTCATTGTTGGTAGCTCGGAAGCCCAGTTTTATGCTTTTCTCGATGATTGCTCCCTCTCTAGACTTTAGGACGATCCCTGCTCCTGATCCGTCCTTGGTGGCTGATCCGTCGACATGTATCTGCCAGTGTGATTAGGGAGAGAGTGCCAAAGGCTCGTCATAGCCTTCGGTGAATTCTGCGACGAAATCGGCCAGGACTTGTCCCTTTATGGCATGGCGGGGTGCGAACTCGATATGAAATTGGGATAGCTCGACCCCCCAGGCGGCAACTCGGCCGCTAATGTCCGTCCGTCGAAGTGACTCTTTAATATGAAACTTGGTATATACCCGGACCTGATGAGCTATGAAATAGTGTGGCAACTTCCTGGTTGCGACGACCAATGCCAGGCACAGCTTTTCCAAGGGTAGATAACGTGTTTCGGCTTCGACCAGAGTCTTGCTGACGAAGTAAATCGGAAATTGTTCGCGACCTTCTTCTCTTAGGATGACCGCGCTCACAGCTGTAGCGGAGACTGCTAGGTAGCATGCCAGAATGTCTCCTCTGTTCGGCCTTACTAGAAGTGGCAATGTCCTCAAGTACTCTTTGAGATTGTTGAATGAAGCTTCACATTCCGGGTCCCAGACGAATTTTCTATCCTTCTTGAGTGATTCGAAAAATGGCCGTCCCTTATCTGCGGATCGGCTAATGAACCTGCTCAGCGCGGCCATCATTCCCGTGAGCTCTTGTACCTGTTTCTTATTCTTGGGCGCTGCTAGGTTTCGTAGAGCCGTTATTTGATCGGGATTAGCCTCTATTCCTCGTCGGCTAACCATATGTCCCAAGAATTTCCCTTTGCTGATGCCAAATGCACACTTGCTCGCATTGAGTTTTAGTTTGTGCTCGCCCAGCGTTCGGAAAACGTCCCTGATATCTTGAAGGTGGGATGTGGCTCTTTCGCTTTTGATGACCATGTCGTCTATGTATACCTCCATCGTCTTCCCTATATGATCTCGACATACTCTTGTTATCATCCTTTGGTAGGTTGCTCCCGCATTGCGTAGGCCGAACGGCATTACCGTATAGCAATAGTTTCCCAAAGGTGATATAAACGAAGTCTTTTCTTGATCTTCGCGGGCGAGGGGAATTTGATGGTATCCTGAGTACGCGTCAAGGAAGGTCATCCGTTCTGCTCCCGCTGTTGCGTCCACCAGTTGATCGATCCTTGGAAGGGGAAAGTGGTCCCTCGGGCAGGCTTTGTTGAGGTTGGTGAAGTCTATACAGACTCTCTCCTTCCCGTTCTTCTTAGGGACGACGACCGGGTTGGACAACCATTTTGGATAGTAAACCTCCCTTATGGCTCCAGCCTCCAATAGCTTTTGTACTTCAGCGATTATAGCTGCTCTGTGCTGTACAGAGACTTTTCTGCTCCTCTGTGCTATTGGCTTGTACTCGGCGTTCACACTTAGGTGGTGGCATGCTGTATTGGGGTCTAGGCCCGGCATGTCTTTAGGACTCCAGGCGAATTTATCAGTGTTGTTGAGGAGGAACGTTTCTAACTCCTCGGATTCCCGTTTTGGAAGGTTATCGCCGAGGAGGAAATAGTGCTCCTCGTCCATATCCGGGATATACACCTTCCTAAGTGTCTCTCCTACTTGTTCTTCGACAACCCTTTCGGCTTTGGATATTTGGCTGATCAGCTTCTTTGTGCTGGTGGGTTGTTCCACAGTGCTTCGTTGTTGTTGGAGAGTCGCGGTGATGTCCTCGCAGCGTCTTGAATCTTCTTGACATCCTCTGGCTGTCTCGATCGCCCCCCTATCATTCGGGTATTTGACCTTTTGGTGATAGGTCGAGGGTATGGCCTTCATGGCATGTAACCATGGTCGGCCCAATATTGCGTTGTGCCCGGAGTGGTCGTCGACCACTAAGAACTCCACGGGAACCGACATGGACCCTGTTGTGACACTGAGGACGATCTTACCCAAAGGTTTGGTCGTTTCGGAGATGAATCCGATCAATGTGACATCGGTAGGCTGAAGATCTTGCAGCTTGAGTTCCATCTTGTCGAAGAGCTCCTTGTACATGATATCACAAGAGGCTCCTTGGTCGACAAGTACCCTGCTGACTGTGTCTAGGCCGATTTGAACACGGAGGTTAATGGCGTCTCCGTGGGGGTAAATCACCCCTTCTTCGTCAAGATCCGAGAAAGAAATGGGCGGATGTCGTCGTGGAGTGCATTGTCGTTTAGAGGGCGACGCCTGTGATGTCTTGGCTACTTGGCCAAAGTGGGCCAGCTGCCGTTGTCGTGATCGTTCCCCGCCTGGGCCCTTGGGTCGTGACATATGAACGACGTTGATCGTTTTGCCTTGCCGGTTGTCAGATCCCTCGATGGCCAGTTGCTTGCCTTTATTCCCAGCTCCTTTGATGAGCTTGGCTAGGTATCCTGCATCGCCCCACTGGTTCATTCTCCATCGTAGGTTACGGCAATGCTCAGTGAGATGGTCGTGATCCTCGTGATATGCGCAGAAGAGCTTGGAATCTCTCTGACTGGGGGGAGAGATGATCGGTTGTGGTCGGGAATACCAACTTTCCCTGCATATATCCTTGAGGATATCTTCAGCAGACAGGTTGAAAGTGTATCGCAGCTCGACCGGTCCGAAAGGGTTTCGGTGTTCCCTCTCTTGGGGCCGAACCTGTTGAAATGGCTTGGGTGGCATCGGGTAGGCGAGCTGGAGCGGTTTATGTTCGTTGGTCGGTGTTGGGTATGCGATCTGGAGCGGTTTGGGCTCTAGTGCTCGTGGTCGCTCTCCCCTGCTATGGATCTCGGGCTCTTTGCCCTTTCTGGTCGGTTGGAATGCTTCTCCCTGGTTATTTCTAACTCTTTTGCGACCCACCTGTGCCTCGCGGACCGACTCTCTTCTCGGTAGAGTCCGGTTGAGGAAACGCAATTCGTCATTTTTATCGGTGAGGTGGGTACAATAGGCTAGCAGGGAATCAGTGGTTGGGAAGTTTTTGCCTATGAACTTCCTTCTCGCCCAATAGCCATTAGGGATGGAATTGATAAAGTTTTGGATGGCTATATTATTGGCATATCGCGGAATCTGGTTTGCTACGTCGATAAAACGTATGCAGTAATCGTTGAGCCTTTCATTTGGCATCATCGTCATTTTAAGAAGGGTTTCGATACTAACCTTCTTTTTCCGATGAGCAGCGTATCGGGTGGAGTACGCTCTTAGCAGTTCTGCCCAGTTTCTAATGGAGCCCCGTGGTAAGTTATGATACCATGACGAAGCCTCTTGACCCAAGCTATTTTTGAAAAATTTGCACATCAGTGCATGGTCATCACTCCACAGTTCCATCTTCGTCTTGTAGTGCCTCAGATGGTCGATAGGGCAACTCTTCCCGTCATAGAGCCTGAATTCGGGGATGACGAATCCCCTAGGATTGCGGTACCGCGTGATCTGTTCAGCACACGGGGTTTCTTGGCATACATTCCAAGCCTGTTGGAACGCGTCATCCGTGACTTGGTAGGGGGGAGGGTATCCTCCCTGATGTGGTGGTGGGCCATATCCCTCCCCGATCCTGTATTCGGGATATCTATCGTCCTTCGTGTTTGTGTGGACACGTTCCATATGAGTGTTCGGATGGACGATAGTTATTGGGACATTGCCCCCTTGGTGGGGGACTCTTGTATCGGGTCGCCGACCCGCTGCCTCCAGGGCGGCCCTGTAGGCAGAATCTTCCACTTCATGGCGTGGGTCTTTGTCGGGTCGGATAACTGGCAATACGATGCCGGCCGCTGTCATGGCCGTCATGCATGCCGCCAGCTGAGCTTGTAGCTGGGTGTAGTTCCTTTCATCGGCTAATGGAACGACATGTTGTACCTCCACTGTGGGTGGTGTAATCATCCTCGGAGAATTAGTCGGCAGTCGGGGCGACTGTCCTAGTATATGATCCTCGGGCATACCAAACTGACGGGCCTCGTCCGTTTGTAAACGAGCACCGGAGTTGACCGAGGCCGTAGGCAATGGGACTCTTGAGCTCGGCCCTGCTTGGGACCCGGTTAAGCGTCTTCGTGCACGCCTTAATACGGGCACGTCTTGTTCGTCCCCCGAGGACGAAAGGTGTTCGTCGACAATCCCTTCGATGAAATGTCGGGGTGGTTCGACCGGTTGTTCTTGGTTGACGTAGGAGGTTGTTGGTTGGTTTCCGGATTGGATAGCTTCATATCTGTCGCGGATAGCGAGTAGATCGTCGAGGTCTTGTTGGCTAATTTGCGTGTTTTGGTTATTGGTCTCTACTATCTCGGGATGGGTTTCCTCTACATTGGTAACCATTGTCGCTCGTCTGGCAGAGTATTGGTATTCGAATTCTAAACTAGTTGGGAACTAGATGATTCCCGGAGACGGCGCCATTTGATAAAGCCATAACTTTGGTCGGTCGCGTTTGGCTTTTCAATAATGATATAATGATAAATCAACCGTGAATAAATGATACTTCCTGATCTTTATTATTGCTCGGATTATTGTCCTTGTTCGGACTATTACATTTGCTCAGATTAGTATTTCGGTTCTACAATTATGCTCGATATACCTATTTGATCTCTCGTCTTGATCTTTCTCCTCTCTTATTCGGTGCTCGGCTGTCTTTTCTCGGTTTATTTCTCGAAGTGATACGCTTTGGTTAGTTTCTCTCTTTTCTTAACTTCTCTCTATAATTTTTGGATAGATTTTCTGGTCCTTTTCTAGGAGGGGTAGTTGGCTATTTATAGGCAACTGCGCCTTCTAGGATATTGACAAATGTCTTCATCCCAGGGATTTTTCAGACAAGGGTCCCCCTTTGATTGGGCTTGGGCTTTGGGTAGTAGCACCCCAATTCCTATAAAAAGTATGAGATGACCCATTTAAGCGTTGGATACCCATTTATAAAGTGGGTTGATTATGACCCGAATAAAATATTCGGGTCTGATTTTTATGTTCTATCAATTATCTTAGTAAACTATTTTAGTTGAGTAAAAATGATTTTCGTAAGAAAAATAAGTTTCGAGCACAACGAGCCAGTAAGTCGAGCATGACCAATCTTGTGTTTATAAATATGCATGCTTGAACATGGTATGCATGCTCATTTTATAAACAAACCATACAAAAATATGATTTGAGACTCATTTTTAAATAACTTGAGCCTATCATAGCTACATTCAACACAGTTCCACTCTTTTTACATGAGCCAAATTATTCTTCTTGAATTGAGACTCGGACTTGAATTCAAAAGCAAAAAACACAAATGAACAAATATCAAAACAAATTATTTCCGGTGACAAATTAATTACAAACAAGGCTATATTGAATTGGCCATAGAAGGAATCAAGAACTAAATGGAGTATATTTCCAAATTAATAGTATCAAACTGGATAAACTGAAAACTATAAGTACCATTTATGCAACAACCAAAACAACGAAATAAGTAGTAGAACACGTATTCTTATTTTCTTGTCATTTATAATTAGCTTCATAATAATATAAAGACAGACTAAATTGAGTTGGCCTAGAAGAACCAAATTATTGAAGTATTAACAAATTAAAAATACTAAACTCCATAAACTAAAAACTATAGGTACCATTTATGCAACCAAACAAAAAAACGAAATAAGTACGAGAACATGATTCTACTATTCTTTTCATCTATAATTAGCTACATAATTTTCTAAAATACAAGGCTAAATTGAGTTGACCATAGAAGAGTAAAGAACCAAATATAGTACTATTCCCAACTGAAAAGTACCAAACTGGATAAAGTAAAAACTATAGGTACCATTTATGCAGCAAAAAACAACGGCGATTTTTTTTCTTTTCTTCTCATCTATAATTAGCTTGATAACTTTCTAAAACACAAGACTAAATTGAGTTTACCATAGAAGAACCGAGAACCAAACGGAGCATTCCCAATTTTAAAATACCAATCTCGAGAAAGTGAAAACCATAGGTACCATTTATGAAATCCAAAACAACGAAATAAGTAGCATTAGAACACGATTTCTCTTACTTCTAAACTATAATTAGCTCCATAATTTTCTAAGACCATACAAGAATAAAGAAGCAAATGTAGTAGTATTCTCAACTTAACATGTACTAAAATGGATAAACTAAAAACTATAGGTATGAAACAATTAAATTAAAAGAACAAGATACTACTCGCTCAATTTCTATTTAATTTTTGCAATTTTGACCGGTCAATAACTTATATCAAAATTGTCGAAATAAAATTTTTTAAAAATTGATTACATAGTTTAAATGTTAAATTTTATGATTAGATTTTAAAAAAAAATTATTTTTACGATTTTGATTATAAGGTTAAAATTACATTAGTTTCGTAGCAGAACAAAAATAATTTATTTAACAGAAGAAGATGATTCCGATTTCTCCTCGTCTATCTATAATTAGCTAGCTCCCATACAATTCTAGAAGCCGGCACACATATTTAGGTCACATAAAAGCTCTCCACACGCCTCTATCTCTCTATCTCTAAACCTATAGATACATATATAAATATATATATATATTTGGATCCAATCTGTAACTGTTTATATTTGTCTTTATGCGGTGATTGCGATGTATATAAACACCACAGCTGCCCTTCGTAGAGCCTCATCATCGTCTTCTTCTAGAGCAAGATTCTCCTCCTTTACTTCTCTCTCTAGATCCTCCGCTCCTTCTCCTCCCTGCTCCGGTCACTTCCGATCTTTCTCCGCCGTCTCCTCTGCACTTCGCAACCTCCGCTCGTCCGTCCCGTTGTGGAAGCACTCTATCGGCTCTGCCTCCCGGATCACCTTCGGTGATTCCTCTGTTGTGAATTTCCATCGTAGGATCGCTAGCATGGGTAATTAATTCTGTTTTTTTATTTTATTAATTGTTTGTCGAAAATGATTTTTTTATATGATTGTAAAGGTAGTTTGTGTAGCAGGGAACTGTGTTTTTATTTTGATATACTGTTTTTGTTTTTAGTTTTAATTTTATGTTCTTTCGGTGATTCCACTGTTATGATTTTCATCGTAGGATCGCTATTATGGGTAATTAATTCTGTTTTATTTATTTATTTATGTTTTTTTAGATTATTTTTGTTAGTCGTTTGTGGGAAATGATTTGTTTAATACGATTGTTAAGGCTGTTTGTTTAACAGGGAAATAGTGATTTTTTTTATTTTTTTTTTTAATTAATCATTTTTGGAAGCGATTTGTTTGATACGATTGCTAAGGGAGTTTTTATCGAAGATAAGAATATAGCTTGTTAATAAAAGCAGGGAATTAATCAATTTCTAAACAGAATTGTGTTTTTATTTTCATCTACTGTGTTTGTTTCTAGTTTAATTTTATGTTTGTTTGGTGATTCCGCTGTTGTGAATTTCCATCGTAGGGTCGCTAGCATGGGCAATTAATACTGTTTTTTTTTCTTCCAGTTTTTCTATTATTTTTGAGTAATTAATTGATTTGTTTGATATGATTGTAAAGGCACTTTGTATCGAAGATAAGAATATAGGTTGTTAATAGCAGGGAAATAATGATTTTCTTAACAGAATTGTGATTTTATTTTCAACTACTGTGTTTGTTTTTAGTTTTAATTTTATGTTTGTTCGGTGATTCCGCTGTTGTGAATTTCCATTGTAGGATCGCAGTATGGGTAATTAATTCTGTTCTTTTAGTTATTTTTTATTTATTTTTTGTTAATCAGTTGTGGAAATGATTTGTTTGATATGATTGGAAAGGCAGTTTGTGTAGCTGGGAAATAATGATTTTTCTAAACAGAACTGTGTTTTTATTTAATTATATTCCTTGGCTACTGTGTTAGTTTAGTTTATTTCGTTTTGAAAGTGTTTCTTGTGATGATCTGTATTTAATGATTGGTTGCATTTGATTGTTAATCTCAGAAAAGATCATTTTCCAAACAATAATTGTATTATTAATTTATTATAGTCCTGACAAACATGAGGAATATGTAAATCTTACAAAGAGATCCTTGGAATCTAATGAAATTGCGAAATAGCTGTGGATGCTTACCGATAACATCAGTCAAATCAGCCTGTCATTTGTGTGTTCGATTTAATAAACGGATAAAGTTATGTAATAATTGAGCTTGTAATGTGGCAAATTATAAGTATCGTAACTAGGATTTATTTGTTTGTGTATTGTACTTTTTAGTGGGATTATTACCGTCACAATATATGTTTGATTTGATAAAAGGATAAAGTAATTATTATGATTGATCTTGTTTCATGGCAAATTTTGAGTACTTAAGTCCTTACTTGGTTATTTTCATGATTATAATAATTTTACTTTTTGTCGGTTTACATCTGTCATTATATGCGTGTTTTCGATCTAATGGAAGAATAGAGAAATTTAATGTTACAATAGTTTACGCCTTTGGTTTCAACTTATAAGTATAAAACAAAGTGAAGTTCGTTTTCTTTCTGTTTGAAATTAAATAATATTTGTAAGAAAAATGTTAAAACAATGAGAAGAATATAAATGTACGACACAAAATAGCAAGAAGAAGTTAATAGTAGTTATACAATAGGTCAAATTTATTTTAAAAGAATAATATGTATCATGATAATTAAGATTAAGCTAATAACTAAAGAAGAGTTCTGATCTGAAACTGTAAATAAATACTCTTTATGGTGTGCCAAACAAGCTTGTATACACTTATAGGTCAACTAACAGAATGGTATACCTCTTCGTGTATACTTAAGGTGCCAATTTTCAAGTAGGTGAAGTGAAAGAACCTTTTTGAATATATACCATCCTAAGTCAACTCTTATGATAATTAAAATAATAATGCCTTTATGATATTTTAGATTATCCCATAACCACACAATTCTGCATATATACACTTGTATAATTAGCAAAATTTATTGTTGGACTAAGTTCTGTGATATTGTTTGCCGACATGAGATTTGTTTGTTTATCGAAGTGTTAAAAGTGTTCTAAGATACTGTCCGAAGTGTCATTCCTAATATATCTTATCTGCATAAAGTTAAATTTGTTCTTGAATTTATTTATTTTTTAATATTTTGTGTCACACTATTCTTTATAGATAATCATTTTTACCTAGTTATTCCCCATATTGTCATTCTAAAGACCTGTCAAAACTATAAAAAACAAGAGTATGCAGACACAGCTGTTGCACGGTTGCATTGAAGAATATTTTGTTTTAATGATAATATATATAATATGAAGACAGTCATTGTATTAAATTTTGTTTTTCTACTCAACACATCAACTGATTATTGTTTTCTGGGCTATAACTTGACCAAAAATGAGGGCTAAATAATCCAGATTAATGAATAGAATATAGGCTTTTTTTACATACCAAAGTAAATAAAAAACTGATGGCTTCAGAGAATCCGGGAGGTATATCAGTGATTTGTTTTAGAATCCTTTCTGTATAAATTTTATGATATTGTTGGAGGAATAAGCATGCCAATTAATGGAATTTTCTCCGTTGTGTTTATGCTGTTGACTAATCCTACAGTGTTGTCTGTGCATTATTTTTTTCAGCATCAGAAAATGCTTTCAAGGGAATTCTGACTACTCTGCCTAAGGAAGGAGGTGGTGAATTTGGAAAGTTCTTTAGCTTGCCAGCTCTGAAAGATCCTCGCATTGGTAAATCACCACTCCACTCCAATTTAATGCTTCATTCCGTCGTGTAGTTTTTATCATTGCCATAAACCAATATTCATAAAATGTTTGTTTGTGGAATCTAGTTTAGTTACTGTCTTTTGGGTAGTTCGTGGGTGTTGCTTGCCAAACAAATGACTTTATCAAACTTTCCTTTTTAACAGTGCCAGATTGCATTATTTATGTACTACCGTTGCTTATTTCTTACATGTAGTGAAGTATTAATACGATAATACGAATGAATATTCATCATAAGTGAAATCGTCAGTTGATACAGTGCTAATCGTCGGTTGACTGTCTGTTACTTGTCCAATGTATTATGAACAGACAAGCTGCCATATTCTATCAAGATTCTTCTAGAATCAGCAATTCGTAACTGCGACGGTTTTCAAGTCAAAAAGGAAGATGTGGAGAAGATTATTGATTGGGAAAATTCTGCTCCAAAGCTTGTTGAGATCCCATTTAAGCCAGCTCGGGTTCTCCTCCAGGTACTTCTCATCACTCTCGAGTCTTCATTCGTACATTTGTGTATATATATATGTATATTTATATATATATATAAAGCAATGAATTTTAATATTTATGCCTCTTATTTGGTGCCAGGATTTTACTGGTGTGCCAGCTGTGGTCGACCTTGCCTGTATGCGCGATGCAATGAACAAATTGGGCAGTGATTCTAGCAAAATCAACCCTCTAGTGAGAAACATTCTTAATCTCATCTTTCAAGTGTTGGCACCGTGTGATAGTGTTATTGCAGTTACAATATCCGTTTTGGTCCAAAACTGTGTTCACCATTCTGAGTAAAGAAAAGTTGAAACTCCAAAATTTATAAAATCACCTTAATGTAAACCTTTTTCATTTGAATTGGGTATTTTTTCCTAACTAGCGGACTCCTTTATTACCTTCAGAACCTCCTCTTTTCCTTTTTAGTGGAATGCCCATTTCGTTGCATTGTGTTTTCTGTAGTGTGTTTGCATTTCTGCCTTCATCACCCTGCTCAATATAAAAGGAAATTCTCCAGAACTAACTTCATGCAGTGCTTATTTTTATATCGATCATTTTCTTTACCTTCTTAAAAACATCATCATGTGAGTTTTTATTAAGGTTATCATGTGTATGTACTTGTTTTTCCATTAATTGTTTTTCTATTACATTTGCATAATTTAGGTTCCAGTGGATCTCGTGATTGACCACTCAGTACAAGTTGATGTTGCAAGATCAGAAAATGCAGTACAGGCAAATATGGAGCTGGAGTTCCAAAGGAATAAAGAAAGATTTGCGTTTCTGAAATGGGGATCCACTGCTTTCCAAAACATGCTTGTTGTTCCTCCTGGGTCCGGTATTGTTCACCAGGTATGACCACTAATTGAATACTTTTTAATTGTATAGGGTGAACCACAATGATGGTATTTTGATCGTCATGGTTTCACTTGTGACACTGATGGTCCTCATATTTGATGTAGAATCTCCATTTGCCCCCCATAACTTTAATTGAAATGCTGTTTCCCTTATAGTTTTGAGTAAGTTACACTGAATCCCACATTTTTTTACAGTTTACAAAAGTATTTCCATATGTATGACACCATTGATTTCCGTTAGAACTCACCAACCGGTGTAACTTACTGAATGTATAGGGCTAGAAATGCTGTAATCAAATTGTAGGGGAGTAATTTTTTCAGACTTTGAGGATCGATGTTGTTGCAATTCAAACTAACGAGGACCAATTAAAATTTCTTCCTAAGTATACAGGCTGATGTTGTTATTCACTCAATTGTATAGCTCTTATACTAGAGTCAAGCAGTATCTCATTGTTGTCTCACTGCTTAAGTCTTATGTTGTGTTGCCTTGTCATCCTCTTTATGTCTGCTTCACATTTTTACTGATTCTAACATTGGTAATACACAGGTTAATCTGGAATATCTCGGGCGTGTTGTTTTTAACACTGATGGTGTGCTGTATCCCGATAGTGTGGTGGGAACTGATTCTCACACTACCATGATTGATGGGTTGGGAGTTGCTGGTTGGGGAGTAGGCGGTATTGAAGCTGAGGCTGTGATGCTTGGTCAGGTAGATAATTCAATTACTTATCTATTGAATTGACATATGATTTTTTTCAGGGAATTACTCTTTATCTTTTTTTATGAGCGGAGTTGTTTGCTGTGGTAAATTTATTCATGGTATTTCTTTTTCATTTGGCTGAATGAGTTGCAGTAGATAGATAGAAGTGTAGATGATGAAAGTAAATATGTATACCAACAAAAATAGATGAGAATATCGTATTAAGCTTAAGGGTCCGTTTGGTAACAGAACTTTTTAGTTAAGTTTTGGATTTTTGATTTTTAAAATCTGTGGGTGTTTGGACAGTCAGATTATTTAGCTTCTGAAAATCAGATTTTAGGCTGAAAAAGCTAAAAAAATCCAGATTTTTAAAATCTAGATTTTGAGTGGATTTTTAAAACAGTTTTTTAAAATATGATTTTGGACAAAAAATCTGTTACCAAACGACCCTAAGATGGTATGAGGAAAAGACCATTGTAAGAGAGAGATTTAACTACTTGTTTTTTCGTCTAGTTCTAGATTCAGACATGCTGCCACCAGCAGTTTCCTTATTCATGGGAGGTGTGTTTACGCGCTTAAGAATTCATAGTTTCATACATAACCGTGTTTTTTTACTTAATACAGTAATTGTATTCTATTAAAGGCTACTCTTTTCTAAAAAAATTATTTGTTGTTTTTGCAGTTTGTTTGTAGTAGACTACTTAATTCGTGTCGGTTGTTCATTGTTTGGCTTAAGGAGTTGTTGTATAAAGATGTGTAAATAATTAAAATATGTATGTACAACAAAAAGTAAGGGAGAGCAGAGAGCTTATTTCATGTAGTAGACTCCTAAGCTGCTGTGTGAAAAATTCCATTATTAGAGACTGATGAACCTTTCATTGCAATGATACAACATGTTTTACCACCAATGTAACTTAAACAACATTTTTAATGTTATGCATTTGGTATATGACAGCCAATGAGCATGGTATTGCCTGGTGTCGTAGGATTCAACTTATCCGGAAAATTACGGGATGGTGTTACTGCTACCGACTTAGTTTTGACTGTTACTCAAATACTAAGGAAACATGGAGTTGTGGGAAAATTCGTTGAATTCCATGGTAATATATTGCTGCCTACTTCTTTTTATGACAAATGGTTATACTAATGTGACAAGCTTACAACTAACGTTATCACCTTTTATATAGGCAATGGTGTTGGTGAAATATCACTAGCTGACAGGGCCACCATTGCGAATATGTCTCCCGAGTATGGTGCAACTATGGGTTTCTTTCCCGTCGATCATGTAACTTTGCAATACCTGAAATTGACTGGAAGGAGTGACGAAACCGTGAGTCCCTTATTATATACCCTTTCATGTTCATCTTTTTTAGGTAGTAAATATCATGTCTACTGATATTACCAATTCTTCTCATTTTACTAACAAACATTTCTTTTTGTTCTTTATAGGTGGCCATGATTGAAGCATATCTCCGGGCAAACAATATGTTTGTTGATTATAGCGAGGCAAGCCTCTAGATGACTTATTGCCCCATCAATAATCTTCTCAATTTTCTTGTTCTGATATTTATATGTTATCTCCCATACACAGCCTCAGCAAGAGAGAGCATATTCATCCTATCTTAATCTAGACCTTGCAGATGTTGTACCCTGCATTTCCGGACCAAAGAGGTAAATAACTTTACTATATGCTTCAGTCTTGCTGCTTGTTCAGTTGCAGTCCGTAAGCAAATAAGCTGGCTTTTTTAGATTCAGTGAGAGCTAAATTCATCAAGCTTAAATCTTCTACCTTATGAAGTCTTACAACAGTACAAAACCAAAAAAGCTCAAGTTCTAAGCTTGTCATCTAAATACAGTCCAGCTTTTAATCAAATAAAGAAAAACGTCTGAGCTTAAAAGCTGAAACCAAAGAGAGCCTTAATGTAATATACTTTCTTACCCGCCTGATTTTGTGTTCTCCCATTGCAGACCTCATGACCGAGTTGCCTTGAGCGAAATGAAGTCTGACTGGCATTCTTGCCTCGACAGTAAAGTTGGATTCAAGGTACTCTATACAGTATAATGGACTTTATGCTGTTATTTGTTCAGTTATTAGTTATTACTATCATATATATCCAGATGCAAAAAAAGAGGTTGATATGTCATATGTTATTTTCAAATTGATGGTCTTGTCTCTGTTACTGCTATAAACAATAAAATAATTTTGATGACACTTAAATGTGGACGAGTGCAGGGGGGAGGGAAATGTTTGGACTAATTGAATGATGTACTAGTAATAATCGCTATGCACCTGTATATAGCTTTTAAATGGGAGTTTTCTTAATATATCCTGTCACTGAAAGTGTTTTTTGACTCATGGGTGTTCTGTAAACAGGGGTTTGCTATACCAAAAGAGACACAAGGAAAAGTTGCCAAGTTCTCTTTCAAAGGACAACCCGCAGAACTTAAACATGGTACTGTGGTAATTGCCGCTATTACAAGCTGCACAAATACATCAAATCCCAGTGTGATGCTCGGTGCTGCCCTTGTTGCCAAAAAAGCCTGTGAACTTGGTCTCCAGGTCAGCCATTCCCTAATAAATGTGATACAAATTAGGGAAATTATCACTTTGTTACATCAATCCATTTGCTTTTTAACAAATATTACACTCACCTAGGAAATTCACAATTTAGATACCGAGCTACGTATAACTAGTGCATCAACTTAAATATATCTCAATTTTGACACGAATCTAATAGAACATCAATCCAACTCATCATGACTAACCCGTGCTTGGAAGTCCAATTTTGAAAATTGGCTTGTCAACTTTTTAGCTGTGAGTGCTTAGTACATCAGCGTTTTCTAACAATTAATACATTACTAGTGCTTTTAAGTTGCAACCTCAACGACATTTGTCT
Source organism: Primula veris (assembly GCA_963682055.1). Taxonomy (NCBI): domain Eukaryota; kingdom Viridiplantae; phylum Streptophyta; class Magnoliopsida; order Ericales; family Primulaceae; genus Primula; species Primula veris. The sequence continues at coordinate 19,730,291 of OY821740.1, forward strand.
CATTTTGTTTGTAGATTAGTATCACGAAGTAAGAATTTTGAAGTTTGGTGCACGAATTGTTAAATCTGTTAAGTTGATATTCACAAGTGAGGTTTTTCCCATAAATTTTGCTATTTAGAAAATTTCTGTTCTGAATTTACTGTCTATTCATTGACAGGTTAAACCATGGGTTAAAACTAGTCTTGCCCCTGGGTCAGGAGTCGTAACAAAATATTTGCTCAAAAGGTATGGCTTGTTACTTCAATATTTGATCTCATTTGTCCAACTGCGCTTACCAAAGTATTTCCACACTATTCATTTGGATTATATATATTAATTTTTTTTTTTCCTTATGCAGTGGTCTACAGAAGTATTTAAATGAACAGGGATTCAACATCGTGGGATATGGATGCACAACTTGCATTGGAAATTCAGGCGATTTAGACGAATCAGTTGGTTCTGCAATTGCTGAAAACGGTATGTTTTTTGTTTCTCTCTACGGATCTGTATCTGACTGAAAACATTGACCCTGGTGCCTACTTCTTATGTATATTACTCCAATCAATAAATTGCTCGCTCCCGACATTTTTATCAAAACATGACTTTGAATAAATTTTAAACTTTGGAGTAGGTACATATAAATATAGGGTAGTCATTTTGGCCGCTTAAGTATAGAGTTTTACTGTAGTGGAAACTAAATCTGCAATGCAGCCGGTGATATTTTATTTCTACCCTAGCTGTTCATTTATTTCAATTGTGATATCTGTGTACAGATATTGTAGCGGCAGCTGTTCTTTCTGGAAATCGTAATTTTGAAGGTCGTGTGCACCCCCTTACCAGAGCCAATTACCTCGCCTCACCACCTCTGGTGGTTGCGTATGCACTTGCTGGCACAGTAAGTAAATTGGCACTACTTCCAAATTGTCAATTCTGTCTCAAAGAAATATTTAAACAAAAAAAGTATGTTCTGGTTAAATGTAAGCAATTTTGGAAAGAAATTTAAATGTATGGAATTATTTCATTTTGTATTGCAGTTTGCCCTTGAAGTTGTCATTATTACCACTAGTTGTCTCTTACCACAGAAATCTAAGTTGCTCACCTCCATTCATCTGATCTGATACTATACATTTCATGGGTCATTGTGTTGTTTTGTACTCCCTCCGTTCCCAATTAATTGTCCTTTACGAAATTACGTGCAATCCGGTTTATAACATGTATCAAAATTGTCGAAATGAAAATTTTCAAAAGTAAATCATATAATTTAATGTTTGAACTATATGATTAACTTTAAAAAAAAATCATTCCGACAATTTTGATACAAGTTATTGGCCGGTCAAAATTGCACGTAGTTTCGTAGTGGACGATTAATTGGGAACGGAGGGAGTACAGCATCATATCACCTTTTCTTCATTAGGTCCACCAACCTACAATGTATTGTATTTAGTATGCTTACATACATTTATACACTCTCATAATAATCTATGTTGATGTACAGAAGTGATAATTGACAAAAGGTCAGTGGACAAAGTTGATTATAAAATTGCGAGTTTTCTTTAATTTAGACAAAAGTACACTGACGATCTATTACTTTTAAGTAATGTATGAAAGGTCAAAGGATAGTGTGCAAAAACCAAATTATGTGGCAAATGATCTAATTAAATTGGTATATGATTATAAAGTTCCTGGAGCATTGCTTTCATAAGATCTTATGTTTTTGCTGGCACCAGGCAATAAAAAATTTAAATGGGTAATTTTCACTTCTTTGGATGTGAATGATAATTGAACTTCTTGTATTAGGTTGATATTGATTTCGATAAGGAGCCCATTGGAGTTGGAAAGGATGGTAAAGAAGTCTATTTCAGAGATATCTGGCCATCTTCTGCAGAAGTTGCGGAGGTAAAATCTTTTCTCTCTCTCTCTCTAGAAAACCGCTATCTGCTACCAGGATTTCATGGAAAATAACCTTTTTTTGACTACTCTCAGGTAGTCCAATCCAGTGTTTTGCCAGCTATGTTCAGGAGTACATATGAAGCTATTACCAAGGGTAATCCCATGTGGAACAATTTATCAGTTCCAGCTTCTCAGCTCTACTCATGGGACTCTAATTCAACCTATATTCACGAGCCACCATACTTCAAGGACATGACAATGGACCCTCCTGGTCCCACACAAGTGAAAGACGCATATTGTTTGCTGAACTTTGGTGATAGTATAACTACCGATCATATTTCGCCAGCTGGGAGTATTAATAAGGATAGTCCAGCTGCTAAGTATCTCATAGAACGTGGGGTTGATCGTAGGGACTTTAACTCTTATGGTAGTCGCCGTGGTAATGATGAGGTGATGGCGAGGGGTACTTTTGCAAATATTCGTCTTGTTAATAAGCTGATAAATGGAGAAGTTGGGCCAAAGACGATTCATATCCCTACCGGCGAGAAACTATACGTGTTTGATGCGGCATCTGTAAGTCCTCTATTGGAAGTTTATCATTACGAGTTAAACAATGTACCTTTCTAATGAGAAGAAAACACCTCTTAATTTTGGTTTTAAACTTATTTTTGGAAGCAGCACCCTTAAAACTAGTCATCTTCAGCTTTAGGAACCTAAATAAATGTTTTGTTGTTTTATAAGAAAAGATTATGGAAGTCATGGTATGGTGGCTTTCAGAAGTTCAAGAATTTGGGATGCCCATGTTGACAGAAAAGGACCAGGAACAAAAACCTGAATCACGATACCATATTATTTGCTATGTTGTTGAAACGTTTCGAATTCATTCATTGGAAATTTATCATAACGAGTAAACTTTTTATTAAAGCGCTGAGGAAATTTTCTACTGGTTTCGTAGTTAAAAAGATGATTGGAAACAAGATAATTAGTTTGCTTTTGTTTTTTTATGAAAAGCATGATACTTATGAGAAGGTGCTGTTACTTTTCGAAAGCTAAATGGTTAATTGCTTTTCTTTTGTTTTTATGTGAAAAAGTATGATACTTACAATTACAAGAAGGTGCTGTTACTTATTGAAAGTTCAATGGTTTGAGATTCTCAAATTAGCATTAAGGACCTAGGACAAAACCAGAACTATAAATCAAATAACCGTTTTCTTATACCTTTTTTTTGAGATTCCCAAGAGTTCTGGTCACTATTAAGATCATAACGTGTTAAAATTATTTCCGCCAAATGAAGTAAAAAAGCCCTCCTACAGTTTGAAAGTGCTTCCTTTAAAAAAGAACATCATCTATGGGAACCCCTTCCATTGAAATTCGAAATTTACTGTAGGAACCTCTATAGAGTTTATTTTCTTCTGATCAGGACCCTCTATAATTATTTCTGCTTTTGTTATATAAGCATGATGATTACAAAAGAAAGAGTTATGCTGCATGTTTTGAGATTTCCGAATCAGCAAAAAAAGAACTTAAAAACAAAATGCAGAATTACAAAACCAAACAATTTTTCTCTTCCTTTTGTCACAGCAAGTAGCCAAAAAGTTTTGGAAATCTTCAGTGTATCGAAGAGCTTTAAGTTCTCTCTCTTCACTAAATATTAATTTCTAAACTTTAGCTGTATTTTATAGTCGATATTTTGAATTGATAAATCATGTGACGTACAATTACCGTTTTGCCAGAGGTACAAGGAAGCTGGTCAAGCTACCATTGTAATAGCTGGCGCAGAGTATGGAAGTGGAAGTTCACGTGATTGGGCTGCTAAAGGCCCTATGTTACAGGTGAGTACTTGTCACCAGTACCATTACTTAAATTTATTATTTACCGTAAATCTTGTGTCCTTTTATATTCCGTTTTGGAGTTTCTTAGTGGCTATCGATGTTGTAACAGGGTGTTAAGGCTGTTATAGCCAAAAGTTTCGAGAGGATCCACCGAAGTAACTTGGTTGGAATGGGTATTGTCCCCCTTTGTTTCAAGACCGGTGAAGACGCTGACTCACTTGGATTGACAGGTCATGAGCGTTATACAATTGACCTTCCTACTGATATTGGTGAAATAAGGCCTGGCCAGGATGTTACTGTCACTACCGATACAGGCAAATCTTTCACTTGTGTTGTTCGATTTGATACAGAGGTAAACCTTTTGCTTCCTCCGAGTAGTAACCTGGTTAAATGATTGTTGTATGGTGTCTTTTAAGTTTGTTATGTGAGCCTAGAAAGAAAACACATGGGTTTTTTAATGTTTCCTACCTTTTTTAAGGCCAGGAGAACGCTCTTTTTAGTCGAGTATTATATATAGCCATACTAGTAGCTAGACTGGTACCCAGATTGGGCTTTGGTTTTGCTTCCTGTGAATGGAAACCTGATTACACGTTTGACTGTATTTTTGAGCTAACAAGCAGGTTAATGTTTGATGTTTTTTAATGTGAGCCTAGAAAGAAAACACATGGGTTTTTTAATGTTTCCTACCCTTTTTAAGGCCAGGAGAGCGCTCTTTTTAGTTGAGTATTATATATAGCCATACTAGTAGCTAGACTGGTACCCAGATTGGGCTTTGGTTTTGCTTCCTGTGAATGGAAACCTGATTACGCGTTTGACTGTATTTTTGAGCTAACAAGCAGGTTAATGTTTGACTGGGAAATATAGGGGGTTGCTTAAAACTCGTTATCTTTTTCTAGTCCAGAAAACCATAAAAACTCTGCCCTTAAGCAGACCAAAACAAATGCTCTTAAGTTATATGGCCAAAGAATCTGAGCTAAAAACTCTGCATAACCAAACATGCCAAATGTATCTCAATATATGTTATTGCAAAATCCCTTTGCTTTAAATTAGCAAGTTTATTTCAAACAGGGAAATATGTGGTCTTGCCAAAAAATTGAGTTTATTTAGGCCATAAATCCGTAAAACTTGTGCATTTATTGACCAATTAAATGCTCTACAGCTTATAAGCAATAAATTTGAGCTCAAAAAAGCTGCATAATATCAGTTTTTATCTTAGCAAGATCATTTTTTTTATCCTTTCGTATTTTTCTTTATCACTTTACAGGTTGAGTTGGCTTACTTTAACCATGGGGGTATTCTTCCTTATGTCATTCGACAGCTGAGTAAGCAGTGAGATGTGATTGACTGATATTCTACTGCGGCGTAGATATTGTTGTGAGCTCTTTTGAAACAGAATGTGCAATGTAATAATTGTTTTTTTAAGCATTCTTGAATGAATTTGTCCCTTAAATTTTGGGATATCTTCCACCGGCCTGCTAGTTCATGTGCCAAGATAGGGAGGAAGAACAGTTTTTTGAAATAAAGTTATTTTTCCTGGCAGGGTTCATCTTCCTTGTTCTTCGCCTTTTTTTAATTGGACAAGTGTTTTGAATTTGTTTCCTTTCTGATTAGGTAGCAATTTCAGGTGGTTATGAAAGTATGTTTGCTTTTCTTGCACAGAAACTGAAGTTTCACTTGTGAGAATCTGTGACAGCGATATGCTTAATTAACTGAATGGCTGCTACATAGGGCTTGTTTAGTTTCAGCTTTACTAAAGCCCAACTAGCCCATTTTTTGCGTGTGAAACTGTATTACATGTGGCGGAAGTCGTTTTTTTTAGCCTATAAAATATAAGTTCCGCTGAATTTATTTATTTTTTTCAGTCAAATAAAAAGAAGCTAATTTTCTGTAATGAGGATTCCGGTGATCCTACACGTGATGAGTGCACATTATTGCCCCTCCATTTAGAAATGGTATCTAAATGCATAATATACCATGTATACAATATAACTTCAAACAAACTTTTGTTAATTGTTTGTAAAATGAGATGAATTGTGTTGCAATGTTTCACCCTGTGCTCTTAATATACATATATGGACGGGCAATAAAGTTATTAAACCAAGTAGACACCTTTTCTCGATCATAATCCAATTACTGATTCAATGGATAACTCTACGAATAATAAGAGGATCAGAATGACCAGAGGAGACATGATCCTAGTGACTGTGTGACGGTGACCTGCAAAAAAATAAATTAATCATAAGTTTTCACGTCATGTATCGAGTCAAATGTTGTTTTTCAAAAGATCAAGCTCATAGGTTCAGGATTTCTTCAAACCATATGCAAAGTCAACACAGCTATTTTAAGCTTGATCGTGGTATAAATAGGGTCCTTCGGGATGATTTGGTAATACTCTTCATGTTGTATTCATCCCAGACGTGGGCCAGAAGAAATAACATGAAACAAAAAAAATGTGCAAACACAAAAATAACTCTGCTTGCCTGTTCCAGAAGATGTTGCTTTGGGGAGTGCTGGAAGCATAGTACCTGTAGTATTACACAGATGTTTAAATGTACAAGGCAGTGTAACGAATAAGGTTTTTATTGTTTTGGTTTTTCTTCTTCTCGGGTGATGTAATACCGAAGAACCTTCAGTGGCATGCTTGTTTAACTTCGAACATTTTAACTAAATAACTGAAGTTATGGGACTAGGAAATGAAACAGGGCAAAAGTGAATGGTTTTAAATTTAGAAAGAGCTTGAAGAAATAGAGGGTTACTGTTATCACATGAAGAAGCAGATGAAGAAGAATTGGAAGGCCAGGTGGCAGCGACATTGTCGTTGAGATCGCATATGAAGCTAATTCCATATGTTTTGTCATAGGTAGCATCCGAAGGCAAGCTTGGTAAGAGGCATCCTGGACCTGCAAATTATTTCAACCAAACATGTATTATTTGAAACCGATGAGTACATAAAATTGTCTGATTTACTCGCCAAATGGTTAGGAAAATCATTGAGCGAAGTTGTATGACGAGACTTTAAAAGAAAGAAACGTGGGGCATAAAGGGTTTGATTGACAACAACTTCAAGTATATAAGCGATTCAAAACAATGGGTTCATTTAGCAAAAAAATTATATTTTTTCAGGCTTGACAATCTCAGATTTAAGCTAACCAACAAAATGAAATGGCATAACACACAAAATAACTGAGTTACAAGTTTAAGCAAACATTCTCTATGTGACGACCCAGATTTCCCGGAAGGAAATTCTGTGGTGCGGTGTTGTGCGTCAGTCCCACATCGCCCAGATATGAGAGTACCCGTGTGGTATATGAGCTTAAAGATCTATTTTCTATCAACAAGGCCTTTTAAAGCTGTGCGGCACAATAGCGAGGACGGAACTCCATAGTTAAGCGTGCTTAACTTGGAGTAGTACCAGGATGGGTGACCACCCTGGAAAGTTGTGCCAAAGCGGACAATATTGTTGATACGGGCGTGGCGGTTCGGCCGTGGGGCCGGGTCGTTACAGATGATATCAGACCCTCTATCTGGCCGGAAATGTGGGGACTAGCACGTGTGTGTTGATCCCTGAAGGACGACGTGCCCGACGAGGACGTCGTGCCTAAAGGGAGGGTGATTGTGACGATCCAGATTTTCCGGAAGGAAATTCTGTGGTGCGGTGTTATGCGTCAGTCCCACATCGCCCAGATATGAGAGTACCCGTATGGTATATGAGCTTAAAGATCCATTTTCTATCAACAAGGCCTTTTAAAGCCGTGCGACACAATAGCGATGACGGAACTCCATAGTTAAGCGTGCTTAGCTTGAAGTAGTACCAGGATGGGTGACCACCCTGGAAAGTTATGCCAAAGCGGACAATATTGTTGATACGGGCATGGCGGTTCGGCCGTGGGGCCGGGTCGTTACACTCTATTACGAGTTCATAAAGATAATAACCCATGAGAAAAAGTTAAGAATATTTAGTTTGATGATAACTTCAATTCAAAGACTATTACCTTGTGAAGAAGCTGGGGCTCCCGCTATTACATCCAAAGCTGAAAAAAGGTCGAACATTAGAACCATCTAACCATGTCAGTACAACCACAAGCTGAATAGTTCGTGTTTAGTTACAGCTTTTGTCTATTAGTATGTTGTACTTTTTCAGGTTCATAAAAAAGATAGTACTTTCAGCTTAAAGCTCTTAGCTTTTTCAGGTTACAATACCTGAGAAACATAGATTTGAAGCACGTCACCAATTACAGTCCAACAACTTTTTATCTAAGAGAACAGTTAAAATCTGCAACCAAACGAGGCCTTAAGTTCATTGACAACGTCAAAGTTACTTACCTTGGAGAGTGAAGTCCTCAAGTTTTATCTGGCAAATGTTATATACGTCTCGTGTTACATTAGCTTTTTGCAATGTGATACCGAGCAATTCAGCACAATTTAAGGCCTGCAAATTTGTAATCAATGTCTGTTCTTGCAGTTGTGACAAATAGTTCTCCATGGCACTGCAGCAATCTTCCTTGTTGCCCGTGTTTCGACAATTTTCTGAAATATTTGTTGTGTTGGGGAGAACGAGTGGACACTCTGAACAAGGCATTCAAGGAATTTGATACCAGAACAGCCAACTTATAAGGTTATGAATCAAAGGTTTTTGAAAATAATGTATCATTGCTAATTTGTTCATGTCTTTTTGTTCAGTGGTATACCACCCTTCCAACTAACAGTGTACTAATTGTTAGATTTTGTCAAGTTGGTTTTTAGTACGCAGTCGTGTTTGAAAATTAGAACATAATCACTAATTTTTAGCTGATATTTTAGAATTTGGGTATTTATATCTAGATTTTGAATATCTGTGCCTAAATTAGGAATTTAAATAGGAGTAGTAGGGTATGCTGTAGTGGAAAGGTGATCACTGATAAGTTGGTATACACAAGCGAAATTCTAAATTTGTTTTGCACCTTTGTTAATGTCACAACTGGAAATCCCTCGAAGCAAAGCGCTCATAGAAACTTGATCAAGCTTCGTCGCTATCCACCTAAGAACAACACTCTCACAGTCTTTCTTCATAACTAATGATCGAGACTTCAAGTGGACCCTGCTCGACCTTGTATTAATAATTATACTTGCAGCATTTGATATTTCCTTTTGGCAAACTCTCGTACAACATTCGTTAACAATGTCAATTTTCCCACACTTAGCTACAAGTTTTGAGTAATCCAATATCTGATCGATCTCGTTTGTTTTGATAAGAGGACACGAGCCATGTGTAAGATTGAGAATACTTATTTTACACATTTCATGAAGATTCTCGATAGCCCCTTGTGATTGAAGGATCTGGTCAGTATCTGCAAGGCAGTGTTTGGCAACTGTAGAATTTAAAACAAGATCTCCTGAATATTTGCTAGAGCCCCCTGTAAGAATTGTTAAAGTGGCTTTAAGTTGAGGACAACATATGGCGTTCGATAAGTAAGGGGCAAATGGACCCCAACAGTCAGTTACGGTTGTATTCAGCAGAAGTTCATTAGCTGAAAAATCGAATGGGCAGAGACCTGGAACACAAATCATGATTTTCTTAATTGAAACGCAACATAAGTACAAAAGTGGGTTGTAGCTTATTTTGTAGAAATTGCAGCCATGTGAGCTCTTTAAGGGGATATATATGACATACCATACCTGATAACTTTGGTACGCCATTATTCGTAAATGGCATTAGTGGTGAAGGAGCTATTAGAGGAAGAAATGTTTGATCGACACTTGGTAATTTATCGGGAGATGATAATAACGTATCATGGTCTAAGTCAAGGGAATATAGACTTGCTGTACTGGTATATGAGCTGCAGTTAGAATCATGTGTACAACCTGCAACAAGTTAAATAAGCGTTTTATAGTTCGATGCATCTGACACTTGTATATGTTTACGTCACAAATGTGGACCAGGATCACGGTAGGTGTTGTTGCCCGTAAGGGTGTGGTCATGAGCGTCGTTTATCATGTATATCTAATTAAGGGTAATGTGACGGTATGTATAAGGCATGTTTAGCTTTCAACAAGCAAGTTGACTTAGGAAGTGAAAGTAAATGAACATTTAGCCCAGACATATACAATAGAACTTCGGAAGAAAATAAAAGGCACGTCTTTTTCGATACTGTTTTGCTACACTGATTTCTCCATTTTAGTTTTAGAGATAAGGCAATCAAACGTAATTGTAAGAAAAACGGAGAAAAGCCAAACAAACAATAATCCTTCACATACCTAGCTAGGGGGAATTCGATATTCCACCCCCATAACAGCTAGTTCTCGAACGCTACCCATGGAAACAAGAATACTACTTGACGATCACTCAATGAATTGCCGTACATCAAGAAATACTATTTCATCTATATTAGCAAGTCTTTACGAAATAGTATGAATTTTCAGTTTTTCCTGAACATAAAACTCCAAAGATATTTATACGACAATGTATTCTATTCCCTCCTTTTTTGTTTATCGGTTTTGCTAACATGTGCGCCGGGGGACATTTTAACATATATTTTATTTGCAATTATAATGTAATGCGAACATTTATGGATGTTAATATATGGTAATTGATATATGATTATTAATGCATAAACACTATTTACTTGCCATATTTTAACATCATTAATACTCAAATATATGTTATTATAGTTACACCTTAACATGTGTGTCATAGGAGAGTCCAAATCCTCTATCCATTTCGTGTACCTTTGTTTATTTTAACAAAAACAAATCCTTTTATATAAGTTTCAAACTCTTCCAAGTAAATCCTGTTTTCGTCACTGGTAATATACAAATATCTTGCTACATACTAATGATCTTAATTAGCAAATTATGAAAGAAACTCAAAAACAACACCATAAATAATGATATTCCCTTAGTAACTTTTTATTACCAAAAAAAAACAACAAGAACACAGAACACATCCAATGAAAATAGAAAATTGTAAGCAACACGAAAACGATGAAAGAAAGCAACTCACAAAGAAGTAAGAAGACAAAAAGCTGAAGATTGAAACCAGCTTCTCTCATTTTTTTTCTTCTCAAAATACAGCTCTTAGAATTTTAGAAAGAAGACAAAAAGCTGAAGATTGAAACCGGCCAGCTTCTCTCATTTTTTTTCTTCTCAAAATACAGCTCTTAGAATTTTAGATTCCATTGAACATTATGTATGCATGTATATATTGTGTATGAGTATAGCATGCTTGTATTGTTGAGTACAAAAAATGTGGGGTCACGTGAGGAGAACGTGCCATAATAACTGGAGGGGTTGCTTTGCGCACAAGGGCCTGTAATTCTGCTATACAAGGCAAAATGGTATGTTGACTAATTGCCATTATCTTAACTTATGTAATTCTTTTCTTTAATTAATCACAAGATGAATTGCTAGATTTGAGGAGTGAATAGAGAGACAGTGAATGAAGGTTGCTTCTAATAAGTAACAGCAATCGACAAAATTGGTCATTTGAAATTAATAAATTTAGTAATAAGTTTGTGCTGTTTTAGTTTGCCTCCAACTTTAAGTTGTTTCAATTTTTCTAACTCCAATTTCTCAATTTGGTTCCAATTTAAATAACGTTACAAGTTGAGTGATTTATGTTCACAGCAGAAGATCGACTTCAACACCTAAACACACGAGATGTCATATAAATGAATCATTCTTTCTATTAATTGCCACGATATATTTTGCAAAAAACATAAAAAAAGAAATGAGAAAATTCTCCAAAGCAATGCAAGTCTACAAACATAATATTGTAAGCTCGATAAATTGAGTCTGGATGCTCTACCTCCCTCTCGTGCCACCTATGTATTTTAACCCGAAATATATCCAAAAAACTGAATAAAAAAATTACAATCATCATTAGACATGTACATGCATTCCAATCATCGTGAAATTTGTCTAGAAATTATTATAATAGTTTATAAACATACAAACCAAGTTGTAAAACAATTCAAAGTTTAAACGAAAATAGCCAATTAATGGACACGGAAGAGGGTTTAAAGGAGGGTGTATAGGCCAAAGTCCGATATACTCAAATGAACGAACTCGAGCCGAGCTCTTAGCGAAACAAAAACAAAAATTTCCACAAACTGTTCGCTTCATTTTCACCCCTTACTGCAATTATATTGTAACAAAGACTAGTTACTTGTTTTTCACATTGTCGAGATTTTTCAACTATATTTTTTCTTTCTGATACAATGAATGATGAGAACAAAAAAATATAAACAACAAAAGGCAAGAAAATAAGTAAGGAATTTTTTTCTAACTCAAGTATATATCTTTCCTAAAGTTGAAGCGGGAAATGATAGGGAAAAGCAATCTAATATTTTAAGTGGAAACAGGAAACGCTAACATAGTTAAATTTAGAATAGAATATATAGAAAACATTATAAAACTTCCCAAATTTATGGATTTAACAATAATAATGTGAAGAAACGTTTAATTTCATATACTTTCAACGATATATATAATTAATAATGTGAATAATAAGAGAATGTTTATCAAAAAATATCATATATGCTCTTTTAGTATATTAGAGTTATCATATTTTAAATGTAGTTTTTTATTTTTATTTTGGAAAAAAAATAGTACCTTAGAACTTTCCTAAATGTTTTATTTAAGTTTTCGAGAAGAATTTTTCAAAAATTTGAAAGGTTTCACTTAAGCTGTCGGAACGCTCCGGATACGTTTCTTCTAAAATTCTAAAAGAGTGTCGTACCTAGCTAGCAAGAGTATTAGGGTCGACCGTAGTTTTATAAGATAAATAAGAGTTCGTTCCATGCAGACAATGTTAACTTGTTTAAATATTATTTAATATACTTTTTGATTTGTTTTTGGTTTTATAAAGATTAGGCTGGCGCCTTTGTTTTTAGTTAAACTAAACCTAAATTAACATGCAAATATAGATAAAATATTAAAAACAAGAGTTATCAATTCTTGCTCAAGCAACTATCTAACGAACATGCGATATAATTAAATAATAAGTAAAATAACAAGAGAGTGATAAGAATGTATTTACTTGTAAAATAAATTGCAAGAGAGGGATGTTGATCAAGCTCATCAAGTTGATAACGGAGGTGCAACAATGCAGCAAGAACAATTATATAATCTTAAATAAACAAAGAAACAAGTTTAGAGAGGACGAAGAAAGAAAAATAGAACGAAAATAAATGACTCTCGTCAATAAAAACAGCCTACAAAATTATTGTACGCTTTAAGTATTTATACAACTCAGCTCGGAAAATTTCAGAAACTAAACCCTAATATTCTGTGATTCGAATCAGATGTGTCTAATTCGAATCAGACAATGTTTGTCCAATAGAACCGTGACACATTATTAATTTATGGCGGCAGAAAATCTCTGATTCGGATAACAAGGTCTGATTCGAATCAGCCGGCGAAGAACTGAATTTTATTTCCTTTTTGGTTATATATTTTACTTGTTCCCCCAATTTTAGCAATTTTTACTGAATTTAACTTCTATGTGCTATTCTTTTAACTCATTTAGATTCTCCAACTTGCGTATTGAGTCATTTCATTTCATTTCTTCACATATATGCACCTAAAAAGAGCAATTTTCACTAAAAAAAATGATAAATGACTTCAAAACACCTAAAGATAGCAAATTGATATAAAAATGACTATTTACGCAACATAAAGTTGAATTTACTAACGTAATTAATGCATAAAAATAACAGCTTTTAGGTCGAATCACACCCCTCAACTAGCTCGATACTCGCACTCGAATGTCGCAAGCGGTAATTAGACAGAATTAAATTGGGTATCTAAATAATATTAAAACAATAAGATAAAATACTAATCCACTTTCGTAGAAATCACGATTGCATTTAGCGTAGGCAATAAACCTTTAAAAGTTTGAAAAATAAAAGGACGTGTTATAGTCTCATAAATGTTTACTAAATATGCATACCTCAATGCTATTTCGCTTAAAAACTTCTGTTTTTTATGTTTGTGAATCCATAAGTGTTTTATCTTTTGAGCTCTTAGGCTTCTTTTGTTATATATATATTTTTTCCTTTTTTTTTTTAGCCCCTTGACTTTTTATTTGATCACTTTGGTTTATTTTATCCTTATACAATTTAACTACACCGTTTCTCCTTTATAACTGCCAACACTTTTCTTCTTTTATCTCTCCGAACTTTTCCCTGTTAGCAAACAAGTAGTAAGTCTAGAGACGATGTTTGTTTGATCACCGAAAATTTTCAATTTTTACTGTACCGCCACACCTATATCGTATCGGGTAGGGTAAACATATAATGTAGAGTTTTATCATATATTTTTTTTATTAATAAGTCAGATAAGTGAGACAATTATTTTGAGAAAGAATGGAACGTGTTTTAGTGTGAAGCGGCGAAGAGTATTTGATATGCGGGTCAGAATTATAAAGTGGACACTATTAATGCCGCCACCAAAGCAGGCCTGACTCCCAAAACAGGGCTTTGGTAAAAGTCAAAATACACACACACACACATCTCTCTTTCTTTCATCAAAGAAATAAAAGAAAAGAAAAGAAAAGAAAGAGATGGGTTTAGTAACTAAACTAGTAGACTCGATCCTTTTCGTATTCTTCTTAACAATCTCAATAGCAGCCCCACTCATAGACTCACAGACGGTCTTGCCAATTCACATCTTTCCCATACCCTTAACAGACCTTAAACATTGGTACTCCCATTCCTATGCAGACTATCTTGTTCAAGATAAGCCACCCTTCTTCGTCGGTCTCGTTTGGGTCGAGCTCTTACTCCAGTGGCCTATGTCCGTTTTATCTGTTTTCGGGATTTTGAGAAATAAGGATTGGTTGCCTACTACTTTTCTCACTTCCATGGTACTATTATTATTATTTACTAACTTGTTATTTCCATTTTTTGGATGTTACTAATTAAATAAAACTTACCTAAACTCTACTATAGAATGTCACCATACACCTTGTTATTATAGTGTTGCTAAGTGCATTTTGCTAAATTTGGCGTCTCCACTCCCACTTCCATGGTACTCCCTTCGTTCGTTCTCTTTTTATCGAAATTCGATCAAATTCAAAAATTTGAGTTTGTTGGGTTTTTTGGTTTCGGGGTGAAAGTGTCATTTAGTTTATGTTAGAGTTATTAGTTCATGTTTTCATTGTATTTTGTTTTTTTGTTTTATTATTTAATGATTACGAGGACCAGTGATGTAATTTATTACTTTGATATATCAACTGTGGGTGTAGCCTGTAGATTCATACCACTATTTTTCCTCTTTACTGTTTAAAATAGAGGGGTTGGTTTGTTATTTATTGTTGCATTTACCCGGTTTGTTGGTTTTTCTGATTTTGTGGGGTGATTGTGTGATTTAGTTTAGTTCTGGGGGTGTAATTGTGATTACAAGAGGTTTGTTTGCTTATTTATTGTTGCATTTACCTGGTTTCTTGGTTTAGGGGAGGAACGAGGTACACGCTAAAAGGGGCTAAGCATCCCCTTATTGAGAAAGATTCGAATTTTTTCATATATTTTGCTGAAAAGTTAGCGATTATAGCCTTTCAGCACCCCCATAATTACAAAAAATATAAACATGAAGTTCAGCTCCACTCACGTTAAAATAATGGTTCCGCTCTTTACCGTCCAGTATTCTCTTTTAGGAAGTTCCCAATCAATTGTCCACTTTCCATATTTAGTAAGTCTGATATTTTACAATTACAATTGCGCCCTTGAACCAAAACCGCTTGATAAGTAAATGGTTTGTTTTATAAGGGTTAACCTACATTCAAAAGATGTGTCATCATTCTATAAATCCATATGCAATCATCAACTTAGCACTTCTCGTAGTTACAGTTTGTAACTCCCAAAGGTTGACTGATTATGATTTTTTCTTATAAATCCATTTTTTTAAACTCCAAATTTTTTTTTTAAAAATGTAAATTTTTTTTTTTGTTATTTTTTTTTTTTTATGTAATCTGGGTGATGAAAGCCTAAAAGATTTGAATTTTTTGGAGCAAAACACGGTAAAAACCGGAATTTTTGTTAGTATGGGGAGGCTCGAGCCCTGCCCCTACTCCTACACCCCTAGTTCTTCCGCTGACTGTATGCCTTAATCTTTCATCCCTCTTTTATTTCATTTAATTTTTCATTATGATTTTGGTTTCTACTTTTAAGGGATTTAGCTAATTGAGAACTATCAATGGTTATACTTTTGAGACAAAATGAAAATTAACGAATTGCACATGAGAGTGGCTGTACTCAATAGTCAATACCATATGAAATGGTATGTATATAGTGTTACTGATGGTATTAAGATTTTACTCTCAAGTACAAGTTGGTATTTATCCAGTTAAGATAGATGGAAAAAGTTATCAATTTGTGCCCCTTGTGAATCAGGTAGATAAAAGGTTAGATTTTAGGCCTAAATCTATTACGTGAGAGTCCAACTATCATTTAATTTATCTTTTAGGCTTAATTTGGTAATTGTAAATCGGATGATCAGAAAAAGTATATCATGTTTGTCCAGTGTGAATCTCATAATCAGGAAAAAGTTACTCCAGTTTTAAATCTGATGGAGTAGTTCTTTTAACATCAATGTATCCAGTTTTAAGAAAGTTGCCCTTTTGAGGCCTTAGTTCTGTTCTGGCAAAGTATATACTCCATATAAAATTCAGAATTTGTTATCTCTTGCAGCCACTGATACTCAGATATCGAATTGATTTAATTTCTCAAGGGCCTTAGATCTGGTATGTTTTAAGGCCCTTGAGAAAAAGTTAAGTTTTAGCTAGTTTGCATCTGACCATCCAAAAAAATTGGTCTATTGAGCTAATGTAAATCCAATAATTATAAATGGTCATATACTCTGATCCCTCTATGAATCAGACAAAAGGTAAAAAACAATATCTTGAGGCCTAAGATCTGTAACTGTGAATAAGCCGATCAGAATAAGTTGTTGTTTTGAATCTTAGATCTGCTGGTTGTGAAATGTGAAATGTGAAATTAACAATTAAAATAAGTTATTATAAAATTATTAAAAACAACATTTGACTACATTTCTTTCCTCCACCCTCTCTAAAGACATGAACGACTAAGATGTATATATTATACACTCAATCAAGCTAAGGGAGGAACTGAATAGGAAAATTATACTTTATGAAATTTTGTTTTGTCAGTTGTATGTATGTGCTACTTTATATCTCTTGAGTTTGACTATTATGATCTCTAACAACTAGTTTGGCATGGATAAAATCATAAAGGAGATGTAATTTTTTCTCTTTGTTATTGTCTGAGAGAAACATGTTTTCTTGTATTTTGTTTCAGATTTAGGTGTTTTCTTTCCTGGTCTAAAAGGCCCAAATATAAATAGAAGTTCTAAACTGAATCAATCCAATATTTTTTTCCCGGTGTGGCAAATTTTAGGTTTTTGCTCAAACGTTTCAACCAAGCAGACCCTTGGCATGGGCAAGTATAATTTAAATATAAGTTTTAAGCTGAATGAATCTGATATTTTTTCTCGGTGCGGAATTACTAGTTTTTTACTCAAAGTTTCAACCAAGCAGACCCTTAGCATGGACAAGTTTAGGGATTTAATTAATATTAAGCTTTCTGCCATTTACCACACAAATTATGGCATTTTACGACGCTCTACTATGGGTGCAAGAACATTTAAGAAAGAGTAATGCTTAACATATGAAAACATCTTCACATAATTTAATTTGTCAGTATTCGACTGGAATTATAACCAAGCTGCAGGGCCCTAGCCCTTGTAGTAACCGGTATTATAATGTGTACACACCACACCATCTTTAACATTTTTTTGCTCTGGTAATTTTTCTTTTAGAAAGCAAATCCCAGTTGGTTGTGCATTTTAGATGAAGCATTTAAGGAAAAAAAAAACGATGGTGAAAGTATATTTCAACACTTTTATTGTTATTTGGTGTATCTTATACAAATTATTGTTCCTTTTTTTAATAAGGTTGCTATCAACATCAATAATACTGCTGAAAAGTGCCAAAAAATGCTTATGGTTTCAATTTATTTTTTTGTATTTTCAGGTTGCTATATTAGCTGAACTGACGGGGTCCCAGAAAGCATCTGATAGCTTGTTGATGATGTATACTCCTTTTCTTGGGGCTGCTATTTTAGCCATTTTGAGAGGCCTCTCAACACAATCAGGCAAAAATACAACAGCTGGTAGTAGACATGCAGTGAGCAGGAAGAAGAAGGCTTAACTTCCACCAAGAAAAAAAAAAAGAGCTTGATTTCTCAACTTTCGGTGATTTTATTTATTGCTCTTTTAAAAAAAAACTCCATTTTATCGGGTATATTTAACAGTTATCTTACAGTTTGCAATCTTTGTTCAAGTTGTAGTCTACTATTTTTTCTTTTTCCTATTTATTTTATTAAAAGTAAATTAAAAAGGTTGAGAGCAAAGAAGTTTATGATGGGATGGTTGGATTAATTATTAGGACTTCTCAAGTTTTTCAAGAAGTATGTTGTACAAGGAGGTTGGGAACATGATATCTAGTTTGGTCTAAATTGCTGTGATGAATTGTTCATGACGTGGATGCTAGTTTGAATCTGAACGTTGACGCTCTCAAGTTTAATGCTTGTAAGAACTACAAAGTAACTTTATTCAATCCACTTGTTAGCTAAATTCAAAGATTTGTTAATTGGTAAGGTGCATGTGCATGATCTAGGGATGTAAATGAACCAAGTGAACTGATGAAGGCAAGCTAATTTCTGGGTAGTCGAGGTACATGGTTCACGGATTTTCAGGTTTTGATATGGTTCATAAACATTAACATAGTTCAAATTACTGCAACTTGTTGGTGCATTAATTCTCTTGGTCAAGGATTTTCAGATACCGGAGTAGTTTATAGTGATACGATACCAATAGTATTATAGTAACGTCTTTCATGGTATGCTATGACTGGAATAGTGGTAGTTCTTGTTTTACAAAAGTTTTTGTCATTGAACAAGTACTCACAGCTATAATGCAAAAAAAAAAAAAATAAGAATGGTTCATATGGATAATTTATAGATACATCTACTGTATGAGTTTGTGTCTGTATGAATGGTTCATATGGATAATTTATAGATACATCTACTGTATGAGTTTGTCTGTATGCTATGTATGAAGCTTGTTTGACTACTATGCATGTAAGCTTGTATATGTCTGCAGCTTTAAACAAAAAAAAGTTGGCTTTATTTGAATCTGCAAATTTTCCCAAGTTTTTTAGCTTCCAGAAAAAAAAAACAAAACAAAAATCTCAAGTTTTTAAAAACAAATTCAGTGCAACTTATAAGAACAATAACAGCAGAATTAAGCTTAAAATCAAGTGCTTTCAACTTTTACGGTCAGTATATTTAATGGATCTCACAAGGGGAGGATCCAAAATTTTATATTTGGGGTACAATTTCAATATGAATAAATCAGATAGTTAAATCGAGTAAACTATATATAAAAAAACGAATAATATATAAAAAGAACGAACAAATCAGATAGTTAATAACATACATACACTACATCTACAACCGCTTACAAATAAAAAAAGAATCCATTTTTTCATAATACTTTTGTTAAATATTTATAAGTTTGATTTTTATCCTCACTCATAGACTCATATCACAAACAATATGTTTATACGAAACTTATTGTTTAGTCACTACAAAATCCTAAAAATTAGGTTTTTAATTTTTTTTGAATATAAATAAAAAATTCAAACAATTGAACAATATACTTTGCATAAATAAAAGAAAATTGATAATATTAAAAAAAATCATCAAATTTCAACATATTTTCAATAAAAAAAAATTAAAGAATAAACCTTAAATTACTTGACGACGCATAGCTCTTGAGCTAGACGGAGAGGAAAGTCGAGACGGAGATATGTGCTGGGCAAAATAGTTGAGAGATAATCTATTACTATAGTCGTTGCGAGTTTTACAATTCGTAAATTCTGCATGTTGCTTTAGAAAGATAATACATAATATAGTTTTTTTTTTAAGTCAATATACTAAAGTTTTTTATTTAATTAATTATATATTACTCCAATGATATTTTTGTAATTTTACAGAGTCAAAATTTGAAGAGACAGGTGATCCCATGGCATGTGAGGACTCTCTACTGAACAATAATATTGTTTACTTAAAAAATAATACACGACTTGTTAAGTATTAATAGGGTAGGAGATTCTCCAAAACCTCACCTCTTCATGTGTAACAATTTTTAGTATTGTTCTGCTATCCATTTTCACTATTCTTGTAACTTCAAAATTAAACACAACAGTCAAACGGTATTCCAAATGTTTCGTATCATACCGTATCGTATCGTACTGTAAGCCATCATCATCATCACACACCCGTAGTTCCGGACAACTACTTATAAAAGTCAAACTGGAACACAAAATTTTATCCATCTCACTCCCTCTCTCACCTTCTCCCAGTTAGTTATCTCAAAAGATGGGTTTTGTGAGTAAGATAATAGACTCGATCCTCTTTGTATTCTTCCTAACAATCTCAATAGCAGCCCCACTGATAGACTCACAGACAGTCCTGCCACGTCACATCTTCCCCACATCCTTAATAAACCTCAAACAATGGTACTCCCAATCCTACGGAGACTACCTTTCCACTGAAAAACCAGCCTTCTTCGTCGGCCTCATTTGGGCCGAGCTCTTCCTGCAGTGGCCTATGGCCATTCTCGGTCTCTTCGGGATTCTTGGTAACAAACCTTGGTTGCCCACCACCTGTCTCGTCTTCGGCGTCTCCATGCTCACTTCCATGGTATTCTATTTTTAGAGATTTTGATACTTATTCTATATATGCGTGTACAGTTGTGCTTATAGAATGTGTATGGTTCAACTTATTATGTATTGTGCAATCTTTTTCTAGGCAATTTTTTTTTTGATAAAATCCGGAATTTTTTTTGGTATGGGGACGCTCGAGGTGTACCTAGATCTTTTACCCCTCTTTAATTCAAAATTTATTTTCACTGTGTTTTTGGTTTCTACTTTTAAGGGAATAAGGTGACTGATCAGAATCTGATATTATCAATGGTTATACTTTTGAGACCAAATGAAAATGAAAGAATTGCACATAAGAGTGGTTGTACTGAATAGTCAATACCATATGAAATAGTATGTATATAATGTTATAGTATGTATATATAATGTTTCTGATGGGGTATTAAGATTTTACTAAGTTGGTATTTATCCAGATAAGGAAGATGGAAAAGATTATTATTTTGTTCCCCTTGTGAATCAGGTAGATATAAGGTTAGGTTTAGGCCTAAATCTATTAACATCTGCATCCAATTTTAAGAACGTTTCTTTTTTGAGGCCTCAGTTTTGGATAGTATATAAATATAACATTCAGAAAATAGTTACTTTTGCAGCCACTGATACTCAGAAAGACATAAATCAGATTAGATTTAATTTCTCAAGGGCCTTAGATCTATCTGGTAAGTGGATCCTATGATGAGAAAAGTTATTTTTTTAGCTAGTTTGCAGACCATCAAAACAATTTCTTGAGGGTCTATTGAGCTAATGTAAATCTTAGAAACGGTTAATATTTTGATCCCTCAATGTATCAGACAAAAGGTAAAAGTCAATATCTTCAGGTCTTTGATCTGTAACTGTGAATAAGCCGATTCGAATATATTGTTTTGAATCTTAGATCTGTTGGGTATGAAATTGACAATCATAATTAAATAAGTTCGTATAAAATTATTAAATAAAAATATTTGACTATATCTCTTTTATCCACCCTCTCTAAATACATGAACAACTAAAATGTAACTAAGGGAGAAACGGAATGGGAAAAATAAATACTTTATTAATTTTTTTATTATTATGAGTTGCTTTATCTCTTGCGTTTTACTATTAGGCTCTCTAGCAATTTTTTTTTTTCAAAAAGACGAGAATTAAAAAATTATATATATGTTTAAATAAAGACTTTTTTCTTCGATTTTTTTTTAACATATAAATCTTTTTCCAAAATAAATAAAGTTCTTAGAAAATGTTTATTTTTTTCCTAAAGTAGAAAGTTCAAAGTAGTTTTTTTCTTTAGTAAACAATTCAAAAAAAAAAAATGCTTAAGTAAACATCATATTGTTAAAATAGAAAACATTTCGTACAATTTTTTTAATCATAAACTAACGTTTTAAAAAAAAAAACTCACATTTTCTTGAAAAAAAAAATCTTTGAAAAATTGCATTTTTTCGAGAAAAAGTTGCTTAATTGAAAATGTGTCTTTTCCCAATAAATAATTTTTTCCCCTTAAAACGGGTTAATTTTGTTACTTTAATCAATTTACTAGTTTAATTGTTACTTTCTAAACTATGAGCACTACATTATAAATATTTTAAACTTCTAAAGTTAAGTTTAACGTTTTCAATCTAAAAAGTTAACGGCAGGTCACTAAATCATTAAAAGTGTACAACAGAGGTAACTAAATCAAAAATTTTGAAAATTAGGTTATCAAATCAAATTTGATCCAAAACATAGGTCACTAAACTGAAATTAACCCATGTTTTTTTGGTCTGGCCTAAAAGGCTAAGATTTAAGCTCAATCAATACAATATTTTTTCTCGGTGCGGAGAATTCTAGGGTTTTGCTCAAACGTATCAACCAAGCAAACCGTTAGCATAGAGAAGTTCAGGGTTTTAATCTGAAGCTTTCTGCCAGAAATTTACCACACAAATTATGGCATTTTACGACCCTCTCACTGTAAGATTTAGAACACCGTAAGGTATATTCTGATATTTATGTTATCACAAATACGAATAACAAATGTAGTTTAGCGATAGGAAAAATGAAAGGAAAACTTTCAGATACTTTATTGATCAACACTGAGCCTTTATATAGGCTAACAAAAATAACAAACAATCCCTAAAAATACTGAACCACTATCAACCTTAGTGGCCTAAAAGTAAGCTAACAGTAACTTAGAAATAGGAAGAAAACAAACTGACTCAATGACTAGTTCAAATTACAGACTTATTCATAACGAGAAATAAATAAAAACATTAAATCAGTAAAGCAAATTCTCATGAACTCTAACACTCCTCCTTGAGATTTGCTTCATTCATTCCTAGTTTCGACTTCAGAAACTCAAGTTTTGCCTTCGGCAGGCCTTTAGTCATTATATCGGCAAGTGCATCTTCAGTTGGGCAGTAAAAGACTTCGATAAAGCCCTCTTTTGCTGTTTCTCTGATGGAATGAAACTTCACTTTAATATGTTTAGATCTTTTATGCTGGACTGGGTTCTCACCTATAGCAATTGCAGACTTATTCTCACAAAGAATCTTAGTTGGCGAGCTTTAAACTTGACCTAAGTCACCAAGCAATTTTTGTAACCAAATTGCTTGATTTGAACCAGCTGCAAGAGCGATGTATTCTGCTTCAGCTGTTGACTGAGCCACGACCTCCTGTTTCTTAGCACTCCAACATATAGCTCCCGAGCCAAGGTTAAATACGTAGCCCGAAGTACTCTTCATGTCATCAATGCAACCGGCCCAATCACTATCAGCATACCCTTTTAGCTTAACAGAACCCGTTTTTCTGTACCAAATAACCAAATTTGACGTTCCCTTTAGATACCGTAACACTCTTTTAGCAATTTTCATGTGAACATCAGTAGGAGAGGCCATATACCTCGAAAGTAATCCAACAGGAAACATTAGATCTGATCTTGTTTCCGTTAAATATAACAAGCTCCCAACTAGACTTCTAAAAATAGAAGGTTCATCAAGCAGTACACCGGTTTCTTTCGAAATCTTTTCATTTAGGACCAGTGGACTTTCAACTTCTTTGCATGCTTCAAGCTTGAATTTCTTTAGGATATCACATCCATACTTTTTTTGAGAGATGAATATACCTGTATCGCATTGATAAACCTCCATTCCAAGAAAATATTTCATAACACCAAGATCAGACATTTCAAATAAACTTTCCATCTCCTTCTTGAAATTAGTCACAAATTGTTCATTACTTCTTGTTACAAGCATGTCATCACCATAAAGAGAAACAACAAGTTGCAATTCTGTTTCGTTTTGTTTCAGATAGAGAGTAGGCTCATTTTCACTCCTCTTGAAACCAAACTGTAGCAAGTGTGAGTCGATTTTGCTGTACCAAGCTCTTGGCGCTTGTTTTAAGCCATAAAGAGCCTTGTGCAGTTTATACACTTTGTTCTCTTGGCCCTCAACTTCAAACCCTTCTGGTTGTTGAACAAAAATATTTTCAGAAATGGTTCAATTTAAAAAAGCTGATTTTACATACAAATGAAACACTTTCCAACCCAACTGTCCTGCAAATGCAAGTAACAATCTGATAGTATCGTGTCTTGCAACAGGAGCAAATGTATCACCATAATCGATGCCAGCAATTTGTGAATAACCTTTCACAACCAGTCTGGCTTTATACTTAAAAATCGTACCATCGGGGTTAAATTTGGTTCTGAAAATCCATTTAACTCCGATGGCCTTCTTGTCACTTGGAAGTTCAGTTAGCTCCCATGTGCCATTTCTTTCGATGGCACTGATTTCAGCATTCATAGCATCAACCAAATGTTGTGATTTTGCTGCATTATGGAAATTTGTAGGTTCACTGAGGTAATTGCACCTTTCATGCACATCGGCTAAAGTTTTTATTTTAAGTACCGGAGAGTCTGAAGTTCCCTCAACATCAAATGGCATAACTGGATCAGTTGCGCTTGGTGAATGAGCGACTTGATTCACACATTTGCAAACCTGTTTCAAATCCCAATTCCAGTAAGAACTTTCATCAAACACAACGTCTCTGCTTATAACAATTTTTTTATCAATAAGGCTATAGATCCTGTAACCCTTCGATTCTAACGAATAACCCAAGAAAATTCCTTGAATTGCCTTTTCATCCAATTTACTCCTCCTCGAAGAGTGCACATGGAAAAAACAGATACAACCGAACACTTTCAAGTCTTTCACAGATGGTTTAATACCTGACCAAGCTTCAATGGGTGTCATTCCTTCAACTGACCTAGTTGACAACCTATTAAGCAAATAAACTGAGGTATAAACCGCTTCAGCCCACAAAAACTTTGGTAACTTCATTTCAAATAGCAAACACCTTGATATTTCCATCACAGTTCTATTTTTCCTTTCCGAAACACCATTTTGCTGTGGTGAGTACGGAATTGTTAATTGATGAACAATTCCTGATTCAGCACAAAAATTATTGAATTCATTCGAAGTGTACTCACCTCCATTATCTGTTCTAAGCACTTTTATTTTCATTCCACTCTGAACTTCAACCATATGTTTAAAACTTTTGAATACCGACAATACCTCAGATTTGTGCTTCAGAAAATACACCCACGCCATTCTGCTAAAATCATCAATAAATAACACAAAATACAAATTGTTTCCTATAGATACTGTGCTCATCGGCCCACAAATATCAGAGTGTAATAGCTCTAATACTTTAGTGGCTCTTCTCAAGACAGTTTTAGGAATTGGTTTCCTACTTTGTTTTCCCAAAGAACAACTTGAGCAAGGCTGAGAATGCGAAACAATTTTCGGAAAGTCGTTAACCATTTTCGTGTCTTGCATAAATTTCAAAGTCTTCAAATTAAAGTGACCTAATCTTTTATGCCAAAGATCACTATCAATTAAGGTTGCTTTACGAGCACATTCATCCATCGAGTCAAGTCTTAGGTAAAAACTGTTTCCTTGCATCTTAACTTTTGCAATTTCAACACCAACGGAATTACTGATGGAACAAAAATTTTCTTTGAAGGAGATTGTGTACCCATTCTTTATCATTTGAGCCAAACTTAAGAGATTTTGATCAAGTTCAGGAATATAAAGAACATTTGACACAAATTTTATACCTTTCTTGGTTTTGATTGACACAGTTCCTTTACCCTTAGCTCTTACAACTTCACCATTTCCTAATTTTACTTTTGGTTGGATGTTGTTGTCGATTGATGAAAACATGGAGATATTTTTTGACATATGACTTGTGCAACCACTATCAATTAGCCATATATCAGAATCATTAGCAGCATATACTTGTGAGGCCAAAAATAAATGTTGAACAAGATACTTATCCTCAGTGACTTTAGCATGCTCTTGTGTCTGCTTATTTTTTATTCTGCAAAAAATTTCACTATGTCCAACCTTATTACAAAAATTGCACTAGAGAAGTGGCTTATTTTTGAACCAACAATCCTTTTTAGAATGATTTGTTTTCTTACAGAAAGAACATGGAAAGAAACTACCACTTTTTGATGGTCCATTATGTTTCCCTTTGTACTTCGGAAAGAACTTCTTGTCCGGCCAATTCTTGAAAAAATGTCCCTTTTGATTTGCTTGAAAAGCCCCTTCAATTGAGTCGTCACACCTCAGAGAGACTCTCTGCTCTTGAGCTTGAAGTTTACTGGTCAATTCTGCAATTGAGAGTGTTTTTAGATCACATGACTCCTCAATTGCAGAGATTTTGGCCTCAAATCTTTGTGATATGGAGATCATAATCTTTTCCACAACCTTCTGATCTGGAAAAACTTCACCAAGAAGCCGAATCTGGTTCACAATATCCATCATCCTTCCAGAGTAATCTTTGACAGATTCATTGTCCTTCATCTTCATGAGTTCAAACTCTCTTTTCAATGTAAGAACTCGTATAGTTTTAACTCTCTCGCTACCCTCATATTCACCTTGCAGTTTATCCCAGACTTGCTTTGGTGTTTCCAAGTCCATGATTTTGGTGAATATGTGGTCAGCTAGAGCAGAGTGAAGACAAGTAATGGCCTTGTCTTTCTTTAATTTTTCTTCTTCATGAGCTCTAATTTGAGCCAATGAAGAATTTGCAGAAAGTGCCGGTGGATCCAAATCCGATTCCGTCACAGACCATAAGCCTTGAGACTTCAAATAGAATTTCATTTTCACGGCCCATATATGATAGTGTTCACCACTGAACAATGGAGCAGGTGATGAAAAATTGGTGGTGTTGGTCATTTTTTTAGTTAATGGATAGAAACTGGGATTTGGGTAGAACACGTATTAAAATTGGGTTCAAATGGATAGTCACAACCCTTAATAAATCAGCTCTGATACCACTGTAAGATTTAGAACACCGTAAGGTATATTCTGATATTTATGTTATCACAAATACGAATAACAAATGTAGTTTAGAGATAGGAAAAATGAAAGCAAAAATTACAGATACTTTATTGATCAACACTGAGCCTTTATATAGGCTAACAAAAATAGCAAACAATCCCTAAAAATACTGAACCACTATCAACCTTAGTGGCCTAAAAGTAAGCTAACAGTAACTTAGAAATAGAAAGAAAACAAACTGACTCAATGACTAGTTCAAATTACAGACTTATTCATAACGGGAAATAAATAAAAACATTAAATCAGTAAAACAAATTCTCATGAACTCTAACACTCACAGGTATAAGAACATTTCAAAAAGAGTAATGCTTAACATATGAAAACATTCTTCACATAATTTAATTTGTCCGTATTTGACTGGAAATATAACTAAACTGCAGGACCTTTGCCTCTTATTAACCAGTATATATAGTATGTGTACACACCACTGTCTTTAAGATTTTTTTGTTCTGGGTATCATTTTCCTATTAGAAAGCAAATCCCAGCTGGTTGTGCATTTTAATTTTTTAAATGAAGCGTTTTATAAATAAAAGTATAAAACAATGGTGAAAGTTCATTTCAACATTGTTATTTGGCGTATCTTTTATACAAATTATTGTTCCTTTAAATTTAATAAGGTTGCTATTAACGTCAATAATACTGCTGAAAAGTGCCAAAAAATGCTTATGGTTTCAATTTATTTTTTTTGTATTTTCAGGTTGCTATATTAACTGAACTGACGGGGTCCCAGAAAGCATCTGATAGCTTGTTGATGATGTATACTCCTTTTCTTGGGGCTGCTATTTTAGCCATTTTGAGAGGCCTTTTAACACAATCAGGCAAAAATACAACAGCTGGTAGTAGACATGCAGTGAGCAGGAAGAAGAAGGCTTAACTTCCACCAAGAAAAAGAAAAAAATGGCTTGATTTCTCAACTTTCGGGGATTCAATTTATTGCTCTTTATAGAAGAAGTCCATATTATCGTTATATTTAACAGTTATCATACAGTTAGCAATCTCTTCGAGTTTAATGAATTATCTTTTGTTTATTTATTTTCATAACTAATATTTTGGAATTTACCAAAATTTTAAATGTACTATCATGGTTCACGGATTTTCAGGTTTTGATATGGTTAATAAACAGTAGCTTAGTTCAAAGTACTGCAACATGTTGGTGCATTTCTTTTGGTCAATGATTAATTTTTCCGATACAAGAGTAGTTGATAGTGATAGGATACCACTATCAACGTCTTTCAAGGCTTCTTCCTATGGCTGGAAAAGTGGTAGTTTTTGTTTTAAAAAAGCTTCTGCCATTGAACAAGTATTCACAGCTACAATGCAAAAAAAAAAAGTATGTTTCATATTGATCATATATGAAGCTTAGAACAAAAATAAGTATGAATCATATTCTACTGTATGAGAGTATGTGTGAATGCATGTATGAAGCTTGTTTGGCTACTATGCATATAAGCTTGTATATGTTTGCAGCTTTAAAGTTTAAACAAGAAGAGTTGGCTTATTTGAATCTGAAGATTTTCCCAAGATTTTTGGCTTCCAGAAAAAAAGATTAAAACAAAAATCTCAGCTTTTAAAAACAAATTCAGTGCAACTTATAAGAACATTAACAGCAAAATTAAGACTACTAAAACTGCACTTTGCAAGCCGTTAGATCAGATAGCGGTTAGATTTTGAACTAGAGTAAAGGCTAAAAAGAAAATAAAATTGATCTATCAATAGAAGTTAAGACTGAGATGAAAAAAAAACTCAAATTAGATCAGTCACTAAGAAGATCTCTCTCCGTACGTTGATTTGGTTTTTCAAATTTGATTTTTTGGATGAGAAACTCTACGAAGAATTTTTTCCTATCAAGAGTAAAAGAATTAAGGGGCAAATTATGGGAGCCCAAACATGATTCTAAACTATTACAGATTATGATGCACGGACACTCCAAAAATAACGACGTATTGCGTGCCGGACACATGCGCACCCGTCCGATACACGGACACTTTCGCAAACTTGCCTTGTACACTTTTTAACATCGTAAACTTTTAAACGATGCGAGAAACACAATTTATACAATTAAAAAGTTTCTGTACTTTCAAAATTTACAATTTAATACATTTGATGGCCATAACTCCACCTCTTCACGTGTAAGATCAAATGCATCTGCATCACAAAAGATGCTTCTCCCTTGGATTTAGGGAATATGGATATCAAACTTAAAAATATGTGTTGCATCAGTTTTATTTAAGTTATCTTATCAACAGCTTATTAAAAAAAAGTCACCTTATCAATAAAATAACCTTATTTCTGAATATCTTTTCATGTCTCTATATTGCAAGTCTGCAACACAACAAATTTCGAAATATCGTCATACTTTCTCTCTACAAGACTACAACAACAACTATGAAATTCCTATCCGTTGTTTTAGATGCAGTTTTGCAGTAAGGTTCCAAGTGGGGTTGGAACTGCAGTTTGAACCAAGTGTATAAGGTTCCAAGTGAGGTTGGAACTGCAGTTGGAACCAAGTGTATTAATGGACAGAACTGTTTTAAAATTAAATGTACTTGGAAATAATTCACACGCACATTTAACAACGGAGTTCACCTAACTAGGCTACGTCTCCGGGGCACTTACCCAGATTATGATATTATAAAAAGCTTACAATATATGACTCAAGTCTTAATGAAAAACTTAGACTCCCTCTATGTTTTTCTGCCTATCACTATATTGCTCCTACTCTATAACTATCACTTATAGATCAATGGCATCCCACCATTGTTTTCTTTTTAAAGCTCACGTGTATTCTCTCTAGAAAATAAGTTCTTTATAATTTAGAACACACACCTTTACAAGCTTAAGTTACTAAGTATATAAACAAGTAAAAACAATCTTCTATCTTCAATATCTTTTGATTGCTTTTGACTTGGTTGATTAGCTTCAATCTCTCCAAGTATCACGAGATTCTTCAGCATGGATTGACTCTAATCATCTTTGATTAATACCTGTTTAGTAACACACTTGAAAGTAGGAGTTAATCTTTTCCTTTGAAAGGAAACATATAAAGATATGATCTTTTAAAGATAATATCTTTTCATAAACATATGAAACATTTAACTCCACATATCAATCAATCTTTATACATATCTTTACTGAAGATTATAAGAATCAAAAGATTGATACAAGTGATAAGGACAAGCATAAGAATAGAGATATATATATTAAAAGGAAACATAACCTTATAAACTAATCTCTTTATATCTTTTATAAAACATCTTTCCTTAACACATTAATATTCTCAATAAACACATATACACGTTTAAGACCTTATGAGAATATATCCTACATACTTTAAAACAAATGATTAACATTAAACAAGTAGTAATGTAGAATAATGAAACAAGACAGAATTCTGTTTTAACAGCAGGTTGAACTGTGGTTGCAACTGAGGTTGCAACTGGTACTTGAAACCTGTCACCACAGGTTGTAACTAAGGTTGCAACCAGTACTTGAAACCTAATACTACTAACTTAGTAGGTTGTAACTGAGGTTGCAACTGGTACTTGGAACCTGTCAATCCTGTCTTAGTTCTTAATAACAGTTAGGATTTATTTAGTAAAAACCAATAGACAATTAACAATATTTAGACCAGAAATCTGGCCCTAACAATCTCCCCCTTTGTCATTGGTTTTGACAAATCAATAAAGTTTATAAATCATCCCAACCACCTGCAAATTCCATATCAGTAAGCTCCCCCTGTATGTTAGAATTGCAGGCAAAATATATAAGCATAATGTATGTGCACACAATTAGTTTTCAGACCTGTTGACCTGTTTCAAGTTTAAAGACATTCATACTTCAACAAGATATCAAGATATTTGCAGAAGGAAATTGCAGAATGATTAAAGCCAAACAGGCATAAACTTGTCTTAATACAGCAGAATTGAAAAACAGATTAAAGTCTTGAAAACATCAAAATGAAACAAAACATAAAACAAAAGCATAAACTTCACTCCCCCTATTTGTCAGCAACCATTGGAATTAGTCACTTGGAATATCACACTGTGGGGGTCTTTCTCTTAGAGGATTCTGCCTTACCACTTCTTCATCTTCTGCATTGGCATCCTCACTGCTGATGGAAACACCATCACTATCATCATCATCCTCACTCTCAATAATATCCACCAGCAGCTTATTGATTTGATAATCATCAGCATCCAATTCAGCTCTCCTTTCTTGATTATAAGCCAGCTTCTGGAGTAAGTACCACTTTACTCCTTTCTTCTTTGCTGAAGGAGCAGATGAAGGTTCTTCTTCCTTTTCTTTCCCTTTGTCCCCAGAAATATCATTGACATGTCCTTCCTTCAGTAGTTTGGCAGAAATATAAAGAGCAGAGGGACAATCTGTGATTGGTTCATGAGTGATACTAATGGGAGAATCTCTATGCATAGAAGAGACTTGGCCCAGAAGAAGACTAGATATGAGGCAAGGGAAAGGAAGCAGAATGGATGGTGAATTATCATCACTAAATTCCTTTATAAGATTAAAGATATGATGGCCAAAGTTGATGGGTAGTGAAGACATAATCCTGTATAGAAAAATAGCCATATCTTTGTTGACTTTGGAAGATTGTTTGGTGGGTGTCCAGTTAAACCTAGCAATTTTGTGCAACACAGCAGCACTTAATGTGAGAGATGATGTTTTGATGGAATGACCATCAAACCTATTGTTCTTCCCAGTTAGAATTAAAGCTAGAATTTCTAAATCTGGTTCAGCATTGTTGTCTACAGTAGGACTGGGACAACACAGATAGTCATTAATCAACTTAGGGGTGAAATCCAAAGTTACACCTCTCAAAAACACTCTTCCATACTTAGGATTACCCTCTTCAAAGACACCACTGCTTAAATTGGAATAGAATTCTTTTACAACAGCAGGGTAATAGGAGTCTGCATAACAAACAGTTTTGGCTAAGCCAACAGCAGAGAGTAATTTCTCAACATACACTTGTATGTGAGGATAGCTAACTAAATTAAGCCTTCTTTCACACAGAATTTCTTTACTAGCCATTCCCCTAAACCTCCTATATGTTGTCCTACTCCAGAAACGAGGATCAACATTATTGTTTGTTGGAACATACTCAAACTTAGCAGTAACAGGGTCATTATCAAAATTCCTTCTAGCACGCTTCTTAGTGCGCTTAATTTTGGGTGAGGAAGACTCACTTACCTTTGATTTGGAACCTTGACGTGATGGAGATTTATTCATAAAATCTCTGAGGGTGCAATCATCATCAGAATTGGGGTTTTTAGAAGGGTTTGATGACATGGTTGCAACTGGGGTTAGAACCTTACTTAGAACCTTGCAGTGGGTTTCTACAGCAAGCCTAGGGTTTTACAGAGATGAGAGAGAGAGAGTTATTCTGTAAAAAGTAATTGATTTTGGATAGTAAAAAGATGTTTGTATAAATAGCAATAAAGACCATATCTTTTTGAAATTGGAAATAGATACATGCAAATCAACTAAGCAGCATATTTTGGCTTAAAAATAGGAAGTAGTTTATCAACAGATTTCAAAAGAAAATCATACTAAGATTACGCAAGAGACAGTTGGCAATAAGATAACTTCAGCCAATTAAACAGATAAACATTCCTTTTTCAAAACAGATTCATCCAAAATTTGAAAAATCAAACATTGAAGCTTTAAGGAAATTTGACTTGATTCAAGATAAAGAACACTTAAACAGATATCTAACTTTTAGGAAAACACAAGAAACCTAGCAATTTACTCACGAAAATATGTTTATCAAAGAATAACTCTAATAAAGATTAAATTTTAGGAGCTTAAATTGAGCAAATCCGTTTTTATTTCTACACAAAAACTAGTTTGATGACCTCAGCAAGGAAAGAGTATAAGTGATGTCAAAATTTTACAAGACTTTGTCTTGACAGCTATAACATAGACTGAGGTTTCAACTGATGTTTCAACTGAGCTTGCAACCAGTATTTTTAACACGAGGTTTCAACTGATGTTGCAACTGAGCTTGCAACCAGTATTTTTAACACGAGGTTTCAACTGATGTTGCAACTGAACTTCCAACCAACTATTGAGAGTGTGAGGTTTCAACTAATGTTGCAACTGAACTTGCAACCACCATCAAAAAAATTGCACTTTGTGCTTGCAACTCTATTACCAGAGAGGTTTTTTAAGGACAAGTTACCTCACATCTGTTTTTGAGGCACCAAAAAAGCGGCTTTTTCAAGACAAAAACATCATAGCTCAAAATAAGACTTTAACCTTGGAAATAAAACTTATTAAAGGTACTCAATACAGACATATTTAGCAAAAGTATTCAATTAGATTGATAATGACATACCCCTATGTCACTTCTTAATGATTCAAACTTGTTTGTATCAAGGGGCTTTGTGAAAATATCTGCTAATTGTCTTTCAGTTGAAACATGTTCTAAAATTAAGCTCTTTTCTTCAACTAGTTCTCTAATAAAATGATGCCTTAGATCAATATGTTTGGTTCTGGAATGTTGAACTGGATTTTTAGCTAAATCTATAGCACTTTTGTTATCACAAAACAGAGTTAATATCTCTTGTTTAACATTATAATCAGTTAACATTTGTTTCATCCAAATTAGTTGAGTGCATCCACTTCCAGCTGCAACATATTCTGCCTCAGCAGTAGATAAAGATATGCAATTTTGCTTTTTACTGAACCAAGAAACAAGATTGTTTCCAAAATAAAAACAACCACCAGAAGTACTCTTTCTATCATCTATGTTTCCTGCCCAATCTGCATCACAGTAGCCACTAAGAAAATGGTTTGTATCTTTAGAATACCATAGGCCTAGATGAGGTGTTCCTTTTACATACCTTAGAATTCTTTTGACAGCTAGAAGATGAGGTTCTAAAGGATTTGCTTGATATCTGGCACAAACTCCTACACTTAAGCAAAGATCTGGTCTACTAGCAGTTAAATACAGCAAACTTCCAATCATGGATCTATAAAGACTGGGACAGACATTTTTACCTTTATCATTTTTGGACAGTTTAAGGGTAGTACTCATAGGGGTTCTCTTCTCTTTACTCTCACTCAGACCAAACTTTTTAACAAGATTGTCTGCATACTTACTTTGGCACAGAAAAATGCCTTTCTCATTCTGTTTAACTTGCAATCCTAGAAAGTAAGTTAGTTCACCTCCTCCACTCATTTCAAATTCATTCTTCATGTCAGAAATGAATTCTTTTATTCTGTTATTAGAAGTAGAACCAAAAACAATGTCATCAACATAGATTTGAGCAATTATTATGTCCTTTGTGGTTTTCTTAGTAAACAGAGTTTTATCAACTCCCCCTCTGTTAAAACCTTTTTCAATCAAGTACTTGGTTAATCTATCATACCAAGCTCTAGGAGCTTGTTTTAGACCATACAAGGCCTTTTTCAACAAATAGACATGTTCAGGAAAGTTAGGATCCTCAAATCCCTTAGGTTGACAAACATAAACTTCTTCATTAATCACACCATTCAGAAAAGCACTCTTTATGTCAAGTTGAAACAGTTTAAAATCATACAGACATGCAAGAGACAGCAGCATTCTAATGGATTCAATTCTAGCTACTGGAGCAAAGGTTTCATCAAAGTCAATTCCCTCAATTTGTGTATAACCCTGAGCTACCAACCTAGCTTTATTCCTGATAATCACTCCATCCTCATCACTTTTATTTCTAAAAATCCATTTAGTTCCTATAACATTTTTATTAGAAGGTCTGGGTACTAAAGTCCATACATCATTTCTCTCAAATTGGGCCAATTCATCCTGCATAGCTAAAATCCATTCACTATCTTCTAGAGCTTCTTTTATATTCTTAGGTTCTAACTGAGAGATATAACAAGCAAAGTGAACAACATTATTTCTTTTACCTCTGGTTTTCATACCTGAAGTAACTTCTCCTATGACATTGTCAAGAGAATGATTTTTCTGAGTCCTTACATAGCGAGGCCTGCTAGTTGACTGAGCATGAGAACTTTCTTCTTCTTCTTCTTCAGATTCAGCAGCATTTTGGGTTTCAACTGTGGTTCCAACCTCAGTTCCAACCTCAGTTGTAACCTCAGTTGCAACTGGACTTCCAACCACTCTGGGACTTCCAGTTTGTTGTGTTTCTTCTTTCTCTTTTTCTGTAGTCTCAGCCTGTTCATTATCACCTGTAATCTCATCAACAGTTTTTAGGTCATCAAATAACACATTATAAGATTCCATAACACAGTTTGTTCTTTGATTGAAGACTCTAAATGCTCTACTGTTCTGAGCATAACCAAGAAAAATCCCTTTATCACTTTTAGAGTCAAATTTACCAAGATGCTCTCTATCTCTGAGAATATAGCAAACACATCCAAAAACTTGAAAATACTTTACATTGGGTTTTCTACCTTTCCATATTTCATAAGCTGTCATGGAAGTACCTTTAGTAATATAAACTCTATTAACTATATGACAGGCAGTATTAACAGCTTCAGCCCAAAATCTATTGGCAAGTTTCTTAGAGTTAAGCATTACTCTAGCCATTTCCTGAATGGTTCTATTTTTCCTTTCAACTATGCCATTTTGCTGTGGAGTCTTAGGAGCAGAGAACTCATGACATATTCCTAAGGAGTTGCAGAATTCTTTAAACCTGATATTTTCAAATTCAGTTCCATGATCACTTCTAATCCTAGCAATATTACCACTAGTGGAACCTTTTTCAACTTGCAGTTTTAAGCACAGAGTTTTGAATAGTTCAAAAGTTTCAGACTTATCCTTTAAGAACACTACCCAAGAGTATCTAGAGAAATCATCTACAACTACTAGAATGTACTTCTTACCACCTATACTGGCAGTTTGCATAGGACCCATCAAGTCAATGTGAAGAAGTTCTAAGACTCTTTTAGTGTAGATTAGACTAGTACTTTTGTGTATACTTTTGGTTTGTTTTCCTATAGCACAATCACCACAGACACTTTGAGTTTTAGCACTGAGTTTAGGAATTCCTCTTATCAACTCCTTTTTAACAAGCTTATCTAAAGTTTTGTAATTCACATGCCCAAGCCTTTTATGCCAAATATCTGCATTATTAGTAATAGCTTGATTACACCTACTTTGAGGCAATTCTTTTTCAGCTTTTTCAAACACATAGCAACTGTTGGTTGATCTAACTCCAGTCATGATTAAATCATTGTTAAGATTAGTAATTAGACACCTTTCTTTGTCAAATTTAACAGTCATTTCATTATCACAGAGTTGACTGATACTAATTAGATTAGCTTTTAGACCATCTACAAGAAAAACATCCTCAATATCAGGCATTCCAGGTTTGTTTAAGGTACCTTTACCAATAATTTTACCTGTATCTCCTCCTCCAAACACAACAGTGTTACCTGTAAGAATGGTGACATTTTTTAGGAGGCTTGCAGTACCTGTCATATGCTTAGAGCATCCACTGTCAAAATACCAATCATTAGAAGTAACAGCATTCAAAGAGTTGATAACAGCTTTGTTGTTAGCAACTAAGATTGCTTTTTCTTTAACTTTCCAAACCCATTTCAAATTTTTATTGACAGAAGCCAACCAGGTTTTCTGGGAAATGTACTTTCTGTTTCTTTTTAAATAACACTGGATTTCAGAATGACCAGGTTTTTTACAAAAATTGCACAATTTCAACCTAAAGTTATTCAGTTTGTTCATGGTTGCAACTTTGGTTGTAACTGAGCTTCCAACCTTCTTTACATAAACCTGCGTTTTATTCCTGGTTGCAACTCTGGTTGCAACTGAGCTTCTAACCTTGTGATCAAAATCATGAGTTTTAGCTTTAGCAACAGCTTCAATAAAAGTAGTTTTTCATGTACTCTTACCACCATAGTACCCTAGACCACTAATATCTTTGGATCCTCTAGAATATGACAGCATGTCATCTAATTTATCTGAAGCAGAGACATTCAGCAATTTTATTATCTTTTTAGTTTCAGTAAGTTCAGCCAGTTGTAATTTAAGCTTCTCAGTAAGATTTTTGACCTCATCCTTTAGATCAACATTCAACTTGCTTATGATCAAACATTGTTTACTCAGACTTTTATACTTTTCATACAGAACAAGGTATTGCTTAGTAATGTTTTCATCAGAAGGCTCTTCCTCATCACTGCTATATGTTTCACAGGCAGTTGTAACTGGGGTTGAAACATGCTCACAGTCACTTTCATAAGTAGGTTCTTTTTCAGTGATTATTCCCATGAAATTAACAAAATTTGAACCATCCTCTTCATCACTGTTACTCTCAGAATCACTATCACTATGAGTGGTTATATAAGCATTTTTGTTTCTTTTTAAAGTGTTTGCACACTCAGCCTGAATATGACCAAAACCTCTACATTCTCTACACTGAATCTCTTTAGATTTGTATTCTTTGTTATCCTTTTCTTTGGAATTCCACTTTCCTGTAGAGTTATTATTGAATCTAGACTCTGTCTTAAACTGGTTATCCTTTTTCTGAAAGTTTTTAGATGAACCAGTATCATCCTCCTTTTTCTTATAAAACTTTTTGTACACCTTTTTTGCAAAGAAAGCTAGTTGTTTTTCATCACTCATTTAATCACAGGTATTAGATTCAGATTTCTTAGCTTGAAATGCTATACCCTTTTCTGGTTTTTTATGTTTGAAGAATTTCAGTTCATGTGTACTAAGATTTCCTATGAGTTCTTCAAGTTTAAGATTATCTAAGTCAGTTGATTCTTCAATAGCTGTGACCTTAATTTCAAACCTTTCTGGGAGTGACCTAAGAGTTTTCTTAACAAGCTTAGCATCACTGTATTTTTCACCTAATGTTCCAGCTTGATGAGCAATGTGGCAGATTCTACCATTAAATTGTTCAATGTTTTCATCTTCCTCCATTCTTAAGTTCTCAAATTGGGTAGTTAACTGTTGAAGTTTGAAAGCTTTTACTTTAGTTGTTCCTTCAAAAGTAACTTGCAAAATATCCCATGCTTCTTTAGCTGTTTCACAATGAGAGATATACCTGAATACGCTGAGAGTTACACCAGCAAAAATCAAGTTTATGGCTGTTGAGTTGGCACTTGATTTTCTGTCTTCTTCAGCAGACCATCTGTCTTCAGGTAAGAGAATCAGTTCTCCTTCATTATCCATGGTAGTTGGAGCCTCCCATCCATACATAATAGTCTTCCATGCATGTTCATTCTGCTGTTTGATGAAGGACCTCATTCTAATTTTCCATACTCCATAGTTTACTCCTCCTTCAAGCAATGGAGGTTTTTTGAAGGCGTTTCCTTCCCTCATTAAGTCCATTGTTACTAGAACACAGGATCCACACTAAGTAAGATCTAGTGTGAAGCTCTGATACCAATTGAAATTCCTATCCGTTGTTCTAGATGCAGTTTTGCAGTAAGGTTCCAAGTGGGGTTGGAACTGCAGTTTGAACCAAGTGTATAAGGTTCCAAGTGAGGTTGGAACTGCAGTTGGAACCAAGTGTATTAATGGACAGAACTGTTTTAAAATTAAATGTACTTGGAAATAATTCACACGCACATTTAACAACGGAGTTCACCTAACTAGGCTACGTCTCCGGGGCACTTACCCAGATTATGATATTATAAAAAGCTTACAATATATGACTCAAGTCTTAATGAAAAACTTAGACTCCCTCTATGTTTTTCTGCCTATCACTATATTGCTCCTACTCTATAACTATCACTTATAGATCAATGGCATCCCACCATTGTTTTCTTTTTAAAGCTCACGTGTATTCTCTCTAGAAAATAAGTTCTTTATAATTTAGAACACACACCTTTACAAGCTTAAGTTACTAAGTATATAAACAAGTAAAAACAATCTTCTATCTTCAATATCTTTTGATTGCTTTTGACTTGGTTGATTAGCTTCAATCTCTCCAAGTATCACGAGATTCTTCAGCATGGATTGACTCTAATCATCTTTGATTAATACCTGTTTAGTAACACACTTGAAAGTAGGAGTTAATCTTTTCCTTTGAAAGGAAACATATAAAGATATGATCTTTTAAAGATAATATCTTTTCATAAACATATGAAACATTTAACTCCACATATCAATCAATCTTTATACATATCTTTACTGAAGATTATAAGAATCAAAAGATTGATACAAGTGATAAGGACAAGCATAAGAATAGAGATATATATATTAAAAGGAAACATAACCTTATAAACTAATCTCTTTATATCTTTTATAAAACATCTTTCCTTAACACATTAATATTCTCAATAAACACATATACACGTTTAAGACCTTATGAGAATATATCCTACATACTTTAAAACAAATGATTAACATTAAACAAGTAGTAATGTAGAATAATGAAACAAGACAGAATTCTGTTTTAACAGCAGGTTGAACTGTGGTTGCAACTGAGGTTGCAACTGGTACTTGAAACCTGTCACCACAGGTTGTAACTAAGGTTGCAACCAGTACTTGAAACCTAATACTACTAACTTAGTAGGTTGTAACTGAGGTTGCAACTGGTACTTGGAACCTGTCAATCCTGTCTTAGTTCTTAATAACAGTTAGGATTTATTTAGTAAAAACCAATAGACAATTAACAATATTTAGACCAGAAATCTGGCCCTAACAAACTACAAAAAGGAAATCGTCCTAAATTCCTAATCAATCAGATCTTTTGTATGTAAAAAAATCGTTATCTAGCTGTGAATCAAATTTGAAAAATTATATTATAGATTAATTAGGAGAATCGTTTTAATTTTGAAACATTCTTATACATTCATAAATTAATTACTACTATATATATATTAGTAAAATATGATTTAAATTACAGATATGAAAAGATTATAAGGAGACTGTTGATTTCGTTAACTGTCCCACATTCTTATACATTCACAAATTAAATACTACTATATATATATATTAGTAAAATATGATTTAAATTAGGGATATGAAAAGATTATAAGGAGACCTTAAAAAGTTTGGAGGCCCCAATCTTATTCTTCAAGGATTGAGCCATGAAGCTGGTGTACGTCCGTACGAAGTAATGTTGCTTTAAATACTCTGTAGACACTTCCACATTATCATTAGAGCCGAAATGATATCTTAAAGAAGATTGAACTAAAATAAATGATTAAAAATATCCACTCTTTTGTTAAAATAGTGAAAAAAAATACAACTTCTCCACCTTGTTAATCCATTCATAATATCTATTATAGCGTTGTCTTCCATTTTGTGAAGGATCACTTAACAAGTAAGCAAACGATGTATGTTTGTATCAACCTATGATCGTTAGTTTGGGGTCATTAATTAGTGAAAAATCAATTATTTTAGTGATATGAGAAAATGAAGCATCTTTTACTCCCTTACAATGCTCTACCAGACTTGTGAGAAAAAAACGACCTTGAAATTTGTAATTTAAGTTGGGCACCTACAACTTGTTACACTTGGTGAAAATTTGTGTACATCATTTTTTTTTTTTGCAATGTACTAACATTCTAACAAGCAACGGCATCATAGACAAAAACTAAAAGTCGAAGTAAAATAAAATATAAACATTATGCTACAACCACTCAAAGGAACACGAAATGCCTTTTCCTATTCTCATTCAAACAATTGTTATTTGTTTTAAAATTGTATCGGATTCTCATGATCGGTCCAGATGAAGCTCCGGCATAGAATTGTCATGTGAGACACTGACACATGTTACAAAGTAAGCACCTAGTGTTCCTCTTTGCCCAGAAGTTTGCCCCATGTACTCATTGGTCACATTTCAGACACAAATAAGCAATTATCGGACGGGCAGTAAATCGAGGCGATTGAGTCGCATAACTCACATGAGATACTAGGTTGAGTTGTGATCATGTCCTCAAGTTGCCTCGGACCGCGAAGTTTATGTTCTTCTTCTCTGTCTTTGCACATTTTTTAGTGCATGTATGTATGTCTAAGAGATCAAATGAAGGAGAGGAAGGAGACTTGGTATTTATACTGGTGGTGATGCATGGAATAACTACATGTATGTGCCGTTCATGGAAGTAAATACTAAATACTAGGCCACTACATTGTCCAATAACC
This sequence comes from Primula veris, assembly GCA_963682055.1. NCBI lineage: Eukaryota > Viridiplantae > Streptophyta > Magnoliopsida > Ericales > Primulaceae > Primula > Primula veris. The sequence goes on from OY821740.1 coordinate 19,771,211, forward strand.
ACAGAAATGAAAATGACTGTTTCAAAAGAAACCTCACAAAAAAACCACTATGTAGATTCACCCACCCATATAGTATAGAAGATGTAAAAGTATGAATATAGACAGAAATACTAGCTAATCCATGAAAAATTAGTAGGTTAAAATTATTTTGTTAAAATAAAAAGGTCTCAAACAATTATTTCGTTTTATAATGTGTACATTAGCATAAATATTGTGATGCACCAGATAGTGATTTAGTTTTACAAGACTGAAATTTTGTCTAACAATATATGTGATGCGAAGATTATATGGAGTAGTTTCGTAATATTGAATAAACTTCAAAGTAGGATTTCTTGATTATAAAAGAACAAAAAACCCAAACCCAAACCCAACTAATATTTTATATTAATTGACTATAATTCTAATTAACAAAGATTAGTTTCACTGGATTACATTGTCATATTTGTAATCTTCCATACTGGTTATCTATTTAATTACTATTTCTCAAGTGATCATAAATTTTCATTTTCAATTATTGCTTCCCCCTTACCTTACATATGTAAAAAACAACTTTTAAATTAATATCATGAGTCTTAACTTTTGTTTATAGAAAAATGTGATTTTCTAACTTTAGAAGATTGATTGATAAAACTCAAACTTATTTTATACCAAGGGGATTTTGAACTTATTTTGGAAGAACATATAAAAAAAGGTGATTACGATTTAAGACTTTATAAGGTGATATATTTGAAAAGATGTTATAATAGCCTATTTTTTTTCCCCAGTGATTACCTACAATTTTGATTCTTAAACATTAAAAACGTCGATATTTTTGCTGTTAATTAAAAAACAACATAACTATATAAAAGAAAAGGTCAGAACTCTAAGAGACGTTATGTTGATATTCTGACGCTATAGTATGTTGTTTGTGGTTAATTTGATGACAGAAATAACAACAGTTTACGTTGTTATACAGTCATCGTTAAAATTGTAATAAAACGCATGTCCTTGTTTAGACTTTTTCTTATAGTAGAAATAGATGCTCTAATTCACAATTTCTATTGGAGTAAACTAATTTGTGTAATTGTGTGGTAAAAGTATAATTTCTCTATTTTATACTGTTAAAAATTTAGGCTTTTGATCAGTCTTCATGGTGGGTGCTTTTCTCTCCCTCTCATCTGTTTCTAGTTTTTACTCATCAAAATTATTGAAGGACCAAAAAAAATTAAGCAGGCCTTTGTCCACACACAATTATGTGTTGTCCAACAAGTCCACTTGTATGGTTGAGATTTGGAAGGTTTAAATTTTAGTAATAGCATGTGTCCACCTGGTGAGTCTTTCACTTGAAATTAGTAATTGCGTAGCTATATGGGGTCTATCTATATGAAAATATATATTGTCGCGATCTTTCCTCGTGTTGCAATTAGAACTTCATGAGTTCCCTTTCATATTCTTCAAAACAAATTTTACTATGCATATTATTACAAAGACAAAATTTGAATGAAATATTATCATTACTTTAATAGGGGAAGATGATATGCCGACAAATTCGAGGGAAATTGAAGTGATAGTGGTGAATCCCTCAAATATAAAGTGAATAAGCTATTTTGAAACATTTTTAATAAACTAATAATGTTAAATTTGAAAAGAATAAGCTATTTTGAAGACACTGGTGCATTTGCTTTAAGGTCACGTAACTACTCATGTTTTCAACCAGGATTTTTACTAACCATGTGTACTCATAAATTATAAGTATATAATAGAACTTTTAATTTTATTCTCAATGTTATTCGTAAACTAAAGGTTGAAATACAAGTGGCGAGTGAATGTCAGCATCCATTCGTTCGGGTCCTTAATATCCCCATAACAGTTTATCTGGGCCTCTGTCAATCATGATTGACACGCCATCCCGGACCTGAAAAGGCCGAGCTGTGTCTACGCCGGCCTAGAGAAGCGTATCGAGTACGCTTCTCCAATTAATGTTGCTGCTCCCTGGGAGGACCACTCGGCGTTCCATCGACGTGGCCCAATCACAGACCATCAACTGTGGGTCATGGAAAAGGACTGTACCCTTGTCAGAGTCATAAATGTTCTAACGCCGTTGGATTAGTACTTGACAGTACAGTGATCAAATAGCTAATACGCCTCTGGATCATACTATAAATACCCCCACTAATACTACTTAGAGTGAGACAGGAAGAGGGAGAAAAAAGAGAAAGAAGAGAGATAAAGCTAAAACAACCCGACCTGCTCCATCATACCTCCTCGAGCTCGATACCACGCTTCGTAACTGGCCCGACCCCTCTTACCCTTCAACTACATATTCACCTTTAGTTTCCAGCATACTGACTTGATCGTCGGAGAGGGAAAGCCTGATATCAACCTGGACCCCATGTTCGTTGTTTGTGCAGGTAACGAAGAGAACCCCGTTGCCAAAGCAGATCACCTTCACACCGGACCTTACTTACACCGAACACCCAACCAGACCGAATAAGCCCACACCGGAAATAGAATCTTTTACAAGTTTGTAGTAGCCAAAAAAGTTGGAGCAAAACTGTGTGAGTCCACAGAAATTAATTATATGGCATCTAGTTAGTCCAGCTGCATATGTGGTTGAAATTGAAAGGTTACTTCTATATGCCACCTACTAAGATTGTTTTATTTTCGATCACATTTTCTTATGTACAATGAATGCGTTATGCGTGTGGTTTACTGGAAAAAATATCTCACTTTTTGGTACACATGACTCGTGAGGTCAAGAAATGAACCACTTGGATTCACTTATTGTAATATTAGTGTTATTTAATTTCAATTAGAGATGTAAACGGTCCAATTTTAACGGATTAACTTCAATCTTAAGAACGGATTTAGACTTTTTGAATCCGAACCAAACTATTTATAGTTTCAATCCAAACCAGACCAAACCAACAGATCGGTTTGGTTTGATACGGATTTACGAATTCGACGGTTTGTATTAGATTCGGATTGGATTCAGATTTATAAAATGATAGATCACACCATCAAATCAAAACATAATAAAAAATTCGTAAACGAAAAGAAAAAACAGAATAAACACATCTAATGTTAACAAAATTAAGAAGTCACAACATCCGATGGTAGTACACATCAGAGTTTTTTTATATGACATAAAACATTTATATTTATTTATTTTTGTTAGATCGGATTTAGTACGGATTTAAACAGATTCATAGATTAGATTTGATACAGATTTAACGGATCGGATTAGTTTGGTTCGGTTTGAATTACCACTAAAGAATATTTCTAAACCAATCCATTAAGAACGCATTGATTTTTTTTTAATTTTAAACTAAAACATATGACGAAAAATCCGAAGCAATCCAAACAAAGTCAACAGATTGATTTGGATTTACTGATTGACTAATTTTACCTTCACCTCTAATTTCAACTACATACTAGTATTAGTCTATTAGATCCGTGTTTTCTTGGAAATGAGATTTACTAGCTTTATAGTTTTTTATATTTACTTTTATTAACAAATTTTTGTAGATATCCAGTCTACTTTATCCTCAATAATTCACCATTTTAGTTCCACTTTTTGAAAAATTAATTGAGACGGCATATCAATAACATAAAAGTCTATAAATAACCCGAAAAGTTCTCGTGTTTGTTGGTGATTGAACATATGCAACTTGACTCATCGTTAATATTTGGACACATGATGGTGATCAGTTATCAAAATGATTTTTGCATATCCATAGTACAAACAACCTTATCAAATGGAGTGGTTACTTCTACACTATGAACATGTGACGAGCTTGCAGAAACATCTTTACTATTTCTAGAGAGAGAAGACGTAAAATTTATGAGACTACGAATTGTTTTCATCCGTAAGTTTTGCGCTCATAAAGCACTTTTCTACAAGGTTTATATATTCTTTGCAGTTTCAGATTATAAGAGTTTAGAACTATACAAGATGCAAACACTAATAAGTCATGCACACAACTAGTGCTGTTAATAAATCGAGTCGTTCATGAACAAGCTCGTGTTCGTTTATTTACTGACGAGCCGAGTTTGAGCAAAAATAATGGTTCATTAAAGACTCGTGAGCAAACTCGGACTCGTTTAAATGCTCTTACAATTATTTTAGTACTTTTTTTCATATATATTTCAGTTTATATACGTAAAATTTATCAAATATAATGTTGATCGACTATAAATACTCTTTAATTTATGTAATAAATTTATTTTTTAAAACTAATCTTATTAAAATTAAAAGTCACAATAAACAAATGTATTATTACTATGCTTAACATTGATTAAGTAAATAACATTTTTGTAGCCAAACAATGCTAAACTTGTCCGAAAACGTATTAAGACACGACTCATGAACAAGCTCACGGCTCGAGCTCGTTTATAAACGAGCCGAATTTGAGCAAAATTTTAGGACTCGTTTAGTAAACGAGCCGAGCTGGAGCACAACTAAGGTCGGCTCGGCTCATTTACATAGTTTTGCATGATAAGGTTTTCAGATTACATAGTTTTGCATACAATCACATAAATATATTCTGTGAAGGCGACGATAGTTTAAATATACTTTGTTTGAATAATTTCCCACAGTTATTCAAGTACCCAAAAAAGAATTGGAAAAAAGAGAGTAGAGTAAGAGCTTGTTTGGCTGAAGCCTTTTAACAAATAGGCAGCTATGACAAAATGGAAAAGACATTGAATTCTTATAACTTTTAGATTTTTGATGTAAAGGGGTGACTTAACTACCGGGAAATTGGGGCTATAAATTGCCAAAATTGTTATGAGTGACTATTTAAGTACTCGAGCGTTTTACTTAAGAGTTGGATACCAAAAACAAGTTCTATAATCTAATACAGGGAGTTGATGTGATCCTAAATATTCCAATTATATTTAAGGTATAGAGATTTGTTGAAGTCCTGAAGGAGACAGCAAGGGGGCTTCTAAGAGCAAGAATTTTCTTAGAAAACTTCCCATTTGTTCTAACAAACAGCAAGAAGGAGTGTAGGTGGAAGTTGCAACATCAGACATGAGGTTTACCGTTTACCCATTTTTAAATATTAGGGACAAACATGACAATAGTTATGAACACGTTCCGATTCTTGTACCGGAAACCTTTTTCAATAATATACTTTAATAATTGCCTGTATTTGGTATTCTATATTTGGAGTGTGGACTTTGTTTGGTTTTTAAAGACACTGGAAAAGGTATGCAGATGTCGAAAAAGGTCTTTGCTTAATCTGTATTTGAAAAAATGACTGTCGATTATTTTTGGCTTTATTTTTGCCATATAAGCAGGAGACACAATGAATGGAAACTTTAGAAAAGAAAAGGCAAAGCTAAAAGGATGATGAAAGAATATTAGTGATGAAACAAATTTCAAAAGCTCCATGACCTGCTCTTTCTTTTTCTTTCAAAAGCACCATGCATGGCCTGTTTTATCTTAGTCCCCTCCTGATTATTCGTGAATGAGTCATTTCAACTAGGGTGTTTCTCATCTTTAGTTTTTCGGGGTTTGAAGCCTGGAAACTATTAAGATCTCTGTTTTAAAAAGCTTGCTTCGTAGTAGAAAAGCTTGATTCAAAGCTTTTAAAAGCTCGTTTTTCCGCCTTTTAGGGCGCTAAAAGCTTCCGCTTTTAGCATAGCTATTGCAAAAACACTTTAGTTAACTTTTCGCTTTTTAAAACACTGGTCAAGATTTTCCTTAACTAAGAAGACAATCATAAGTAATGAACGCATTTGGTTGATGCTTTTGATGCATTGCTGATTGTTTATCCTACTAGAAGTTCAGGCCTGAGAAACAAAAAAAGCTCAATGCTAGACAGCCAAATGCACAAACATTTTAACAAAAACTTGAAAGGTAACAATTTGAAAAACTAAAGGACAAAAAAACGAGTTAGATATATCGAAAGACGGAAAGAGCTAGGATTTTTCTTCTTGCCAAACCCTTAAGTGGAAAACAAAGAAAAGAAAAAAAAACTGTTGTTTTCTGTGCATAAAGAGGATAAACCTTGGAAAGTTAAAAAACAGCATTAACAAGAACGTATTACGTAGTCGACAAAAACTATTCTCAGAACAGCCTAAACAGTTATGCCATTACAATATCACTTTTCTTAACAAAATTATCTTTAGTGACTTACAAAAAGCAAAATGAGAAACTGCTCCTTAGCCGTATCTTCTTCCAGAAGAAACCGAAGCACGATAGTTCTTAGGTCCTAAGAAGTAGCAGTGGCAGTTATGTAATACCCTACAGAGAAACCTGCATGGACAAAGCATAAAATTCCTCCTAGGGAAAAGTAGTGACGGTGGGTGAGACCACAGGAGGTTCTCGACTTGTGATTCGACATGGTCCCTATCACTAGCAAACCCAATCCAACGGCCAATGCAACCCTGATCATTGATATTGAAAATTGATAATTACATCAGATAAAGCAAAATTCAAGTCTTTTATCATGGTAACTTGATTCCAGACCGATCAAGTGAAAATTCATATACTCTGAAGAAAGATTTTACAAGAAATGAATAACTTATGCATGAAAATCTTAACAACATTATATTTTAGGTTTCAGCCACATGTACATGGTTGCAACTACATTGTAGTATTGTACTAGAAGTATATTTTTGTGCAAATTGTCTGGCAAGCGACTTGTTCATAAGGATCTTGATTTTTCTTCTGTGGATAACTTGGTAGAGATTTTAAGCCCAAATTTTTATTTTATTTTTTATTTTTATTGTTACTACAAGATCAAAATTGATTGGCAAGTCTGAAATCAGAGTTCTTCTTCTTCTGAATGGAGTTACTCTGATTTGGAATTGTCGAATGTGAAATTTTTCCAAATCTAATCATATAGCTTAACATTTAAACTATATTACTAACTTTTGAAAATATTCATTTCAGCATTTTAGTTACGGATTTTTTTTTTGCAATTTAAAATTGCATTTAGTTTAGTAGAACGGAGGAAGTATAATAACAAGAACATACCCTTATTAAAATGTAAATATTTAGAAGAGAAAAATAGCCCGAGGATGAAAATCTTTTGACTTACCAAGTGAGGAGGAGACAAACTAATGAGCATAGCTTGCTAGGTGATGATTTTGAGAGCTCGTCTTGAGTGCACACACTGCACCCGCCGAGCATGTTAGCAAGAACGTGTGCGAGAGCCAATAGACCCGCTGCACCCATACCTAGAATAAAAGCATCATGGCTCGGCTCTTTGCACTCAAATAACCATAACCTCATATGCTTTACCTGTTTTTACCCAAAATCTGTGTAAGACTCGAGAAAATAATTACCTCACATATTGTCTCGTCTTTCCATAATCGATGAAATATATGGTCATAGAATTATCAGGGAGAGGTAAAGCCTAGAATAATGACCGCTGCATAGGATCTATGTGTTTTATTTTCTAACCTAGTTCTAGCAATGATGAATACTACATTGGGCAAACTCCAAACGTACCGACAAATAATATAAAAAGTCTCTTGAAAGATCTTATGTTTTAATTGTATATGAAAACATTTTCAGAAAAATAGTTTGTCTGATCATTTATGATCTAAGAAACATTTCTGTGCTTGGCAACATTTATTATAATCATGCATCCTCTTCAAATTTATAGCATAGGAAATGATTGTTTGTTTTTTGTATTGAATATCCAGAATTAATCTAATTAAATTTATCTTTTGGATTGCTGTTCAAAGATTGAGACCAACTGGATTTATAAAACATTACTTGTTAGTTGTTACTTTGAAACCTATGGAAATCACTTAAGAGCGTCTAAAATTATGAATATAACTTTATACTCGTTCCATATCCTAATCTTTTGATATCTAAGTTTAGCTTCAGTTATTGATAAGTTTACAATCAATGAGGCTGCAATTTTGTCTAGCCCCTTGATATGAACTACATAGATCTTGCAGGTGAAATTAATATATATTTTATCAATATTTTCCTCTATATATTTATATAAAGGAGCTTATATGTAAATCTACCTGGTCTTGAGCAGCTTCAGCTTTGATTCCAAGTATGCCAGCTACTATGTCCATCAAAACAATGACAAAGCATCCAATTATGCCAACAATTCTACTCATCTTCCACTCCAGAGCTTCGAAATTAAACTCTGTATTTCTCTCTTAATGTGAGCAAAGGTATTGTTTAATTTGGCTTGTAATTAGTAGAGAGGATGTATGAGTTTTATCTGTAAACAAAGTATGAGATTGGGGAAAAGCTACACTTTTTTTATGATGACTATTGACAACTTTATGCTACTTTAAATATAATCTTCTTTAATTTAACCATGTTTCTCTCTTTTGTTGAGAGTGAATAGAGAAAGTAAGGTATGACAAGCTAATTAAGATCTCAACTTTATCCACCAAGAGGTAATGCTAATCTGTAATACAGTATAATGAAAGACAATTTGTTATTCCTATGAAGATACAAAGGCAAGTCCGAAAATCATTAAAGAGTTTGAAATTTTGATAGATTTATATTTGCTATATTATTAATCAGCTATTAAAATTGTGCAGTATTATGTATTATAACTTCTTTATATTACAGTTGCAAGTTAGTTGGGTGATCGAACGACATAGCTTATAGAGTGTTCCATTTATAAGTTCATCGAGTAGTTTTTCGTGAACATGGTTAGAAGGATATCAACTCATTTAAAACCACTAATGCTGTTTTGAAACTGTTTAAAAATGTTAGAGCATGCGATTCTGTAGTGGTGCCTTTCCCTTCCTTTGTTAAAAAATGGGAATAAACAAGGGGAAAAATGTAATGAATTAATTCCAACCAAGAGTTACAATACATAAATTCTTGATCATTAGTGTGATCTTTTGACATTCATAGGTTAAAATATTTATAACTTATTGGTAATGAATGGTGAGTTACAACCTTTCATTTCTTGACATTATGGATGGTCAAGATTGATCCTACCATGATGGATGGTTGAGATCGGAAGTCTTTTCATGAGGTTGAGTCCTCTCCCCACCTATATAAACGACTCAAATCCATCACTTTGAGACACACCAAAATATAAAAAATATCATAGGTAAGGGGGAGAAACTCAACAATCAAGTCCGTGTTCAAGTTCCGAGCTCATAAGCATTCTCATGGCTCAAGTTATGCGTTTCGACATACCTTTTGTAATGTTAAATGTAGGGCTGGGCAAAAACCCGCGAAAACCGACCCAGACCGAAAACCGAACCGAACCGAACCGAAAAAAACCGAAACCGAAAAAACCGAAACAGAAAAAGACCGAAACCGAGAAGACCGAAAACCATTATGGCTGGTTTCGGTTCACTGTAGAACCGAACCGAAAAAAACCGTAAAACTGAAAAAACCGTAAAACCGAAAAAAACCCGAAAAAACTGAAAAAATATACTAATTAATTCTATACCATACATGTACAAATTAATTTCTTTGGTTAAATAAAGAAACAAACAAACAAAATTAAGGACCATTAGTGTAAATGTTTTTTTAGGGCTTTTTCTTACCCCATCCAGCCATCCATCACTCATTTCTTAGCGCCCCCATTCTCTCTCAGTCTCTCTCTATGTCTCTGATCCTCATTCAATGGTGAGCATCCATCCATCACTCATTCTCGTCATGCTATCATTTTCATTTTTTCTTCTTTGTTTTATATATCTATTTCTCTATATCTAATTTCTATTTCTACTCATTGAGCCACAGTCTCTGTTTTATCATTTCCCTGCTGTTTAAAAAAAAAGACATTTATTTATTTATTTCCTTTTTACTTTCATATCTACCTGCTTGCAGTTTTGTGTGTTTACTTTTACACATCATCTTAGTCTGCTTGCTCATACTTTGGTAGTAACTTTACATCTTTATTATGCTTTTCTGAAGCATTTTTTGGTTAAAATGTTGCTTCTAATGTTTCATTATTTGTTGAATTTCCATCAATGTATGCGAGTATGTGACTGTGAGTCTGTAACTGTGTGAATATATTTTTGGCTATTTAGCATTTTTGAACAGTTTATAACCGAACCAGAACAGAACCGGACCAGAACCGGAACTGTTTTGAACTGTTTTGAAAACCGAACCAGAACCATTTTTGAACTATTTTGAAAACCGAACCAGAACCGTTTTTGAACTGTTTTGAAAACCGAACCAGAACCGTTTTTGAACTGTTTTGAAAACCGAACCAGAACCGGAACCGAACCGAACCGAACCGGTTTGTTTCGATTCGGTTCGGTTCGGTTCACATTTTCAGAAAACCGAAAACCGAAAATAACCGGACCGAAATTAATTTCGGTTTTGGTTCCGGTTTTACCAAAAACCGGACCGAACCGGACCGTGCCCAGCCCTAGTTAAATGTATGATCATCATGTAGGAATAAGATCCTAGTTTATTAATTATATAAGTGTTATTAGAACTTACATTTGGTATCAGAGCATAGGTTATTTTCGCATGATGTTCTACATAGTTATTATATGTATAGAAATGGTTCATAGAATTTGTAACTATTAGAACGTAAATCAAAATGAGGCATAGATTGAGCTTTACATATATTATTTGTATGATAACATGAATATCAGAAATGCTACATTTAATTTATGATAGTTGTACATAAGTATATTATGTAATCCACATACTTGATAAGAACTGTTACCGGCTTTTCGTCATTTAATGGATGAATTACTATCCACATTCTTGATGGATGATGGTTATTGATGTTAGTCAAGTTCTTTTAACTGTATATGTTACAATTTTAAGTTATAAATATAAAGGCTACTTATTATACATCAATGTTTATTTGAATATCATTCTAGTTGATATATGACGTTTCTACTGGGGTAGAATTATATAATGTAAATCAAATTGGTTGCTTAAACAACATTAAGATAGGAGGTTATGAATATTTAATACAAGTTTTATTCGTCGAAACGGGTTTACATGTAACTCATTTGATTTGAAATGTGCATATAAGAAAATTGTTAATACTACAATTATGTAAATGTAGTTAAAAGCTTACGAACAAGTTTAGACGCACATTAAGGTTGGAAAATTATAAATCTTTCCCGAATAGGCTCACCTAATATGATGCGATGGCAAGGCAAGACTTCGACTGATACTTGGTATCTTAGTAAGGGCGGTTTTTAAGCAGCCTTAGCTGCACCAACCCTCACCCTCTCTTACCTGGTCGGATCATGTTAGAGCTACCGAAAGGGTTAGAGTATGAAATAGTTTTCCCGTTTGTGTTTCTATACTTATGTTCGTTTGTTAATATTTAAAAGTTAGATCAAACACAACACATGCTTTGATCCGTATTGAATAAATATTAACGAAATGTTATCAAGCATTCATATAAGTAGATTTTGGTTGCCTACAGGTACAAAATCTTAAATAGTGAATGCTCAATTGTTGGTAATTATGTAAAACATTTATTTAAGTTTTGTTACCAGGTTGCCCACAGGTCCGGTAACATTAATAAATAAATATAATTGGGGTAATAATTAGTTGAACCTTAAAAGTAGGAATAAGATAGAGGTCATCCACATGTGTCATATTTTATTTCTTGGAAAACTGTTAGAACCCGTTATGTTTTAATACCAACATATATATAATTTTCCTTGCATTTATGTTGTGTGTCATAATTTTAATTTTGAGCATGTTATAAAATAAATTGCAGTTTCAAACACAGTCCCACTAGCCCTTCACTCTCAAGCATCAAATATTCCCCTATTTGATGGCACCAACTTTTCCGAATGGAATGAGCAAGTTCAGTTCAGTTTGGGTGTTCTAGACATTGACATGTCTCTTCTCGTTGATGAGCCCGCTGCTATAACGGCTACTAGTAGTGCGGCCGAGAAAGAAGTTCATAAGGCATGGTCTAGATCCAACAGACTGAGTATGATGTTCTTGCGCATGACTGTTGCCACAAACATTAAGACTTCCTTACATGAGGCAAACACTGCCAAAGAGTATCTTAACAATGTTAAGGAACGTTTTAAGGCTGCTGATAAGTCACTTGCTTCAAAGCTTTTGGCTGAAATTACGACAATGCGTTTTGATGGTTCTCGAACGATGAGTAACCATGCCATTGAAATGACAAATCTGGCTGCGAAATTAAGAAACTTGGGGATGAATTTGGATGATTCTCTTATCGTCCAACTTGTCCTCAATTCGCTTCCTGCGCAATATGGACCATTTCAGATCAATTACAACACTATTAAGGAAAAGTGGAATGTAAATGAACTGCAAAGTATGTTGGTCGAAGAAGAGCGTAGGTTGAAGCAGCAGAATATTAATGTGGCGCATTTTGTCACTAAAGGATCTGGTAAAAGGAAATTTGGAAAAGGTAAAAAGCAAGGCCAACCCAGATTTGACGGATCATCTCAATCCAAAAAGACGGACAAAAGAAATGAAAGGTGCAGATGGTGCAAAAAGATTGGGCACTTTCAGAATGACTGCCTGAAACGTAAGGCTTGGTTTGAAAACAAAGGTAAACATTTTGCCTTAGTATGTTTCGAATCAAACTTAATTGATGTTCCTTCTAATACATGGTGGATTGATTCTGGATCCAGTACTCATGTTTCTAATACGATGCAGGGATTCCTTACAACCCGGAACACAAACCCAAATGAAGCTTTTTTATACATGGGAAACCGGGCAAAGGCCCCCGTTGAAGCCATTGGAACCTTTCGTTTAATTTTAGATTCTGGTTTCAGTTTAGATTTAGCTGAAACACTTTATTGTCCTTCAATTTCTCGCAATTTAATTTCAATATCGAAACTCTCTGTTGATGGTTTTTCCTTTCATTTTAATAAAAATGGCTTCACTTTATTTAATAATGCTTCCGCTATTGGATATGGTTTTCTCTCAAATGGATTATACAAACTAAATCTTGAACCTTCTTTTTCGGAATCCCTTGTTACCTTGCATCATAATGTTGGAACTAAACGTAGCTCGTCTAATGAGCAATCGTCTTACTTGTGGCATAAAAGATTAGGGCACATATCCAAAAATAGATTGGAAAGATTAGTAAAAGATCAAACTCTTCCAAATCTGGATTGGGCCGATTATGGTGTGTGTATGGAATGTATTAAGGGTAAACAAACCAAACACACCAAGAAAGGAGCCACAAGAAGTACGCAGCTTCTTGAAATTATACATACAGACATATGTGGACCTTTCGATATTCAATCTATTGGTGGAGAAAAATATTTTATTACTTTTATCGATGATTTTTCACGTTATTGCTATCTTTATTTATTGCATGACAAATCTCAGTCTATAAATGCTGTTGAAGTATTTATTACTGAGGTAGAAAGGCAATTAGATAGAAAGGTGAAAATAATAAGATCCGATAGAGGTGGTGAATTTTATGGTCGATATGACGAGACGGGGCAACACCCCGGTCCTTTTGCTAAACTCCTTGAACGATTAGGTATATGTGCACAATACACAATGCCAGGATCACCTTGGCAAAATGGTGTAGCTGAAAGGCGCAACCGTACCTTATTAGAGATGGTTAGGAGTATGATTAGTAATACTAATTTGCCTATATACTTATGGATGCATGCACTTAAAACCGCTGTGTATGTTTTAAACAGGGTTCCTAGCAAAGCAGTTCCAAAAAGACCTTTTGAACTGTGGAAAGGCTGGAAACCTTCCCTAAAACATTTACGTGTTTGGGGATGCCCAGCAGAAGCAAGGTTTTATAATCCACAAGAAAAGAAATTGGATCCAAGAACAATAACTTGTTATTTTATTGGGTATCCAGAAAAGTCTAAAGGTTATAGGTTTTATTGTCCTAACCAAACTACAAGAATAATGGAAACCGGAAACGCCAAATTTCTTGAAAATGGCGAAGTCAGTGGGAGTAATACTCAAGTTAGCGATGCAATCATTCAAGAGAGTAGGGTACCAATTTTGTTACCTGAATCTCATCAAGAACTTGGTGTTCCTAACCGTGTTGATCCAATCAACATTGAATGACAAGTAAATGATCAGCAACTCGTTATTCCACAAAATGTGACAATTTCCAATGATACTGTTGAGAATACACCTCAAGGGGGAGAATTAAGAAGATCTCAAAGAAGTAAGAGATCTGCTATCTCCGAAGACTATGAAGTGTATTTACAAGAAACAGACATTGGAGGTATAGATGACCCGGTTACATTTACTCAAGCTGTTAGTTGTACTGAATCTGCAAAATGGATGGATGCTATGAAAGATGAAATAGAATCCATGCGCTGCAATAAAGTCTGGGAGTTGGTCGAATTGCCAAAAGAGAAAAAACGAGTAGGTTGTAAATGGGTTTTTAAAACCAAACGCGACTCACAAGGCAATATCGAATGACATAAAGCTAGACTTGTTGCGAAAGGATTTAGTCAACGAGAAGGTGTTGATTACAATGAGACATTTGCTCCAGTTTCAAAGAAAGACTCATTGAGAATCATTTTAGCCTTGGTAGCTCATTTTGATTTAGAGTTACATCAAATGGATGTTAAAACAGCTTTTCTAAATGGGAGTTTAGAAGAAGAAGTTTATATGGCACAGCCAGAAGGCTTCGTAAAAGAAGGAAAGGAAAACATAGTCTGTTTATTAAAGAAATCAATCTATGGACTAAAACAAGCTTCTCGCCAGTGGTATCTTAAGTTTCACGATACCATCACGTCTTTTGGATTTAAAGAAAACACTGTTGATCGGTGTATATATCTTAAGATGAGTGGGAGCAAGTTTATGTTTTTAGTCTTATACGTCGATGATTTACTTATAGCCAGCAGTGACCTTAGTTTATTACACGAAACTAAGAATTTTCAGATGAAAGATATGGGAGAGGCATCTTTCGTGATAGGAATTGAAATATTCCGTGACAGATCACGTGGATTATTAGGATTGTCTAAAAAATCCTACATTACTCGAGTTCTAGAAAGATATAATATGCGTAATTGTAGTTCTACTGTTATTCCTATACAAAAAGGAGACAAGTTCAGCTTAAGTCAATGTCCCCAAAATGAACTCGAACATAACAGTATGAAAAACATTCCTTATGCCTCTGTGGTTGGGAGCTTAATGTATGCTATGGTCTGTACAAGACCAGATATTAGTTTTGCTGTTGGGATGCTAGGAAGATACCAAAGCAATCCGGGACTGGATCATTGGAAAGCTGCAAAGAAAGTATTGAGGTACTTGCAAGGAACCAAAGATCACATGCTCACTTATAGAAAAACCGATCACCTTGAAGTGGTTGGCTTTACAGATTCAGATTATGGTGGTTGTTATGATACTAGGGTAAGCACTTTTGGCTATATTTACCGTCTAGCCGGAGGAGCCATTTCATGGAAAAGTGCTAAGGAAGGTACCCTAGCAACATCCACCATGGAGGCTGAGTTTATAGCCTGTTATGAAGCTTCAAATCATGGTTTATGGCTGCGTAACTTTATTTCAGCCTTGGCAGTGGTTGACTCCATCTCCAAGCCACTGAAAATTTATTGTGATAACGCCGCTGCGGTATTCTTTTCAAAGAATGACAGATATTCAAAAGTTGCAAAACACATTGATATGAAGTATCTGTCAGTTAAGGAGGATGTTCAGAAGAAAAAAGTATTAATTGAACACATTGGTACAAGTGTTAATATAGCAGATCCACTAACAAAAGGCTTACCACCAAAGACATTCATTAAGCATGTTGAAGATATGGGTCTTGGTAGTAGCATTTAAAGTTTAATGGGTGGTTTTGCTTAGTGCTTATATGTTTGATACATTTTGATATCATTACTGAATTTCTGAATAAATATAATTTCTGTCAACCTTATGTTTTACATGCATGTATTATTTATGTGACAGAAATAGTCTTTCCTCAAAGGCATTATGAGACTATTACAAGATAACTCACATTAAAGGTTTTTCAAGATAAATTGTTAGTATAGTAGTACATGGAAGGAACCATACTCTTGACGTAGTATGAAACCGCCATGACTCTTACTGACGATTTGTTTAGGAAAGCATGTCATATTATAATTGCGCTCTTATGATTGCTTATGAAATGTTCAATAGACCAAGTGGGAGAATGTAAGAATTAATCCCAACCAAGAGTTACAATACATAAATTCTTGGTATTAGTGTGGTCTTTTGACATTCATAGGTTAAAATGTTTATGACTTAGTGGTAATGAATGGTGAGTTACAACCTTTTATTTCTTGACATTATGGATGGTCAAGATTGATCCTACCATGATGGATGGTTGAGATCGGAAGTCTTTTCATGAGGTTGAGTCCTCTCCCCACCTATATAAAGGACTCAAATCCATCACTTTGAGACACACCAAAATATAAGAAATATCATAGGTAATGGGGAGAAACTCAACAATCAAGTCCGTGTTCAAGTTCCGAGCTCACAAGCATTCTCATGGCTCAAGGTATGCGTTTCGACATAACTTTTGTAACGTTAAATGTATGATCATCATGTAGGAATAAGATCCTAGTTTATTATGTTTGTAACATAATTATATAAGTGTTATTAGAACTTACAAACAAGGCTCAATGATGTTCTTTACTCCTCCCATTAAGGATATATGCTTTTTGTTGGAAAAATTGTAGGAAAACATGTTTTAAACATGGTTGTTCCAAGTGGTCAGGGACCATCTTTGAGTCAATTTTCGATGTGACTACTCAGTTTTTCTGAGGCCATACTCAAAGCGTTTGAGTAGCTCGTACGACGAGCTTCGCAACGGTATATCGCATGATCTATTCGGAGGAAGGGTGTGAATGATAATTGGACTCGAAGGTTGGTACTCGAAAGAGGAAATAAAGCCAATGCTGGAAAATGAGAAAAGAAATGGGATTTAACCCATGAGGGTTATCCCACATTGGAAAATCATGAGTGATTTTTACAATATATATACTAAGGTATCCCATGTGGATATTAAGTAGTGTGTCCACATACACATGTGTGTATTGTGTACCACACATGCGCTTGCTCGTCGGGCGGGCTTGCTCATAGGTGTTGGCCCGTGCGGCTAAAACTTAGAGGGGGGGGGGGGGTGAATAAGGTTTATGACGATTTTCGCCTAATTAAAATCTATCCAACTAACCACCCAACTTATGCAATTCTAAGCTTAAGCGTTTTAACAAGAGTTAATAAATTGCTAAAATAACTAAACGCAAGCAATAAATACGCAAGAATATAAGTTGCGGAAAGTAAAAGCAAGGGAAGAAAATGACACCGTGATTTATAGAGGTTCGGCAAACGCGCATACGTCCTCTCCTCGGTACTACCGAGTATTTCACTAAAATGTTTCTTCCGGATTTTACAAACCCTATCGAGCTCAATCGACCGATTGGCTCACCCTCTACCTGAGGTTCCTACTCTTGATACAAGTGCAAGAGAACACGACTATGAGTCAACGACTCCCCCTCAATTTATGAGTACCCGAATGAAAAACCTAGAGCTTTTAAGCTTCACTTGCTTACAAAGCCTCTACCCGTTCACTCGCTCACAATTGAGTTTATAAAACACTCGATACAATTTTTGTTACAAACATGTAACTACACTCACTATTCTAATTGCTTCTTAAAAAGCTAATTGGTGAGTTGTTGATGATGATCGAGCTTGAATCTCTTTCTTCTTTGATTTCCTCTTTTTCGAATATTTTCACCAAAATGGTGATAAATTGGGTTTTTATTGAAAGAGGTATTTGGATAATGGATTGGTATTTTGGAAGAGAGATTGAGCTTGTATATATAGACCAGAGGTCTGTTTTTCTGGGTTATGACCGTTAGAAGTGGTTGAGGCTGTTTTAAGCTATTTTCCAGAAAAAGCTGAAAAGCTGTTTTCGAATTCTGTAGAAAACGATCGGTCGTTTTCTACAGTCGATCGGTCGTTTTCCAGAAAACGATCGGTCGTTCTGAGTTTCGATCGGTCGTTTTTTCGACGTGCTCTCTGGAAGAATTTGGACCAAAAACGATCGGTCGTTTTTGTCCAGTCGATCGGTCGTCTGTAATCCTGGTCTCGTAAATCTTCGAATGCTCATAACTTCTTCGTTTTAGTTCCGATTTTGGTTCCGCTTGAACCTATGGCTTCGTTATCGAATGCTCTATCATTTAAAGACCTGAAATCTACATTTTCTCTTCTTTGGAAAAGACAAGCATTATATCAACGAAATAGAGAAATAGTAAAATCGTAAAATCGTAAAATCATTAAAAACATAATCAAAGTTATAATCAAAATCATTATTGAACTCTACGTTCAACAATCTCCCCCATTTTGATTATGACAAACTAATGATGATTTTACAAGAAAAATATTTCCTCCATTTAAATAAAACGCATTTACAACAAATATCATTTTTCTCCCCCTTTGGCATTATCAAAATGCAATCAATAAAAGATTTGGGGTTATGTGGAGGGTTTTCAAAGAAAAACCAAAACATGAAAAATGTTGTTATTATGCAAATAGCCCCACCTAATCACATATATGTAAATATCAAGGATTAGAGTATACCGAATATGTGATGTCGATGGCCGAGTCCGCTCGCTAATGGCATTTGCATTGAGCGTTGCCGATTCCAAATAGGTGGTACCACTTGTTGGTATGCCTTACACCTTTGTCAATCAACGGTACTTCATCCTTGATGGTGGAGTCGATCTTCTTGATTTTCACGGCTTTTGTCGGCGTTGCCAACCATTTGTTGATTTTCTCCTTTTGGATGGAGATACCTACAACACAAATTTTGTCCTTTGGTACCCAATTTCTTTTGGGTCCGACATTGTTAGTGGCTCGGGTCTTTACTACCCATTTCAAATCGCTTCTACTAACTTGAAAGCGATTTGGGCATTTAGAAGAATTATGCTCATTTCTACTACAATGCATGCAATGCCTAGATTTTTTAGTATAACGAGAGTTATACGAAGTTCTAGAAAGGGTTTTCGGAGTATCCAATTTCGTTTGAAAACCTAAACCATTCCTATTATTAAAAGATTTTTGAAAAATCTTGGAAGTACTCCTTTTAGGAAAAACAACCTCTTGTTTAGGTGGAATAGGAGTTGTAGAAATATTAGAGGCTTTAACAAAGCGGGGTTTGTTAGAAGTAGAACCAATGCAATCAAAACCTATACCGCTCTTATCCTTGAAATCTTTTTGACAACTCAAGATGTTATCTAAAACGGTTTTACCCTTAGAAAACTTTGAAATTGTTAAATTAAGTTTTTCAATGGAAATGACAAGATCGTTGTTTTTAGTTTTCAACGATTCATTCTCGGTTTCTAAAACCTTGACCTTGTCATTTAAGTTAAAAGCATGAGAACTCAAAACCTTGTTTTTGCTTTTAACTTTATCGAAAGCATCCTTTAACTCTTCAAAATTTTCTAATAAATCACAATCTAAAGAAGATGGTTTTGAAAGAGTTTTAGTAAGTCTAGAGACTTCACATTTAAGAAAATTGATCTCGGTTTGTAAAGACTCGTTTTGAATAGTGAGATCATTGTTTTTGTCTTTCAAGTCTTTCTTTTCGTCATCTATATCAAGTAAAGAGAATGACGATGTTGGAATAGACTCATTTTCAATTTTATCTCTTTTTAAAGATCTTATTTCTTCATTGAGAGAAGAATTTATCTTTTTAAGAGATTTGACCTTCTCTACAAGCTTAGGAAATTTTTCGGAATAAATATCGCACATATGAAGTAATTCATCATGAGAGAATTCTTTTACCTCATTGTTGTCACTTTCGCTTGAGTGGTCACTTTCGCTTGAAGACGATTTGTTGGGCTCATTGTTGTCTTCCATGGCCATATAGCAACCAAGGTGAGCGACTTCATCTTGGTCGGAGCTATCGCTAGAGCTTGAAGTGGATATTTTCTTCTTGCCTTTGCTCTTGCGATTCATGACGCAATCTCTCGCCATTTGTCCTTCCTTGCCACATGTATAGCAAACAAAATCGTTAGAATAAATTGAATTATTTGACGATTTACCTTTATGTTTGCGTTGGCCTTTAAGCTTGAGTATTTCCTTGACGATTCGAATGATTTGCATTGAATTTTCGTCGTCATTGGATAGCTCATCACTTTCGTCACAAGTCGTTCCTTTGAAAGCTATCTCCCTCCTTTTTGAGATTGGCTTGTGACTATTGAGGGTGATCTCGTGAGTAATGAGTGAACCCGTCAATGCATCAAGAGAGTATGTATTCATGTCGTGCGCCTCTTGAATTGCGGTGACCTTGGGTTCCCATTCCTTCGGTAGGCTCCGAATCACCTTCGAAACCATTTCCTTACAAGACAAAGACTTACCAAGAGACATTAGTCCGTTAGTAATAGTAGTAAATCTAGCAAGCATGTCGGAAATAGTTTCACCCTCGCTTATTTTAAAAAGCTCGTAGTCATGAACTAAAAGTTAGAGTTTGCAATCCTTAACTTGGTTAGTTCCCTCGTGCATAACTACTAACTTATCCCACATACCCTTAGCGGTTTTACAAGCGGAAATTTTGTTGTACTCGTTAGGAGAAACGGCACAAACAATAGCATACATCGCTTTGGCGTTCGTAGAGTAGGCTTCTAGTTGAGCGTTATCTAGGTCCTCTACGGGGATTTGGTTCTCGCTATTTTCGGATTTAGGAGCGGAATATCCTACTTTAATAATCTTCCAAAGATTAACATTGTAGCTTTGTAGGAACATGCTCATCCTATCTTTCCAATAACTATAGTTTATCCCATCAAAATAAGGTGGAGTATTGGGAGATAAAGCTATGCCGGATACGAAATTGTATAAGTTAGCCATCGGGATCTTAACTCTAAAATCGTTAGATTCCTATATGCAAGAGCCTTGACTCTGATACCAATTGTTGGCCCGTGCGGCTAAAACTTAGAAGGGGGGGGGGGGGGGGGGGGTGAATAAGGTTTATGGCGATTTTCGCCTAATTAAAATCTATCCAACTAACCACCCAACTTATGCAATTCTAAGCTTAAGCGTTTTAACAAGAGTTAATAAATTGCTAAAATAACTAAACGCAAGCAATAAATACGCAAGAATATAAGTTGCGGAAAGTAAAAGCAAGGGAAGAAAATGACACCCTGATTTATAGAGGTTCGGCAAACGCGCCTACGTCCTCTCCTCGGTACTACCGAGTATTTCACTAAAATGTTTCTTCCGGATTTTACAAACCCTATCGAGCTCAATCGACCGATTGGCTCACCCTCTACCTGAGGTTCCTACTCTTGATACAAGTGCAAGAGAACACGACTATGAGTCAACGACTCCCCCTCAATTTATGAGTACCCGAATGAAAAACCTAGAGCTTTTAAGCTTCACTTGCTTACAAAGCCTCTACCCGTTCACTCGCTCACAATTGAGTTTATAAAACACTCGATACAATTTTTGTTACAAACATGTAACTACACTCACTATTCTAATTGCTTCTTAAAAAGCTAATTGGTGAGTTGTTGATGATGATCGAGCTTGAATCTCTTTCTTCTTTGATTTCCTCTTTTTCGAATATTTTCACCAAAATGGTGATAAATTGGGTTTTTATTGAAAGAGGTATTTGGATAATGGATTGGTATTTTGGAAGAGAGATTGAGCTTGTATATATAGACCAGAGGTCTGTTTTTCTGGGTTATGACCGTTAGAAGTGGTTGAGGCTGTTTTAAGCTATTTTCCAGAAAAAGCTGAAAAGCTGTTTTCGAATTCTGTAGAAAACGATCGGTCGTTTTCTACAGTCGATCGGTCGTTTTCCAGAAAACGATCGGTCGTTCTGAGTTTCGATCGGTCGTTTTTTCGACGTGCTCTCTGGAAGAATTTGGACCAAAAACGATCGGTCGTTTTTGTCCAGTCGATCGGTCGTCTGTAATCCTGGTCTCGTAAATCTTCGAATGCTCATAACTTCTTCGTTTTAGTTCCGATTTTGGTTCCGCTTGAACCTATGGCTTCGTTATCGAATGCTCTATCATTTAAAGACCTGAAATCTACATTTTCTCTTCTTTGGAAAAGACAAGCATTATATCAACGAAATAGAGAAATAGTAAAATCGTAAAATCGTAAAATCATTAAAAACATAATCAA
This sequence comes from Primula veris, assembly GCA_963682055.1. Lineage (NCBI taxonomy): Eukaryota > Viridiplantae > Streptophyta > Magnoliopsida > Ericales > Primulaceae > Primula > Primula veris. Next base: position 19,793,211 of record OY821740.1, read on the forward strand.
AGTTATAATCAAAATCATTATTGAACTCTACGTTCAACAATCTCCCCCATTTTGATTATGACAAACTAATGATGATTTTACAAGAAAAATATTTCCTCCATTTAAATAAAACGCATTTACAACAAATATCATTTTTCTCCCCCTTTGGCATTATCAAAATGCAATCAATAAAAGATTTGGGGTTATGTGGAGGGTTTTCAAAGAAAAACCAAAACATGAAAAATGTTGTTATTATGCAAATAGCCCCACCTAATCACATATATGTAAATATCAAGGATTAGAGTATACCGAATATGTGATGTCGATGGCCGAGTCCGCTCGCTAATGGCATTTGCATTGAGCGTTGCCGATTCCAAATAGGTGGTACCACTTGTTGGTATGCCTTACACCTTTGTCAATCAACGGTACTTCATCCTTGATGGTGGAGTCGATCTTCTTGATTTTCACGGCTTTTGTCGGCGTTGCCAACCATTTGTTGATTTTCTCCTTTTGGATGGAGATACCTACAACACAAATTTTGTCCTTTGGTACCCAATTTCTTTTGGGTCCGACATTGTTAGTGGCTCGGGTCTTTACTACCCATTTCAAATCGCTTCTACTAACTTGAAAGCGATTTGGGCATTTAGAAGAATTATGCTCATTTCTACTACAATGCATGCAATGCCTAGATTTTTTAGTATAACGAGAGTTATACGAAGTTCTAGAAAGGGTTTTCGGAGTATCCAATTTCGTTTGAAAACCTAAACCATTCCTATTATTAAAAGATTTTTGAAAAATCTTGGAAGTACTCCTTTTAGGAAAAACAACCTCTTGTTTAGGTGGAATAGGAGTTGTAGAAATATTAGAGGCTTTAACAAAGCGGGGTTTGTTAGAAGTAGAACCAATGCAATCAAAACCTATACCGCTCTTATCCTTGAAATCTTTTTGACAACTCAAGATGTTATCTAAAACGGTTTTACCCTTAGAAAACTTTGAAATTGTTAAATTAAGTTTTTCAATGGAAATGACAAGATCGTTGTTTTTAGTTTTCAACGATTCATTCTCGGTTTCTAAAACCTTGACCTTGTCATTTAAGTTAAAAGCATGAGAACTCAAAACCTTGTTTTTGCTTTTAACTTTATCGAAAGCATCCTTTAACTCTTCAAAATTTTCTAATAAATCACAATCTAAAGAAGATGGTTTTGAAAGAGTTTTAGTAAGTCTAGAGACTTCACATTTAAGAAAATTGATCTCGGTTTGTAAAGACTCGTTTTGAATAGTGAGATCATTGTTTTTGTCTTTCAAGTCTTTCTTTTCGTCATCTATATCAAGTAAAGAGAATGACGATGTTGGAATAGACTCATTTTCAATTTTATCTCTTTTTAAAGATCTTATTTCTTCATTGAGAGAAGAATTTATCTTTTTAAGAGATTTGACCTTCTCTACAAGCTTAGGAAATTTTTCGGAATAAATATCGCACATATGAAGTAATTCATCATGAGAGAATTCTTTTACCTCATTGTTGTCACTTTCGCTTGAGTGGTCACTTTCGCTTGAAGACGATTTGTTGGGCTCATTGTTGTCTTCCATGGCCATATAGCAACCAAGGTGAGCGACTTCATCTTGGTCGGAGCTATCGCTAGAGCTTGAAGTGGATATTTTCTTCTTGCCTTTGCTCTTGCGATTCATGACGCAATCTCTCGCCATTTGTCCTTCCTTGCCACATGTATAGCAAACAAAATCGTTAGAATAAATTGAATTATTTGACGATTTACCTTTATGTTTGCGTTGGCCTTTAAGCTTGAGTATTTCCTTGACGATTCGAATGATTTGCATTGAATTTTCGTCGTCATTGGATAGCTCATCACTTTCGTCACAAGTCGTTCCTTTGAAAGCTATCTCCCTCCTTTTTGAGATTGGCTTGTGACTATTGAGGGTGATCTCGTGAGTAATGAGTGAACCCGTCAATGCATCAAGAGAGTATGTATTCATGTCGTGCGCCTCTTGAATTGCGGTGACCTTGGGTTCCCATTCCTTCGGTAGGCTCCGAATCACCTTCGAAACCATTTCCTTACAAGACAAAGACTTACCAAGAGACATTAGTCCGTTAGTAATAGTAGTAAATCTAGCAAGCATGTCGGAAATAGTTTCACCCTCGCTTATTTTAAAAAGCTCGTAGTCATGAACTAAAAGTTAGAGTTTGCAATCCTTAACTTGGTTAGTTCCCTCGTGCATAACTACTAACTTATCCCACATACCCTTAGCGGTTTTACAAGCGGAAATTTTGTTGTACTCGTTAGGAGAAACGGCACAAACAATAGCATACATCGCTTTGGCGTTCGTAGAGTAGGCTTCTAGTTGAGCGTTATCTAGGTCCTCTACGGGGATTTGGTTCTCGCTATTTTCGGATTTAGGAGCGGAATATCCTACTTTAATAATCTTCCAAAGATTAACATTGTAGCTTTGTAGGAACATGCTCATCCTATCTTTCCAATAACTATAGTTTATCCCATCAAAATAAGGTGGAGTATTGGGAGATAAAGCTATGCCGGATACGAAATTGTATAAGTTAGCCATCGGGATCTTAACTCTAAAATCGTTAGATTCCTATATGCAAGAGCCTTGACTCTGATACCAATTGTTGGCCCGTGCGGCTAAAACTTAGAAGGGGGGGGGGGGGGGGGGGGGTGAATAAGGTTTATGGCGATTTTCGCCTAATTAAAATCTATCCAACTAACCACCCAACTTATGCAATTCTAAGCTTAAGCGTTTTAACAAGAGTTAATAAATTGCTAAAATAACTAAACGCAAGCAATAAATACGCAAGAATATAAGTTGCGGAAAGTAAAAGCAAGGGAAGAAAATGACACCCTGATTTATAGAGGTTCGGCAAACGCGCCTACGTCCTCTCCTCGGTACTACCGAGTATTTCACTAAAATGTTTCTTCCGGATTTTACAAACCCTATCGAGCTCAATCGACCGATTGGCTCACCCTCTACCTGAGGTTCCTACTCTTGATACAAGTGCAAGAGAACACGACTATGAGTCAACGACTCCCCCTCAATTTATGAGTACCCGAATGAAAAACCTAGAGCTTTTAAGCTTCACTTGCTTACAAAGCCTCTACCCGTTCACTCGCTCACAATTGAGTTTATAAAACACTCGATACAATTTTTGTTACAAACATGTAACTACACTCACTATTCTAATTGCTTCTTAAAAAGCTAATTGGTGAGTTGTTGATGATGATCGAGCTTGAATCTCTTTCTTCTTTGATTTCCTCTTTTTCGAATATTTTCACCAAAATGGTGATAAATTGGGTTTTTATTGAAAGAGGTATTTGGATAATGGATTGGTATTTTGGAAGAGAGATTGAGCTTGTATATATAGACCAGAGGTCTGTTTTTCTGGGTTATGACCGTTAGAAGTGGTTGAGGCTGTTTTAAGCTATTTTCCAGAAAAAGCTGAAAAGCTGTTTTCGAATTCTGTAGAAAACGATCGGTCGTTTTCTACAGTCGATCGGTCGTTTTCCAGAAAACGATCGGTCGTTCTGAGTTTCGATCGGTCGTTTTTTCGACGTGCTCTCTGGAAGAATTTGGACCAAAAACGATCGGTCGTTTTTGTCCAGTCGATCGGTCGTCTGTAATCCTGGTCTCGTAAATCTTCGAATGCTCATAACTTCTTCGTTTTAGTTCCGATTTTGGTTCCGCTTGAACCTATGGCTTCGTTATCGAATGCTCTATCATTTAAAGACCTGAAATCTACATTTTCTCTTCTTTGGAAAAGACAAGCATTATATCAACGAAATAGAGAAATAGTAAAATCGTAAAATCGTAAAATCATTAAAAACATAATCAAAGTTATAATCAAAATCATTATTGAACTCTACGTTCAACAATAGGGTTTTTTAGCTCAACGGGAAAAGTGCGCCTGCTCGGGTTTCACCTGTTCGGGAAAAGCGTGCATGTTCAGGAAAAGCTTCCAGCAAAGCTGTAACTGTTGCAATAAATATGAATTCATTGCAAAGTTAATACTGCAGTTTCGAATTTCGAAAACTGACAGGAGTAAAGTGACTTTAATGGCTGAGTATCACCCCCACATGTCAAATATAACATTCTGAAATAAAACACAGCAGCATATATCATCTCTCTAAACAGTAGCATTACATTTTAGAACCAGAGAGAACCACCCACCAACAGCTCGACCTTGACTCGTCGCCAGTTTCGGGCGAGTCATCCGAGACGTTGTACCTTGGGATCGAAGCGCCAACGCAACCAGAAACATCAAGGTGGTTGGGCGAATATCGGTTAAGGGCATACTGTTAACAGTAGCCTCGTCTTTTTTATTTAAATTTTGTCCAGTTTTTCAATTCTGTCCAGTTTTTCCTATTCTGTAATTACTTTAAAGTTCTGTTTTTTTTTTTTTTTGCTGTAATTACTATTCTGTAATTTAATTCTGTAATTAGAATAGTTTCAATTCAGTCCTGTACTTTCAATTTAAAACAGAACAGTCCGGCTGTTAAGTTTATATTTTCCAGTCCGGCAGTTTCTATTAATTGCAAATCAGTACATCAGATTATTAATTAATAATAATCTGAATACGTTTGCTTTAATTACGTTTCAGTGCTTACATGTTGTAATCAGTTTATTGTATTTCATTTGGAAATTAATAAAGATTATACTGGTTTTAATTAATTCTTGTTTAGTCCTTTTATTATTGTTAATTGTTATTTCGTACACGGAAACCAACACTTTTGCCACCGACTATTGTATCCATTATTAATTATTTCCGAACAAACGGACAAATATTACCATATGCAAAACAATGATAACTGATTATCTTCTTACTTCACTAAACCAGGATTTTAAACATGTACATCATTGTTAATGCAAATACTATTAGGTTTAGCTTGATCCAATGGAAAATTTCAATTCTGGAGCTCAAGTTTGAGGTCTGACTAAATGCGGGGTCAAACTTGAGTTGTGTAAACTGCAATTACTCTCCATCCATTAGACTTCCTAGCTAGGGTTATCGTGAACATATACTTTAATATAGTATATGAGTTAAAATTTTGCTTAGATCTGAAATCCGAATTAGTAGCTCCGGTAATAGATTTCTTTTCTGGAATATTCGGGACGGATACGTTATGGATACGCTACGCAATTTCAGGAACCGGTACGATATACCGGATAAGTGTACAGGAAGAGAACATCCATAGTTGTTAACTTGGGACCGAAAACGGGAAGCAATATAGGAAATGGAAAAGAAAAACGCAGGTTAATTTTTTATGTGAAACGGAAAACACTGGTAGAGTTAAAAATTAAAATTATATATATATGGCACTTTTACAGAGTTAATAATAATTTATAGATCCCATGATTATCATGCAAATTATTACTCAATTTGTAGATAAAATTTGAGTAAACAAACAAATAATTTATCTAAATATACATATTCTCTTTTAGTAACTCGTCGTCATGTTATAATGCATTTTTTATTCCACTTTATTACAAAAATACTATCATATAAGCTTTGTTGAAGTTTGAGTAAAGTTTAGTTTTCGTATTGTTAGAGTTATAAAAAAGTATTATTTAATATTTTACAATGTTTCACTTAATCTCTGGAAACGTTTTCCCTGAAATTTTAAAAAAAGTATGGCTTCCGTTTCCGAAACCACTACAAGAAAAAGTTCATTTAGCATCATAAATTTTTTTCGGTTATATTGCTAAACTGAATGTGGCTAAATTTTAGCAACAGTTTAGCAACAAATTATGTTTTATTGCTAAACTGTTGCTAAAATTTAGTTACGACCACTTTAGCAATATAACTCAAAAAGTTTTATGATATTAAATGAAGTTTTTCTTCTAATAAACGGGTTTCCGGAAAAATGCTAAATACAGTTTCCCGGTAATTATGAGTAAGTCCTTGATACTTTTCTGGTACGGTTGTCAAACTTTGTTGTTTTCTCTTCATAAAAACGAATTAAAATATAACTTTATTTATATGAATAAATATAACTTTATTTATATGAATATGTGAATATTTTATAATCTACATGTATGATGAGTATAATATATTTGATTTACAACTTAGGTATGAAAAATTTATCAATATTCATCAAAACAGTCATAGTTAAGCATAAATAGTATAAGTTTTAATTTAGTAATTGTAACGTTGTAATTTGTCATTTGAAGTGTATAAATTAAAATATATTTTATAATGATCTGTCCTTCCCTTTCGTACCCGTACCTGTGCAATATAATTTGAAATTGATTCAGGAACGGTACGAGATCGAATTGAATAACTCTTTATGGTGAATATTTATTTGCACTCAACTCTTACTTACATAACTCAATACACTTGCGGTCTCCTTTGTTTGCGAAATTCATAGTCGCGACTTTAAATCCTCTCCGGACTACAATGGGATAACAAAGAAAGGTCCGATTGCTAGTCAACTCCGGAGGTTATTAATACCACACCAGGAAGGTATTGCAAATGATGGGGTTTAGGGTCATTTGATGTCCGGTCGGAACATGGGAGTACACAAGTTACTAACAAAATACAGGTTTTGTGAGGTCCATCAGACAGTGGCGGAGCCAGGAATTAGTGTCATGGGGGTCAGGATTACATTATAAAACCAGTCAATATAAAAAACAAATATCACTCGTAATAAAGATTATTCTTCAACAATTTTTCTGAAAATAATATACAAAGCATCTAGTTTTAGGTATTAAATATGTATGAAAACCTCGTATTAGACCTCCACCTATCTAGTTATAAGCTTATTTACTTAAGTGATGAGATTATCAGACTAAATATACCGCCATTGACATTGAAACTTTTCTTTTATAGCCATATCTTATATCAAGTGTTTGAATATATGACATGTTTGGGCTCAAATGCATTTTTGATATCCTATAATTTACCAATTATCGATAAAATTGGGGCATAGTTACTATTTTTGATGTTGATATCATATTTATCTGAATATTTAAGTGGGTCAAGTATAGGAACTTGTAATCTAAGTAATCTTTTTAAACATTGGGTACAAACCTATTTAGCTCTGCCCCTGCCATCGGACACTATTAATTTCCTATCCCAAAGCTCACGTAATACAACCAAACAAGATATTATTGCAAGTGAGGGGAAGACAAAATCTCAGTTTCATCTTATAGTTTTTTGTTCTCATAGAAAGTGTATGGAGCAATTAATGTAGGTGGTGGTGCATACATATCATGCATTACCCTGTTATGACGTAGACAACAACACGATAGATCTTGACTCAACTTAGATAACATTTTTTTCAGAAAGAGTATGAAACAACTAAGTCACTTCTTCTTTTTTCGTAAGAGAATGGTCTTACACGCTGTAAAATTACCAATAAAAATTGTACTTAATTGTTCATCATCATTGTTTTGAAAGGCTCGATTTGAAGCAAAATAAGTAGATTGAAATATCAATTTCAAAACTTTCAAAAATGCAAAAAAAAAATGATTTTCGCCGTTTACACCAATAAAGTTTACAGTTTGAGCGTAGATTTTGCAAAAGAAAAACCCTTTAGACTACTCTTCGCTTTTTACAACCGTTCTTATTAGTATTAGGGTGTGAGCGTCATATAAAACCAGATTGTATTGAATTTTATGGACGTATATTGAATTTTGTTTAGATGACTCTTCGCCTTTTCAAGAGTACTTATAATTAGGCCTGTAAATGAGATGAGGCGTTCGTGAAACCGTCCGTGTTCGGCTCGGCTAAGTTTCGGTTCATGTTCGTTCATTTATAAACGAACATGATAATGAAGAACAATATAATGTGCGTCTATTAATTGAACTGAACATGAACAAGACTCTGTTTGTTTCGTCTAACTATATATAAAGTTTGATAAAATAAAAAAAAAAACTAAATCTATTAATGATATAGCAAAAACTAGCTAGTATTGCTACAAATTAGTAACTTATTTATATTACAATAATATTAATGATATATTTGTACTATTTCAAACTTATTAAAGTGATTTATTTCATTATACTATAAATACAATTACCGATTTTATTTGTTAAGTTCTCGACTCGTTAAAGTAATTAATTATACATATGTAAAAAAGAATTTATACATTAATAGAATACACAAACTTAAAACTAAGAAAAAATTATGTTATAATGTCAAATAAATTAAATAACTAACGCTTTATTTATTTGTAGACAATTTTATCATAGTAAACAATATAATAATAAATGATAAAATTATAATATATTTTAAAAATAAAGAAAAAATACTATTTTTTTTAGTTACTAAATGTTTTGAATTAATGAAAAGAGACGTTCACGAACAACTCGTGTTCGGCTTGTCAAACGTTCGGTTCATGTTCATCAAACGTTCGTTCGTATTTAAATGAACATGAACTGAACATGAATAAATATTTCAGTTCATGAACATATGTTCGACTCGTTTCGCTTCATTTACAGACCTGCTTACGATTAGAGTGTGGGCATCATAAAAAACCAAAATATAATAAATTATATGGACCTAAGTGCCATAATTTCGTTACGATTAGAGTGTGGGCATCATAAAAAACCAAAATATAATAAATTATATAGACCTAATTAAGTGCCATAATTTCGTTCCGTCTGTATTAATTTCTAATTAGTTGAAAAGTTTAGTATTAGCTTTTACAAATTACAAATTTGTAAGTCCATTTGTAATACTCCTTCGGTCCTTTTTAAGTGTCCTCATCTAAATTTGATAAATAATATCATTAATTGCATTTGCAATTTACAAATATAGCCGTACTTTAAATTAAATCATTATTATTGTTGATTTTTGAAATTTATTCATTGCAATATTTGATGATATTATAATAATTTTATTATTTTTTCATTAAAAAATTAAAAAAGTATACGTTTATTTTAGTACTAGTAATCGTGTCACACGCGTTACTTGTGCGGCACGTAATACAATAAAAATATAGAAAATATGTATAGTTATGATATAAATATGTGAATAATACAAAAAAAAAAAACATAGTTTAAGATTTAAAAAATTGTTAGCTTGTTAAAAAGAAATAAATAGTTTTATTAGTTTTTTTACTTTTTATATTTTTATGAAAATATGATATTATTGTAATTAATATAAACGTGTAAAAGTATTTTTAACAAAAATGACTAAATTATGCAGCTTCATTTGGCTTATGTTCGCTTATTATAATATAATGAAAATCAAATATGAAATAGTGATATTCAAGCAGAGTGAGTAATTTACAGTCCAATGAATAGGAGTTGCTTCAGTTAAAAGTAAAATATCAATCAAAGTACCAAATCGACCAAAACCCAAATTATTATCCAATCATGAGTAGTAACGGATACTTGACACCCAAGCAATAATTTAGTAGTATAACAAATTCAGCCCCCTCTTTTCTGGGTAATTACAATTTAGTACCGAAATACATGTGGATAGGAATAGCGAGCAAAAAAGAATAAACGAAAAAATCTACTTTAAATCACAAAAAAGAATAAGTAACACCTAATATAATATAAACCTATAAATTCAGCCGCATATCATCCACAATGTCATAGCGTACAAACGCAAAAAAGTCTGCAAATATTTTACAATTTTTAACATTTTTTTTAATCACATCCACAAATCTGGCGACCAAGAGGTTATTTTTTTCTTCTGATTTTAATGAATATTGGTTGCAGAAATATATGTTTTTTTTTTGTGTTTTGGGTTTTGTTCAATTTTTATAAATAACGATTACAAAATAGAATCTTTTTTGTTTGTGTGTGATGGGTTTTGTTCAATTTTATAAATAATTATTACAAAATTAGAATCTTTTTTGTCTGTGTGTGATTACTTTTTTTCAATTTTAATAAATATTAATTACAAAATTATAATTTTTTTATGATGAGTGATGTTCAATTTTAATAAATATTGATTTTAAAAATTATTTTATTTTTTTGTGTGTTATGGTGTTCAATTTTAGTAAGTATTGATTACAAAAATATAAACCTTTTTTTTTGTGATGGGTTTTGCTAATTACTTATGTGGGTTCCCTTTGTTTGTCTATTGGTTTGTTTTTACATGTTTTGCTTAGCAAATTTAATTTCTTCTTAATTTTCGTAAATAGCATAACACCTGTTTGAGAAAATTACTGATTAGTTTTGTTTGTACTTTGTAGTTGTTGTTATTTATTCTTGGTATCTGTGATAAGTTTCATACGTTTATATCTTGGTTGTGATTGTTTGTGTCCTTAACTGTCACTTTTAGCTATTTATTTATAAATACCTTTTGTAAATTTTATTTTTTAAAGATTGCTTTGTTTGCAACTATGGTAATTCACTTAAACTTGCTTGTATATGGATATTGTGTAGGTCATTTTAGTATTGTAATTTCATTAAAATTCTAGTAACTATTTGACTAAATGTCTGAATAATTAAATTGTAAATATGATAGCCGATTTCTTTTTAAGGGTTGATTTGCTTTTCTAATTTACTCTTTCAGTTTTTTGTTATTGTTGTGAAAGTCGATTTCTTCTTTAAATTTGATTTGAGTTGTAGTGAACTCTATTGTGATTAATCTCATTACATCACTTATTGATTAAATTACCATTACTGAGTAGAATTGTTTGTAAACAACTCCACATTCTATTTCTTGTGGTGGGATCCGAAAGTTTTCATTTTCGGTTTGTTTGTCCAATGAACCATTTTAAACTGGTTTGTCTTTGGGTTCTTGTTCTGTTTATGCTGCTGTTGGTTATTTCATTATTGGTTTTATGAAGTAGTTGATCAAGTCAATGACTGGTTTTGGTTTTAGCTGTTTGAGGTCATTTGAAAATAACCTTATGTACATTTTACTTTCCTGATTAGATTCGGTTAATTATCATTTGTTCAGTTGATTTTGCTTTTGCTAGTTCTATTTGTACGTATTGCAACGTACATTTTTTGTTTGTGATAAGATTCGATTAGTCATTATATCTCGGCTGAACTTTTTTGAGTTTGTTTGCATTTATGGTTGTTTGATATCTAGGTTTTTATCAAAAAACAAAAAAGATATCTAGGTTCTTTTTGTAAATAGCCCAGTTTTCATTTTTCTAGTAAGTTTTATTTGTAAGTACTGCAATTTATGTTTTTATTTTATCATGATAAAGTTCCAGAAGCCATTGTCATAATTGTTTGTTACAACCTACATGTATGACCAACATGAGCTTTCGTCACACTTATTGTGAAGTTCAATTTTTTTTTCTTCACCTGGCCCTGGCTAAACCTGAGTGTTCCGTCGTTTTTCAAGATCCAAATTCCATGTATTAATTATATTTTCATTTGAAGTGTATATACACATTGTCACTGAGTTTTAAGCTTATGCAATAGTAAAATCATGTTGAAGTTATCAAATTTGCGTTTTAATCTCAGTTTTCTTTCACTTTTCATCTTTACTTTTATTTTCCCATTGATCAGGCAGTGGTCTCTCTTGCATAGCTGTTTGGTCTCGATACTCGTGACGAGTTTATTTCACTCTGGCCGCTTTTACTGAAATAAATTGTTCTCGCACCTCTAATTGGGTGTGGGGTGAAGCAATCTCACCACTTTTTCTATCGAGCGGATCAATTTCGTCGCTCATCTGGCGATTGTGTCGTGTTACAAAGGGATTTTCATTTGACTACGGCTAATATCGATCTATGGTATAGAGCCCAAGCGAGTATGTAATTGGATCAGAAATATTAACTCCTTCCGGGGCTTAGGATAATTAGTTTTACAACAATTCGGATGTAGTTGAAAGTTGATTTTACATCGGTGGAGCTTTACTTTGTCGAGTAACATGGTCAAGTTTACATTCCTTTATTCACGCATCTTATCAATGAAACAAAAGGTTAGTAGCTCAAGAACCATTCTTTTCTTTCGATTTCAGTTTTGAAGGGGGTTTTCAGTGTTATATATGTCAATTATCAACCTGTCCACATTTTAATTTGTTTTGTACACCAATCATCCACTTTTTGTGTTCATGCTAATTGTGTAGTTTATTATCTCTTATGTACACGTCTTTAAGTTTAACAGGATAAAAGTGTCATATAGAGTTTTATTATCACCTTTGTAACCTAACATATAGGATGTTTTCCTGTAGAGTTTGTAACTTAACCTGTAGGTTATTTTCCCTTTTGAACAGTAACTTATAGGTTTATTATCATTTTTCCTGGTAAAATTGAAGTGTACAATAGAGATAGAAAAAACAGGTACAGTGTACTCTTGAATAACGATTAGTTGGTTTATAAAATCGGAAAACATGAATAAGTTGCTCTAGTCAACAATAAAGTTTCTCAATTTTAAGTTAATCTTTTACGTGTTTTCAAATTTGTTTTCTTACTAAATTAAATTTCTGATTCAGATAACTTTTGAACACTCTGTCGAAACTATGCATAAGACACTTGAAGATTGCTCCCAAAAGGAGGCCAAATCATCTCAAGGAGATTTCTTCGACGAGCCTTGCTCAAAATCAGAAGGAAATAACAGCAACTTCAGTGGGGCCCCTCATACTCGTAAAATTAGGAAAAGTATTTCTCTAGGAAGTGGATTGGGAAGAGAGGGAAGGGATTCTACCGAAAGCGACTCAGAGAATGAGAAGCGAGAGAGCGAGAGGAGAGTGAATTATCATGAAACTATCGACCTAGTAGGTGTTGAGCAGTTAGCTATCTGCCCTGCCAATCGACAAAAAGATCTTGCATTTGAATTAACTAATGATGAATCTGTTTTCTCAATCGGAGATACGCCTCAGTTAAGCAAACACGACGATAACATCTCATATTCTCAATTTAGTCCGCATTTAATGGTGAAAGCAAAATCGCTAAATAATATTTGTTCACCTCCGCAAATATTAGCATCTCACTCTAGATCAGCTGAAGATCTCACTGCTCTTGATGTTAATAAGACGGAGATGGATAGCAGTGTCCCTAATAAAGAGGAAAATATTGATGTAAATGATAGGCATTTTCATGGTGAATTTTCATCTTATCGTTTTGAGAATATGCCGAGCATAAACTACAGGATGAAGCGAATCGAGGATTGGGTGTCTGATCTTCAACACTTTACTCCTTTGGAAGAGACAAATGATGAATTGAGCAATTCGGATAACAATCAGATACTGGGCGGTAACAATCTTGTGGATGGTGCGATTTCTTCGAAAATTAATGACAATCTTAACCCAGGGGTGGAAGTTGCTAAAAGATACATATCGTCTCTAAGTCCCTCAGCTACTACAGCCCATTTGGCAAACCATGGTTTGGTTATAGTCCCATTTCTCAGTGCTTTCGTGAGTTTAAGGACTCTTAACATATCTGGGAACTTCATAGGTCTGTAGCTCAAATCTTGTTACTATATTTTATGTATGGTTTACTATGGATTAGTGATTTAGTATCGTATACTGTCGTTTTTTGGACGGAGACCATTAGATTCAGTTGTACTCTGGTCTTGTTGAAAAACATTTGGAAGGTTTCCATTTGTGTAAATCGGCGGAAAACAATAGTCTAAACTCTAAAGTAGTAAATCAGAATAATGGTAGTACTGTAGTACAGTATCCTGAAATGGGTATATGTGACAGTAAACGATACCAAAACCTGTAGGAGACTTTAAATTGCCTTGATATCTAATACTGGTGAATTGTTCTTTTATTTTCAGTGAAGATAACAGCCGGTGCTCTTCCACGAGGACTTCATGTTTTGAATCTATCCAAAAACAGCATTTCTGTTGTTGAGGGGTTGCGTGAACTTACACGGCTACGTGTACTTGATTTGAGCTACAACCGGATTGTCAAAATTGGACATGGTATGGTTGTTACTAAATCAGAATAAGCACATTTTTTTTTGTTGAAGATTAAAGTGACCAATTAATTAGAAAGTAACTTATCGAAAAAACATTAATTAGAAACTAGGCAAAAGCCTCTTCTTGGTTACTAAATAGTGTAGCATGTGATATGGTTTTCAGAATTTCATGGACGGTTATTTATTAGCCTTGGTATAGCTATTGGATATTCATGTGACCTAAATCATTAGAGTTACCGACCCAGCTTGCCATTTAGAAATGTCAAGGGGGGAAATAATTCCAAAATTTCAACAAAGGACACTCTGAAAATTGTAAAATCTACATAAATAGAAACTCTATGTCGATTCCGAATTGCATTGTAACTTGTAAATTTGTCTTGTTACTAATTTACCAGAGGTGCTGACTCAGAAAGGCTTCATTCTTTAAAAATTAAATGAAAAAAATATGTTCGACTGCACTAGTTTTAGTTTCATGTCACATAGGAAACATGTCTTAGCAATCTTCTGATTTTCCTTATAATAGTATTGGTAAAATAAATAGTTTATATTTACCTTTAATCCATTATCTATTCCGTTTAGTTGAAAATTGAACAATTTCGTTATGTAATGGAGCCCTGTACTGATATTGTACAAACTCCAATTCGGGGCGCCATCCCTTGACCAAACCTATATATTTTTTAAAAAGAACTTAATATTCACAGATCAACTGGCAGACTGACTACTAAAATACTGCCATACATTTTGGAGGGAAGATTTCAAAAACTGTTACAATTCCACACACTCACGATCTTGTCAGTCCATCTGTTGGTTGATCTGAGGACATGATTTCTCTGAAAATATCAATGTTGTTAAAGTGATCAATTTCTGGTATATTTTCAGCTTCAGGATTTTAATTGTCTCAAAAGTATGTTGTATTGGGTTGGAAAATCTAAGGCCAGCATTGTTTGGTTGCAAATTCTAAACTCAGCTTTTATGTTTTTTGCTTAATAGCTAGGCTGCACTTGGTTGACCGATGAACTCATTATTCTTTGACCTAAAACTCAATTTTTTTAATTTATTAGCTTAAAAGCTTCATCAGAGCCGGGAATAACATAATTGACTTGATCTCTTTTTTGCTTTTTCGTTTTCCGAAGGCTTGGCTTCTTGTTCCTCCCTCAAGGAGCTCTATTTATCCGGAAACAAAATTAGCGAAATTGAAGGTCTTCACCGTCTCTTAAAGCTGAACGTACTCGATCTCTGTTTCAACAAAATTTCAACCACAAAATCTCTCGGTCAGTTAGCCGCTAATTACAACTCCTTGCAAGCCATTAGCCTCGAAGGTAACCCTGCACAAAAACACATTGGAGACGAAAATATAAAAAAACACCTTCAAGGCCTTCTCCCTCAGCTCTCGTACTATAACAGGCACTCCATCAAGACTAAAGCTATGATTGATGGCTCAGATCGTTTAGCTCGGTGTACAACGTCTAATCGTAGCCTTAGATCTGATCATAGAGGTTCACGTAATAAATCGGGTTCTTCCGCACGAAACCATCCGGTTTTGCCGAAAACATCAAAGAGTAAGGGTGTTCGTTTGCCGCCAACTGGGAATAAGGCTTTAGCGCCTCATCGGAATCCTTTTTATGATTTTGGAAATAAGATTTTGGGCTTTGGACCTGATAGTTTGATGAAGAAGAGTAGAAGTGAAGGGACCCTCGGTGTTCTCTGAGTTTGTTTCGGAAATTGTTCCCTGACAATAAGGTCTTGTTTGGTTGAAACTTTTAAAAGTTAAGATGCATTTCTTTGAGGTAAAAAAATTATTGTTTCATCCAAATGGAATCCAGTTTTCAAGCAAAAATACTGCAACCAAACAAGACCTAAGTATTTATCGCTACTCGTATGTGTGTTTATTGTTCTTTGTTTCTTTTACCATGTGGATCTGGTGTTTATTTCACAAGAAAACTAATATTTGCACTCTGTTGAGGAGATTTATTTAATGAATATAATTTTTAATACTTTAAGTGCCTTTCTTGTTGTTGTCCTCTTACTTGAAAAAGTTGAAATTTCACAAGATATTATTTTACAAAGTAGGTAAATGAATTGACATGGGATTTTATGAGTCATTTAGCAATATTTTTCCTTTTGATGTGTTCTTATTCCTATTACTATTATATAAGTAATTCAAGTACATGAAAGGTAAGCTATCTGTTTAACTTGTCATCATATAACATTCATGAAAATTGATGTTGGACCTACAGTCATTGCATCTTTGACCCTCTTTTGTATACTTTCTTCCCCTACCAATGCAAATTATAGAATTCGTTTTTGGCCATTAGTTATTTAGATCAGCAAATTGACCTGGTAGAGTGGATGACTGGTTTTGATTGCAGCTGAAATTTTGAGATTGTGGGCTGTTTCGGTTTCAGCTTTGAATCGGCAATTTTTTTTAAAAGTTGCGATGCATTTGGTAAACCCGTTTAAGCTGAGCAAGTATATTTTCATTCATCCCACACTTCTCCTTACACTTCTCTTATGAGACAAGTGAAGACAAAATTTACAGTTTTGTCTTGTAGCGTTTTCGTCAGCACACCTCTCACAAGAAGTGTAAGAGGAGTGAACGTAACACTATCCGTTTAAGCGAATGAATCCATTTTCTTTTGTGGTGTCCAAACAAATCAACTAATTTACTAAAAGCCAAACAATCTTTAGTCCTTTCTAAGTATAAGCTAATTTCTAATTTTATGCATCATTTTTTCTTTTACCCCTCGGTATTCTTTAGTACTAGTTGTAAATATAGAGTTAGACATCATGTGTTTGAAACTTTGAATTATGACTGGATTAAATCTGAAGTACTAAGATAAAACAAGACAACTGGCCTATTATGAAATCCATTTAGATTCAATTACAGTCAAATAAGATTTATGATAACTGTCAATTCAAGTAATATGCTAGAGACTTGGACAAATATATTATCTCGTCACATGAGATTATAGTATTAAAATATGAGCAACCTTGGCATTTTCGATATATAAAGTTCCAAGTTCATAACTGCAACATTACAATTCGGGTAGCTATGTCTATATCAAAAAACAACCTACGCTTCATTCTACATATACTTTCTTTTTTTTCTCTCTACCTTAATTTGTATTACTGTTATGATACCATTTCTGTTAACCGATCTCTTTCTGGAAACCAAACAATCACATCCTCGGGTGGAAACTACGAACTAGGTTTTAACAAGCCAGGAAAGTCGTCAAAGTACTATGTATGCATGTGGTACAAAAAAGTATCCACCATCACCATAGCTTGGGTCGCAAATAGAGAATCACCGGTGACCGATAACTTTTCCTCTGTACTCAAAATCTCAAATGGCAACTTAGTCCTCTTAGACGAAACCCAATCCCAAGTTTGGTCCACAAATTATACGAAAACCGCTTCAAATTCCACGATAGCCCTTCTCTGGGATGATGGGAATTTAGTTTTGCTAAGCGGGAGAAATTGGAGTGAGCTCATTTGGCAAAGCTTCGATTTTCCGACCGACACATGGCTGCCAGGTGACAAACTTGCTTATAATAAAATCACTAAGACAGCTCAGCATTTAACTTGTTGGAAGAACCGAGAAGACCCTTCACCAGGATCCTACTCATATAGCTTATGGTACGAACGAATACATCTTATCCTGGAACAGGACCAAATCGTATTGGGATAGTGGCTCTTGGAATGGACATATATTTAGCCTCATGCCTGAAATGCGGCTTAATTATATATATAATTTCACCTATGTCGACAATGAGAATGAAAGCTATCTTACATATTCTTTATACAACACTTCGATTATAATAAGATTTATAGTCGATGTCTCGGGTCAAGTTAAACAACTCACTTGGTTTGAATCAACAAAAGAGTGGAACTTGTTTTGGTCTAAACCGTGAAAACAATGTGAGATTTATGCTTTTTGCGGGCCATTTAGTACTTGTAATAGCCTTGCAGAACCCTTTTGTAGTTGCTTATCAGGTTTTGAAGCAAAGTCTAGTAACGTATCGAGTTTGGGTGATTATTCGGGTGGGTGTGTCAGGAGGACTCCCTTGCAGTGTGAATAGTATAGCAATTCTAATAGGAACGTGGACAAGTTTTTAGCATATCCGAATGTGAGATTACCGATAAATCCCTTTTCAGTGGGTCCTGAAAGTACTTCCAACTGCGAAAATTCATGTTTGAATAATTGCTCATGTACCGCGTATTCAAACGATGAAAAAAACTGTTTTATTTGGTTCGGAAATCTTGTAAACATCGAACAGCTTTTAGGAAATGATGGGAGTGGGAGAACGATTTATATTAAACTGGCGGCTGCTGAGTTTTCTAGCTCGAAAAACAACAAGGCAGTTATTATCGGTGTTGAGACAGGATTGGGATCTGTCATAATTGTTCTGTGTATTCTTTATTTTATTTGGAAGTATTGGAGAACAGCCTGTCAAAAATCAGAAATTATGGAAGGTTCGTTGGCAGGGGAAGCTAAATGGGACGATCGGTTGCCACGGCATCCCCATAATTTTAGAAATCTCAAGTGACGCAATTTTTTTTTAGTACAATTTCTTTTTAGGTGTAGATTTGGCACCCCCAATAAAAATATGTTACTTGTACATATATTTATAGCTAATGTTTGAACCCAAAACACAATAATTAAATTTGGGCCGAAAGACCCAATTATATTTTTCTTTGATATTGGACTCTTTAAGATTTAATTAAAAAAAAAATAACATCAACAACACTTCTCTTCGTGCGTGTCAGCGTGTGTATCAAAATAAAAAACAAAGTTGAAAAAAGAAAAACTCCACTCCTCTGTCCTGCTGTGCACCGCATTGATTGGGGTTAGATTTAATTAAAAAAATATCAACAATTCTATCCTTTTGGCTCGGCAAGGTATACTCTTCTATTTATTTTTTCCTTTAATATGCTTCTTTTTATTATATGTATTGATGTTATGTTGTACCATATGTGTTTGATTAAAGTACTCAAAGGGAAAAAAAAATAGGCTATTAACTCTTAGAGTTTTAATCTGCAGATCTGGCATCGCTAATATTTTTATCGAGTATAAAATGGGAAAGACACCTAAAATAAATTCGTTCTTTAAGAGAGCTAATGTTTCTCCTACGGAAGAGAATGTTGGTAGTAGTGTTGATCACGTGACAATCGATACGCCTAGTCCTCCAACAAAAATTCAAAGAATCGACACAGTAGAATTTGATATTAATTCGCTAGAGCGTGATCCTGGATTACGTAGAAAAATTTGGGAGTATCATGTTAATAGGCGTGACGAAGTTCGTAGGGCGTACATAACTCTACATGGTCCAAATCGTCCCGATTTAGGAAAAAAATATCCGTATACTCTTGCATCCGCCAAGGCTCGTCCTCGAAGATTTCAAGCTCCGTGGTTTGCTTTATTTTCGTGGTTGGAATATTCAGTGGCCAAGAACAAGGCTGTCTGTTTTCCTTGTTTCCTTTTTGCACCTCCGGATGGGTCTAGTTTTGCAGGACATAGTGCATTTGTTGTTGAAGGTTTTGATGGTTGGAGGAAGGTCAATAGCGGGAAAACTTGTTCTTTTCGTTTGCATGAAGGTGTTAATTCCGATTCTTGTCATCGAACCGCTGAACATAAATGGAAGGAAATACAAAACCCAACTCAAAATATTGAAAGGGTGATTGTAAAATTTTCTGCCGAACAAGTTTTTAACAATCGCATTCGCTTAAAAATTTCTATTGACTTGGTTCGAAGATTGGCCTTTCAAGCTATGCCTTTCAGAGGGCATGATGAGAAATCAACATCAAACAACCGTGGTAATTTCCTTGAGTTTTATGATTTATTAGAATCATATAATGAAGAAGCCACCAAATCATTGATAAATGTTCCAAAGAATGGCACTTACAAGTCGTCTGATATTCAAAAAGAAATTTTACATATCTTTTCTATAAAAGTGAAAGAGGCGATTCGAGAAGAAATTGGACATGCTAAATTCTGCATTATAGTGTACGAAGCTCGAGATGCGTCAAAAAAGGAGCAGATGGCAGTAGTTATAAGATTTGTTGATAAAAATGGTGTTTTACGGGAGCGTTTTTTTGGTATTGTTCATGTTCCCAACACTATGGCAGTGACACTAAAAGAGCATATGCTCAGTTCTCAATCACCACAATCTCGATATTCGGAATATTCGGGGACAAGGATTTGACGGTGCAAGTAACATGCGGGGTGAGTTTCATGGACTACAAGCTTTGATATTAAGTGATTGCCCATATGCTTATTATGTTCACTGCTTCGCACATCGATTACAATTAGCATTAGTGGCATCAGCAAAAGAAGTGCTTCCAGTCGACCGATTTTTTGCTAAATTGCTTCGGATCGTGAATATTGTTAGTGCATCATGCAAGAGAAATGATGAGTTGAAAGCTGCACATGCCGATGATATTGCTTTCTTAATTTCCATTGAAGAGCTTGAGACTGGAAGAGGATTAAATCAAATTGGTAATCTGCAACGACCTGGTGATATTCGCTGGAGTTCTCACCTAAAGTCTGTTTCTAGCTTGATAAAAATGTATAGTGCTGCTTGCATGGTTTTACTTAATATTTATGAAGATGGACCTACTTCTCTAAAGGGAGAAGCTCGTTCAACACATAAGGCATTAACTTCCTTTGAATTTGTCTTTATACTTCATCTTATGAAGTCAATGTTAGGAATCACGAATTCTCTTTGTCTAGCTTTGCAATCTAAAACTCAAGACATTCTTAAGGCTACTTCAATGGTTTTATCTACTAAAAGCCTTCTTCAAAATCTTAGAGATGATGAATTCGATGATTTGGTTGCTACCGTCAAACTCTTTTGTGAATCACGCAACATTGATATCCCAAACTTGAATGCAAAATATTCTTCGAGGTATGATCCCACTCGTGATAACTTTTCAGTACTTGACCGCTATAGAGTTGATATTTTCTATCGTGCTATAGATTCTCAAATTCAAGAACTAAATCGTCGCTTTGATGAGCAAGTAATGGAATTGTTAGTTCTTAGTTCTACTTTGAATCCTAATTGTCACTCTTCAATATTCAAAATTGATGATATTTGTCTACTTGTTGACAAATTTTATCCGGAGGACTTTACGGAGTTTGAGAAAAGTAACTTGAAATTGGAACTTCGACATTACGAGAATTGTGTTATTTCTCTTCCTGAATACAAGAATTTATCATCGATTTCCGAGCTTTGTCAATGGTTGGTAGAAACAAAATGGTCTACAACATATCAGCTTGTTTATAGAATTGTGGTTCTCGTGCTTACTCTTCCCGTTTCTACCGCCACCGCAGAAAGATCATTTTCAGCTATGAATATCATCAAAACTAGTATTCGTAATAAAATGGAAGCCGATTATCTTGAAGATTGTATGATGATGTATATTGAGAAAGATATTGCTTCAAAATTTAGCACGGAAACTATCATTGATGCATTTGCGAATGCGAGCAGCCGTCGGGTTCATTTCTTTTGATTTTATCAGGTATCATGTTAGTTATTTGCAATAATTTTTGTGTTTATGCTTTGGTATTTGTTCAACAACACTTAAATGGGGTATATAGATTATGGGTGAGTATGAAAAATTATTATTTTAAGTTGCTTTTTTTTTTTTGGTATATTTTGGCACCCCCCATTTACACATCCTGGCTTCGCCCCTGTTCGTTGGTAATGTTTTCTTATAGGGATCTACAAAAGGCGACCAAGAAATTCTCGGAAAAATTAGGCGGAGGGGGATTTGGTTCTGTTTTCAAAGGGATATTACCCGATTCCACTATTATAGCTGTGAAAAAACTAGAAAGTTTCTCACAAGGAGAGAAACAATTTCGAACAGAAGTTAGCACTATCGGAACAATTCAACACATAAACCTCATTAGACTTTACGGGTTTTGCTCTGAAGGTAAGAAAAGGCTCTTAGTTTACAATTATATGCAGAATGGTTCATTAGATATGCACCTATTTCACGAGACCAGAAAAAAATTGGGTTGGGAAGAAAGATACCAAATCGTGTTGGGTATTGGAAGGGGGATAGCGTATCTCCATGAAAAATGTTGAGAGTGCATTATTCATTGCGATATAAAGCCTGAAAACGTAATTTTAGACGGCGAATTTTCCCCGAAAGTGGCTGATTTTGGGTTAGCAAAGCTCGTAGGTAGAGAATTTAGTCGAGTTTTAACCACTATGAGAGGGACACATGGCTATCTCGCGCCTGAGTGGCTATCGAGAGTGGCTATTACTACGAAAGCCGATGTTTACAGCTTCGGCATGATGGTTTTCGAAGTAGTTTCTGGAAAGAGAAACTCGGGGAAGTTTGAGAACGAGAGATTTAACTATTTTCCTGTTTGGGCCGCCTGGGTTATTGAAAATGGGGGGATGTGTTAAGTTTGCTGGATCATATGGTCAATAGGGATAGTGCTGATATTGAAGAGGTAAAAATAATGTGTGTAGTAGCTTGTTGGTGTATACAAGATAATGAGAACGATCAGCCTACGATGAGACAAGTTGTTCAAGGCCTTGAAGGCGTTTTGGACTTTAGTCCTCCTCCGATACCGTCGTCTCTGTTGGCCTTTGTTGATGATATGAAGTAAGAGTAGGACCGTAAATGAGATGAGCCGTTCATGAATCGTTCGTGTTCGACTCGGCTAAGTTTCGGTTCATGTTTGTTCATTTATAAACGAACATGATAATGAGTAGGAATATATTGTTCGTCTATTAATTTAACTGAACATGAACAAGTCTCTGTTTATTTCGTCTAAGCTCGTGTTCGTCTAACTATATATAAAGTTTGATAAAATAAAAAATCTAAATCTATTAATGATGTAACAAAAACTAGTTAGTATCACAACAAATTAATAACCTATTTATACTACAATAATATTAATAATATGTTTATATTATTTCAAAGTTATTAAAGTAATTTATATCATCATAGTACTATACTATAAATACAATTACCGATTTTATTGTTAAGTTCTCGACTCGTTAAAATAATTAATTATACATATGTAAAAAGTAATTTATACATTAATAGAATATATAAAATTAATTAAAACTAAGAAAAATTTATGTTATAATGTCAAATAAATTAAATAACTAACGATTTATTTATTTATAAACAACTTTATCATAGTAAACAATATAATATTAAATGATAAAATTATAATATATTCTAAAAAGAAAGAAAAAAATACTGTTTTTTTAATTATTAAATGTTTTGAATTAATGAAAAGAGACGGTCATGAACAACTCGTGTTCGGCTTATCAAATGTTCGGTTCATGTTCATCAAACGTTCATTCGTATTTAAATGAACATGAACATCTGTTTCACTGCATAAACATAAACATGTGTTTCGGTTCATAAACATGAACTTGAACATAATCATGTTCGACTCGCTTCGCTTCATTTACAACCCTAAATAAGAGGATACAATTTGTTCGGGGGATATCATTTAATTTAATGATTACGGAATGATTATTATTGGATATGGGGGTGCTTATCTATATATGCATTCCACTTGTAAGATCTTAAACGTGGTCTATATACAAGACTACAACAGTGTATTATTTGCAAGTCATTGCTCATTGCTTGTCCTTTTTAAGTACATTATTAATATGAGATATGGATTTCGATTTCGATTTTAGATGGTACAATTTTATACAAAGGGAGGTAACATTAATGATTTGGGATTTTGGATCGGTCTAGTGCTACGCACTGCAGATGCAAGATCTCAAATCTTGTCATTTTATAGTCGAGACTACTCGAGAGTGTATTAAGTGCAACTCTTTGTTTATTTACTTGTCTTTCAATCGGGTCGAACTAGCCTATTACATATTTAGCAATTCTCACTTTACTTGCGTAATGCGTATGCACATGAGTTGTCACTAGGTATGTGTAACGACCTGGATTTCCATAAGAAAATAACGTGGCAAAGAGAAGTGAGCTATCTCATATCACCTAGATATGTGAATGCCTATATGGTATATAAGATAGCAATATCATCCTTCTTATCACCAATGTCTTTTAAAATCTTGCGGCCCAAGAAGCGAGCACGAAATTGGGCCAAAGTGAACAGTATTGGTAGTATGAAGCAGATGGTGACGGTCTGGTCGGAGGACCGGATCGTTATAATTAGTATCAGTTCCGCTATCTAGCCGATGTTGGTAGCACGAGTAAGTTAACCCGCGAATGACGGCGTGCCCGACGAGGACGTCGTGCCTGAAGGGGGAAGAGTGTAACAATCCGGATTTTCATGGAAAAATGTCATGTTATAGAGAAGAAAACTATCCCAAATCACCTAAATATGTGAGTACTATATAGTATATAAGCTTGAAATATCATCTTTTTTAATCACTAAATCTTTTTAAAACCGAGCGGCCCAGGAAGCGAGGACGAAATTGGGCCAAAATGGACAGTATTGATGGTAGCAAGCAGATGGTGGATGTCTGATCAAAGGACCTGTTCGTTACAATTGGTATCAGAGTCGCTATCTAGCCAATGTGGGCACTAGCAACCCCAAAAGGGCAGCGTGCCCGACGAGGACGTCATGTCTGAAGGGGAAAGAGTGTAACGACCTGAATTTCCGTAGGGAAATAACGTGCTAAAGAGAAGTGAGGTATCCCACATCACGTAGATATGTGAGTACCTATATGGTATATAAGGTAGGAGTATACTTTTCTTATCATCAAAGTCTTTTAAACTCGTGCGGCCCAAGAAGTGAGTACGAAATTGGGTCAAAACGGACAATATTGGTGGTAGAAAACAGATAGTGACGGTCTGGTCGGAGAAACGGGTCGTTACAATTGGTATCAGAAGCGTTATCTAGCCAATGTTGGTACTAGTACGAGTAAGTGAACCCCGGAAAGACAGCGTGCCCAACGAGGATGTCGTGTCTAAAGGGTAAAGAGTGTAACACCTCAGATTTTCGTAGTAAAATGTCATGGTATAGAGAAGAAATATATCACACATCGCCTACATATGTGAGTAATGTATAATATATAAGTTTGGAGTATCCTCTTCTTATCACCAAGAACTTTTAAAGTCGTGCAGCCCAAAAAGCGAGAACGAAATTGGACCAAAACGGACAATATTGATGGTACGAAACATATGGTGATAGTTCGGTCGAATGACCGATTCTTTACACTATGTCTATGTTTTAAGTATGCCTTGTGGCCTTACCAATCAGTAAAGTCTACTACGTACATACAATATTCAAGTATAAGAGTAATTTGGTACTGTTGTCACATTACTGCATAAATAGAAATATATAACCAACATGATCACACACACGCACACACACGCACACACACACACAAAAAATAAAAATAAAATATATATATATATATATATATACACATAGATAGATAGATAGATAGATAGATAGATAGATAGATATAGATAGATATATAGCCAACACACATCTCATACACATCTCCGGCATGCTATGACCAAGTAGGGACGGAGCCAGAATCAAAATGATAGAATTGCGGAAATAAATATATACTTCATCCGTTCTCATTTAATTATCTATTACGAAACTACATGTAATTTTAACCGGCTTATAACTTGTATCAAAATTATCGAAATATTTTTTTTTAAATCTAATAATAAAATTGAACATTTGAACTATATGATCAACTTTTGAAAATTTTCATTCTGACAATTTTGATACAAATTTTTGGCCGATCAAAATTGCACGTAGTTTCATAGTGAACAATTAAATATGATCAGAGGGAGTAATTTTTTTTTACAAGGGATAATAATACACCAAAAATCTTATCCTCGATAGTACAACAAAACCATTGCTTTTTAAGTGTAAAAATGAAGGATAAATTAACAAATCATACTACTTTTGAAACTAAATTAACAAAAACATACCAAAAAAATTCTAATTATAAAAAACATACCCAAAAGTTCATACCATAATTTGTATATTTCATACTCTCCTTAAAAAGTTCATACCCTTATTTTAAAAGTCCATACCCTAATTTGTATTTTTTCATACCGTTATTCCAAATGTTCATACATTATTCCAAAAGTTAATACCCTTATTTTAACCTATTTTATATATTTTCATACACTTATTCCAAAAGTTCATACACTAATTTTAAAACTTCATACCCTAATTCGTAAAATCCACCCTTATTTTCAAAGTTCATACCCCAATTTACAGAATTCATATTCTTATTTACATAATTCATATCCATAATTTTCGATTTCGCTCTACACACTCGTCGCCCACTCCGACGGATGTTTCCGTTTCAATTTTCAGAGATCGGAGAGAGAGAGATGGAGGAGGGGAGACAGATCGAAAATAGAGAGTAAGTATGAGAGAGAGATCGAAAAGAGCGAGGCTGAGAAGAGAGGGAGAAAAGAGTGCAGAAGGAGGAGAGATCGAAAAGAGGGAGAATGAAGTGGAGAGAAAGATTGGAGGGAGATGGAGGAGGATAGAAAGATCGGAAAGAGATAGAAAGGAGGAGAGTTCGGAGAGAGAGAATGAGAATAGAGATAGATTGGAGAGTAGGTGAGAGTAGAGAGATAAAAGAGATCCTAAATAAAGTTTTTTATTTTTTATTAATTATTAATGAAATGTATGTTTTTAATAATTTAATTTTTGAGTATACGTTTTTTTTAATATAATAGTTGTATGATATATTTATGTTAATTCCCTTTAAAACGAAAAAGAGGGTAAGTTTTTTTTTTTTTTTTTTGGATGCGATGGACTACAAATTAAAAAATAGACAAATAAAATTAAAGTGGGGTTGTTATTTATTAGTTCTAATGTGGGGATGCAAACGTCATATTTTAAAAAATAAATGATCAAGACCTATGTTATTTAAATTTATTTATTTTTGAACTGGGTGAACAATATATATACCTCCACCCCTCCAATCGTGACAAATAATTTGTTTGTCATACATTTATCAGACGTTCACTTCCTTTTAGATATATAAAATGACGGGCAATATGAGGAACTAGTATTGAGAAAATAGCGATTTTTTTATCATGCATTGAGTTTCTTTTTTTTTTTCAAATGTAGTTTTGCAGCATTCTCATAATTATAAAGAAAAAAAATCTAGTTCCCCGCCAGTGCTTCATTCTGAA
This sequence comes from Primula veris, assembly GCA_963682055.1. NCBI lineage: Eukaryota > Viridiplantae > Streptophyta > Magnoliopsida > Ericales > Primulaceae > Primula > Primula veris. The sequence continues at coordinate 19,820,129 of OY821740.1, forward strand.
TTTATTAATAAAGTAGGTGGCAGAAGTGGACACTTGACACTTCTATAGGACAAACCAATATTGAATACGAACCTATAGATTAGAACTGATCAGAAAGTACAATTTTTTTAATGGCTTGAAAATATTAATTTTTTAAATGAATAAACCCGTCCAAAAGTTTAATTGCATATAACCTGAGTGTTGATTGTTGATTGTTGATTGTTGATCAACAACATTGCATGAAAATCCTATTTATTTTTATACACATCTCATGTTATATTCATGCGTGGTAATCTGATATTTTAATCAAATCCAACTTGATCCATACCGTGACATATTTGTATATTTATCTATTATAATAAGTCAATCCAGAACAAGATAGTTATTTTGAGTCTGTCAAAATGCTTTCATTTTTTAAAAAAAATCATAAAACTTTTAATAATTACCCACATATGTGAAATTTCAAAAATAACTTTAATTTTTTTTTAAAACTGTCAATAACTAACTATTTAATTTTTAAAACAAAACAAAACCACCCCATCACGTGTGCCTGTATTTACTAGTATTGGAAAATAGGTGAGTAAATTTGAATTTTTGATAACGTTTGTAAGGCCATGTTATCATTTTTTTCATATGTTTTTGTAATTTTTTTCTTTTTTTTTAAGTCCACGTTTTGCTTTATTTCAAAAGTGATTGTTCAAAAAAAAATTGATTTTTTATATTTTTTTTCTGCGTATTTATTGTTTATTTTGACAATTCATAATATAGTAATATTAATAAATAGGTAAAAAATATAAAAACGTATTTTTTTTAAAAAGACACTTTAAAAATAAAATAAAACTTTAATTTAATAAAAAATGTCCGGATGTGCACCAGAAAATAAATACAGACTATATTTTTGGGACAGTTTTCTCATATTGTCCCCACACCCCACTTGCCGTCTATATCTAATTACTTGCCAACTGCCAAGCTATGTTCTTCAAGCAGAAATTGGAAAGAGCTCTTCAATGGTGTAAACCAAATATGGTATTATATATATATATATATATATATATATATATATATATATATATATATGTTGTCTTAGGTTTCTCTCTATATACTAAGCAAACCTTTCATGAGGTACTTCCAAACGGTTATCTTCCAGATATATATATTTGTATTTTCACTCTTTTTTGATAATAACTACTGTATATATATAGTCGAGATGGCAGAGAACGAACCATAATCATGAGCGTGAAATGCCTTAACCACTTTGGTTACCCATCTTACTCTCACTAACGACTCCTTCGTTTGCCGCTAGATATTTTGTAACTCAATAGGGCGAGCCTGGTGGGCTAGAACTCACACTCTCAACCAGCAGGTGTACAGTTCGAATCTTACAAATGAGTAGTAGGTGTAATAACATTTGATCCTCTTTAATAAGTTAAAAAAATATATGTTTCGACAATTTTAAATCACTAAATAATAGTATAAATTATAACCATAGTATATACTGCATGTATGATGTATCCGGCTAATAGTAGCATCTGAACTGGTCAATCTGCATGTCCTACTATTCAGCCAAAAGAAGTCCCAGTATCGGATCTCAAGCCTAACTCAAAAACAAAATAAAAATAAAAACTGCTCTATGATTCACTGTTTGTATCTGGATTCTGGAACACTCTCTTTAGGTAAAACTTGTTTTTCCGTGACTAATCACATCGTCAACTTTGTTCATTGCATCTAATTATCAATCAATTTCATGCTGCTCTCATGTATAATGTAGCATTTTAATGAAAATGACTTGGTTACTATAATTTTATAATATTTCCTTATTTTGTTTTTTATAATAATAATCCTCATGTTGAAGGTAAGCCACTTGAGTCCTTGACCAACCACCTTTCTCATAATACTTCCTTATTCATAGTAGTCAGATTTGATGTTAATTCTTCTTTCTCTAATTATAAACTGGGATCAAAGGGTTGTGCTGAAATTATGTAGCATTATATAATGAGCTTCTTTGGTTGCAGTCAGGGAGGAACTAGGTGGTCAGTGGCGTAACCAGTATTCAATCGAAAATGGGACTGATACTCATGTATAAAGTATTTAGTTATCATTTTATTGCAGGGGGGAGAATTTTGACTACAATTGGAGGTGATTAACAGATTTCTATCATTGTGGTGGTCTATAGCCACTGACCACCTAGTTCCTCCCTGGCTGCGACCAAAGAAGCTCACTATATAATGCTACATAATTTCAGATTTCTATCATTGTGGTGGTCTATAGCCAAGTTTAATCTATAGATGAATCTAGCCGGACTTTTTGTAGTTTAATTTGAAGCAATTTTTTTGGCTTATAAGGTACAACTAAACAATACTTGAAATAAGTTCGGGAGTTTAATAATATTCTTTGATCCGATTCTTGTTACTGAGGTATCATCCTACCTCTGTAGAAAGAAAAGTATAGTTCTTGCAAAACTTCATCCATAGTTCAAAAGTACCAGCAGTGGAACTTTAATGATGAAGAGATAACAAAAGTTAGATGCCATCAAAATTTCTCGGAACAGTTTCATTTCTGTAAAAGCACTGTTCTACAGATTATGTTATAAACGTGAAATACGCGTGCATTCTATCATTGTGGTGGTCTATGGCCAGATCTAAAAGTTTAATCGATAGTTGAATCTATAGCCAGCCTTTTTGTAGTTTAATTTGAAGCTTTTTATATGGCTTATAAGGTACAACTAAACAATACTTGAAATAAGTTCGGGAGTTTTATAATATTCTATTGAGGTATCCTCTTACCTCTGTAGAGAGGAAAGTATTATTCTTGCAAAACTTCATAGATAGTTCAAAAAGTACCAGCAGTGGAAATTTGGTAATGAAGAGATAACAAAACTTAGATGCCATGGAGATTTCTCAGAACAGTTTCATTTATGTAATAGCACTGTTCTACAGATTATGTTATAAACGTGAAATATGCATGCATTAATCAATGCGGTTGGTAATACGATTCGCTTTCGCACAAAGGTCTCACCTTGGAGATGAATTTCTTATGTTAAGTCTAGACTGCATTTAAAGCATAAGTTTGTTTTGTTGTAGCCTTCAAGCTTAATCATTTTTCTTCTTCCTCTTTTTCCTTTCAAATGCTCTGTTTTCATATTGGAACTGCCAAAAGTTTCATAATGATGAATACCACTTTTATCTCATCTCATAACCTGTTTGATAGTATATTATAATAGAATAAGTCAGTTTTTTCTTTTTTTATCTTGAGAAAAAAATTGCTTTCATCCAGCTTTTGGTTTTCAACCCTTTTCTTGCAGAACACCCACAAAAACTCAACTCGAAAGTTTTTTAAGCAAAGAAAAGGTAAGCTGAAAAGCTGAAACCAAATAACGCCTTAATTTATTTAAGTTTAGTTTAGTTTAGTTTAGTTCAGTTTTTTTTTTGCAGTATTATATCCTGAAAAGGTTGACTACTATTGTCTATTGTCATTGAGGGTAGTTTAGTTTTTCCATTTATGCATTTTGGTTTGAAATTATTAAAAGTTTTAATCTAATGAACATAACCCCTCAAGATTGATGACTAAAGGTATTGCAGGTTGAGATACCAATGGCGGAAGTTAATCCAGAACTTGATGAACTATTGAAAGAATTTTACATCCCTAGTTACATACTTAAAAGTGACTCGGAAAAGGACTCAGGTAACTATTTACCAAAATGTCCCGTGCTCGTGTTCATCAACTCAAAGAGTGGTGGTCAGCTGGGTGGGGACCTTCTCGTTACTTATCAATCCCTCCTGAACAAAAAGCAGGTATTCTGTTTAAAGAATCTTGATAGATAATCTATCGGGTTGTATACATATTTCCCCTAGTTTTTAGCAATAAGTTGGTTTATCAGGCCTTCAAATTTATGTTGGGTTCATCCTTCTTAGAACTTCTAGCTTTTCAGGCGTAAACCCAATTTCCCTCATATTTTAGCTTGTGGTTGTTAGTCAACCAAATGAAGTGCATATAATAAGCATAGAAGTCAACGTCCTGGCTGCTCACAAACAATCTTTTAAATTTTATCTGTTTTTCTATTCTCTAGGTAATAGATTTGCTAGAAGAGGCTCCTGATAAAGTTTTAGGGAACGTGTATCTCAACCTAGAAAAGCTTAAAGACGAAGGTGATGAATTGGCTATTACTATTCAAGAAAAACTAAGAATAATTGTAAGTCGAATTCAATGAATATCAAATTTTAAAGTTTTTTTTTTTCCAATATGTCATTTCACGATTTGGTTTTTATTAGGTTGCAGGAGGGGATGGAACAGCTGGATGGCTCTTGGGAGTTATTTCGGATCTCAAGTTATCTCAGCCACCGCCAATTGCTACGGTTCCACTTGGAACCGGAAACAACCTTCCATTTTCTTTTGGTTGGGTATGATATTTTTTTTTATATCTTTTTGTGAATTACGATTATTTAATGAACTGATAACATAAAAAAGATAAGAAGTTGGGTTGAAATACTTTTAGACATTTTTTTAACTGATTTTCTCAAATCCAAAATGTTGCATTTACCGCAAACGGTTTTGATGGTTTAAAATTTGATATCTTTTAGAAGGAAAAAAATGCTCTCTGATCTCCTTGTCATATTTTGTTTCTTATAGAGATGTTCATTTAATTTATGTATGCAGGGCAAGAAGAATCCAGGAACGGATCGTCAATCTGTAGAGTCATTTTTAGCACAAGTTATGAAAGCCAAAGAAATGAAAATAGATAGGTTACACATCTTCTTTTCTTTAAAAGTACCAAATGCTTACAACCGAAATGCGAATAGCCAAGTTCTTTTTTAGTGTTTTTTTTCATCTGAAATCATGCCTTCTTTTTTTGCAAAATTAAATGCAGTTGGCACATATTGATGAGGATGAGGGCTCCAGCTGAAGGTTCATGTGACCCAATCGCACCTCTCGAATTACCACATTCTTTACACGCATTTCATCGTGTGTCTCCAACGGATTCTCTCAACATGGTAATGCGGGTTATGTTAGCATAAAAAAAGGGTAAATTATGCATTTTTACTGCATATGAAAGAACTTGGAAAGAAGCGTTTTTTGTTAATTATGACTTGTTTTCCTTCAATTAGCCAGGCTGCCCTTGAATTAATATATTAATATTTTTTATTATGGCTTTATATTTCCGCTTTCCCAGGAAGGTTGTCATACGTTCCGTGGTGGATTTTGGAATTACTTTAGCATGGGTAAAAAAATTTCTCCACGTCTTTTTAGTATGTTCACTTGTACAGATATACTTTAAAGAGTCTTGTGTGTAAAAAGTAGTGTTGTTGCGCATTGTAAGTTATGATAATGTTTAATATTTCTGAAGATTTTCTATGTCTTGATTCTTAGGGTTCAAATTTCAGTTATTTAGGGAACAAGTGACACGATGTGATTATTTAGCATTTTATTTGCAGGTATGGATGCTCAAATCTCTTATGCGTTCCATTCCGAACGTAAATTACATCCAGAGAAGTTCAAAAATCAGTTGGTTAATCAGGTTTGCTTTTCCCCAGTGTTTCTTATAGGATAAAAAGGTGCTAAATAGTAATAAAAAATCTTTTAAGTTTTGCTTTGTCTCGTTTAGAGTACATATGCAAAGCTTGTATGCACACAAGGATGGTTTTGTGCTTCTCTTATTCATCCATCTTCAAGGTGAGCCTTCAGATTACCCACTTTAGCTATTTCGTTAGTTGTTATTTTCAAATTTTATTTTCATTATAACTAATAAAGGTAATGCTACAACAAAACAACAAAATACACGTTAAAACAGTTACACATGAATAAATAAATTCAACTTCAAAATCATCCGCTAGAGCGCATAAAGAAAACTGTATTTCCAATAATGCAACTTGATCAACTCATAAAGTGTCTTATAAGAGATAACAATTAGCAATCAGATGAATTTCATTAAGCATTAAATTTTCAATTACAAATTTTTACAACCTGCATCCTGGTTTTTCTCTCAAAATACAGAAGTACGCAAGCTTGGATTCATAATTATTGAACCCTGCAAAGATTGTTCGCTTACTTTTTTAATGCTTTGCAATTTTGTGTGATCATACTAATAGGTGGATTCAAAAAGTTACCACGTTTTACAGAACAAAGTTCTTTTCCTGTAGTTTTTACATTTTACTTTATCACGTTTTTGAAAAATTTCTACTTATGTACAGGAACATAGCTCAACTGGCAAAAATTAAGATCATGAAGGGACAAGGTGAATGGCAGGATCTCCCGATATCACCTAGGTCAATTAATCCTTCATCTTTGTATTGCTTCCTCATTTCATGGCCGGATTTATCCCTTTCTAGTTACACTACACTGCTTTCTGTATGTTTCATATTTTGTATTGCATTTGTTAGATGTTTCTGATAAATTCTTAATATGCAGTATTAGGTCTATCGTATGCCTGAATTTACCTAGCTTCTCCGGTGGATTTAATCCTTGGGGGACACCGAGCTCGACAAAAAAACGTGATGTTAGTCTTATTCTCTTCTTGTCTTCCCTCAGTTTTTCTATTGGGACTTGGACAACAGGGGATTTTGTTCTTGTTTTCTAAATGCTTACAAGTTCACTTAGTTTGCTTTTGTTGTTCAAGGTGCATCTTTGGCACTTTCTAGTACTTAAAAGTGCCAGTCTTGCATGTTCCAGAGTTAATAATTCCTTTTTAAACATGTTTTTTGGCTTCAAAGAACTAGACGTTACTTAGAAGTCGCAACATTACAACCACTGTTTTAAAAAGCACGCTTCATAGCGCTATTATCTCGATATAGTGGTTTGTGAGTTTTTTTTGCATACGCTATTTCACTATATTGTTGGTAAAGTGTTATTAGTGCTCTTTTTACCCTTATTTTACGCTTTTTGCGCTATTTAGGCTAAAAAGTGCGCTTTTCGGGACTTTTAGTGTAATTTTTACTTTATTTTCCAAAAATTACGAAAACAATGTCGTTTAGGGTTAGCAATTTTATGAAAAATATAATTCTAAACAAATTCTATTACATGTGCTAATGATCCTTTAAGCGCTCATTTTGATGAGCACAATTGAAATTTTCAAATAGTAGAAGACTTGAAATTAGTTTGTGTCCTTGCTATATAAAATATTTCAATTTTAGTTATATAAAAAATTGTAAAATGATGTTTTAAAAATACATTTCAAACATGTTTCTTTTCTATATAGTTCAAGCATGTATATTTTTCCATTGTAAATTTTTTACGCTTTACGCTTTAAAGCTACGCTATTAACGCTTTTAGCGTATATCTCATGAAAACGTTTTGCTCATCTTAGTGCTTTTTAAAACACTGGTTACAACAACCCTTTGTAATTGTCTGTTAAACATGATTAACTGTTTTGTTCTTCCGTGACTCTTGAGTAAACAAACATGCATATTTTGACGTGATATGCAGCGGGACTTGACTCCACCATATGTTGACGACGGTCTTATAGAGATTGTTGGATTTAGGAATGCTTGGCATGGGCTTGTTTTGCTTGCTCCTAATGGACATGGCACACGTCTCGCACAGGTGAGGATGATATATTTTCATAAAACATGTTAGAATTAGTATATAGTTTTATCTATTTTGGACTTAATGGTGTATTAGGTAATATGTTGTTAAATTTGAGGACCAATCGTGTAATTATTAAATACTTTGATATTAATACAATTGTGTGTGTACTACACACACACTTTTACCTAATCTATACAATTCTTACATGGCATCATAGCCACGTACATAGCCGCCCCAAATATCCCACTATCATACAAATTGATCTAGTACACCTATACTAATCCAAACACATATCTGACCCTACCACATGAATCAAAACCCTAAGGCGACCAACCCTTACTTAGCCGTTGCTTCTTCCACGCACCACTAGCCGTTGGCGCGTGGGACCACACTTCACTTTTTGGAGACGATCGGCTCTGGAATTCGGTCTGACCTTCATCACTTATCAGAGCTCCTTTTCGCGCCCTTCAGTCCCGGTTTGTGTTATTTATTTATTGATTACTAGTTCTTTTATGTTTGAATCTACTGGAGTATGTATTAAGCTTTTTATATGATGCGTAAAGACTGATTACAAGCTAGTTTGGTTCAGCCATTATCGCCTTTGGGTTTTGTTGGATTTGAGAATTTTTATTTTGCCTTGATTTGTGAGGTTTACTCTTTTAAACCTTGATCGCTTGCTCGTAATGGCTGAATCTTTGAATGTTATGGCTAGATATAGTGACGGTGCTCGATCAATCACATCTCTTAAAGTTAATAATGTTAATTATCTTGCTTGGGCTCATGTCGTTAAAATATATCTTAGCGGTGAAAAGAAACTAAATTTTCTTACCGATTCGCCTCCCACGGCTAATTCTGATGATTGGAACAGTAATGGTGCTAAGGTTATGGGTTGGCTTTGGCATAGTATAGAACTCCATATTGCAAATATCGTTGCATTCTGTGAAACTTCGAAAACGATATGGGATTCGTTGTCCGAATCGTTTTCTCAGACAAGTAATGTGTTGCGTGTTTATGATTTGTATGAGAAAATTTTCACCACAAAACAGAATGGTCGTCCGTTAGCTGAGTATTATGGTAACCTTAAATGTCTATGGGAGCAATTGTTACAACATCGTCCATTTACTACTGATTTGACACAACTTAAACATCAATGAGAGGATTTTATAGTTGCAACCTTAATTGCTGGCCTTGATTCGAGTTTTAGCGTGTCTAAAGACCAGGTTCTTGCTGGTGAGACTTTGCCGACTGCTGCTAATGCCTATTTTCGACTATCGCGGTCGTCTTTGGGGCAACCTAGTTCTTGACATATATCCCCTATTCTGACTCCTGAATCTTCGGCCTTTATTGCTAACCAAGGAGGTCGTGGTGACTCTTGTGGTAATTTTCTAGGTGACTCTCATGGTAATTTTTGAGGTGGTCGTGGTGGTCGTAATTTTCGTGGTAATTCCAGAGGGGGAAGTCGTTCTGAGGGTCATGGTAGTAGAAAATGCTATTTTTATCAAGCTACTAATCATACGTAGCCCTATTGTTGGAAGAAGTATGGTAGACCTGATTACGCTTAAAATGTTAGTGGAGCTACTACGTCATCTCCTCAACCTGTTGGTATTCCTAATTCTGGTACTAATGATGCACTCACTTCTCAGCTCAGCGAGATTCTCCAGGCTTTGTGCTTATCTCAGCCGTCTAGCGCCACACTAACATTAACTAACTCAGATAATGTTGCTTGTATTGCTTCTTCGTCTACCTCTTGGCTTATTGACTCGGGTGCAAGCTCTCATATGTCGGGTAAATCATCACTCTTTACCGATCTAAGTTCAATAAATCATAAGATCATATTAGCAGATGGATCTTCTCGTCCAGTGGGTGGTAAAGGAAATCTTCATCCACACCACTCTTTATCTTTACCTCATAATCTTTATGTGCCTAAATTTCCATTTAATTTATTGTCAGTCAGTCAAATGAATAAATCTTTACCCTGCTCGGTAACTTTTTCTCCTCATTCTTGTGTTTTCCAGGACCTCGAGACGAAGAAGACGACTGGTTTGGGGCATGAGAAAGATGGTCTGTACTATTTGGATCCTGCTAGTTTTGCATCATCGTCTTTGTCAGCATTAAGTGCGATTGCTTCTCCTTTACAGTGATATTATCGTCTTGGTCACCCTTCTTTGGCAACACTTAAGCTTGCAATTCCGTCCTTGCATCGTGTATCTAGTTTAGAATGTGAGGCTTGTCAGCTTGGTAAACATCATCGTAGTTCTTTTCCTAGTCGTAGTATTAGTAGAAAATCTGAGTCTTTTGATCTTGTTCACTTAGACATATGGGGCCCTTCTCGTACTTTTGCTCATAATGGCTTCCAGTATTTTGTGATTTTTGTTGATGATTATTCTTGTATGACTTGGTTATTTTTAATGAAAAAACGGTATGAGTTACCTTTTATTTTGTCTCGCTTTTATAATGAAATCAGTACTCAATTCGATAAACGAATTAAGATCTTGCGTTCTGATAATGCACTGGAATATGTTCAAACTATTATTGATTCTTTTTGTGGTGATCATGAGATTATACATCAAACTAGTTGCGCTCACACATCCCAACAAAATGGTATTGCTGAGCGTAAACATCGATATTTATTGGATATTGCTCATGGATTATTATTCAATATGCAGGTCCCTAAACATTTTTGGGGCGATGCAGTTTTAATTGCATGTCATCTTATTAATCGTATGCCCTCAGTTGTTTTAGGTAACTGCTCTCCGTTTTCAATGTTATATCCTAATGTTGATCCTTTCTCTGTTACTCCTCGTATTCTTGGATGTGTTGCCTTTGTTCATAATCTTGAGATAGGGCAAGACAAACTTTCTCCTCGTGCTCGAAAGTGTCTTTCTTGGCTATTCTCATACAAAGAAAGGTTATTGTTGTTATCACCCCCAATCTCGTCGATACTTTGTAAGTGTCGATGTTACCTTTTTCGAGTCTACTTTGTTTTTTACCAACACTGGGCACCAACTTTTTATGGATATTATATCGGATACTAATCTGTCTTGTCCCAATGGTGAAACCATTCCCTTTCTGATGCCTTCTCAACTAGAGTTAGTGCATTCTTCCCCACCTTTAGTATCTCCTCCGTCAGATATAGTATATCAGCGTATTCGTCTCCGTAAAACTCTTTCTCATGAACCAGCCATGACATCTTCTCAGTCTGAGGTTCATGTGGTCCCCTCTCCTCGTATTAGCTCTGATGATCTACCGCTTGCTCTACGAAGAGGTAAACGCACATGCACCCAACATCCTATTGCTAATTTTGTTTCATATCATCGTACTTCTTTCTGTTTTCACTATTTTGTTTGTGCTTTGTCTTCTGTTTCCGTTCTAGTGTCACACAATGATGTTCTTGCCTTTCCTGGATGGAAACACGCTATGGATGAGGAAATGAGTGCACTCTATCAAAACCAAACTTGGGAGTTTACAACATTACCCCTCAGGAAAAGACCCGTTGGCTGTCGTTGGGTATATACAGTCAAATATCAACCAGATGGTTCCGTTGAGCGAATGAAAGCTCGGTTGGTTGCTAAAGGTTATACCCAAACATATGGTGTTGATTTTAGAGAAACATTTTCTCATGTTGCTCGTTTGAATTCTGTTTGTATTCTACTGGCAGTTGCAGTGGGCCGTTCTTGGCCATTGTACCAGTTAGATATTAAAAATGCGTTCTTACATGGTAAACTTCAAGAAGAAGTTTATATGGTACAACCACCCGGTTATATTACTTCTGGTAGTGAACAACTTATCTGCCGACTTCATCGTTCTTTATATGGTCTAAAACAATCGTCTCGTGCTTGGTTCGACCGTTTTAGTGCTGTTGTTATTGATTATGGATTTCGTCGTTCTTAATCTAATCATTCCGTCTTTATTCGTCAGTCCACTGGCGGTATTATCATTCTTATTGTATATGTCAATGATATTATTATTTCTGGAGATTATGCTAATAGTATTGATAATTTGAAATGTTATTTAGCAAAAAAGTTTCACACTAAAGATTTGGATGCACTTTGATATTTTCTTGGGATTGAGATTGCTCGGTCTTCTAAGGGATTGTTTCTCTCTCAAAGAAAATATGTCTTGGACCTTTTATCGGAAACTGGTTTATTAGGATCTTGTCCAACTGATACATTTATGAATTCTTCAGTCAAACTTAGCATTGATTCATGTGATATATTTCTTGATGTTGGTCGTTATCGGGGTCTTGTTGGAAAATTAATTTATCTTACTGTTACTCGCCCAGATATCACTTATGATGTGGGTGTAGTGAGTAAGTTTATGCATGCACCATGCTATCCACATTTCGATGCCGTCTGTTGTATCTTGCGCTATTTGAAGGGCGCTCCCGGTCGGGTCTACTTTATCGTCATCCCCATCCTTAATTGTCTCCGGTTTTAGTGATGCTGATTGGACGGGAGACTAGTGATAGACATTCTACTTCTGGTTATTGTACATTTATTGGTCCTAGCCTTGTTACTTGGCGTAGTAAAAAGCAACACGTTGTTGCTCGTTCTAGTGTCGAGGCTGAGTATCGAGCTATGGCTCATACTGCCTCAGAAATGTTATGGGTTCGCTCACTTCTTCGTGATTTTGGTGTATCTATGTATAACCCTATGTCCATGTATTTTGATAACCAGTCAGCTATTTTTATCGCCAATAATCCCGTCTTTCATGAGAGAACTAAGCTTATTGAGGTGGATTGTCATTTCATTCGTGATATGTTAATTCGAAAAGAGATATGTACTCCATTTGTGCGCTCCGAGTCGCAATTAGGAGATATTTCGATCAAAGCTTTACCCGGACCTTTTTTTTGATCTATGTGCTCCAAGCTAGGTATTTTTTATTTGTATGCTCCAGCTTAAGGGGGTGTTAGAATCAGTATATAGTTTTATCTATTTTGGACTTAGTGGTGCATTATGTAATATGTTGTTAAATTCGAGTATCAATCGTGTAATTATTAAATAATTTGATATTAATGCAATTGTGTGTTTGTGTACTACACACACACTTTTACCTAATCTCTACAATTCTTACAAAACAAAATGCGGTATGCATTGGCACAGCTGTTTTTGATTGTTTTTTTCTTAAATGATGCCATGTTTTTACTCGGTGGACAAATCATTCATCGGCATGTCAGTGCAAATTGCATCAGCATTGAATTTGCAGTGACCAAGTGCAAATTGCATCAGCATTGAATTTGGAGTGACCAAGTTTTCAATGGTTCAAAATTTAAACGATGTGACCAAAATGGCGCCTCCATTATGGATTATTAAGGACTTGCGTTTCAGTCTTTAAGAATCTTTTTCCATAAATAGGAGTTTAATTGATGATTTTCTCTCATTCTACTTCGTCCTTCTTCATGATATTTAAGAAAGTCTACACATTAACCAAGCAGTGAGTACTGAGTAGTACTATCCAAGTATTGTTAGTTTGTTACCATATTATTACCATATCAGAGAACTTGTTAAACTAGGTTATATATGATGTCCTTCTCATGTCCCAAACCTTTCTCTAACCAGTATATTTTAATTTCTGTTTTTTTTTTCAGGCACATCACATAAGGTTTGAATTCCACAAAGGCGCAGTGGACCACACGTTCATGCGTATAGATGGGGAGCCATGGAAACAGCCCCTTCCAAGTGATGACAACACTGTCGTCGTCGAAATATCTCATCACAGACAGGTCAAGATGCTGGCGACACACGACTGTCGGTCTAAAAGCTTATATGATGATTCTACTCCTACAAATCATGATAATGATGATGTGGACAGTGGCGACGAGAATGAAGATCAAGAAGATGTTGGAGAAGAGAGGAGAAAATTTGGAGCCGCCGATACTTTTAAGATCCCAGATGAGGTTGACATATCTCACCTTAGCTAAGTTTGTAATTAGAATAGATAAACAGTTCATTCGGTTAATCATTATCATTTCTGTGAAATTCTTTTATGGGGATTCAAGTTTGATAAAGATGCGGCATTTTTTTTAACATTTGGAGGTTTATAGAAGTTTGTAGAGGAATCATTTTCTTTTTGATGAGATTATGTTCGCAAACGAGCAATAGCACCTTTGTTATTGGAGGCTTACAGAGATATAATCATTTGATATTGGAGCTATTTGAAAATAATACAAGCAGCAGTCAAGCAGAGACGGGATGATACAGGCAAGTTAAACCGGAGGCCGGCCGTGAGAATATAGGATTGGACCCATTTCAAAAATTAAATATAACAAGACCTTAAATAAAATGCATTCTCATAAGGCGAATAAAATACCAAAATTTTATCTTTATAAAACTAATCATCGGAGCTCATTCATCTAGATAAGTATTGAAAACTTACAAATAGTTACATATCAATCAAATTAATTACAAAACTCATCTATACGTATTTCTTTATAATTAGTTATATATACTTATTTACAATTAGACACATATGTCATAAAAAATAAAAAAATATACAAAAAATAAAATCAAAATTTAAAAAATCAAAAAAACTGAACATAGTATTAGATAGGATTAGACATGATTGTACATGATTAAACAGAATTAAGCAGTATTAGACATACAAGATTGAACAGTATTAGACAGGATTACACTTACATGATTGAACATGATCAGACATGATCACATATATTTTTTTGTTTAAAAAATGTTTTTTTTTAGCATTGGTTTTTAATTTTTAAATATTTTTTTATATTTTTTAATGACATGTAACTATTTGTAAATAAGTTCACAAAATACGTATTTTTTTTAAAAGAGTCGTCAGGTTCAAAACAACTGGATTTTTTTGTAAATAAGTTTCTAAATACGTACTAAATTGTCATTTTTCCTATAAGTATTACACTGCTTCAAAATTATTCATGGCACATTCATCCATAATATTTTTTAATTATAGTTAAGCGTAGAAGCATAATTTAAAACCAATATGATATGCCGAGTATGCTACGAATAACAAGGTTTAGATACAATACAAAAGGGCCAAATGCATCATTCTATGTACTTTAAATATACGGATTCTACCAGACAGCCAAATCTTAGATGTTCCAATCAAAGTATCAGTGCATCACTTTTAACACTACAACAAACAAAAAGTTCGAAAAAGAAATAATCTATAACCCTCTCCAGCGAAGTGTTACCATTAGGTGACTGCTCGTAGCTCCAAAAGTTTGAGATAACTGCAAAAATCAGAGTGGTTACCAGTTTTATTCACAGATATGTCTGACATTTATTAGGAGGCCATATCCTAAACAAGAACTTTCCAGTTTCCAAACCAGCCATCCAAATAAAGTACTTGTTTAGCTGCATCTTCTATAAAAATATATAAGCAGGCCTTTTCGAGACCGAGAAAAACTCAGGTTCTTTCAGCTTTAAACATCTAAATTTCTTAGCCAAAAACCAAAAAGTCCTCATTAAGGAAATCAGTCAAATGAGCCGCAGCTAAGTTTAAATAAAAAGTTGAGCCTGGAAGTTGGAAACCAAACAAGCTTGATGTATTTATAATGAAACTATTCCATCAATGTTCTCTCTAATTGGCTCGGAAAAAAAATGATAAAACATAACATCGAACATACCCCGCAATGTGAAAGAATATGAAAGTCATTTAGCGAGCAGTGTTTGATCGACCAAGAGCCTTTTCCTCCTCAGCTTTCTTTTCAGCAGCTCTTCTCTTATCGCGTTTCTTGTCTCTCAAAGCAGCATCTTCATGTGCTTTCTCCATAACTGTTTCGAAACCAGGAATTGTTTTCTCCAGATGAGAGTACACTTGCAAGCTCAGATCATAAAATATTCTAAACATTCTCTGCAAAATACAAGTTACAAGAACACGTGTAAATAAGTATCTATATTTCACAAAAGGAAAGAAGATATAAGAAAACATGAACACCTAAAGTTGTATTTTATTAAAGATAATTTATATTTCTCTATTCAACAAGAAACTAATTCACACACTAAAATCCCTTGCTGAAAGAACCATTTCGGAATAATTATAAAGCATTGGATCGGTAACTTTTTGTGTCTAAATTAGCTTTTTGTAATATTTACTCATGTACAGAAAAAATGAATATCATAATGTACACGTAAGCTAAAGATAAAATATATTAAGTACAAAATTGTTGGAAGAAAAGCACATGCAGAAAAATGGTTAGTCATGGAAGAGATACAGTGGTGAACAATTGCTAAGGTTTTCTTAAGGCATATGCTTTTTTGTTCCAAAATAACTCTCAGATCCACTTTAAATCGTGGTGGGATCCTTTATAATCCATCGGACAATTTGGCGGAGTATCAAAACTAGAACCATCTACGTAGTGCTCTTTTAATTTCTACACAAGGGCTGACATGGTTACATAATAACTATTTTATTACTATTATGAAGTTAAAAGATAACAACGAAGTAATAACATTTTAAGCCTCACCTACTCCCATAGTGAGGCGGTATTAATATCACACCCAACTATGTGGGATGTTGACTAATGACTTAGGGTTGACTTGGCTGCAGCTTTTAAGCAAATAAAGTGGGTTATTTTGGAACTGAGGGTAAATGTCGGGTTTCTCAGCTCAAATGTGTGGTTTTCATATCATATACCAAAAAGAACAGCTTTATTAGTTGGTCAATTAAATGCAATGTTTTAAATAGCGTTATCGTTAACATAGCATTTTTCCGAGAGCTATGCTAAAAGCGCAAATAGTGTAGCAACGAAGCGCTTTGCGGTGTATTTTTTTTTACCTATATAATCATATAATTCAGATGATTATTATGTTAACACGCTTAAAAATTTGATCCTAAATTACAATATTATAACTCATAAGAATATTATAATTCTTATTTATGTATACTTATATAAAGAAATAAGTTGTGACCCAAAACGACGTAGTTTTATCCATTTTTTTAATAAAAATTAATTAATTAATTTTTTTTTATAAATAATAATAAAAAAACTTGCTTTTTACGCTTTTACTCACGCTATTTGCGTTTTTTTGCGCTATTTGCGCTTTTTTCGCGCTATACCTCTAAAATAGCGCTTTTGCATAGGTGATTTTTTTCCCGCTAAGCGCTATTAGCGCAACGTTGCGCTACGTAGCGCGCTATTTAAAACAGTGATTAAATGCAGATCACTTAAAAGCAAATCCTTCAAAGGTTGAGCTGAAAAGTGCTGAGCTTTCCTCTCAGACCTTAAGCATATACCAAATGGAACTACACTTAGGCGTGTTACTGTTCATATATTACTAAACCAAAAAATAACAAAATCATAATTACATAACATAACATCCTTGCTCCAATGTTAGACGTAATAAATTAATAATACTCAATTCTATATATAACATTTCTATTTTACTATCTTTACCAATACTATTAATCTACCAAAAATTTTATACGAAAACTATACCGAGCGTGATAAGTAAGCCTATAATAATTCATACTTTACCATTACATACCAGTTCTTGGCACGAAAAATAGTGTAAACGCTAAATAAGAACATTGTAAGTACATACCAGGACATCCTTGTTCCAATGTTGAATGTACGGTGGGCCAGTAGTGTACGTCCCAAGAGGCTCACGATACCATTCTCCACCATAAGTGATCTGGTCCATAGCTTGTTCCACGCTGAGAACTTCCCAAGGTCTCAGACCTGGTATAGCTTTCTGCAACTGAATCCTGCCAAATTTAATTAAGCAAAAATTGTAAATATTTAAATCAGAAGACTATTTCAAAAAGATTCTTCTTAAAACATATACTCGAAAAAATCATACACAAAACATTTGATTTGAGAGATAGCTTAATAGTTAATACTATATCTAATATCAGATATAATGCCTTGTTGAACTCGAAAAAAATCAAGGCACTGCCTATCTCACTTTCAGCCCTCATAATGCTTACAATTTGATAAATAGTAAAAAAAAAAAATACCATCCACTTGGTCAAAATTCCCATAGAAAAAAAATATTAATATGTAAAACATACAGAATTTATTTGTAAACATGGTAATGAAAACATAACAGAAGCAGTGGACCCCCAGTCCTTCAGCACTTCTTTGATTTTGTAAATATACCAACACAAGTTTGAAACTCTACTGTAAGTCTGTAACTTAGTAGCTTAATGGCTGTTTTGCGGGTTCCCTTCTAAAAATAACAAGAAAAATGGCCATTTTATCCCTGAGTAGGACAGAAACAGGTTGATGTTGTCATCTATTTGCATTAATATAGACGGAAGTGTAGAAAACAGTCACAAAGCCAGTAAGCTAAAGTACAGTTCTAAAAGTGTGCTAGGTCAGTGCACAAATTAAAAACAAAAACTGTGTAAGGCTAATGTACAAATCAGTTAAAGCCCTGTTTTCGAACATGGAATAAGATACCCGCTCAGAAAAAATTCAAGATTTTTCAAAAAACTCCTAAAGTACCTGAGGTCCTTTGGGATGTATTTATTCGGCATATGATCAGAATCCAAAACTTGAGAGAGTTCGGACCCACTTGCCCAAAGAAATAAAGCATGGCTGGGAGTTCTAACACCTGGCCAAACACCATCATTAGCTTCTAAAACTGCTAAATCACGTTTTTTGCTCTCTACAGCTTCGTCTTGCATCTGTTTATACGTTTTCTTCTCGTGACCTTTGAGTGGGACCCACGGTGGTATACCCTTTTGAAGCTTGTGAAGAAACGCAGTTGCTGCGGCACCGAACCTAACTGTTGATTAAAAAAAGAACTAAATTGGTTTGAAAATACATTCACCTAATATCGACGATAAAAAATACAACTCTCTCTGTTCTCTTTAGTTTGTCTACTGTTCCTAATTAGAATATTTTCTTTACTTGTCCACTTCACCGGAATGGTAAGTTGTCTTTGGCTGATTTACACTTCGCACTTTAATATTCTTACACAAATCAATAAAAGATTCACTTTAAGGGAAATTTCATAAGATAAAACAAAAGACAAGGTATTCTTTGATGTTCTGATTCTTATTGAAAGAGACTGGAGAGAGTATTTCATTTCAAGAAGGTAATCATCTCTCAAGTGATAGGGAATTCACCATAATCATTTTAAACAACCTGTTTCTAGAATACCCAAACTTTGAATAGATTGCAAAAAGAAAACAACCTCTCAAGTAGACAGGCATTTGAATTCAACACTACTATCTAAAAAATTTCTTGAAAAAAAACTGGACTCTGACAATCCAATAAAAGAAAGTATCATTATATGCAGTCTGTTTCTTGAATATTATAAATTACTTTTAAAAATTAAAAATAATTCATTACCAACAACAAAATAGAGCAGCAATTCTTATAATTCCCAGGAAAGAGTATTTTCCAAAAAATCAAAGAACTAAAAACAACTAAAGTCTTTGACAATCCAATCCTTTAAATTAATTATGTTGAAGCAAATAAGAGCAGAGCGCACAAACCTTCCCAAGTGGCAATTGCACGTTCCAAGCCGTAAACCATGCCAATCGGGGCCCACTCGTCCATATCTTCTCCCCAAATGAAAGTGTGTTTGTCAATAATACCAGCACCCCATGCCGTTTTCATCTGTATTAGCTCCATTGGTCCTCGTGTATGACCCAGTCTATCTTTGTAATAAAACCCACCGCTCCTCATGATAACTAAGACATACACACCATGATATAACTATCAGATTTAAGTTTAAAAATGACAAAAGATTACAAGACATAAAACTGTTACTGGTAATTTTGTAGCAATCTAGTAGTATCATTTGAAAGCCAAACAGGCCCTTGCAGGAAACGAGTTGAACATCATTGACTCACACCGTTAGCAAAAGAACTGGTAAAAACACGAGTTCTGTAGGGCCATAAATGCCTCATGAAGTGTCTTAGAAAATCGAATTTCAAGTATTAAAAAATACTACATCTTTACAAGTAACCAGATGCATCTGATTCAAAAGTTAGCTTCCGGCTCACAAACAGTACGTTACTTCGGATCTGTTTACCAAGTAACTTAGGGTCTTGTCCACATTTTTCTTACATTTTCACTACATTAATATGTATTTACATATAAATATAGTACATAATTCATTCTTTTATCGATTGAAAGTATAAATAAAAAAGAAGTAGATTATGTCACTTTTATTTCCATCTTAAACTAGGACACTACTCTCACATAAGAACAACAAAACAAACTGGCTTAGGTGTGATGCCTATTATAAGTCCTTGACTAATCAGAGACTTCTTTCCTCCGTAATGAGAAATGAAAAACAAAAGATTCCAAACACATACACCAACTATACTCACAATTTGCAAAAAGGGTGACTTACAATCATAATAACGCG
Organism: Primula veris; assembly: GCA_963682055.1. Taxonomy (NCBI): domain Eukaryota; kingdom Viridiplantae; phylum Streptophyta; class Magnoliopsida; order Ericales; family Primulaceae; genus Primula; species Primula veris. The sequence continues at coordinate 19,839,934 of OY821740.1, forward strand.
TCTCAAGTTTCTTATACCCAATCGCCTGAGCAGCATCGATAGGCCTTCCAGGTGGGTATGGTCTCTGTCTGAACCCCCATAGCCCAAAAAAGAACTGCCTTGCAAAATCCCAAAACTTATCGTCAGATTCTTTTTTCGTTTTTATTGCCTTTCTCGGCATAGGCCGACCATCTAAGCCAATAACATTTGGCAATTCTTTCCATAGCTTTGCGTCCTCTCTATGATAAGGTTTTGAATTTTCTTTGAGCTCCATTTCATTCACCTAATAGAAATTTAAAACGGAATTAGAAAGTGGTTATTAATATAGATAAGAGTCCATCGAAATTGTGAAATACTACATAATAACTGATATACAGTAACTTGAGAATACCAAAGTAAATTATGCTCGGAAATATGTTACGTAAGATCAGGTAAGCACGTAAAGGTACCTAGAATACATTGACATTCTTAGTAATCCATTTGCAAAGCTCGTGATTGTGAATACTTTGATTCTTATACAGAGAATTAGATTATTCTTCACCAAAGGAGGCATGAGTTCAAGATCAATACAGGAATCTGAGTAGTGTATCTGAAGGAAAAGAATGGATTCTAAAAAAAAAAAAAAGTGTATGATATCCATTTTTTAGCAGAACCATAAGAAAAGCACAATAACCTAAGCCAAACACATGCAAAAACACTTGGAAATTGAAACATATAATTCACATGATTCTAAGTTATCCCGTTACCTACACAATACATATCATGTATCCAACTCCACACGCTAAACATACATCCTTACAGTTTAGCAACTTGTGTAGCAATATAAGATAATGAATTTATAATTTCATATACTTTCAATTTCCAGCGTTAGTGTACTTAAAACAGCCTTTGAACCAATGAAGGTATTGGTAGTACATACATAGCAAGGTGATAAGAAACATGTCATCTAAAATTGATGAGGTTTAAGAACTAGTTTAGAGACAACCATATTTCCATACCAAAAGGTTGCACCTCACAGCTAATTACTTGTAGGATTAAGTTTTAATTTTTGACCAAATGTACTGGACCTAAAATAAAACTATGTCAACTCCACCCAGCAATAGCTTTTGAAAAATATCAAGAAAAAAAGAAGCTTATTTTAAATGCTGAGCATCCAAACCTCTTTGCATTATAAGACAAACACAAACAAAAAAAATGGGCTAAAGTGGCAAGCAAACAAGCCCTAGCTACCTGAAAAAGTATATGAAGTACCAAAGTCTTACAATTTCAAGTCACATTTTACCCAAACATAATCAAATATTGCTAACCCCGGAAAAATGGCTTGTTTGGCAATGACAAAAAAAGGGTTGAACCTTGGATTTTCATTCTAAATATAGGAAGTATAAGTTTTGTGGCAGAACTTCAACTTCTTAATTTACTTTTACTTTCGAGATAGAAAACAGAGCTAATTCTTTTTTAATATCTAGTTAAAAACCATTATGGGCTATGTTTGGCAACAAGCTAATTTACTCAGGATACAATTTTATATATTCTCATTTTTAATGAAACTCCCTACAACACTAAGTTGCAACCAAACATAATAGGTCTTGAAATCTCGGTTACCTTATCCGAACAGTAAACTGCTACCCTCACTACTCTAGTCGATTCTCAATTGTGTCAATCCTAGCACATTTCACTCTAATAATTTCAATTGTCACACCTTCAGGCCTAATATCTTATAATCTACTCTGCCATCCCAAAACCAATGTCCCCTCCGAATCTACATGCATCTTTGACTTGAAAAAATATCATATCTAGATTCCCGAAATGAATCATTTTTGAAAAGTTAATCATATATTTATATGGTTTGACTATATCATCATCATCATCATCGTCAAAATTTCCCCTTTATCCCAAGAAATTGGGGTCGGCTATATGAAACCATATCAAAAATCGTTAGTCTCCGCAACAACGAATTTTTCCTCCGCCATATGGTTTGACTATATAACATTTATAAAAATGATAGTATATTTTTTCATATATTTTCATTTCGGTGTCTCCTATACACAATAAATAAACAGTGGAGGAAGTAGTAACAGGCTAAAAGGACTCCCCCACATTGAGAAAAGGCCGATCTTTTACCATTTATCTTGACTTTTTATATATCGGTTATAGCCTTTCACTAACTCCATAATTACGAGAGAAAAAAACATTTCTAGTTCCCACTGCAAATAAATAAAGAAAAACAAACAAATGTAAAAAAACACTGATAAACACAAACCTTATCATAAATCACTTGAGATTGCCTTAAGAACTCAAATGTAAACAAACACTGACGAATTTTCCTTCCCCATATGGTTTGACTAAATAATAATTCAAATATTATAGTAGTATATTTCTTCATACATTTTCATTTTTGTGTCTCCTATATACACACACACAAAAAAACCAAAAAATGAAGAAAAACCAAAAAAAATGTAAACAAACACTTATAAACACAAACCTTATCAGAAATAACATGAGCTTGCCTTAGAAACTCAACAACAGGACTCTCTCTCAGCTCATTCCAAACACTCTCATTCTCTTCAATCTCTTCTTTACTAGGATTCTCTTTCACTTCCAAAACAGGGTCCTGATTGAGCACTTTCTCAACCTCGGGGGCGTATCTGTAATCCGGCCTATTCTCGCATTCCCAGTAAAACTGTTCCAACATCCGCATGTATTTCCCCGGTTTCTCATCTGGGTTCGGCTTGTTTTCGGATAAAGAAGATGAAATCGAGGCCAAAGGTTGGGTCTTTGAAGCGGGTTTAAAGTGGTTTAGTGATTGTGATATTGAGAGAAAGGCAATGGGTGTTGGTGAGATTGGGTTTGTGGGTTTTTTGAAAAAGTTGTCCCAAAATGGACCTAAGTTTATTGAAGCCATTATATATATATATATATAGAGAGAGAGAGAGAGAGAGAGAGGTTTTGCAGGCTAGGAGTGGGGAGTTGGGATTTTATCATTTATGAGAATGAACTTATTTTGTAAATGTACAACTAATTTCAAATAAGTTACACTTACCCCCACCACTTTTAACAATTTTTAAACAAATACGAGCTAACTTTAAAATTATGTTTTTTTTTAAGGATAAACGGGCATATATATCATACTATTAATATAAGATAATCTAATAAAATTAAGGTTATAAAATTTTTTCTATTTTTTCTAAAATTAAGGTTATAAAATTACTTAAATATTTAATGCAATTCAAAAACATAAATATGTAAATAAATATGCTATTTCCCACATATATTAATTCATCTATCAAACAATTATCACACATTTATTTTTATACTACTATAACAATAAAATATTATATACTCCTTAAATACGATTGTTAATTTATTATATTCATTCCATTATTTTTGTAATTTTTTTAAAAATATTAATTTTATTTGTCCAGTATCATATTTATGCAACTAAGTGTAGCATACGCATCGCGTGAGCTATAATTACTAGTTTAAAAATATAAAATGGTCAAAATCTCTAAAGAAAACAATAAACAAAGAACAAAATTCAACTAGTTACCCGTAAATTTGGGACTTAGCAAAGTGGTTTCACGTGAAAAATGGACTTATTTTTTGTCTTTCGGTTAAGTTGCAATGAAATAAGAGTGCTTTCGCACCACTTGGTATCTTTATAGTCCTAATACTGTGATGGCGAGGCGAGGGTTATATAAGCTTCAAGCTTACCTACTTGTTATAAATGGATGTATTTCCATATTCTACAATTTCAATGAACCTTGAGGGGAAAATCACATTGATTTTTTGGGTTAAAGCGTACGGTACTATCAGAGATTCATGGACAAAGTTATATACATTCCTTCGTATTACCATTAATGGTGAGATTATGCCAAGCCGTAGGCGGTTTTGGAATTCTTAGCAATCGAACGAGAAGTAGGTCTTCATGTTATAATAATTATATATATTTTTTTCAGTAGACTTGATCGATGCTATTACTCAATTAAGAGTTGAGTCTTCCCAACATTGATGATAAACGACCTATAGTCCACAACAATAGCGCAAGCTAAACTTGCTTTTGATGTACTTACATTATACTGAAGCTTGTTTTGACAACATAATTTTTTGAATAAATATTGGTCATATATACTTTTAGGAAAGATATGATTAGAAGTTAGACATCGCTTAGGCTTAATTGTCTTAATAAAATGTTAAATGTTGAGGAAATTGCCCAATCAGCTCAAAACTCATGTTATGTGTTGAACATCTTCGGAAATAAGAGAACCTCTCGATACAAAAGATTTAACTCCTTGAAATATGCAAGAGTTTCATTTTAAATATATCTTTGAATCTGTTATACGCATGTTGTTGTTACCAACTAAACTTGGCAGGTTGAGACCCATTTTTGCATTGAAAATGCGACTAATTTGGTAATCAGTAACCATCAGAAAATCTTCCACGAAATAACGAATTTTCAAAGCTACTCATAACAAACGACACGTGATCTAAATGGATTGTTAAGTATAATCTCATCAAAGCAGTATAAAATGTTGAAGTCAAAAATAAAATGAACGATTTTCTTGTTACATTTAAAATTTGTTGCTAACCTTCTATATGTAGTTGTTTCACTCCCTTTCTGCTCTGGACAAATTGATCATATTGATACCTTAGAAAGTTTTTCCATATATATATATAAATGTATGTATACATATATATATAAATGTATGTATGTATCAACCGACCGATTTTTGAATCGAACCAAACAAGTTGGTACCGAAAGTTCGGTATACCGACTTTTCGGTACGGTACAACCGAACCAAACTTTAAAAGTCTATTCGGTTTCGGTATTCATTTCGTATGTTTGGTACAATACCGAACCGAACCAAATATTAAAATTATAAAATATATATAAATTTACGCATAGTTATAACTTACAAATAAATTGTATTATAGTTTATTTTAATTTTTCTCACGACTTACTTTCCTATTTACGAAGCCAAATACAATCGTTAAAGTAGCAAATATAAGAATAGTTGTACACATTTTAATTTTTACAAATTTTTTTGCTATTTTATTGTTATCAAGAATTATTTTTTAATAATAATAATGTTTCGGTATAAAACGGAAAACCGAACCGTACCGAACCGAAAAAGTCGGTTACCGAAAGTTCGGTAACCGACTTTTTCGGTTCGGTTATGGTATAATTTTTTTCAAACCAAACAAGTTCGATTCGGTATTGATATATGGTTAAAAAAGTCGGTACCATACCGAAACCACCCCTAAACATGACCATGATAATGAGACTAGCTAATTGACTATAAACGTTTTTACATAAAGTTGTTTATCCGTTTATCCTTTTCTTTGGCAAATAAAAGATATGTTTGTTCTTTTTATTTTCATTTGGAAGGTTGGATGAATTGTTGAACTCATGCTCGAGAGGCAGAGGCAGAGATTTAATACACAAAAGAGCAACTTATACTTCATCTCAGCAATTCCTTAAACAATTCCATTTTGTTTCTTAATTGCAATAATAACCATACTGGTCATGTTTGTTTGCGGTATAAGAAGAGCTATAGTATAGATAATACCGTGGGATCCACCTAATAACATGTTTGTTTACACAATTAGACTTAGTGATTGGTATTATAATACTAACATTTTAGCCTAATAAGCGGTATAACAAATAAGATTTTTAAAAGAAAAAAAAGAGCTATAACAAATAACACATTTATGGCGTTATTGTTAAAACTTATACCTATTTATACTATCGTGCAAACAAACATGCCCATACTTTATAAACAATATACAGATGTTAAGTATTTGATATGGAAGTATACAGTAAATCGCATGGAAGTATACATTAAATCGCATTGCCTCTTCGAGAGTTAAAATGTATTATTCAACATTAATGACCTTTAAAAATGTATTCATCTTTTATAAAATGTGGGTGACTAATCAATATAAGTACGTAATTCGTTATAATTTGTATGTTCCTTTCCCGTCTGGACGGAGGATTTGCCTCTTATTAATATATTGCTCGCTTTAATCTTAAAAAAAAAAATATAGTTCAATTGGTCCTGTCCTGTCACATGGAAATATACAAGAAAAAGAACTAATACAATTGATCACGCGGCAAGTTTAGAAATGTCATTGTATATGGATTTACTTTAACAAATTATACATATAATAACAAACTTGTGCATTTTATACTAAAAAAACATTTTGATCTGCTCAACATACATCTACCAATACTATGAAGATCTTTGAAGTGAAAATGTTAATTTATAGCATTAATCGAACTACTAAAAGTTTGTGAGAGACTCAAATTAAGCTAGCCCGGTGGAATTTCGGGGTTCAGAACAATGTGAAGATATGGTAATTACCTTTATGATTTTATAGACCTAGACCAACCTGTCCAAGAAACAAAAGATAGAATATGAACTGTAAACGTAATAATCCAATACCCAATAGTTTTATTTGCAACTACGTAGCAATCTTGAAGTATATCATCTCTTCACTTAACTTGACCTGTAGTTTTCCATTATACGCTAGGTCTCAAGTGTTGAGTTTAAAAACACAAGAAGAATTTATTCTTATATATGCACATTGAATATTAAGTAATATTTTAGCCGAGATGGTTCAGTACTTTTCTTCTTATTAATCGGTATCTCTACGAAGTGGAGTATCCATTATTGGCTTCTAAAGTTTACTTTTATTCATTAATTGAAGGAATACAACTTGTCTAACAGTGATTGTTAATCCTTTTCTTCTCTCCTTCACTTCTTAGGAATCATGAGGTGCGGAACCCAACACTAAGATGCAGAATGATGAAGTAGGTATTTGTTGATTAATGCAGCAAATTAGACATATCACTTAGTGATCCCAATATGTTTGAAACAACAAACTAACAACAATGTTCGTACTTACCAGGAAAAAAAAAAAACAATGTTTGCTTTCGCAGGAAGTCTGATTTCCTGAATATTCAAATTCCCTTGCACCTAAAAAATTGAAGTGATCAGAAACTTGCAGAGAGCAATACAAACATACCTACTCAATATACTCCAACTTTTAACTTAGCTGCCATAAACCAGGCTATCCAAAATGAGTTCACCAGCAGATCACATTAGGCTCGTGCGACCTTCCAACCAAAGCAGAAAAAAAAAGATAGCTAAGTTTTGCTAGACCAGTTATAATTATTGAAATCATGAAATACAGCAAAAAATTCAAAGAGTGGCAACATGAACACTTTGTATAGAAACACGAAGAGAGTAAAACCATTAACCAGTGATAAACTAGGGAATAAGATTGCTCGAAAACAACTTACCAATCTCAATAAAAACAAATCATAGCTATTTTTCTTTTCTATTTCAGCGTTTACAGTGATATGATGAGATGATAAAGACCAGAAATGCTACCTGGTTTCGGATTTTCTTTTGAAAGGCAAACGGACCGAAAATGAAAACCAAGAAAGTAAGGAGAATACCATTACATAGTTTTTTTTAAAAGGACTATTTCCACCCTTCTCATTGCTTCACCACAACCTCATTAGTTGCAGAAAAGCTACCTCATAAGATCATACTGTTTCCCTTCTTTTTTCTTCCAATTTTGGACAGGTTTGTTATGATCTATAATCCATACCGATCATAGTGTGCTTTGTTTTAGTTTCCCAAATTAAAACATATTTTTACTAAAAAGAAAATCGGTCTTTCTCTACAAAATTTAGTGAGTTACAACTTACACCAACACCTGACCCTTATAAAAATCAAACAAAAGGTAACCAATTGAATTTACATAAACTTTGGCTTCTTCGTAAGAATTTGATTTTTGCTTCAAAAAAATTTAAATAGACTAATTATTAAACAAGCATTGCATTGATGGGGAGTATTTTCTCAACCTCACTGATCACGTACATCATCTCAAAATTATTAAACCTAAAACAATGCCTGCATATCAAGACTGAACAGGTAGAAAGTCAAGGAAAGCCCAACCTTATAAGGTATGAAGATTTAATTTGTTTTCAGGATTATGTACTCATAGGGGAAAGAAAACTCTTTGAATGACTGCACATGAGGTATGCATTGGGCATTCATTCTTGTGCCTTTACTCACGGCGAACTATTCACATCATTATTGAAAGCTGATAAACCTTCTTTTTACATGAAACAAATTAAGAATGTCATAACAAGTTTAAGCAGCAGACACTGAAAAAAGAAACCAGCTTATATGCTACTTATAAAATATTCATAGAATATGCAGTTACAGTGTTGAGTATAAGCAAGTTTACCTTGGAGTAGTGTTGTGAACTCGGCACCTAATCGTAAATTTTGGGTGAGACTAAGCTCTCAATATAAGCAGTTGCCTGATCGCGCCTCAATTTATTGGCTAATTTACCAATTTTGTGGTTTCTAAAGCTGCCGTCATTTGGATTGTATAAAACCAAACACCCTCAAACTTCAACAGAAACCCACCAGTAATGTAAATACACACTGGGTAGTAATACGAACAAGTATCTTTGTTGGCAGTATACGGAATAGTATACAACTTTGTTCATGAATCTGTAACACTGTATTCTTTCATAACAAATATATCAAGGCGAATATTTTCAACAGGTTTTTTGAAATGATAGAAGATGGAAATGCATCCTTATAAAACACCCAAGCTCATATAATAAAAATTAGACTCTCCATATCTAGGTAATTCGATTTTCCCAAAAGTCTCGTTTCCCAGTTCGAAGGTAACAATAACTGGTTCATAAGAAATAACACGCAGATCACAGAACGTCCAATGAAGTAACCCATTAAGATATTCCCCCTCAAAATCTAAAATAATACAGTTCCGGTTGGGCAAATCAGCAAGTTCCCTCGAGGAGTCGGATTTTAATGAATAAACATTAACCTCCTTTTTATGCTCCAAGTACTTAGAGACAGAAGCATATGACGCCAACACCAGTTTGTAATCATCGTTAATGTAATTAACCTCAACTTATAATTAACCTCGAATTGCATACCTAAAAGCGACAACTCTTTTGATATTCTGGTACAAGGGTTCCATAAAAATATACCAACATATTCAACAGCAATACACACCAACCCGTTACATGACCCCATAATAGAAACATGTCATTGAAGGTCTCTTTTTGGGTAATCAGGTTCAAATACATTATCGGTGTCTTCAAAATTAAGCGATAATGACTTAATAAAGTAAGACGAGACGTAATTGCCGTACAGATCATAGTCATCGTCTCTAAAGATAAGCCTGTGGTTGGTGTAGTTGTTGGAAATAAGTAATTTTTGGAGATGGGTTTGAATGAATTTGGGATTAGAGATTAAATATAGCCATGATTTGCAACACACATTTAAAAGCAATAAGGGATTTAGCTGGTAACCTGAGTATTGATCATTATTCAATGGAAAAACATTCACTCTACTGTATTGAAATACCAAAATTAAAATTGAGTACTCTCGTAAGTTTCACAATTCAATTAGCACCCTTAAAATTTGTTGTATATAACTTAGTTTCAATTTTCATTTTGTTCATATTCTTTATAAGTTGTATAAATTTAACCCTTAATTTTTTAAAATGTATCATTTTAGTATAAATTCAAAAATATATAATTATATCATATATATATATATATGTATGTATATAATACACAAACACACACACACATATATGTTATATTAATGTATGTATAAAAATATATATAATATAATACATATATACATATTATTGCAAATAATGTAAATTCTAGATGATTTTTGTATATAAAAAGAAATTATAAATACTTAACAAATATATTCTATTTATAAAAAATATATATTTTTTTGAAAAAAATAACAATTTTCTTGGCCTTTTTTTCATGAAAGTATTCAAATAATGATGTGGCCTCAAATAATTTTTGATCGAATGTCATAAATCTAAAACTTACTTTGTTTTCATTTTAGAGAAAGTGTAAAAAAAATTATAATTTTTTTATTTTAGAAAAAAAAAACAAAGAAAATCTAATCAAATAATATGTTTTTTAAACTGACATACTTATTATGTATGTGTTTTAGTGAAAACATTGTAAATTGTAATGTTTCGAAAAGACATGATTAAATTTATATAAATTACAAAGAATATGACAAAAATAAAAAATGAAACTAAATTGTATCTAACTAAATTAACGTCAGTACCTGAATTGTGAATATTATGATAGTTCAGTACGTCAATTGTTAAATTTGGTAATTTGTTACCTAAATCGTTAAAAACAGATAGTACAGTACACTAAATGTATTTTTTTCCGCATTTAAGGGGTTTTGTTGAGTGACCTCTACTTTCTTCCTCTTTCACATCCTCTTCTTCATTGTGCCTTTGTTTAATTTTCACATCCATGCTAACCATTCATTTTCTAATCCAACACGATGGTTATTCAAAGACGCACTCGTGTATATGTGTGCCATTTTCATTGCTGTAACATTGGTATGTTATGCCATTTTATATACGATAAATCAACCATGACTTTCTTTTTGGTACAGTACGGTATGAGTATAATAATGTGCAACTATTTTATACTTAACAAGTATGATATATGTAGTTAGTTTTGTTTTACACGTTAGTTATACAAAATTATATTAACATTCATTAAAATCATTCGTATTCGTTAAGCCAAAATTGTTTCAAACTATGTTAATTACATTATTTCAATATTATAATTGTTAAATTGGATCGTATAAAAATAAATAAATTTTATATTGACGTTCCATTGCCATACCATACTAAAAATTTTCAACTTTTACCGTATCGTTGTATCGTACCGGGCTCTTACCCGTAACCGAGCAATCTAGATCGTAAGTGTAATGTTAAAAATATACTATGTTACTCACAATTTAAGAAATAAGTGTTGATATAAGCTATCCATTTTATCCTCGGCTAGAACGCACAAGTAAATATAGGGGTGGGCATGGTTTGATTCGGTTTTGGTAAACATAATGTGACCAATGAGACTTTGATGATCCAACCAAATTTGGTATGGGGTCCATTCGGTAACATATTTTTGGTCCAAAATAATATTTTAATAAATATGTTTTAAAAATCCACTAAAAATATGTATTTTGAAAATCTTGATTTTGTAAACTTTTGTAGCCTAAAAACATGATTTCAATAAGCTAAATAATCTGAGTGTTCAAACAACCACATATTTATATATTTGAAATTATATAAAAAAAATCTTAACTAAAAAAATCCGTTGCAATTGGATCCTAAGAAGTAGGGTAAATTTACTTTTTCCCCAACTAAGTTTTTGTTTAGTCCAAATTTTGATTTTTTATTAAGTGTAGATTCAAGAAATATAACTTATTTAAGTTTTAGTGCAAAATATAAAAAACAGATGAAACGTTAAAATTTGTATTTGTACGAGTTAATAATCTATATTTTACATGTAAAAGTTTATTTAAACGTAAAATATGCTAATAGAAGTCAATAATTTGTATTTTAAAAGACATGAAAATATAAAAACAAATAAAAATCATGAGTTTTGAGTCAATAATCTATATTTTACATGTAAAAGTTTATTTAAACGTGAAAATTAAATTTTAGACGTAAAATATGTTAATAGAATTCAATAATTTGTATTTTAAAAAACAGATTAAAATATAAAAACAATAGAAAATTATGAGTTTTGAGTCAATAATCTATATTTTACATATAAAAGTTTATTTAAACGTGAAAGCTTGACTTTAGACGTAAAATATGTTACTAAAATTCAATCATTTGTATTTAAAAAACACAGATGAAAATATAAAAAAATATAAAAATCATGAGTTTTCTATTGGGTATGGACTAAAAGTTAAATAAGTTTAGGTTATGTACTAAAACTTAAATAAGTATAGTTTTTTTACATGTACAATTAGCTCTTTTTCCCACCGCATATGCCTCCTGGACCCATAATCTAAGGGAAAATTACCAAAACATACAACTATTTTAAACTAATTACCAAAAAATTATACTCCAACACTTTATTGCCAAAACATACAACTAATTAAAATTATAAATTATAAATCATTTATATTTTTGTTAACTCTCTCTCTCTCTCTCTAAAAAACAAGAGAGATATTTTTTGGATGGTAAAAAGCAAAATATGGTAAAAAAACAAAAAAACTACAAAATATACCCAAAAATATGGTAAAAAACAAGAAAATTATAAAAAAAAAAATGAGAAAAATTCTAAAAAGTCGAAAATTCAAAAAAACCCAAAATATGCTGAAAAAACTTTTAAAAAAGTCGGTAACCGAAAAAACCCAAAAAAATCCAAAATCACAAAAAAATGAAAAAAATTCAAAAAAGTCGAGAAACCCGAAAAAACCCAAAAAAGGCTGGAAAAACCTTTTAACAAGTCGGGAACCCGAAAAAGCCCAAAAAATGGTTTAAAAAAGTATTGTGTATGTCTGTATTGCGTATTTCCGTATTAAAAAACATGTATAAATTGTGTTGTGTATGCATGTATTAAATAACATGTATAAATAATGTATTGTGTATGCCCGTATTAAAAAACATATATAAATTATGTATTGTGTATGCCTGTATAAATTATGTATTGTGTATGCTGAAAAAACTTTTAAAAAAGTCGGTAACCGAAAAAACCCAAAAAATTGGTAGAAAAACCCAAAAAATATCCAAAATCACAAAAAAATGAAAAAAGTTCAAAAAAGTCGGCAACTCGAAAAAGCCCAAAAAATGGTTAAAAAAGTAGTATTGTGTATGTCTGTATTGCGTATTTCCATATTAAAAACATGTATAAATTGTGTGTTGTGTATGCATGTATTAAATAACATGTATAAATAATGTATTATGTATGCCCATATTAAAATACATGTATAAATTATGTATTGTGTATGTCTGTATTAAAGAGTATGTATAAATAGTGTATTGTGTATGCCCGTATTAAAAAAACATGTATAAACTGTGTATTGTGTATGTTTGTATTAAATAGCATGTATAAATAATATTTTGTGCATGCATGTATTAAAAAATATATATAAACTGTGTATTGTGTATGTCTGTATTAAAGAGCATGCATAAAATATGTATTGTGTATGCATGTATTAAAGAGCATGTATAAATAGTGTTTTGTGTATGTCCGTATTAAAAAACATGTATAAACTGTGTATTGTGTATGTCTGTATTAAAAAGCATGCATAAATAATGTATTGTGTATGCCCGTATTAAAAAAACATGTATAAAAATTATGTATTGTGTATGCCTGTATTAAAGAGCATGTATAAAATATGTATTATGTATGACTGTATTAAAGAGCATGTATAAATTGTGTATTGTGTATGCATGTATTAAAAAACAAGTATAACAATGTATTGTGTATGCATGTATTGCGTATTTCCGTATTAAAAAACATGTATAAATTATGTGTTGTGTATGCATGTATTAAATAAAATGTATAAATAATGTATTGTGTATGTCCGTATTAAAAAACGTGTATAAACTATGTATTGTGTATGCCTGTATTAAAGAGCATGTATAAAAAGTGTATTGTGTATGCATAATAAGAAAAACATAAAAAATGGACAGTGTCAAAAGATACATAATGTATTGTGTATGCATGTATTAAAGAGCATGTATAAAAAGTGTATTGTGTATGCATAATAAGAAAAACATAAAAAATGGACAGTGTCAAAGGATACATAATGTATTGTGTATGACTGTATTAAAGAACGTGTATAAACAATGTATTGTGTATGCATATATTAAAAAGCATGTATAAAATATGTATTGTGTATGTCTGTATTAAAGAGCATGCATAAATAGTGTATTGTGTATGCCCGTATTAAAATACATGTATAAACCGTGTACTGTGTATGTCTGTATTAAAGAGCATGTATAAATAATGTATTTGTGTATGCTCGTATTAAAAAAATATGTGTATAAATAATGATTTTTTTCTTTCTTTATCTTTCTTTAAAAATAGTTCAATCTTCTTCTCCGACCAGTTCATAAGTCTCTATCCGACTTCAATCTTCTTCTCCGATCAATTCATAAGTCTCGGTATTGTCTTCTTCGATCAGTTTATCCGTCAATTTTCGGTTATTTTGATCGTCATCTTCAACAATTCACTGGGCAATATGTGTCAATTTTCTCGTAAATAGTCATAAGTTCATCCGTCAATTTTCGAGGTATTTTTTTATTTTTTAAAAATTATTGTAATTAAATTTATATACTTAATAATAATTTGGCCGCATTTGGCTAAAAGTGATGTCAACAACATATTCTATTCCTCGATATGAAATGTTTTTTTAATACGGGCATACACAATACACTATTTATACATACTCTTTAATACAGGCATACACAATACATAATTTATACATGTTTTTTAATACGGATATACACAATACATTATTTATACATGTTATTTAATACATGCATACACAACACACAATTTATACATGTTTTTAATACGGAAATACGCAATACAGACATACACAATACTTTTTTTAACCATTTTTTGGGCTTTTTCGGGTTCCCGACTTTTTTGAACTTTTTTCATTTTTTTGTGATTTTGGATATTTTTTGGGTTTTTTCGGTTACCGATTTTTTTAAAAGTTTTTTCAGCATACACAATACATAATTTATACAGGCATACACAATACATAATTTATACATGTTTTTTTAATACGGGCATACACAATATATTATTTATACATGTTATTTAATACATGCATACACAACACACAATTTATACATGTTTTTTAATACGGAAATACGTAATACAGACATACACAATACTTTTTTTAACCATTTTTTGGGATTTTTCGGGTTTCCGACTTGTTAAAAGGTTTTTCCAGCCTTTTTTGGGTTTTTTCGGGTTCTCGACTTTTTTGAACTTTTTTCATTTTTTTGTGATTTTGGATATTTTTTGGGTTTTTTCGGTTACCGACTTTTTTAAAAGTTTTTTCAGCATATTTTGGGTTTTTTTGAATTTTCGACTTTTTAGAACTTTTTTCATTTTTTTTTGTAATTTTGTAATTTTCTTATTTTTTTTTGTTTTTTACCATATCTTTGGGCTTTTTTCGGGTTCTCGACTTTTCTGAATTTTATTTTTATATATTTTTATGAATTTGGATTTTTCTTTGGTTTTTTTTTATTTTTTGCCACTTTTTTGGAGTTTTTTCGGGTTTCCGACATTTTAAAGGTTTTTTCAGCACTTTTTTGGTTTTTTCGGGTTCTCGATTTTTGTGAACTTTTTTCATTCTTTTCGTGATTTTGAATTTTTCTTTGTTTTTTTTTACTTTTTTTAACCATTTTTTGAGCTTTTTCGGGTTTCCGACTTTTTAAAAGGTTTTTCCAGCCTTTTTTGGGTTTTTTCGAATTCTCGACTTTTTTGAACTTTTTTCATTTTTTTTGTGAATTTGGATTTTTATTGGTTTTTTTATTTTTTAGCATTTTTTTGGATTTTTTCGGGTTCCCGACTTTTTTAAAGGTTTTTCCAGCATTTTTTGGGTTTTTTCGGGTTTTCGACTTTTTTGAACTTTTTTTATTTTTTGTTGTAATTTTATTTTTTTTGGTTTAGAAATCATTTTAACATTAAATGAGGTATTATTTTATGGGAAAAAAATGATATTTAGAAAGAGAGAGGAGAGAGAAGAGAAAGAGAAATTTTTTGGTAGGTGAGGAGAAATATATATTTTTTTCTATTTTGGGTCAATTGTATGTTTTGGTAATAATTTGTTTGAGTTGTATGTTTTGGTAATATTTCATAACACATTGTATGTTTTGGAAATTGACCCATAATCTAATTGGTTCGTTTTAGACAGAGTTTAAGATAGAATCAATTCGTTGTAACAAAATTCAAAATGTATTGAGATTGATTTTTATATCCGGCTAGCAGAGAATGTGTAACGTACGATATGTTTACGAGACCTCCACGATATCGCCGTGTTCCCTATGGTAAAGACATAACCAGATTGGGAACGTCTCTTGTGCGGGTTTGATAAGTAACCCGCATCGGCGTAACCGACAAGGGTTGCGCTATTGTACTTGGCCTAATGTACTAGACCGGACATCTCGTTTGCTGTGAATTGTCTAGCTCGACACAGCACCATAAATTCATAGGCAATAAATGATGGTATGCGAAGATGCTAAATATAGTTAATGCCACACAAGCAATTAATACTATTATGCAAGAGGTATTTTCTACAAGATTTCTACAAATTTTAAAAGTTGTAGCAATTAAATCTTGTATTTAAAAGTTCCGGTCTTGAATAAGACCACGGTCTACGATTTCTACAAGATTTCTACAAATTTTAAAAGAGGTATTCATACTTGTAGATCATTTGCATGTAAATAAGTATTTTCGGACTAAACATTGGGTAAATTCGTACATATATACTATTATGTGTATAAGGAATAACTACAGGGAATATGAGTGTAAAGAAAGGAAACTATATACATTTTAAGGATAATTTCAGTGCTGGTCCTATAGTTTCAGGAGATTTACAGAGAGGCCGTAAAGTTTCGGTAAGTCACAGATTAGTCCTTCAATGTTCTAAAAATGACAGTTTAGGTCCAACAGTTTATAATGTCTAATTTTACAAGTTATAACTCATTTTATAAGTGACATACATGAGTTCCAATAGCAATTTTTCATAAAAAAAAGCATCCATCATGTGATATAAATCTTAAACTTGAGATTTCCGGATTTATTGTAGATTAATCATGCAATTTCTACGTTTTATTACAAGTAGAAATTGTGTACCTTAATTCGAAAATACAAAAAAAAAGGATGATCGATATGTGATCTAGCAACCCAATAAACCCTCTTCCTAACTCGTCGAGGAAGAAATAGATCCGTATACTCGCTTCTAATGAAACTATCTAGCTATTTCTTTATTCCGTCGTTAAGCATCGTGCTGATAACGTGTTGTGTGTCAACTATTAGCAAAGTATCGACATATCAAGATATGTATGGAGAGAGAGTAAAGTCGTCTTATTCAAGTATGAATATGTGTCTTAAACTATGAAGACTTCAACCCCTTTATATAGTGGAGGGGTGGAACAAGATACATGCATATGCGGAAAGCTAGAAAGCCATAAGTCATAAACTTAAAGGTTATACACAATGTATGTAACTTATACATGAATATGGACAACCACATAATGTTAAATTTTATGATTATATTTAAAAAAAATTTATTCCGACAATTTTGATACAAGTTATAAACCGATCAAAATTACACGTAGTTTCGTAGTGGACAATTAAATGAGAACGGAGAGAGTATTATTTTGGCTCCACATTCATCCATGTATTGATTCAACAAAAAAAAAAAAGTAAATTAAATATTAAAAGATAATATAAAAAGTAATAAATTATTTATAGAGAGAATATTTTGAAAAAATTGATAAAACAACTTAAACCTAAATAACTCTTTAAACATAAAAAAAAGTATGATTTTCACTCTTCATTTAACAATAATTTTAAAGACTTTGATGTGAATGCTAAGAGCGAATAAAAGAGAGAAAATAGGAATAATTTAATTTGGGTTTAGGAGTAAACTTGTATATTTAGACTCGTATGTATTAAATATTAAGAAAGATTTTGAGCCTGTTTTTTCCATAATTAAGTACTTAGAAAGGCATTAGAGGATCATTATCCCTTAACAATCAATGTTTCCCTTAATTCCGGCAAAATGTACCAAGTAAGTTCATTTACTATAGAATAGGGTGCTAAACATAACAAAATGAAAGTTCACGCTATAAAATCAAACAAAACAAATCCAAACCATACAAAAAAAACAGCTATTACTAATATTAATAGTGTAGGCCCAAGGATGGACCGCGAGTTCGCGTGTACGACACGATACAAACACTTAAAAAATAGCAAAATTTGAAAATTTAGGATATGACTCAGTATGGACACGACATTTAATAGAGTATATAATTATATTTTTATTATATATGTAACATATTTTTATATTTAAAAAAAAAAAATCACAATAGTACTATTTTGATCAAAGTATTATCAGATATGTCAATTCAACGTTTTTATAAGGCACTTTAAATTGTTATTATGTTTAAAAATTATAAATTGAACATATTTTTTGAGTTATCCGTGTCCTGTCAACGTTGATGAGGTTTATACAAGTGATCCGACACGCGTATCCAAGTGTATAAAAGATAAAATATAACAGATACACCACTATACTGTGTCGAACACATAATTTGGCGTGTCCGAGTTTTTTTTTTTCCGGTGCCGGTGCATAGAGACTGTCTAGCTTTGTGATGTGTGCTCTTTTTATCTTTTCGTTATCCTTATTATATTAACCTTATCCCCAAACACGGTCTTAACGTGGCCCCTCTAATTATACATAATTAGTTATTTACTACTACTCGGTACTATTCTATTTACAATATAAATCTTTCTCCCTCCACTAATATAACGCATCTCACTTCATTTTTAACTATTTTTTCACTATATCTCATATTCTCTCTCTCTCTCTCTCTCTCTCTCTCTCTCTATATATATATATATATATATATATATCTATGGTGAAGGATCCAGTTCACGTTCTCGTCACCGGAGCTGCCGGTAATTTATTTTCTCACTTTTATTATTGTCAATTTAACGCTTAAATTTATCGATATTAGTATTTGACCTTTTTTCTTCTAAATCGGTTATATATATATATATATACATATACGTGTGTGTGTGTGTGTGTGTGTATGTATCGTGGACCGTGGTGCTATGATAATCTATTTTCTCACTCTTTATTGTCAACTTAACGCTTAAATATGTAGATATTAGTATTGAACCTTCATTTCCGCATCTGTTAAATTTATTGTTACAAATGTATATATGTGTGTGTATGTACTGTGGTGCTCTGGTATTCTAATTTCTCATTCATTATTGTCAATTTAACGTTTCAATTTGTCAGAATTAGTATTTGACCTACGTCTTCTTGAATCTGTTATATATATATATATATATATATATATATATTGTGTGTGTGTGTGTGTGTGTGTGTGTCGTGGATCAATTTAGATTACGCAGAGATTTATGTAATCTATTAATTTTATTGGAAATTATTGCTGTTTCTGTTGTGATTGAATTTAGATTACTGTTAAATTAGAATGATTGAATTTAGATCAGTGATGTATTAGAATTTATATTAGTGATAATTTTGATGGAAATTATTGCTGTTTCTCGTAGCGATCTGATCTAAATTAGGGCTTGTTTGGCAAAATTTACTGAGATGATGAGGTTTATTTTTTCAGACACCTAGTGAACTTGATAGTTGTATCATTTTTAGAAAGTACGAACATATAATTTACATATGAACTTAAAAGTTGTATCCTTTTAGAGATCTCAACCTTAGAGTTTACAAATGAACTCATTTTTTTCAATTTTAACGGTTTAATCTATCGTTAATAGTATTTGATTTTCGTTTTCCTAAATCTGTCATGTATATATGTACACACACACACGCATATATCTATGTATATGTATATGTATTGTGGATGAATTTAGATCTCGTGGAGATTTATGTAATTTAATAACTTTAATGGAAATTATTGCTGTTTCTGTTGTGATTGAGTTTAGAATAGTGATAAATTATAATTATCTGAAAGGACTGAGCGATCTTATCGAAGTTAGGGCTTGTTTGGCTGAATTTACTGAGAACATAAGGTTTATTTTTTTTAGACACCTAGTGAACTTAAAAGTTGTATCATTTTTAGAAATCTCAAGCGTTGAGTTTACTAATGAACTTAAAAGTTATATTGTTTAAGAAATCTTAAACTTACAGTTTCCTAATAAACTTAATAGTTGTATCCTTTTTAGAAATCTCAAGCTTAGAGTTTCCAAATGAACTACTTGCAAGCAAATAGTAAAGAAATTATGATATTAAAGTTTAGAGATAACAAGCCCATAGCTTAATGCTTGGGGATCTTTATATGGTTTTCTGCAAAGCTATATTTTTGCATTGATTTGGTAAGGAATGCTAATAAGTATGGATAAAATTGTGTTTTTTTAATTTGTAAGTGGAATGGTGTAATTTCGAGTTAACTTAAACTGGTTAGCGGTTTCGTTTCAATTCTGTAGATTTGGGCTTATAATGCTTTCATAGAATTTTTTATTTTTTTAAAAAGTACTCTATTCTAAGTTTCTAACTGTAACGTTTTGGTTGGAATTAAGAAATACCAAATAAAAGACCAACATCTCTATAAGCAGATCTAACCTTATTTTTCACCTTGTGGAACTATGTCGATTACTTGAGAATGACTACTAAATTGGTAATTTATTGCTTTCTCTTTACACAATTTATATGTTTAACACTCGAATGCCATTAATAGGGAGTATTTACGTAGCTAAGAACAAGCCGCTAGCTGAATGCTTGAATTTTTTTCCCCACTTATAAATCTGTAAGAAAATTTAGTGCTTGGTTTGCTAACTATTGCTGATATGTTATATGTATGAAGAAGGTTTTTCCCACCAAATGAACAACTTGTAAGTAAACTTAAAAATCTAACAAATATCTGGAGCTTAGAGTCTGCAGATAATAGCACATACCACAATGCTTGGAATGTTTGTTCTATGATTTTGTAGAACTTTGTTCATACCCGATTTACTAATTAATGCTAACATGTATAGAGAAGACCGTGTTATTTTTTTTTGGGAAATGGCTTAATCGATGTTAAATGAAAACTAGAACTGGGTTAAGTAGTCTCATGTTCACTTTTAATAATTTTCTGCTATGATGTTTTCTTAATGATCTGTATATTTCTGCAAGTGCTATTTTCAGATTGAAACCGTTTGTGTTGGTAGAGATACGACTTTACTCTACTTAGTGTCTTAGTGAAATTCCATACTTTATATTAGCAATTCAACACTGGGAACTTGGTGGGACATTTATTCAAGTTTTTGAGATTTGTCCCTCTTTCTAATGTTGCAAATACTGTATATTGAAATTTATTTCTGGTAAGTAAGTAAATATTAAAAAAAAAGGGACCTAACCCAGAGTATACTGTCTATCGTTAATATAAATAATTACAGTAACCTTAAATTATTTGTCATTTTGGTGAGATTACTGAGACTTTACTGCTTGTTACAGGGCAAATCGGATATGCTCTTGTTCCCATGATTGCCAGAGGGATAATGTTGGGCACTGACCAGCCTGTGATTCTCCACATGCTTGATATTCCACCGGCGGCAGAGGCACTCAACGGTGTCAAGATGGAGCTTGTTGACGCTGCATTCCCTCTCCTCAAAGGTGAAATAATCATTTACATTTGATAAGCGTATGTTTTTTTTATGTATATATGCATGTGTGTACATATGTATATATATGGACATTATAGTGTACACATATTTTGAGGCTTAAGTGACATACACGATATAAGCCCTTGACGAATCAAGGGCCTAGATGTGAAAGGTTTGGGGTTTGATTTCAGTCTTTGATCTTAATGTAATAACGGCTGATATAGATTGTGTGTGTATCAACTTAAGTATCAAAATATGTGTTCATGGATCCTTCCACTGTATAGAGTTTGGAGTAATCTAGTGATGAACACGTATTCACGTTTTTTTTCTGTAGCCTCTTTTGCTGTGATGACTTCTAACATGGGTTTGAAACCAGGTGTTGTTGCTACAACTGATGCTATTGAGGCTTGCACTGGTGTGAATGTTGCCGTAATGGTTGGTGGGTTCCCCAGAAAGGAAGGAATGGAGAGGAAAGATGTCATGTCGAAGAATGTTGCCATTTACAAATCACAAGCTTCTGCTTTGGAGAAGCATGCTGCCCCAAACTGCAAGGTTTTTTTTTACCTATTATGAAAAATAATAGTTTTGACTTTTGAGTAATAACATGTTTGTCTTAATTAGTCGGAAGAGTGATCACATGTCCGTGTATAATTGATGGTTGCAACATGTGCTTATTTGAGATGCTATAAAAATTAAATAGACTAACTGGTAGTGATCTTTGTGAAATAGACTAACTGATATTTGAGATGTCATGTGCTTATGGCTGTGTTCTCAAACTAGGTAGATATACCTATGTGAACGTTTTGTTTATTCAGATTTCAGGGATATGGTTTTGTCGTAGTCATAAAAGCCCTTGTCTATACTTATATACCGAGTCTTTATTTGGAAATGTGTCCACGTGTCTGCTTAGACTTAGCAATTTTATCTCCTTAATGTGATAAAATGGTATCGATGTACAGAAGCGTGTACAGTTGGTTTGGATGACTAGATGACTGCTATCTCTAGCCTTATACTAGATGCTCTTTAAATTGTAACATTCCACACATGTGATCCATATTATCTATTTCTTGTGAAGATGGGTTTTAGCTATGTGTTTTTGTGATAAAATGGATTAATATACTTACGTGAACAAACTTTAGTTTACTTTTTAGGAATGTAGTAAAGTTCTATTCATGCTAGCGCTCTTGTTTGGGTAACTATAAATAAGTCTCTTTTTGGAGAAGTGGTTATGAGTCTGCATAGTGATGACTTTTTTCAAGCTCTTCTAAGTGTAGTAAAAGGAAAAGATGAAGTTGTGAACTCGCTGTCAATTGGTTTCCAAATATCAGATATATGGTTGGCGTTTAACATCCACTTATTTTGTTTATTGCAGGTTTTGGTGGTTGCTAACCCTGCGAACACGAATGCCCTGGTCCTAAAGGAATACGCACCTTCAATTCCTGAGAAGAACATAACTTGCTTGACAAGGTTGGACCATAACAGGGCCCTTGGTCAAGTTTCAGAAAAATTAAAAGTCGATGTATCTGATGTTAAAAATGTCATTATTTGGGGAAACCACTCATCAACTCAGTACCCAGATGTCAACCATGCTTCTGTCAAAACTCCAGCTGGCGACAAGCCTGTACGCGAGCTTGTGGCTAATGATGAATGGTATGTAAAAGCTTTAGCTGTTGTATTGCCAATCATTACTTGTTACAATGTAGGAATTATGAAGGCTTGGACTCCTTATTATTGGCAAATTTAATATAGTCCTGTGTTACCAAAGTTTCATTCAGTACCCCATGTAACACTTTTTGTCAATTTATTGATTTTTGTATCAATTAACGGCAGCGTGCTAAGTTTTTTGAAAGTATTGATAAGTATTTAGTAAGATATCCGGCTTCTTGTGACAATACATGCACAACATGCATCAAATTTTAATGGTTGGCACTATTATAACAAATATGTGTAATTTATGGTAGTTTTAAAAACAAATTTGTAATACATGATACTAAATTAAAATTACGTTCAATAAATCTGTAAAATGAATCCGCTTAAAATCATTCATATTTGCTTATGGAATAGGTTGAACGGTGAATTCATCTCCACTGTCCAGCAGCGTGGTGCCGCCATTATCAAGGCTAGGAAGCTCTCTAGTGCGCTCTCTGCTGCCAGCTCCGCTTGTGACCATATACGCAACTGGTTCCTTGGAACTCCTGAGGTGGATTTTATTCTCTCCTTATTATCCAGCTTTATTGGGTTATATCACCTGCTTTAGAAGTGTACGGCAATCTTAAAACATTAGTATTTAGTACACCAAGTTACATTTCTTGACAATTTAGTACTCCTAGTTTATGAAATAGAGAAAAAGAAATTTTAAGTTGGATAATAACGGCCAATTAGGTACGAAAACCAAATATATTGTAAGCTATTCTATCACGTTTTTTTTAACTACTATTTGTAGCACTCTTTCTTATTTAGTCCCCTAACCTATGTTGTTTTCCTGACTACTCTATAACCATGTTTTAAAAAACGCGCTATGTTGCGCGAAATAACATTTTTTTGGGAAAAAACGCATCGAAAAAACGCTATTTGGATGGAAAAGCGCTAAATTCGCGCTATTGGGACTAAAAGCGCAAAAAGTGCGAAATTATTGGACTGGTAGCATAAATAGCGAGTTTTTAAAACAGAATACAATGGACTGGTAGTGTAAATATTGGGCTGACCCCTATAGTATATAACATGTCACAATTAGCCCCTTTAGCGTATAACATGTCACAATTAGCCCTTATAGTTAATAACATGTCATATATTCGCTTTTATAGTAAATAACATGTCACAAATTCCTCCATATAGTAATTAATATATCAAAAAAACACATGTATCCCCAAATATTTAAAAAAACGTAGATTTTTTTAACCAAACATGTCTCTCTCTCTTTCTTTCCCAAAAAAACCACAACTAATTCTTTTAACTTTTAATTTTGTTAACATAATTAGTATAAATTGTATGACTATAGTGCTATATTGTTATATATTTAGGCAAAAAAAATACACCGCAAAGCGCTACGTTGCTACGTTATTTGCGCTTTTAGCGTTTCTCTCGAAAAAACGCTATGCTAGCGATAACGCTATTTAAAACATTGCTCTGTAATGCCAATAATTTCTCTAGCTTATAAAACAAATTTTTACTTTTATGTAGGTTGGCCTGTAAAGTTGAAATTTAAGAAAACCTTATAATACAAAACTGTAACTCACCCAACTTTAGCTAAATTTTATTTTATTTTGCTTATTCTTTATTTTACTGAACATTGAAGGGTACTTGGGTTTCAATGGGAGTCTACTCTGATGGTTCATACAATGTACCAGCTGGTCTAATTTACTCGTTCCCAGTCACTTGTCGCGATGGTGAATGGACTATTGTGCAAGGTAATCTATAACGACTGTTTAATAGTTTCATAGTTGTATTATGATTTTACAACTATACTAAGCATCATTGTCTAAATACTTCTATAGTTATAATTTTTTATTTATTTATTTGCTTTTTGTGTCTGTTATGGTGTGAAGGTCTTCCGATTGATGAGATGTCGAGGAAGAAATTGGACTTGACAGCTGCAGAGCTCACGGAGGAAAAGGCTTTGGCTTATTCGTGCCTTTTGTAAACCATATACATGTTCCTACTTTGTTTGTTAAACTAAGTGAATTGTGTTCACCCCTTTTATTATAAAAGGTAAGAATAAATCCATGAGGTCGTTCTTGAGTAGACGATTGGAGAAACTGCTGTATGGTGATATATGGAGTATTTGAGTAGCTCTCTTACATGAAGCAGAGATGAATAAGTATTTATTTTTCCGGTGGCTAATTAGATGAGATTTTGTTCAAATCGTTTTTCGTTGTACGTCTTGCAGAAACGCCATTCTTGAGATCAGTTTTGCTCTTTATTAAAAAGCTTTACTACTCTTGCCTAATCTCAACAGTATAATCTTTAGTGAAAAATTACAAGTCAAGAACTGGGATTATACGTGGAGATTTTTTTTTTTTTTAAAAAGAATGGGCCGGTGGGTGGCTTGGAGAGACTTGGGGAGCCAGAGAGGTATTTATATATATTTATATCTATGGGATACTGCATATATTTATGTAGGGTTAGGGTCGGGATCCGACCCGTACACGCATAACCCGATTACTTTTGGAAGTAAAAAAAAATTGATTTTTTTGGAACCCGAATTTTCGGGATCCCGTAGGGTTGGGCTATGTTTATCCCGAATCTCCCGACATATCTTTTTTATCTTACGACAAAATCATTTTTGATTAACAATTTTTATTTGAGAAATAATAATTTTTCACGTTTGTCTAAATATGTTATTAACACGAACTATAATCCTAGGTTGAAAATAACACTCCTAATAAATACAAAAATAAATTAACAAATATTAGAAAAAATAGTGTGCAACTATAAGTAATGGAGTAGATAAAAATAATTGATACGTTTTTTATTATATTGTTTTAGTATTTAGTTTTATTTACACGGGCAACAATTATCATACTAAATGAGATATATTTTCATTATAACTTTTATAATCGAAAAATAATGACCATTTATGTTTTTTGAAGTTACAATATAACTTTTTAATTTAAGTATCATTTTTAATAAAATTGAGTAGAGTAAAATTATTAAATATAAGTTTGAAATAAACGGGTAACAAACTGCGCCGCTAGTAGTCTTTTAATAGCAAATCCTAACCTTCTAAAGACATATTCAGTCGAACCTGCAGTCAACACATTTCTGTTCATAACTTTCTACACTCTCCTGAGAATCTCAATAGCTAAAAACCCAAATGTATCAAACGTAAAAGGTATGAAACTGTACTGATTGTCTTGACATGCCTTCTCATGTTTCTCTACATTTGTCACCGCTGCAGTAGTAGTTGCGTGACCCACGGTAAATTCTCCAATATCAAACCTCACCAAGAGCGAAACGCCGGTAAGATCAACACACACATGTTTCCCACCGCTACAGCTGTAAACAAGAACGTCTGCTGGTCTAAGGGTAAATCTCCCCTCAGATTGATCTGTAAGAAAGTTCACATGTGTCTTCTTTCTAGCTGAAATTCCTGCTCTGCAAATGATGTCATACAATACATCCCTAACAAGTCGTGACAGTATTTGAACCCCGAAAGGTTCCTACAATGGACTGCATGGTCACCAAATGAGTCAAGACGAACCCTGTGACAAGCCGGACACATTTTCCCTTCCCAGTATAGAGGAATCAAAAGTCGATACATGATAATAACTCGGTATGCTGTATGAGACATGCGCTGACCCAAACCCTCTATAAGAGTGGCAAATAAGAAATCCTGAGCATGTGGGGCACGAAGACTCCCAAACACGACAAGATCTCTAGGCCCCAAGTCGAACTTCTCGCGTAAACCCTTAGAAACCCCACTAAAGTAAGCCTCTGCCAGAAGGTGAATTGGTTTTTGGGGGACATGCCATTCGTGGTGATTCTTGTAGAGTCGAAATCGGGAAGCATCACTTAGAACCTGTATGAAATCCTATAGCTCAACTGATTGAACCATTGACGCTAAATAGGCAAAGTGAATTGCATCGGATACGGAGTAGATAGCAAGCCAGTCCGATTTGATAGGCAAAGAATAGATCCTGCATTGCAAATCTCCAAAACCAGAACCTTCTAATGTAACAATGCTATCCATGGCATGTCTGAGAGCACCATTGAACAACCCTTGAGCATCTATGAAGGACGGCGGTGGACAAGTTCTAAGTGCGAAATACTTTTTTAGAGATACTCATGCAAGCCCTTAATAGAACAAGCTCACATTGGAGATCCCTAGTTGGTTCAACGCACCCATCCACACTAACTGCCCCACCCAGCAGCTTGACCCCTAGCGAAGGTCGAGCAATGTCCGGAGGTAACAACCCTGGTTGGTAGCTACGGGGTCAACGTTCGGCCAAAATAGTTTGGTTTTCTGGATGTTTAAAGCAAGCCCAAGATTAGGTCCTTCCATTTGAATGATGTCGAGTGCTTTAGCTACCTCAAGTGTATCCCTAACTAGGGTACCGTCATCTAAATAGCATACTTGAATGGCCAACTTGCACTTGTCACGTATCTGTAGAATCAGAGGGTGCAAAACAAGCGCGAATAATAAAGGTTCTAAGGGATCCCCTTGTTAGATGCCACAAGCTGACCATATGTGCTCCCCCTAAGGTACAATCTAACCGGTTGCTCGTACATGAACTAGACCCAATGAGAAATAGATGAGCACTTTGCCCGTACTTCGTGAAGCATCTTTCCTCTATCTACAAGGTTAAAAGTATTCTTAAAGTCGACTAGAAGCATGGACAAATTACCCTCTTTGTGATTAGCACAGATGAATCTATTCATAGCATGAAGTACGGCCTCAGCACCTCTAGGCGTCCCAACCCCTAACTGAAAATCTTTCAAATAATTCGCCATATCCTTCCCCTTCATTTTCATTGCTACCTTGGACACCAATCTACTCCAAATCGTCCCAACAACTATTGGTCTAATTCCGCCATCCGCTTTGAGTAATGGAGTGAGCGGGGTGCTAGCCACATACTCGGTAAGGGATTGTGGACAGTTTCCATGGAGCCACAGATTGACAACGGGTGTGAGAGCTGAGAGTAAATCTTTGGAGACCGCGGAAGCCGCTCCACACAACGCATCAAGCAAATGGTGTGCCCTTAAACCGTCTCGTACACAAGACGTCCCTTTTGGGAAGGTTTTAATGCAAGTAAAAACATTATCAACACCAACAGTAAGGGGCTCATCATAAAAAAGGATGCAAGGGAGGGGAGGTGGGGGAGCAAGAGGGTGTATGCCTTTGAGAACAAGGCTGATATCGGCAGTATCAGGGGCAACCCCAGACGATGTCAAAACCTTGACGGCCGCAGTATAATGACCATCACAAATCTTTCGAATACACTGCTTGATGTTACTGATTTTAGGGTTATCATTGGTGTCGTCCGAGCGGCTGTGAGTTGAAGGGCAGTACTCCATCATTTCCCCAAGCAGTTTTTGAACCCCTCCCAATTAATTCCAAGTTCTAAGTGCCCTTTTAATGCAGCGTTGCTGAAAAAACTTTCGGTTACCCGAACTGCTCTCATTACAATCCTTAGGGTTATACACTCTTAACGTAGACGTTGGTAAGAGTAGAAGGCGTACCCAAGCAGAATGTTAGATGGATCACTAAAACCCCAAGAAGAGCACCCTTAAGAGTGCTAGAAAATCCTAGCATGCATGTGGATGGGATGCTCTTAATAGCGCAAAAGGAGCACTTAAATACCCTATCAAGCAAACCATTATAGTTTTTATTTTAATAGTCTTATATATTTAAATATACAAATCTATATTATATTTATCTAAATATAACTAATATTTGAAACAAAAATGGTTGTAGTTCATATGGTAGAGTGCTTATATTACAAGCTAGAAATACATGGTTCAATTCCCATCATGTTGATTAATTTATATTTTAGTGTTGAAATAAAAAAATAATGTTATATAAAATAAAATAAAAAGTTAATTAAAAATTCGGATCGGGTCGAGACACCCGACGAAATTAAAATTGCCATCCGATCCCGATCTTTATCGGGTCGGAACAAAATCCGACGTTTTCAGATCGGGACACGGGTCGGGATTTAGGGATTTTTCCCCAGCCCTATGTTTATGTACATTGGAGCTGCCGTTTACGAAACCCTGCCACGATTACTCAGGCACACATTATCTTAAATATCACTTTTAATGTCCCATTTTAGTCGGTGTGGGACAAGCCACCTATCAATAAACGTAAGTACAACATTTAAGTTAACCACCCAGTTATATTAATACTACTTGTTTTTGTTCTTTTGGGTTTTTTAAGGTTATATAGTACTAGTACCTTAAAAAAAAGGTTATATAGTACTAGTAACTATTATTACGTGTTCATCTGTTGACTGTTCAGTATAATACTAGTCTACAAGACTACAAACGTGTGATGTTTTTATATTGGATGACATTTTTTTTTTGTCAATGTAGTAAAGTACCATCAATGCCTTACAATAGATCTTCCACGTTTGTACATTAAAGTACCAGTAGTATCTTTCTATTGATCGAAAGTTATAAGTATCCTTAGAAATTAACATTTTTAATTTTTACTAGAGTTACGTAAGCTTGGAAAGTTTTCTGAAAGGTTTGTACCTTTCGCAGTTAGTTTTAGTCTGATAAGAATGTTATAAATATGGTCCACAATCTATTGTATGTACCATACCCCCCATTGATACTAATACGGTCCACAATCTATTGTACCATACCGATTGATACCAAATTTTTAGTATAACAAAAGTTTCGCGTACTGTCGCTATGGACGTTGTTTTTTTGCTCCCAGTCATGTGGTATGACATAACACAAAGGTTAACCATTGCTATTCCTGTCAAGTAATCTCACTCAAAAACCTTATTTCATGGACCAACTAAACGTTTACAATTTCTTGACATATTTGAAAAACAGTAAACATATAGTTGGTCTATCAGTCTTATGTATCTCGCCATGTAATCAAGTGAAGTAATTAAAAAATGATTGGTCTTGTCTTATTTTGTTGTACTTGTCCACGGTTCCATGGTTGGTCCGTTTAATCTTTAAAAAAAAAAAGTTGAGCCAATAAAATAAATATTCTAGGTGACGTATTCTTGCAAAGAAAGAAGCTACCCTTTTATATGTCTATAAATTTGTGTATGTTTATTTATTTTTAGTACGAGTTTGAAAAAGAGATAAAATCTAGTACATACGTTTTGCTTTGTGTACGTATATGAAAAACTTGAAGGACGGTAAAAAAAAAGGGGTGGTGGGAGTGGGTCATGAGAAGCCATACATACAAATATAAGGTGTAACAAGATATACTCGAGCAAACTAATACTGCAGCATTGTTATATTTATACAAATTTAATTAATTATAGTACAATACAGCGATGAATCTAGTTTAAGTATATACTTTATTTACTAAATGCAGAAGATATATGTGTGTACTAAACAATTTACTTCTATATAACTGCATGCAAATAACATACGACTCTACACGCTATAAGAGTGCGAATATTTCCTACTACGTACACGCTATTTTTAGCTCTTATAAAATACGACTAAAGGTTTAGATGTGCCTAATATATGAACTCTTTTCTTAAACTTAGTTTTTTTTTTCTGAGGGGACTTTGCTGGTAGAATTAAAGACAATAAGCTGATAATAAATAAGCTTTCTTAGGCTAGTCAAGTAAATATGTATATGATTTATAAACAGAAAAACAAAGAATTTGAGCAGATCATCAATTACTTAATGTGAGAAGCCTTAGTTTTTTTTTTTTGTTTTTTTTTTTATAATAAATCGATTAAATACGTCTTTAATCTTTATAGGAAATTGAATTGAACCAAGAGAATTTACTTTGTGACAAGAGAATCTACTTTTTGTCCAATACGTCTTTATAGATTCAATGCGTCCAAGTGCTCTACTTTGTTGTATTTCTTGGTATATAAACCTTTCAGTGGGGTTTTCTCCCCATTGTTTTTTTCATAATTACCAAAAAAAAAATTGAGCTACAAATAAATTTTAGAACTGGTGACCTAATTTTTTATAATCTCATTTAGTGACATAAATTTATAGTTTGAGTTGCTTTAGTGACCCGCCGTTATATTTTTTGTATGAAAATCGCTTTAAAGTTTCAATTTGGTCCGTACAATTTGAAAATTTACGATAAACGCTTCAAATTTACAAAAATTACACACATATAAAAACACTTATATGAAATCTTATAAAACTATCAAATGCAAATTACATCTTCATATGTAAATTGAAAAAAAAAACAATTTTTGTTAATGCAAATTTAAAAATGATATAAAACTATCAAATAACATGCTACAACTTAATTAATATAAGCTAAATTATTATTTTTTTGTATTATGTAAGTTCATTATTAAATTTTTTAAAGACTAATAATTTTTTTGAATGACGGGTGTTATGCTAAAATAAAATAAGAATTTAATTAGATTATAACCCTTAAATTGAAATTGAGTTGTTAGCAATTCAATGACTTTATAAATATATATTTATATAATCCCAACGAGGTGCACTTATTACACTACATAATTTCTGAAAAAACGCGTGAACCGTAGATTAAATCTACGGTTTACAGTGATCCACTGTAAACCGTAGATTTAATCTACGGTTTGTATTGATTTAATGCAAACCGTAGATTAAATCTACGGTTTACAGTGGATCACTGTAAACCGTAGATTTAATCTACGGTCTGTGTAATTTCACAGATTTTTTGAAAATAAAAATTAAAATTAAAATTCTAATAATTAAAATTAAAATACTGAATATTTTTTTCAAATTAAACATGATTTTTTTTTTACATAAAAATGCCTTATATTTAAAATTTGATATTTTTTTCAAGTGTATAATTTGATATTTTTTTCAAGTGTATAAGTTGATTTTTTTCAAGTGTATAAGTTGATATTTTTTTCAAATAAGACATTTTGTTTTTTTCAAATTTAAAAACAAAATGACTTATTTTTTAAATTTTACATAAAATAAATTACGAATATTCTAACAATCTGTAAAAATAAACACAAAATTTATACAAATTTACACAAAAAAAGTTGATTTGATAAATTTTATGTTTTTGGTTCATGTTATATTTTTGTCAAGTGTATAAGTTGATATTTATTGAATCATTAACTAAATCGTCAATTTTTGTGAAGTTTTTTTGGTTTGTATTTAACACTTGTATAACGCAATATGCAAACATGAATATAAACTTATAAATTTCATAAAACAAATTTATTAAACAAAATTTACAACAAAATTTACAACAAAATTAAACAAAATTTACAACAAAATTTCATAGAACTAAATTTCATAAAACAAATTTATTAAACATTTGTTTACATCATATAAATTTACAACAAATTGGAAAAAATAGTAATTTACATAAAATTAAAAATAAAAAACCGATTATGGACTTAGGTCTATAGGTTCTTCATTTGCTTTTTTCTTCCCCGATTGCTTTTCCAGCGCCATATATAATTTGAAATTTGGTCGAAAAAGTTCCTTCCATGGCGCAGCTGCCTCAGTGCGTGTTTGTTCCCACCGTGCTATAATTCATGGCATTGGGAAGATCCCTTCTTTAGGAATAACCTGAGCATAGTGACAACTGTTGACGAACACCATTACAGTCGGGATCCAATATGTCGTTCCCTGAGGCGGACCAGTATAAAGAGGTAAAAAAGTAGAGTTCCACACGTTTACCTCTCCATTTTGATTTTCCCATAAGGACAACAATACAATTGGCATATTGTAATGAGAAGCAATTAAAAAACCATACGACGGAAATCTCATCCATTTCTCAGAAGGTGCGGGATTTGTAGCATGATAAAAATTTAAACTTGATAAAATGTAATCATACCGGTAAGCTTCAAAGTCAAGATTCTCAAACAGCTCATAATAAACACCTTTCATTTGCTGCAGCTCTTGAAACAATTCACATCTTACCGCGTACCAATCATCTTCCCCATGCTGTTTACCCGTCGCATTTGCAACTACCCGGAACCCACAGTTACCATCTCCACGCACATCATAAACCGTTTCGATGTAACTATGTAACATGAACCATATTTGGTCACTGTACAGGAAGGTTGGCCTATTGGGGGTGGGTTTAGGGTTCTGGTTTCGCGGCCTCCTAGTTGGGTTTACCCTTACCTCCGGTGTTTCATCCGCCTTGCCTTTACCCTTGTCCCTACTAGCACCAGCACTCTGTTCCTCCACATACTCCCATCCCGACTTATCCCTCTTACTAGATTTGTCGCCTTTTCTAGGTCTCCCCCTATTTGCTCTCACTTCGGGGTCACTGACGGATATTCTGGCTGGTACGGTTATCTCTCGGAGTTGTGTTTTCATACGCCGTTTTTCAACATTCGTTTTGCTAGCATAAACACTTTTAAACTCTTCTAGATCACCCTCTACCCCATAATCATCGGTGTTCCCATTATCATCAATTACGTCTAATTTTTTCCAGAATGGATGAATATATTCTAGAGGAAGAGGCTTCCCGAATAAAATATGTTCACTCATAATATGATGACAAGGTAAACCGTGAGACAATTTAAAACCGCAAGAACAATTCTCATCAGTCTGGCCACTACATTTTCTGTGTTCTTGGAATAATAAATCAAAGGCATAGTGTGTGATATACGACCTAAGATTTTTAAATAGAGGCGTTTTTTCAGAATGTGGAAAATAAGACTTGCATTTATCCAACTTCGTCTTAATATCCTCAAACTGTTTTTCTAGAATTCTATTCACCTCTACCCAAACAGTTTCAAGCGTGCCAGTATTAGTGGAAAGGGATCTTTTCAGCTTAGCATGTTGTTGTTCGGCTCGATTGCTAGTTCTGTTACCTAGATGTGTTGTGTGGTTGGTATAGCATGCAACAAACTTTTCAGCATAATCATTTAAAAGCTTGTCTACATACTTAATCACAGCAGGGTACGATTTGTAAGAGGTATTGAAATTAGTTCGGTTATAATTGTACTCCTCTATCGACTCAGAATCAACCAATAAACCCCAATCATCTAAAAACGTATGCCACTCCTCGTCAGGGATCTTTTTACGGCAGTTTTTCAAAACATTTTTTGCAATATGAAAAGTGCACAAAATATGATGAGAATCGGGAAAAACAACGGATAAAGCATTTGATAAGGCCATTTCCCTGTCGGTTACAAACACCCTAGGTAGTATACACCCCTCCAATGTAACTTTAAATTTTTCCAATGCCCATATATAACTTTCTTGTGTCTCGTCACTCATGAAAACAAAACCTAAACAATATGTTTGGTTCGTTGATGTCATTCCTACGACTTCTAGAAATGACATATTAAAACGGTTTGTCCTATATGTACAATCCATTAACAAGACATCAGGAAAAGCTTTGAACATCCTTATAGAATCGGGGTGTGCAAAAAACAAGTTCTCAAGGGAATGGGTTGATGGGTTCATATTATAGTAGAACGTGTAGCGATGGCTATCCAACAAATTAAACAGTTCCTGTATCGGGTTTCTACCATCTCGTTCTTTAAATTTCAGTCCGGCCAAAAAATTATGTATCGTTTTAGTGTTTGATACATTGTCAGGATTTCTATTTTTAATGGCCTCTAATATTGCACCAACTTTAAAACTACTTTGCCTTAAAGTTTTAACAATTTCTTTTTCATCTTGGGTTAAACGAGCACGTCGTGCTTGCCCTTGGAGGTAAGTTGGAGGTGGGTGGTTATGTTGTCCATTTTCTACGTGACACATCCATTCACCATTAACTACGTAACCTTTAATGAAAAATGGGCAATCTTTTTTCTTTGTACCTGATTTTACGGAAGATGGTTTCTTTTTTTCGTAAACCCCCGATTTATCACACACAATATCAACATACGGTGTTCTGCTCCCATCACCCCCTCCAGACCTACGAATCGTAAGGATGAAACCCCAATTTCCAGCCACATCAGCAAGATCAGCAAGCATTTCATCCCTTATTTCCCAAGTCAATTCATCAACTTCAAAGTGCTCCGAATAATCAGTTAGCTCATCGTTTGAGCCACTGGATGAATTCGCATTGTTGTTGTTATTCCATTGGTTGTTGTCATAACCATAGTTGTAATTCATTTTCGAAAAAGTGTTTGTTTGTATATTTTATTGGGGAGAAATGAGGATTTTTTTAGAGATTTCCGAAATGTGTTTGTGTTTGATTTTATGGTTTGTTAGAATTGGCAAAATTGAGTCATATTTATAGGGTAAGTTTACACTACAAACCGTAGATTACTTTTACGGTTTGTAGTGAATTTTTGGTGTAGTCATTTCGAAACTTTAATAATGCATTGAGTAGTCATTTTCGGATAGGGTTGTCAAATCATAATAATTCAAAAGTGATAAGGTGTTGTCGGAATTATTTTGATAGATATGGTATCCAATGTAGTTTACACTACAAACCGTAGATTACTTTTACGGTTTGTAGTGTTTTTTTTGGAGTAGTCATTTCGAAACTTTAATAATGCATTGAGTAGTCATTTTCGGATAGGGTTGTCAAGTCATAATAATTCAAAAGTGATAATGTGTTGTCGGAATTATTTTGATAGATATGGTATCCAATGTAATTTACACTACAAACCGTATATTACTTTTACGGTTTGTAGTTTTTTTTTTTTTTTACGTTGTTTACGGTGATTCAGTGCAAAAAGTACATTCGTAAAACGTCGCTGCTCAAATCAGGGGTACAAACCGTACATTACTTTTACGGTTTGCACAAAATACATGCAAACCGTACATTTAATGTACGGTTTGTATGAAATCTGTACAAACCGTACATTAAATGTACGGTTTGTATGTATTTCAGAATATTTAGGGTTTTTTAGGGTTTAGGGTTTAGGGTTTAGGGTTTAGGGTTTAGGGTTTGTAATTTAGGGTTTAGGGTTTAGGGTTTTTAATATAGGGTTTAGGGTTTAGGGTTTGTAATTTAGGGTTTAGGGTTTATGGTTTGTAATTTAGGGTTTAGGGTTTAGGGGTTAGGGTTTGTAAATTAGGGTTTAGGGTTTACGGTTTAGCTTTTAGGGTTTAGGGTAAGTGGTTTGTAATTTAGGGTTTAGGGTTTAGGGTTAGGGTTTGTAATTTAGGGTTTAGGTTTTAGGGTTTGTAATTTAGGGTTTAGGGTTTAGGGTTCGGGGTTTAGGGTTTAGGGTTTAGGGTTTAGGGTTTGTAAAAACTCAATATTGGTCCTATCAATTAAAATACAGAATATTTTTTACCCTAAAACATACAAATCAAACATACGAATCAAATTAAACTTACGAATTTATAACGTACAAATCAAACATAGAAATCAAATTAAACCTACGAATTTATAATATTCCAACCCTAGCTAATAATAAAACTGACAAATCAAACATAGAAATCAAATACAAAAACAGTGCATTTATTTTTTTTTGTAACGACTAAATGTTTTAAAATTGGACATAGGGAGCATCTTTCCCGCCGATGTTAATCTATCGGATGACGGCTCAGCAGACTCTTCGATTTCGTTTAGCTCCGTACGCCGTCTTTGTCGCTGCTGCGATTCTGGATGCGGCGCACGCTCGTGGGATGTAACTGTCAACCCTCGACTCCAACTGTCGGTTGACTGATGACTAGGATGATGCTCGAACGGGACATCATCCTGAACGTAGCCCGACCCAGCAAAAGAAGCACGACGACCATGACCGCTTGAACTCGGACCCGGACCCTGATCTGTAGTCGGGGGTCGACCTCCACTGGTTCTTCTACCGCCGCTACTAGATTCGCCTTCCCCTCTGCCTCTTTCGTCGGGACGCCGACAACTTGCCGACCTAGTGTAATTTCTTGGGTCGTAACGTAGGTCGTCATCACCATCGTCGTCGTCGTCGTCGTCATCGTCATCCTCCCCCTCCGACTGTTCATCAGCTGACCCATACGGATTCATACCCATTTCAGCGAACTCCTTACGTAGTAAGTCCACGTCCGTTTTCATTTTCGCCCGTTTGAACGATTTGAAACTGCGGCGCAACATCGCTTTCTGTAAAAAAAAAACAATAAAAAACGATTTATTAGTATTGAAATATACATAAAAAGAAGTAACGATTTATTAGTAAAAAACGATTTAGTAGTTACCATTTTATTGAAGACACCCGTATTCTCCCGGAAACCGTGAGGGGGCGGGGCAAGTTCAGGTGGGTTTATGAAGATGCGGGTCCGCTCTCTATACCATTTCATGTAACCCGGTGACGTCCCCGTGCCATATTCGCCGTTAATAAGACGGGTGTGGCGGTCATTCCACACGACTATAAATTCTCCGGTTAGTAAAGGCCAGTCGTGTTTTTGCCCAATCCCATATCTTCTATCCTTGCCGTGACCCTGTCTTGGTTTCCAGATATACGTAGGGACCCGCTGCACAAAACCAAACTGTCTCATGAACCTGTCCGCGGGGTGGTACTCAATCTTCTCATTACAAATGAGAGGCACAGAACAATGCCACATATACCGGCCCCGCGTGCAGTATTCCGGATACTGATTAAGATCCCCGTAAGGTTGCCACACTATCTGTAATCATCAAATTAGAATATATAAACAATGGTTTAAAAATAGACGAGTAATAAATTCTGCGAAGATAAGACCAATGCAAACATATACAACATATAATACGTAAGTTACATATAATACGAAAATTATAATTTACCTGTTCAGGCGACATATTGTCAAACTGGTCACGTATGTGGACCACATTATGTCCGTAGACATATGGCGTAAGGTTAGTTTGCCGCCACATCTTCCATCTGTAATATACAAACAAAAACCGATAAACAATAAATATAACCGGCAGCTAAGTAAATGATAGATGACACAATAATATAAAAAAGCAAATCCAATTCAAAAACTAAATAAATATCATACCTGTAACCGAGGGGGAACCTAGGCAAGCCCTCCGGTGGCTCGACATCTTCCGGCAGCTCTTCACACGGTCTAACCGGCAGTAGTCTGGTAATCGCCCACATATCCAGAAACATAACCGCCCCGCTTACTCCGGTTGTCTTACAACGTACCACCCTGCATAGATTAGCCTCTAACCAGGCCAGAAGAGCTGATCCCCAACTATACTCAGCACATGTGTCAAAATCCTCTAGAAATGGCAGAGGCCAGAGTGGAATCTGATCACTGCTCTTATCCGAAAACACATGTGCAGCCAGTAATAATAGCATGGCAGCCCTAGACTGATATAGTAAACGCTCCTCACTAGGGTTGGGGGGTAATTCACCGAAGGTCTGTAACATCCAATCAAGTCTAACTGTCAGACAGTTTTGATCGACTTGATTGTCAGCCGGCCTAACACCCAACAAACTCTCCATCATAGCCAACCTGCTCGCCTTCGTGTCATTCCGCTCCGACCGGGTCACAGCAAGACCATCCACCCTCAGACCGAGCATAATCTCTACATCCTGTAAAGATATCCCCAACTCTCCCCCGACAAAATGGAACGTGTGCGACTCATCACGCCACCTATCAACTAAGGCTGTAATCAACCCTCGGTCTACGGTATAATTACCTATACTGTAAATACCGTAAAAACCAGCCCTAATGATATTATGAACTACCCTTTCAGGCGTCGGTATCTGCCAACTATAATTATAAACCCTAATCTTATTGGCATCTCCTCTACCCGCTTCTCTGCCAGCATCCCAAGTCTGATTAGAAATGTGACCGGTCTGTCGTAAAATACCCAACCTCCCTTTAATCTGTGGACCTGGGTCTGTCATCCTAACTATGATAACCAAATATAACTCAATTAATGATAACCAAAAAAATGATAACATAACCAATTAATGATAACCAAACAATGATAATTCAATGATAACCAAACAATGATAACTCAATTATAACCAATTAATGATAACCAAACACACATTTTTTCATAAACCAAACAATAATAATTAAATTTTTTAATGATAACCAAACACACATTTTTTCATAAACCAAACAATAATAATTCAATTTTTTAATCATAACCAAACACACATTTTTTCATAAACCAAACAATAATAATTCAATTTTTTAATCATAACCAAACACACATTTTTTCATAAACCAAACAATAATAATTAAATTTTTTAATCATAACCAAACACACATTTTTTCATAAACCAAACAATAATAATTCAATTTTTTAATCATAACCAAACACACATTTTTTCATAAACCAAACAATAATAATTCAATTTTTTAATCATAACCAAACACACATTTTTTCATAAACCAAACAATAATAATT
The DNA here is from genome assembly GCA_963682055.1 of Primula veris. NCBI lineage: Eukaryota > Viridiplantae > Streptophyta > Magnoliopsida > Ericales > Primulaceae > Primula > Primula veris. Next base: position 19,878,999 of record OY821740.1, read on the forward strand.
AAATTTTTTAATCATAACCAAACACACATTTTTTCATAAACCAAACAATAATAATTAAATTTTTTAATCATAACCAAACACACATTTTTTCATAAACCAAACAATAATAATTCAATTTTTTAATCATAACCAAACACACATTTTTTCATAAACCAAACAATAATAATTAAATTTTTTAATCATAACCAAACACACATTTTTTCATAAACCAAACAATAATAATTAAATTTTTTAATCATAACCAAACACACATTTTTTCATAAACCAAACAATAATAATTCAATTTTTTAATCATAACCAAACACACATTTTTTCATAAACCAAACAATAATAATTCAATTTTTTAATCATAACCAAACACACATTTTTTCATAAACCAAACAATAATAATTCAATTTTTTAATCATAACCAAACACACATTTTTTCATAAACCAAACAATAATAATTCAATTTTTTAATCATAACCAAACACATTCTCAACAATTCAAATTAACCAAACAAAATAAAAAAACATGCAAAAATGGGACAAATATCAACAATTATTAAAATTTCTATAATTAATATAAACAAACAACAAACAATTATATATAGCTAAGTGAATTATGGTTTTGCATATTTTATATATTTTTTCCTATTTTACAAATTAAAATTACAAAAAATAAAAAAACATGCAAAAATGGGACAAATATCAACAATTATTAAAATTTCTATAATTAATATAAACAAACAACAAACAATGATATATAGCTAAGTGAATTATGGATTTGCATATTTTATATATTTTTTCCTTTTTTACAAATTTAAATTACACAAAAAACATAATAAATTAGAGAATAAAAGATATACCCTTGAATTATGGATAAGTTTGATTGATGATTTGGGGTTTTTTGTTAATAAAGTTGATAGTTAATGTGGTTGATTGATTTGGGTGATTTTTTGGGTTGAAAATTGGGGGTTTTTGAGAGAAAGAGAGAGAGTGTAGAATAAAATTTAATTTTTTTTAAAAAATTCGTAACTTTCTGTTTTTTCCAGGGACTGTCTGTGTAATTTTTGCAGGGACTGACTGTGTAATTTTGAAAAGCAGGGACTGACTGTGTAATTTTCAAAAAAATTACACAGACCGTAGATATAATCTACGGTCTGGATCATTTAATCCAAACCGTAGATTTAATCTACGGTTTGGATTAAATGATCCAGACCGTAGATTATATCTACGGTCTGTGCGTTGATACAGAATTTTTGTAGTGCTTTAAGAGCACCTCAATCCCAACTAATATAGTTCATATGTTGTTCGATACTTGTATTCATTTTATTTGCTAATTGTGTAACTCATTTAAACGTATGTTTTATATAAGTGTGCAATTTAAGTGAGCTTATATAAGTGTAATATTTACAATTTTTAAGCGTTTATCGTTAACTTTTAAACTATACGGGCTAAATTGAGACTTTAAAACGGTTTTTATCTAAAAAAATTTAACGGTGGGTCACTAAAACAAGTCAAAATATAAATTTATGTCACTAAAACAGTATTGTAAAAAATTAGGTTACCAATCCTAAAATTGACCGAAACACGTATCACTAAACCATAACTAACCCTAATTCTTCTATGTCAAATTTTCTTTATTGACGGGCTCAGATAACTCTCATCTCAGCAATTGATTCTTGGAAATATACTACTCTAGTTAGGGCTGAATTCGGTTCGATCCGGTTCGGTTTTTGGTAAAACCGAAATCGAAACCGTGCATATTTTTCGGTTTCTGTTATTTTATTTCTTTATTTCTTGGACCGAAACGGACCGGTTTTTTCAGTCCAGTTTTGGTTTTTTTCGGTTATTTTTCGGGTTTTTTTTTTTTTTTTTCGTTTTCAGTTTTTTTCGATTGGGTTATCGGTTCGGTTCGGTTTTTCCGGTTTTTTACCCTGCCTAACGGTAATAACTGCCACCAATATCCTGTTCAGAATGGCATCCACTGAATTAAAACCTCAACAAACAGTATGTTCATCGTAAGCAACTAATAGCTGCGACCAATATTTAGATGCTTCTTGATTAATGATTAGTAAAATTTGCTTTCAATTGAGTGCAGACAGTAGTCTTATCATCACTATTTGCTCAGGAATCCAACCAAATTAGTTAGCTTCTCACCCAAAAAATATGACTTTAAGCAGCTAAAAACTTTTAATATTTGGGGAAAGAAAAAACCACAGCTTTTAAGCTGGACACTCATGTGAACTGCAACTTAAAAGCCAACAAAGAAGAAGCAAATAGGCTTCGCTAAAAGACTAGAAGTCTAAAAGTGCTTGTTTAATTGTTAACTTTTTAAATAATAAGCATACTCACATGAGAATGGGAAAATTTGGGTTCATCGACTTTGAACTTCTGGGTTTTTTAAAGGTATAACCCCCAAATAAACTCACGATTTGAGCTTGGTACCAAATGTAACTACCAAACAAAAATGAAAATAGGTCCAGTTTAAAGCTCAATTCCCTAAATCATTACCCAGTTCCTAATTACATGCCTAAAAATGCAAATCAACAACTTTATTCAAATTTCTTTATACCTTGATGAAACTAATCTATGATGCATTTTTATTAGTCCAAAAATTACATAATGTAATCAATATTTAAAAGTCTAAAACAGTTGTCAAAGCTATGTACTAACTGAAAAGTTAAGAGGAGCTATTGGAAGATATCATAAGACCAAAAGCAGATAAAATGGACAAAAAATCTTCAAAACATAATATCTTGCTTTTCAAAATTTAGCAATTCTATTCATACTCATAGTACAGCTTCGCTTGTTTGGAACTCAAAAAAAAGAACGCTTAATTTGAAGCTGGGAAAATTGGGTATTTTCGGCTTACTACTTGTACAAGCTTTCATATCAGGAAAAAGATATACAAAAGAGGGTCAATCAAACGCGAGCATCTAAAAATAAACTCAACAAGGTGAACTTAAAAGCCTGAAATCAATGAAGCTGAAAAACAATCATACTATAACGAAGAAGCCAATATATTCTTATTTTTGTTTTAGGATCGTCAATCACCAAAGCAGGCCTCTATCTTCAAGTGACACACATCAAACAATTCAGATACAATGATACATGCAGGTAAAAGCAATGGCGAATTTTGGAAAATTATAGAGACCATAAACATTCTTTACAACTTTTTATCATAAGAAATTACCTGAAAACAATGAAGGGATTACATAAATTCTATACCGACTAACAACAGATCATGGCTCTATAATCAAACAACTTTTTTCAGAAGACTCTTTTGGGATGACGACGTACTTAAAGCGAAATTACAAACAGTTAATTCATGCTTACAATCAGAAAAATACGTTATCTCGAGTCACAATACATTCGTCATTGTCATTGGGTTCTGTATCACTTTCCTCAACCTGGAAAGGAACCATGTAACTTGATTATCTAACCATTTCTAACATCAATCGGGGTAGATGATATAAAAGTGCACTTACTACCCATATGTACTCGTAGTACTGTATTAAACAATTTACTATTTCTAGTTACAAAAAATGTTGATTCTGAAAGCAATGAAACAGTAAATAGTTAACCAAGCGTTATAAAAGTTAAAACTACAATATACATACCAGGACCTATAAACATGAGATTAAATTTCGCATCCAAACAAGCCTTAATTGCAATCGAAATAAGCTTAATGTGAGAAAAACTGGACATGGATCCAATACATTTAGCATACCAATCTGACGGGCATAAATAACTAAAAAGATAAGACCAAGTGTAGATGAAGAAAACTCTAAAAAGGGAAATTAGTAAACACTACCTACCTACTATGGTTATCTCGAGTTTAAGTAAGATCGTTATTAAGGCCAGGGTCTAAATCGCTTAATTGTCCTGTTCTTCCTTTCTTTGGTTGGGTGCTAGCCTGGTAAGGATTACTGTAGTAGTAGGGTGGTTATAGCATTTCAAATGCCATGTTTGGATGCGTAATGCATATGGTTGGGATTATTAATGAAACCACCCCAACAAATGAACTCGAAATATTTATAATACCATGGCATTTGGTATTACCGGGACTACGAGCTTCGCAGCCAAACGAGGCCCTTGGCAGGGCGGGATTGAATTTTTAATACCGCAGGTGAATTCGACATTAGTTTCTCGAGATAGCAAATACTAATCCCATGGGTGGTGCATTTGTAATTCTTATAAATTCATAGTTCCGGTACTATGAATCTTGCAACCAAACGAGGCCTAAATGTTTAAACTTTAAAAATCCACATTAATTAATAAAAAACAAAAAACTCTCTATTTTTAAAAAGTTCAACTAGCCCCTATTTACTTTTTTGTTTTTTGCAATTGGTCCTTACATTAATTGCGGAATTGGACGAGTCTGCACTTTTTTATGATTGTCTTTTTTGTGCTCACTACATTTTTTGAGTTGAAAATGTATTGTTTTTGTCTTGATAATGTTTTGAGTAAAAGTTGATGTGAATGTTTTTTTCCTGTCAAGTGACATTTTATGTGTTGAGAGCTCTCTCTACATTCTATCCAAAAATTATGTCCAAACTAATTAAATATTAACCCTCATCTACGACTTGCACGTGTATATTTCATTAATCTCCACAACAGTTTAATACTCCGTCCGTCTCTAAACATATGTGTCTTACAAAAATATGTGTAATTTTGATCATCACAATTTTCATATCAAAATTTTTGAAATGAAAAAATTGAAAATTCCATCATATAGTTCTAACCATGAGATACGTGATTAACTTTTGAAAATATTTTTTCTGACAACCTATATATGAAAAAATTATCGATTAAACTTGCATTTATTTTCGTATGAGACATTTGTTTAGGTACGGACGAAATAGTACACTAAGTTATACTAAGAATATAATACTAATACTTTTACTCTCATTTGTTTCATACCCTAATTACACGCTTGCATGTGTTATCGAGTAATGTGTAGAGCAAAAAAGAAATATTAAAAAATGTTACCAACATTTGCAGCGTATTGTTTAAAACATGATTTTTATCTATTTTAAATAAAAGTTTTAAAAATTCTATAAAATTTAGTAATGCAGATGATTTTTCCAAATAGATATATTTTAAATGAAATATTCTAAAATATATATTTTGGATCACATATCCTTTATACATGAAAAATATACCTTGTGTTTCCTCTATTTCATAAATCTCACCCCACTCTCCTAAAAAAAAGTTGCAAAGCTTTTTTCTTATATTCACGTACACATCTATGTACCTTTGTTCACCTACTCGTGTTATTTTGAGTATTAACTTAAATTACATATTAGTTTAAGTAATTTAAAACAATCTTCTTTAGTTTTTAAAATAGTTATATTTTAATGAACAATATTCTTTTTGTTCTTAAGTGGACGAGTGAGTTTAGATAATGTTTAAAAAAATCATTAAGTAAACACTCATAAGATTATTTATTTGATTATTTTTTATAAATTAATATCTTAAATTTTTATTTTGAATACTTTTTTGTGAGACGTATGTATATTTTTGACAACATGTATTCTAGATCAACTGATGTAGTATGGATATGTATATTAGAAATATGTATTTTAAATAATCTCCTGTGTAAAATGTATATATAAAAAAACTATAAAATAAATATAACGAGTTTAGTCATGTAAAATAGAAAAGCAATTTAAAACAAATGTTGTGAATGCTTTTAGTATTAGGCTACAAAACATGTCAGGATTTGGACATAAAAGTTCTCTCGTCAGTATATGCCCAAGCAAAACAAATTGTTGTGCAATTTTTTTTACTTTTTTATTTCCAAAATAGTAGTATATGACAAGCTTTTGTTATCAATTGATGTGAATACTCTAAGCAATAAAATTCGACAGTGTGTGGTACTAAACATATTTCCCCCTCTCCAAGTATAGTTTTCCAAAAAACCAAGTAACCAAACAAGCCCTTACTATAGGAAGGGCAAATAGGGCAAATCACGACTTAGCTCAGCCCTCTTCCTCTATAGGATGCAGGTTTTATGGGTGTATACGTTACCGATTTTTTTGACCATATACCAATACCGAACTGAACTTGTTTGGTTTGAAAAAAATTATACAACCGAAAAAGTTGGTATACCGAAAGTTCGGTATACCGACTTTTTCGGTTGGTACGGTTCGGTTTTCTGTTTTATACCGAAACATTTAATTATTGGTAACAATAAAATAGAAAAAAAGAATATAAAAAATAAAATGTGTACAACTATTCTTATATTTGCTACATTTATCGTGAACTTGATTAAAATAGTAAACACTAATAAAATAAGAATTATTTTAAAACATGAGACAAGTTATGATTATGTGTAAATTTCTATATATGTTATAATTTTAATATTTGGTTCGATTCGGTATTATACCAAACATACGAAATGGATACCGAAACCGATCCAACTTTTAAAGTTTGGTTCGGTTGTACCGTACCAAAAAATCATTATACCGAACTTTCAATACCAACTTGTTTGGTTCGATTCGAAAATCGGTCGGTCGGTACAAATCGGTACAAAAAGTCCACTCCTAGCAGATTTGGTCATGTTATATAGGTTATTATGTTAGTGTTGTCTTAATTAGATTTTAACATATGCGCTCATATAAATAGTCTACTTAAATCTTAACCTCATCAATTTCTCTCTTCCCTACTTTATATACTATTTATAATTACAATTATGTTTTTTAATACTTTTCCTGTTTTTACTAATACATTACTTATGTTTAGTCCTTAATAATTTTAATGCAAAACCTGTAAACAAGAAAGACCAACAATTTTTTTATAAAAAAAAATCCAGTTTCACTAAACTAATAATAATAAATATATAATTTGCCGGTTGATCTATGGGTTAGTTAATCTGATTCTGTAGTTTCCTTTGTTTTAAAACCTTCGACTTATGATCTATATCGAAATAGAAGAAGAGGAAATTTATTAATAATCAGCTAAACACCAAATCACTAAAAATCAAGGGCTTGTAGTTTAACCTCTTTTTGATAATTTAGATAATACAGTACAACTTTGTAAATAAAACACAAATGAAACCTGCAGGAGAGTTTTGGGCAGCAAAAATTGAATCGAGCTTGAAATTATAGGGCACATGAAGGCAAATGAAATCTTGGAAAGAACCATTTTGTTTATTGCCGTGTTTTATGAAAACTAAAGATAAAACTTTGAATAGTTATAGCCTTATAGGCTAAATGATTTGAAATTTCAGCTTTTGCAGGCTTCATGAAAGATCATATGAACTCAAAAGGGCTTTAAGTGGTTTGTAAAAATATGTTTTCACTGGTAGCTAAAGATGATGGCAACGGACCGGTTCTTAAGTAGTTGGCACAGAATGCAGTAAAAATAATTGTACATTAACTTGATTAAGTAATGCTTAGAAAAATCCGCCATTATGTGACGGTTGCGAGAGCTAAACAAGATGGAAGTGGTTAGTACACTAAATAGTACACAAGTGGTACAATTATGTAAATAGTACACTAAATCGGCAAAATTAGAGGTCAAGTTAAAAGCTGCAATCAAACAAATTCTAAACTTGTTAAGTGGGAAAGTTGCTATAAAAATTGAAGTAAAAGTGGAGTATACAACATGTTGATATGGCTGAGTTGGTCTAATAATCTTCATAATCGTCACCATTATTAAGGTGAAATCGAGAAAACTAGAGAGAAGAGAAAACTGTATATTTGTATTATTCTCTGTAACCAATTACAATTATATGACAATGTATTATATAGTGACCCAGCTTTCTAACTAACACTTTACTAAACAGTCCACTAGTTTCTAAGTATTACAGAATTAGTACACAGCTTTACAAACATAACAAATGATATAATCGTGAAACTTAACAGGCCCTCTTAAGATGGAGAATACAAATTAAGTATTCCCATCTTACAAATTAAAGCCTGAAACAACTTATTTCCAAGAGGTTTGGTCAATGCATCTGCTATCTGGTGAGAGGAGTAAACATGAATCAAATGAACCACTTTAGCTTGAATTTGATCTCTAATATAGTGACAATCCAGCTCTATATGTTTTGTCCTCTCATGGTGAACAGGATTCTCTGCCAAAGCAATGGCTGATTTGCTATCTGTATATAACAAAACCTGATGTTTTTCCACCTGCAAATCACTTAAAAGTTGTAGTAGCCAAACAACTTCGCATGTGGCCATTGCCAAAGCTCTATACTCTGCCTCTGCTGAGCTCCTAGATACTACTGACTGTTTTTTGCTTTTCCAAGAAACTAGAGCATTTCCAACAAACATACAAAAACCAGTTACTGAACGTCGACTATCAACACATGATGCCCAATCAGAATCCACAAAACCAGTTAGCTTCAAGGTAGAGTTAGCAGGGAAAAATAAACCCTGAGCTGGTGTTCCTTTCAAATAACGCAACACTCTTATAGCTGCATCATAGTGTGACTGACATGGTTTTGATAAAAACTGACTTAGAGTGTTTACAGCAAAACTCACATCAGGTCTAGTTATAGTCAAATAGAGGAGCTTGCCTATCAATCTTCTGTACAAACTAGGATCACTCATCACTTTAGGTGCATTTGTGGAGAGTTTTAAGTTCTGCTCCATTGGAAAACTGACAGGAACACAATTCTTCATTTTCATATCATCCAACAACTCTAAAGTGTATTTTCTTTGGCACAAAGAAATACCTTTACAAGACCTAGCAATTTCCAGTCCAAGGAAGAATTTAAGAATACCAAGGTCTTTTATCTTAAAAGTCTTGTCCAGAAAAACTTTCACATTTTCTATCACAATTTTATTATTTCGAGCCAGCACTATATCATCTACATAAACTAATAGTGCTAAATAAGACTGTCCTTCTTGTAGCACAAATAAAGAGGAATCAGAGTGTACCTTCTTAAAACCATAATCCAACAAAGCAGTTGTCAACTTATTGAACCACTGTCTACTAGCCTGTTTAAGCCCATATAAAGACTTTCTTAGCTTACAAACTTGAGATGAATTTTGCTGAACAAAACCAGGTGGTGGGCTCATATAGATCTCTTCTTCTAAGTCTCCATGCAGAAATGCATTGTTCACATCAAGTTGTTCAAGAAACCATCCCTTTGCAGCTGCAATGGTTAACAAAACTCTTATAGAAGTCATTTTCGCAACTGGACTAAAAGTTGCTTCATAATCAATCCCTTCTTGTTGTGTGTATCCCTTTGCTACTAACCTGGCTTTCCATCTCTCAATACTACCATCTGAATTACATTTTATTTTATATACCCATTTACAGCCAATGGGTCTTTTTCCACTAGGCAGCTCCACTAAATCCCATGTATGATTACCTTCTAGTGCTTTAACTTCAGTCTTCATAGCTTCTACCCATTTAGGATCTTTAGAAGCTTGAATGTAACTAGTTGGTTCTTTGAGACATGATATAGCCAAACAAAACATTTTGTGTGTAGAGGAGACCTTCTCATATGTAATATAGTTTGAAATATGTGAAGGGAACATTGCAGAATAACACTTGTAGTTCTGCAAATGAGATGGCAAAGCTTTATTTCTAGTGGATTTTTGTCTTATGGAAGGTGGATTCAGATGGGTAGATGTAGATGTAATGGAAGAAACATCAAGATTTGTGGTAACAAGAGGTTGCACTTGATTCCCAAAAGAGCCTGAGAATGGTGTAAAAAGAGGTACAAACTTATTAGCTTGTTCTGGCTCTTGTTCTGGCTCTTTTTCCGTATGATATGGGAAATTCATCTCAAAGAACACAACATCCCTAGATACAAAAGCTTCTTTGGACTCAATATCATACAATTTATACCCCTTCATTCCAAAAGGGTACCCAATGAAAACACACTTTCTTGATCTACTGTCAAATTTTTTTCTATCTCTATTAATAGTTACAGCATAAGCTAAACACCCAAACACTTTCATATGCTCAAGAAAAGGTGTTTTAGAAAACAGTATTTCAAAAGGAGATTTATTATCAAGAAGAGGACTAGGCAACCTGTTTATTATGTAGGCTGCTGTTTGAACACAATATCCCCAGAAAAACAAAGGGAGATTAGCATGAAACCTCAATGCTCTAGCAACATTGAGGAGATGTTGATGTTTCCTTTCCACCACTCCATTCTGATGTGGTGTTTCTACACATGTGGTTTGATGAAAAATACCAGTGTTGTAAAAAAAATCTTTAAGATAAAACTCAGTACCTTGATCAGTTCTGATAGTCTTTATAGTTTTACCATACTGTGTAAGTGCCATTTTCTGAAAAGAAGGTATCAATATAGCTGTTTCAGACTTACATTTCATCAAATATACCCAAGTTACCCTAGTGAAATCATCAACAATAGTGAGAAAAAACACATATCCACCATGAGAAGGTACTGAATAAGCTCCCCATACATCACAATGTATTATCTCAAAAGGTGTTCTACTCTTTATGCTACTAAGAGGAAAAGGAGACCTGTGTTGCCTTGATTTAAAACATACATCACAAGGTGAATCAACAATCATTTTTGCTCCATTATTCTTTCTAACATAATGGTGCATCTTTTTAAAAACACTAGAAGAAACATGCCCCAGTCTGTAATGCCAAAGAGACCCAGGACTACACACTTGAGCACTTATTGAACTTGTATTTACACCATTCTTCATACTTCCATCTTCCAAGAAATATAAGCCATCTTTTTCTTTAGCAAGACCAATCATCTTCAAATTTTTCATGTCCTGAATAGTACATATATCAGGCATGAAATGCAAACAACAATTTTGATCTTTAGCAAGCCTACTTGCCGAGATTAGGTTAAAGCCAAAGGTAGGCACACATAACACATTTTTCAAACATAGTCCTGACTTCAAAGTCACTGTTCCTTTATGTGTTACTGTAGCAGTTTGTCCAGTTGGTAGATACACTAGAGAATTCATATTAGTAATATCTTTTGTTAACCAAGAAAGAGATCCACACATATGTTCACTTGCCCCTGTGTCTACCAGCCAAGGAACTATATTATAATTTTCTGAGTTTACTGCATAACCACAAGCTATTTTTGCAAGTAATTGACTTGTACCTGTCACATTTGTAAACACCAGGTTTGAATTCCCAGTGGTCTCATTTGTGCACAGAGGTGAAGCAGTTCCTTTTTGACTTTGGAAATTAGTCCCCATTTGTGTTTGCAACTGTTGACAAAGCTGAGCTATTTGAGCTTGAGACAGCACCATCTCTTCACCCATTCCTTTCATACCACCATTATATCCAGTAACTTGATGAGCATAGTTATTGTGACCAGTACTAGATTGCCCTCTTCCTTTGCTAGGATAGGTAGGGCCTTTTCCCTTGTTCCAAAAAGGAGGAAAACCATGCAATTTGTAGCAATTATCCTTCATGTGCCCAATGCCATTACAATGAGAACATTTCACTGTACTCCTATTCTGTCTACCCTGTGAATTATAGTGAGTTGTTGTCATTGCCATCTGATCACTACTTCCCCTAACATGAGCACCCACTGATCTTTGTTTTTCCTCAGTAACCAAGAGCTGATAGACTTCATTAAGAGGTGGTATTGGTTTCATTAGCAATATTTGTCCTCTAGTACCAGAAAAAGATTCATGAAGCCCCATCAAAAAAATCATTCTAAAATAATCTTGCTCCCTTTTTGTCACCTTTCCCATTAGATTGCAAGTGCATCCAGCTACTATTCCACAACTACATATTGGTAGAGGACTTAAATTCTGAAGATCTAACCACAAATTTTCTAGCTTAGTGAAATAAGCAGAAATAGTCATATTTCCCTGTTGCATAGAATGAATTGCTTGTTGCAATTCAAAAACTCTTGGCTCATTACCCTGAGCATACCTTTCCTCTAAGATTTTCCACATTTTTCCAGCATTTTCAATATAGATAAGAGATTGAGCTATTTCTGGCACTACTGAATTAAGAATCCAAGACACTACAATTAGGTTGCACCTTTTCCAAATTGTGTGTAAACCAACATCAACAGGTGGACAAGGTAAAGTACCATCAATAAAACCACTTTTATGCTTTACCCCAATTATAATCTCCATTGCCCTCTTCCATGTGTGAAAATTAACACCATTCAATGGTGGATTAACCAAGCTATTACCACCCATATCACTAATGTTAACATAGTAGGGACTATTTACATCTGTACTAACATTATAGTTCCCAATTTGTGCCATTTTTCCTTCAAGAAAGTGTTCAATAGACAACTTGTCAAAGGAAACAGAGAAAACAACCAAGAACTAGTCAAATATAAACCCTAATTCGATTATCTTCAAAGAAATAACCCAGAATATCAATTTCGCAATTCAACTATACCAAATACCAAATCTTCAACAAAAAACCAGTCAATTCCAGATAATACACCAATTCGAATTCCAAATATATTGCAAATAGAACTCGAGAAAAAGAACTAGAAATACCCAAATATAGAAGAGAACCCCTAATTTTCCAATTAAGATCGAGATTAAAGGAAAAACAAGAAATAACCTATATCACAGGTTTGAGAATGAACAGCGAGGAAAAACCCCAAATTAACGCAGCGGAGAAGAGCATTAACGCTCTGATACCATAATAATCTTCATAATCGTCACCATTATTAAGGTGAAATCGAGAAAACTAGAGAGAAGAGAAAACTGTATATTTGTATTATTCTCTGTAACCAATTACAATTATATGAAAATGTATTATATAGTGACTCAGCTTTCTAACTAACACTTTACTAAACAGTCCACTAGTTTCTAAGTATTACAGAATTAGTACACAGCTTTACAAACATAACAAATGATATAATCGTGAAACTTAACATGGTCTAAGGCGCTAGCTTAAGGTGCTGGTCCGAAAGGGCGTGTGTTCAAATCCCACTGTCAACACACTCATTTTTTTTCATTTTTACTTTACAAGAAAAGTTCGTTTGGTGAATTGAGCATTTTTTTAGGTGATAAATCCGCCTGTTCCTTGAATTTCACCCGTTGAATAAATATTTAGAGAAAGGATTTTTGCATAGGATTTTATAATAATTTATCCATGATTTTCATGAACGCAAGAATTTCAACCACTATTTCTACAATTAAGCATTTTTTTTAGGAGATAAATCCGTCTGTTCGTTGAATTTCACCACACTCTGTTGAATAAATATTAAGAGAAAGGATTTTTGAATAGAATTTTATAATAAAGTGATGCAATTCTGGCAACTTTCATTATAAATAGGTTTTATACAATTTACTAATAGACGTTTATACCAAGACAGAAATTCATCTGTCATTTGTTTATGATCTACATTGATGGCGAAAAATCACTGTTTTAAAAAGCGAAATCTTAACGAAAGCACATTTAATACTTACTTAGAAAAGTTTAACAAATTATATTAATAATAATGGTTTAAGAAAAGTTTGTTATTATTGTGAGTTTATGAAGTTTTGACCAATTGTTGACAAAATTGTTTTTGCCACATTTAATACTTAGTAAGAAAACGGTATAATTTTCAAGCTAGTTTAACATTGTTATATAATAAAACATAACTCATGTTCTACTATTTATAATCATCCATTTGTAAGAATTAGTCTATTTTTACAAGTATGAAACTTTTGAAAAAGTCATAATTAATATAAATGTTTTAATAGAAGTGTTGGTTAGTACTTTTCCGAAAACCCTTATCTCCTAAAACTAAAAGAAAAAAAATCTCAATCATTAATAAAAATCTCTATTTTGTTCTCTAAATATAAGTTTCAAATATTATAAAAGGCCCTCTAAGTTACAAAAATTATAAAAAGTTTTCTAATTGTGAGATTGTTACATTTTATCCCGTTAATATTTTATTTTCTTTCGCAACACTTTCATTTTGAAGTATATTAAGTAAATTACTTGTGGACGATATAATTGGGTTATCCCGAAAATATTATACTCAACTATCACCTACACTTAGGTGCGTTTTTAATAAATAAATCAGTTTATATATATTGAGAATATTAAATTGATAAAGAATGGAAGTTTCAAAAAGATATATATGGAGATATATTTTACAAAAGATATTATCTTATGTGATCTTTTTAAATGAAACAAGATGTCCGGATACTTGAAAGTTATATACACGTTTGACTTAAAAAGATTGAATCAAATATGAAGCTACAAATTTCGTGTGATTACAAGGAGATTGGATCAATCTGAAAATACTAGAATCAATCAAGAAGATCCCGAAGATAAAGATTTGAAGAAGATCTTAAAGATTATTTTTCTTGTGTATAAATAGTTGCTAGTATTTCTTATAAAAAATGTGTTCTAAACTATAAAAAAAACTCTACATTTAGAAAATACGTGAGAAACAATGGTGGGATGCCATTAACATTGAGCGATAGTTATATAGTAGAAGCAGTATAAATATAGGCAGAAAAACCTTGAAAGCCCTTGGATCAGGTGAACTCCGTTGTTAAATGTTGCGTGTGAATTTACTTTCAGTCAGTTTTACTATAATGTTCATTTGTACAGTTCAGTTACAACTATTGTTACATCTTTAGCTACCACTGAACAGCTTAAAAACAAATAGAACCTCGGATAAGAATTTCAAACATAAATTTAGGTACATATATATACATGAAATGTAACCAAAACAATTATATTCCGATTGTTGTTCCGATCCAATTGGGGGTAGACGCATGACGCCCCTAAAAGTTTACGGCCCTCAAGTCACCTTATGAAGTATCGATTCATGCGGTTTCAAGTGGGTCAACTAACCCCTTTCAATTTTAGATATAGTAAAGGGTACCCAAATACAATTATTGGTCACATAGAGTACTAATATAGACATAATGAAAGTAAAGGGTACAAACCCATAGAATACACAAGCATTAGCAGTTTTACTATGTCCTGCAATCTTTATACAACACATTTTTTTTAATAAACAACGAAAACATATCGTATAAGAAATTGGGAGGTAACCCAGATATACAATGAAAAACATAGAGAAAACAATCCAAAACAACAATGCTCGGAAATACAAACATTAACCAAGGTCTCAACCTGGTGATAAATAAAACAGACAACCTAATTTGTGTCCTATTTAAACTAGTCTCATCAAAAAAAGAACATTATCAGCTCAATCTCTTTCAATCACAATCCATTTAACAAAATATCTAGCAGAGTTCATGAGTTGACCAACATCAGGCTCACGAAGATCCAGGCCTCAATCTCTGTAGCATAACCCATTATCAGTCATCCAGGCCCATCCACAATATTCCATCAGGATGGAACCGTGTCCACGCTTTTCAAGCTTAGAAAACATCTCAAGCTCTCTATCCGGGATTTATCCAACAAGATCTCTCACCAAATATTAAGAAACTATTTGACCACCTAATAGTCTCATAAAGAACCAAGTCTCAACCTTTGTGGCATAACTAAAAGGTAGGATAGCAGTCTATCATATTTGAGTAAGAAATCAACAAGATAAAACTATGTACACGCTAACCAAGCCTATAGAAACTCGATCCCTCTGAACTGGGTGCCACCCAAGCAAAACCTATGTCAAATATCGATCACTAACTATAAGGCTCGTAAATAATCAGGTCTAAGCCTATGTTGCATAACACATAGTCTCTCTCGTATCTAACAATATCCATTAGAGTAAAACTAATCCATACTAAACCCAACCTATATATAGTGAACAGGTATATTCCCAGTATATAAGATCATATGGACGCACATAACTAAAGAAGACCGCCATGCTGTTTCATCAACCCATCACCTACAAATTAGAATCCTAAACAAGACTCAACAAATACGACAATCCACAAACTAGACATCTATATTTAAATGATCATGCCATATAAAACTGACTCTCCTGACCATGCGGAGGAGTAAAAACTCGCTCGTGTGATCGAGGAGTAACCAAACAAAACAAAATAAATAAACAAAGGGCCAAGAAATAACCCGACAACATGGAAAGCCAAGACATCACAACAAAGCCCCTGAATCAAAAACCAATCTAACCAAAGACCTACCGAAAAGAGGAGGTGAGACCCACAACTTGTCGGAGATGTCGCAAAACAGATCTGAATCTACTGCGAGCGACACTCCTCCGAATGGATGCAGTTCACACAGAAGCGATGACTCGTCCTATGAAACA
The DNA here is from genome assembly GCA_963682055.1 of Primula veris. Lineage (NCBI taxonomy): Eukaryota > Viridiplantae > Streptophyta > Magnoliopsida > Ericales > Primulaceae > Primula > Primula veris. The sequence continues at coordinate 19,895,112 of OY821740.1, forward strand.
ACCCTCTAGCTACTGCGTATAGGTGTTGCCGTACTAGATGAGATGATGAGAGAAGCAGATGTGAGGTGGACGGCTATGCAATTAGACCACAAAATGGTCATTTTTGGTCGTTAATATGATATGAATTAGCGTATTTTGTTGACATTTAGCTTGTTTAAGCCATATTTTGTGTTTTTCTGCGTTGTCCCGGTTTACTTGCAATTGTTTACATCTTTATAAGAAAACACATGGAATTAGCGCAAAAACAAGATAAGGACGCAAAAAGACCAAATGATGGACCAAATGAGAAGATTTCAGAAGACTGATGACTCCAAAAGAACCCCAAGAAAGTTGCAAAGCGTAATCAAGTCAAGATAGAGCAAAGAAACTTCTAGAAGCCTGACTTGACCGGTCAGGTTTAGTTAGAATTTAAATTTCGTATAAGATAAAGCTTGTTAGGTTTTGATAAGTTGATATATACATCTCCTATTCCCAAAAAAAAAACCTCACAATTCACTTTTAATCAGTTTTAAAGTTCCAAATTAGTTCTAGAGAGAGAGAGAGGAGGAAAAAAAATACATAAATTCAAGGTTTTGTGTACGAATACTTGGTTGCCAACATCGTTTTGTGAGTTAATTCATTATCTTTCATTACGTTGTTGTGTTTTCTAGTATTTCCTTTGTTTTTAGTGCATGTTTACGTAAGTTTACATAGGTTTAAACATTAATCTTATCTCTCGCATGAGAATTAGTTAAAATAAGTCGATAACGTCGTATAAGCTAATTATTGATTAATTAACGCCGCATGTTAACGAACATAGATTTATATGAACTGAATAATAGCCTTTAAAACAACCTAATAATATGATATTTAGTAGTTTTAAACCCCCGAGAAACGAGCCATTGCATTGACAACCCAACCGCTAACGCTGTTCTCGTTATTAATTAATTGACGCCTAATTAGTAAAACCCCCTCTAAAACTATCGAGGCCAACAATAACACGATTCCACGGACGAAACCTTGGTGTGCTTTCCAAGGAAAATACTACTGCTACCCTCGTGCTCCTGCGAGACCTTTTAGTGCGTAGGGAAAAACTACGTATAAAAAGAGAGACAGTCACTATGACCACATAAACCCAAGACCTAAAATTTACACCACAACCAAATCAAGGTCCATGGCCCGTAGGAAGCAATGCGAAACATATCTAAACCTGCTGCGAGCACTACAACTCCACAAAAGGGTATGAAATCGAAAAAAACGGGGTATGAAGTAAAAAAAAATGCATATTGACTCAAAAAATTGGTATAAAATCGAAAAAATATGTTATGAGCTCGAAAAAAACGGGATTTGAACTCGAAAAAGAATGGGTATGAACTCGAAAAAATGGGTATGAAATAAAAAAAAAATGGGATATGAAATCCAAAAAAGGGTATGAACTTGAAAAAAACACAGGGTATGAAATAAAAAAGGTCTGAAATCGAGAAAAAACGGTGTATGAAATGGAAAAAATGGTATGAAATCGAAAAAAATGGTATGAACTCGAAAAAAACGGGGTATGAAATTAAAAAATGGGTATCAAATTGAAAAAAAAATGTATGAAATAAATAAAAAACGGGGTACGAAATTGAGAAAAAACGCGATATGAAATCGAAAAAAAATGGTATCAAATCGAAAAAAAAAGGGTATGAAATCAAAAAAAAAAAATGAAATCGGAAGAGAAAAGGTATGAAATCGAAAAAAATGTATGAAATCAAGAAAACGGAGTATGAAATCGAGAAAAACGGGATATGAAATCGAAAAAAATAAGGTTATGAAATCGAAAAAATGGTATGAACTAGAAAAAAAGTTAGTATGAACTAAGAAAGAGGGTATTAAAAAGTGCACATAGTTCAAGTAAAAAAAACCATAAAATTTAAACTTAATGTGCATACGGTTTAATTTAATAATTCCAAAACATTTCGGTTAATCACCACTTAATGATGATTAATTACTCCAACATTATCATTTTTCGAGATTTGGGTGTAATTTGTCATTTTCTGATTTTTTTTTAATGTAAGGTTATATAAACTAATGGAGATTCTTGTAAGTTCTTAAAGTATTATGGGCAGTTGTGTAATAAAACAAGTTTTAAATAAAAGACAAGTTGTGCACGTGCATATGCAGTTCCATCTTCGATTAGGGAGTTAAACGGGACAAAATCTCGTTAATTTTACAGCTGTTGGTTTATTTAAAGTTAGATATGTACCATATGATTATGGGGTATAATAGTTATTTGTTAATTACAGAGTTTTCTTATTTTTTTTAAGGTATAGGTCCTATCTGTTTTAAAATTTTAAAACCATTGGTTGAAACAATAATGGTATTTTCCCGTTTAATTATCAAACGGCACAAAAGGGGACCCGTATCTATCATCTCTTCTGAAAAAACTCATTTTTATTTTCAAAACCTAATTTAAATTGGGGTTTTTTGTTTAGTTGAATAGATAATCAATCTCTCTTGAAAATTTCAGTTAGAGCCCATCAATAATCATATCTGGTTTCAATCATACCAAAGAGGGCTGATACAATTTTATTTTATTTTTTTCCAGAGAGAGATGAGAAGAGACGGACATCGGGCTGCAACCTTCATCGCCACTTTCCGTTGTTGATGGTGACAGCAAGTGACGGGGGATAGAGAGAAGTGAGAGAGAAAAGGGGGTTCTTTTAGAGAGAAAAAATGTTTGAGACAAATGATAAAACAACATAATTATGCTCGATACTGGCTTGTCAAAAACAACATAATGTGGTGAGTTCGGGCATACATCGGACCTTCATCAGTTTTATAATCTTCAAATTTGACGATACTGGCTTGTCGTTTTTGACAGGTAAAAGATGTATGCCCAAACTCACCACATTCAAAACACCAAACGTCCCGCTTGTAATCAGGTTTGGAGAAGGTTGTTCCAGAATTTATTGGACCTTCACGTCGTGTTTCATCAGTTCTTTTGTTGAACCTGCTGAACGAATTGCTTTTGTTTGCTGCCCAGTTTTGTGCATTGCTGTTATTGACTCTTTTTTGTGTAGCTTGCTCGTGAAAAGCCTCCCCGAGAGTTTTCCAGATTCGCTTCCCACTCCAAGTAGTCTTCAGCGTGCATGTTTCCAGAAAAGTCAGAAACTTCTACTTTGATTCCACCTCCATTCAAATCAAAAGTGCAAACCATACGGTCCTCCAATCCGCATCTTGGTGAGTATTTTGCACTTCCAACATCATGAAAAGGATTGTCGTACTCTCTATTCAAGTCAAGAGCACAAACCAAACGATCATCCAATCCGCCTCGTGGTGCGTATTTTACACTTCCAGCATCATGAAAAGGATTGTCGTACTCTTCACCAACATAATTATCTTCTAGACTATCTTCCGGATTGTCTAAAAGGGTACGGTTTCATTCTGATATCTCCTCTGCACGGGCTTCCACTCGTCCATGTTGCTGCATAGCATGAACTGCTCAGGACAAATCAGCAATTATAGGCCATAACTCATCCATCTCATTTTGTTGACATTTATTTCCTCTGCCCGTTAGAACTCTGCTATGACCAACCATGTTTTTTTCGTAGGTTTTGGCTCTGATACCACTTAATGCAGGACTGACAAGTTTAATAGGCAAAACAAAGTATTGAAGAGATAAAGAATGGTAAAAACGATAAAGGGAATTAAGACTAAGCTTAAGAGTTAAATAAAACTCTGTGTTTTAAAAAAAATCAATAATAATCAAGTCTAATCTTGGCTGCTGCACCTAAGAGCCTATTTATAATAGTCTTAAAACCCTACAACCCTAATTGTAAAAGCCCGTCCATTCCCCACTAAAAACCATATTAGTAGAGAAGGAGATGTGCATATATTAATCATTGGTTTTATCAATACTTAAACGATATGAGACTATTCCAACACTTCCTCCTCACTTGTGGGTTGGTTAATTTCCGATAACCCCAACAAATGCAATTAATAAATTGGGTGGATGTGGTCCATCATACAAACCGGTTAGCATTTGGCTCTGATATCATGTAGAAGTATGTTCATTCCCTACTAAAAAGACCTATTAGTAGGGAATGAGATGGACATATATTAATCATTGAGTTTATCAATTCTTAAACGATGTGAGGCTATTTCAACACTAATCTTATATCTAATAGGAAAGAAAATATTAAATGTTTCCTTATTCATTTAGGAATCACATCCCTTTTCTTTATTGACTAAACACTTGAGAAATAAAATAAAAATAAGCAAAACATAATTATGCTCCTGCATCAAAGACTCATTTAGCTTTTAAAATCTGATTCGGTGTGTTAGTAATTTTTTTTTAAAGGCTTTACCAGAGTAGAATATTAAGTTCTAGCATGATGTATTTTCATTCTTGCTTATAATATCAAGTTCATTCCGAACTTACAGCCATTCTTTGGATCTGCATGTGTAGGCATTTCCAAAAGGTTCTCCATTATTAGTACCTGATTTTTCAAGAGCTATCTTTTACTTAAAGGAAGCCAAAATCGTGAATATTAAAAAGCAGCGGCTAAAGGTTGATGGAGCTAATTGTGTGGAGCAAACAGGGAACAGAATAACATCTTATCGCCTAACATTGTAAAGTTTCAAGCTCATCACCAGGATATCTTCCATTTCTTCTCTCATTGTTTTCCTCTTAATTTTCTTGTACAATAACAAGGCGACTATGTCCTCAAATGAAACCGTGATTCAAAAGATCATTGTATTATTACATAGTTTCCATCTGCATAAGGAAAATTCAGAGAACGCATCAACTAAAACTATATTACTGCCTCATCAAATTGCAATTTCAGAATCTACGTTGCCAGAAATTATTTCCCCACAGTCCAGCAATAAGCTGTCACGCCCCAAAATCCATAAACACGGATATCGAGGCATGACTTTTTAAATAAAAGGAAAACGAAACCTGTTGGTACGAAATTTAAAATTTGAAAAGAAAACATTTGCAAGCTAATGGAACAATTAAATGAATATAATAAACGGTTTGCCAAACGCGGCTACAAGACATGATTTATAAAAGCTAAAAATAATGAACGAATGAATTTGCCCGTAGGCTACAACCTCAAAAACAATTTAAGTAAAAAGAAAGCAAAAGCCCGAACCCATATGATGCCTTGCTAAAGCTCTAAACCATACGCTTCAACCTAAGTTGTACCTGAAATATAAAATTGTAACGGTGAGTCCCACGCACATAACTAGACGGGACGGCACCACAAACACCGTCACTCCATCCCATAAATGCAAGAGATCACAAATTCTACAACTACGGTAATCGATGTATAAGAAGAAATATAATGACATTATACAACGGGATAAATTAAATAAATTAGATAACATCAACGCACATATATAGCATACATGGACCTCTCACGCCACCTACCCCAGTCCGTAAGGTAGGTCATTCCCTATCCCTTCGGCCGTCTTCTGTCCCCGGAATTAGGGAGAGACAGAAACCATTGCAACATAAAAGTAGATTTATAGTGCGCACTTGGACCTCTCACGCCACTCGTCCCAGTCCGTAAGACGAGTCATTCCCTATCCCTTCGGCCTTCTTATGCCCCCGAAATTAGTGAGAGACATAGACCATTGCTAACATAAAATAAATATAGTGCACAGTGGGACCTATGAGGATTATCGATGTGCAAGAGAAGGAACTTCGAGGAAATACTATTAGATTGGTAAAAGTGGTTTGGAAACACCACGAGGCCGAGTAGGCAACTTGGAAACGCGAGGATGAGATGAAGAGGAAATATCCTAATCTCGACTTTTCTTTAGGTACGTTTGTTTAGATGCTTTTTAATTTCGGGACGAAATTTCTTTATCGGGGAAGGGTTGTAACGCCTAAAGTTTAGAGTTTATTTTTGGTTGTAACTCCTAGAGTTGTAACGCCTAGAGTTTGGAGTTTATTTTAGTTGTAATACCTAGAGTTTACGGAATCGTTTTTTATTATGTTTGATATTGCATATAGGTGTTTACCTTATTTGAGATTATTACATGTTGTTCATGTATTTATGTTATAGAGTTGTTACAGGCTGTGAATATTATGATTGATATTGCATATAGGTGTTTACCTTATTGGAGATTATTACATGTTGTTCATGTGTTTATGTTATGAAGTTGTTACGGGTTGTGAACCCTGCGTTTTTTATTTTATTTTGATTATGTCACGAATTGTACGTTTAGACATTTCGAACCATGGGGAAAGGAATTTTACTCCAGATTCGGGGATAGAGGCAGGTACCCCAGTCCATGAAATACAAATTGTAGGAGTTGGCAATGAAGAGGAAAGTGAGAAACATTAGAGATTAAGATTTGTAAGTGAGGGCATAAGATTTTGGTCAAAAATATGCAGACAGAGAGAAAAAGACATTTTATTGTCTATTTTTCATGTTCAGGTTTACATATTCTACGAAGTACATTCTATTTGATGCAGTTTTTAGAATGGTGATAATACAAGATTCTCTTTGTTATGGTGACAACTTATTGTGGTAAGTTATGTTGATCCATTCGTTTCTACAAGAAATTTACTTAACAAGATGAAAGATGCATACATTAATGTTTACACACTGGATTCTAACCAACTCCAACGTTTATATGCAGTTTATGTTAAAGCTTTACACGAGTACAACAGTTTCTGAAAATTTCGTTTGTAAAAGCAATGTTAATAAACTTATTATGTGGATTCCTCACAAGTCCCCTAATCTAAAACTTAGCAAACACGTCAATTAAGTTACATTAATAATCCACATCAACAAATATTACTCGGCTAATTTACCACCCGATAAGCAATGCAAAGAAGAGCTCTCACAAGTAGCCACATTGATCCACCAAACAAATAAGAAATAAAATCAAGGTAAACCGCCACATTAAATTAGTCAATCACATAAATTCTTTGACATAATTCACAACAAAGCGAAAACAAGAGCTCTCACAAGTAGCCATTTATTAAAACTTCCAATAGAAGAAGACGTACAAACAAATTCGGTCTTTGACAACAGAAAACAAATGAATATGAAGTCTCTAAATTCTTCACAGCTGGTTCAAATATCAAGAGTGTCCGAAGACCCAAAAGCTGTCAATAACAAAAACCAGAAGAAATCACAGGTTACTCGCCAAAGTACAAAATTCAAGAATAAGTTTCAATGAAATTAATTGAAGTAAATAAAGAGAACAATCAGAAACTCATAGAATGTTCGTATATCTGTGCCAACTACTCAAAGGTGAAAGTGTATTCAATAATGAATAATGCCTCTACTCTTTTTTTGTTTAGAAAAACAGAACACTTTCAAAAACACAAAAGGAATTCAATGTGGAAAAAGATCCCAAGTTATGAAATCATAAATATCCAAGGACAGAACTTCCAAGAATGAAACAAGCACTAGAAATGTAGGTTTACATTTAACTTTTTTTTTCGAATACCAAAAAGTGCCTTATTTCGACGTCTGTGTACCTCAACTTTGAACACTGAAAAAAAACTAACCCAAAAAAAAACTTTGAGCAGGGGTCATAATGAAATGTAGGGGTGGAATGGTATACCACAATAATAGGGGTGAAAGTGGTACAATTACCATTGGTAATTGACTTATACCATTACCGTACGACACAAATATGGTACAAGAAATTTCATACCATTACCGTACTATACTTGCGGTATACCGCAATGTTGTATACCGTAAGTGTGGTACGATATGGTATAATTACCACATCATTTGTGCCAAAAAAAATTTAACTATCAGTTACTCCTATCAAATTATATTGTACATATAATGATTTTCTATTCAATTTTATGTTAACATTTGTTGACTTTATATGGTAATTATGAATTATTAGTTGTTGAAACAATTATGATATAAAGTAAAAAAAAATATTAACGAACCTGTAACTCAATCATTGAAGTACAATTCTAACCAAGAAATAACAAGTCAATGATGACTTATTAAGAAATTCAGGAAGTTAAAAAGTATTAAACTTGAAGGTATTCAATACAAACTAAATAACTACAAAAAAAATTCCACAAATCATTGGATATATTATCCATATTCTGCCTTTACATCATTTAAATAACATTTATGTACATACATCTTAAACATCGAAGGCATATAATAAACTAGTAAACTATTTAATAACAAAATGGAGAACTTACTGCTATTTAAATTGTAAATAAATATATTAGATTTGAAAATAGAAATTGTACAAAATGGTATAAAATGATACATATCGTGGTATAATAAAATTTGATACCACTACTGTACCATTATTATAAGCGATACGGTATTACTACCATCCCACAGTGCGGTAATACCATCAAGTGTGGTATGGATGGTACGGTATGAGTGATACGAGCGATTGGTCGGTATAATGTGGTATACCATTCCACCCATATAGCACATTATAACAACCAGTCGCTCATACCGTACCATCCATACTGCACTTAAAGATATTACCGCATTATGGTATGGTCATACCATACCACTCATAATAATGGTATTCAAATTTTAGTATAACAAGGTACACCACTTTGAACCATTTTGTAGCATTTCTCTTTTCAAATCTAATATATTCATTTACGATCTAAATAGGAGTAGTAATTTCTCTATTTTTTTATTAAATAGTACTACTAGTATTTATTATGTCTTTGATGTTCAATATGTTTGTACATGGATATTATTTAAATGATCTAAAACAAGAATCTGGATATTAGACCCAAAGATTTGTGGAATTTTGTTATAGTTATGTAGTTCGTATTGAGTAGATTCAAGGTTAATATTTTTTAACTTTAATCATTGGATTTCTTACTAAGCCCTCATTGGCTTATTATGCGTTGACTAGAATTTCTACTTTAATGACTGAGTTACAAGTTCGCTACTATTTTTTTACTCTGTATCATAATTATTTCAACAACTGATAATTCATGATTACTAAACAAATTTAACAAATGTAAACATCAAATTGATTAGAAGATCATTTTATGTACAATATAAAGTGAAAGGACTAACTGCTATTTAAATTTTTTATGGCACTACCAATGTGGTAATTGTACTGTATCATGTCATTACCGTACCACACTTAGATATATCACATTGCGGTATACGCAAGTACGATATGGTAATGGTATAAAAGTTCTAGTACTATATTTTTGTGGTACAGTAATGGTATAAGACAATTACCAATGGTAATTGTACCACTTCCACCCTTAGGGAAATGACAGGAAAATCCTACGGGAGCCCTAAGATGACTCATATACTAGCATCTAAGAAGCAAACACAAGCCTTAATTACTTAAGCTACTCTCAAATTTAACAGCCCTTACAATCTGCGGAGCAAGAGGTAGCATCTCACTAAATATGCGGAGTTACAAACATGTATATTAAAAACCTAAAGAAGCCCAGTCAGGGTCAACAGTTACCTATGTTTCAGCACACTGACTTGATCTTAATATGACATACAAAAAATGCATCACTATATAACTAATACCATGTTGACTTATTATTATCATCATACGCATTGGCGGAGCTCAATTGGAAACAATCTACAAAATGCTATATTTTCCAATGATGAATTTCTAAAAATAATTAGGGAATCATACGATTTAATACATAGGTATAAGTTGACACCAATACAAATTGATTTACTAAGAAAAGGATCTTAATGAGCTTATATACGCATGACTAATCATACTTGGTACTTGTTTGGGAGCAGATTATAATAAGATAGGATGGATTTAAATTCTTGCAGCTTAAGAGTTTTAGTATTTTCAGCTTATAAAGAAAAACAAAATTTCAGGTTTAAATTTGGTCAGCCAAATACTGCCTAAATTTTTGCCAAATTAAAACCTAAGCTAAACCTGAATCCAAACAAGGCCTTCGACAATATCGTACACAACTTGTGCACATATTTTACACAAATAAATGCTAGGTTAGTAAACGAAACAGAATAGAATTTCATCACTCACCGTTCATTTCAGGGACTCTGGGCCTTTTGCCAGTTGTTGGTTCGGAAAGGGAGTCAACCACTGAAAATGGTTTGATTTTCAAAGGGTAAACCCTCTCCGGCATTGGGATAGATGCATTCTCATTCCGCGGAACCTGAAAAAGGAAAAAAATATATTATATAATGAAGAATATGAAGACTTCTTAGTCGACTCCTTTGTTGACAGCACAGAAAAGAATGATAATAAGAACTAAACAATATATTAGCAAGAGTGTGGTAACACCTTCAGGCTACGACATCTAGAATTTTCCCACTCGGGTGAGAAATTCTCAATTCCTACGATCTCGCCTGTAAACTTGGTCAAGTAAAAGAACTCAAAATCTAAGCACAATCTTGACAACAATAACAACGGAAAAAGCAAAATCAGTTTCGACTTGTTTTCCATATTTTGGCTTATTTCTCGTTAAATGCCAACGTCCCATTTCAGTTTTTAGTGGAACTAGATACTATTATTTAGAATGCATATACAAGTCACTTTATTGAAGTCTCCATGAAAAGTACATCAAGTTTTTCCTTTGAAAGGAAATTAAGTAAAAAATATGCCAATTCTAATTTTCTACGAAATAAAAAACAACTTATATTAAATATTAATAAGTTACCTCCCATCCGAATACAGATCCGTTTCAAATCTCATCTTGAATCGCATCCCAACTGCAAAACAATTGTTCACGGATTCAAGGTACTTATTGACCCTAATGATGAATCGACTGGTCCTGATGAATGGTATCATAAGCAACACGTTAGACCAAGTTCATAAATTAGAACCTATGGTCTTGTTTGACAATAACTTTGAACCATGTAAGCTGGATTTTTTGAGGTTGAGAAAAAAATCTAGCATTTACTTACACAAAAAAAAGGGGAATATATATGTATCTTACCGTGGCTTATAATGGACCACGAAAAGGGATCCATTAGAGAGGACAGGGGAAATGGTAGCAAGAATGCCAAAAAGCATATTCTGACTGGATATGACAGATGCTAACATTGTGTTTTGTTGGCGGGATACACACCAAACTCCCACACGGAGCTCCCCATCGTCACCCCTAAAAAATCAAATTAAGCATATTAAACAAAGTATTTTACCACCGAATATGTCACCTATCTACTTGTTTGGTTGTCTCTTTCATCAAAATAAGCTAGTTTCTTGAGGTTAAGAAAGAACATCAAACTTAAGCGTTTTATACCCAAAAAAAGGCAACAAAAATAGGGGTGAAGGCTTGAAACACATGAGGCCTATGTATGACTCAAAACAGTGACATATCCAACAGAAAAAGACTATAATGAGGTACCTTAAGAACACAATAACGTCATTAGCAACCAATCTCTTTGCAGTCGTAAATGTGTTCCATCCTGTGGTGAGCATATGCCGTTTTGGGTGGCCTTGAAATATTTTCAAAACCTCGGCATTAGTTATATATTCTTGAAACATATTTGGATTAAAAAAAAGAATGTGTAAGGAAAGCACCACCTCAAAACACATGCTTGATTCTCCATTCCTGACCATGGAGATCTTTGGTGACTAGCTCTTGGGAGGGGATTGGCTGATACATATCCTGAAACAAAATAAGCAAAAGCAAGAGTTTCAGCAAATAAAACTTTTATTCAAAAAAAGCAACGAATTGCGACAAGTCCTAAAAAGAGGAGAAATTACCAGCGGGGGAAGGTACTCGTTTGCATGTTTCTTTGGAATGGAGAACCCACCATGTGTACTTACATCTGATGGTGTTAATGTTTTAGCAAATGAGAAGACTCTGGGTCTAGCTGGCTTAGGGGGCTTTGAGGTTGAGTCTGCTAAAATCAATATTGTTTTTTAAATACGTTAAAATATGTTAGAATAAGTTAGAATAAATATATAGAGAGCAATAAAAAAAGGAAAACATATCTTAAACATATTTTCTCTTTGATCGACAGCCTGTCAGGTATCTCTCTTTTCTCACCTCTGTGATTCTATCCTCTCTCTTACGCCTCTCTCTTCTTTATCTCTCAGATTCTCTTCTTCATAACTCTCACTTTATTGAGTTTGTTCAACTCTTTTTCTCTTTCGGGGTATGCACACATACACAACTAGCATCTACTTAGTAGAAGTACTTACTACTATTATTGTTAATTCTTTAATACTTAAACTATGGTTCAACTGACTAGACTCACCAGACTTTGTAATTACTGGTATATCGTTAAGCTAGTACACTTTAAATGCCTGATTTAACATGATAATACTATTTACAACATGATGTTGCATGTGAATCCAAGAAAAACATGTAAAAACGTTCAAAAGTTGTTTTCCCACCTAGGCGGTCAAGCGGTACCTCTCCGCCTAGCGCCTTTTGAAACCTTGAAATAAACTTAACTTTTGAGATTGAGAATAAAAGATTGTCTTATTCAACTGAAAGTTTCTAGTATTTTCAAAAATACCTGGTCAACTAAAATAATCGGTCTCAATAAAATGAAATAACTAAGCCTAACAGAGGCAACCGAGAAAGACCCGAGGGCTTCTCCGGTTGCAGCTTCTTAGCACATAAGGTGGCTTTATTGAGGAGAGTTAAAAAGTTTGTTCACATAAAAAAAATTATATTAAGCCAAAAGAACCTTGCTTTTAATCTAACCATCTAAAATGAATACAACTTATAAATTAGAAAATAGAAAATCTAACTTACAAAAGATAAAAGATGCAGCAGAACAAGCTTAAGCAAGAACCTTTTGCAAATTTCACTTATATATTTTTCGGGCTGCAAGATGACCTCCGCCTAAATTACGTCGGTGCCATTTTCAGCCTACATTTCCAATAAATAATCATACAAAATAAAGCATGACCATATCACTAGTTAGGTACTATTTGCTCAAAAATGAAACCAAATGATAATAAAGCTAGAACCTTTAATCGAAAACTAAGGTAGGTAGAAATGAATAAAGACCATATCTTTAGTTGAATGTCAACGAAATGACGTAGAATCTTGGATGGAAACTCGCAGAGTGTGGCCCAGTGGTTAAGCTCCTCTTTGTGCATACCTTGAGCTAAAGAAAACAATATAAAATTTAGGGGGAAAAATGAAAATAATAAACTACCAAATTAGGACCGACTTTCATATAAGAACAAACTGTTTGGAAACAAAATCTAACAAGATTTTCAAGAAGGCAAAAAACATATAAATAACACAACATGAAATTAGAAACAGAACACTGTTGCTTTTCTAATTTCATGTTGTCTTATTTCTATGTTTTTTGCCTTTCTTGGAAATTTTGTTAGATTTTGTTTCCAAACAGCTTGCTCTTTTCTGAAAGTTGGCAGTTTGTTATTTTCATTCTTTTTCCTAAATTTTATATTATTTTCTTTAGCTCGAGGCATGCACAAATGAGGAGCTTAACCAAAGGTCCACACTCTGCGAGCTTCCATCCAAGATTCTATGTCGTGTCGTTGACATTCAGCTAAAAGTATGTTCTTTATTCATTTATAACTAGCTTAATTTTCGATTATGGTTCTAGCCTTATTATCAATTAGTTTCATTTTTGAGAAAATTGTAGCGAACTAGTGATATGGTCATGTTTTATTTTGTCTAATTATTTATTGGCAATTCAGGCTGAAAATGACACCGACGAAATTTATGCGGAGGTCATCTTGCAGCCTGGAAAAGATGTAAGTAAATTTTGCAAATGGTTCTTGATTAAGCTTGTTTTGTTGCATCTTTTATATTTTGAAAGTTAGATTTTCTACTTTCTAGTTATAAGTTGTATTCATTTTAGCTAGTTAGATTAAAAGCAAGGTTCTTTTGGCCTAACAAAATTTTGATTTGTTTATGTGAGCCAACTTTTGAACACTCCTCAATCAAGCCACCTTATGTGCTAAAAAGCGGCAACCGGAGAAGCCCTCAGGTCTTTTTCGGTCGCCGCTGTTAAGCTTAGCTATTTCATTTTATTGATACCGTATTTTTTTAGTAGACCAGGTCTTTTTTGAAAATACGAGAAACTTTAAATTGAATAAGCCAATCTTTTATTCTCAATCTCAAAAGACCTGCAACCAAACAAGGCCTTATTTGCCATATGAATTTTGGTCAGGTGTCAACTTTGGCAGGGTGGTCAGTAGAATAGGAAATCCCCTTTACGTGGATCAAGCCACAGAGAAGACCACAAGAGCCTCATTTGCATGAGTTTGTGTCGAGATTGATGCAACCAAGGAGTTGGTAAATTCTATAGAAATTCAATATGGAGGAATATCAATTGAGGTGAAGGTGAAATATCAATGAATTCCAAAAAGATGTGAAAATTGCAAAGTATTTTAACATGACATATTTAGCTGTCCCCTCAAACCACAAGCCAGTTCTCATTCAAAACATAGTGGCAATAACGGCCACAAAAACCTTAACGTGAACCAAGCTTAGAGAAATCGAAACTGAATCTACAATACAACAAACAAGGGCTACATAGGGTCATATAAACAGGCTGGAGTTGTGAACAATATGGAAAGGAAGTGGACTGATGTGGTGAAAACAGCTCCCACTAATAAGAAAATAATTGATAGAAAAGGTAACACTTCTAGCACACCGGAAATTTGGAAGCAACGAGAGGAATCCGACAGTAATTTAACGATTAAATTGGATAATTCTTTAGAGATAATGGCTCAATTGGAGTCTGTAGAGGTAGGAAATGGGAGGGGAAACGTTGGCGGTGGAGTTTCTAACCCCGTATTTGAGAAATGTATAAGTGATAAATTTTAGCCTCCAAGTGAGGTTTCAATAGTAAACAAGATGGGTAAGGGAGATCGGTATGGGGACGGTAAAGTGAAACAAACAAACTTGGCTCATAGCGAAAGAAAAATAAACAAGGCTACTGAAAATGTTAATAATGCTACAATGGAAATGTGTCATTATGGTGCTGTTGCCCACGACAGTGATGATATAGGAAAAAATGTTAAGAAAGATAAGTTGTCCTCTGAAAAGGCAAAAGAAAATGATAGCGAGACGGGGCTTGCGAGCTGAAATCTTCTACATAAAGAAAATTGGATAACCACTATTATTCCAAAAATGTTCCAATGGGACTGTCTATGGAAGACTACCCAAGTGATTGGTCAAAAAAGAGAATTCAAAAAGAGATGAAGTCTATACAAATTGCTTTAAAGGAAAAAAAGAAGAAAAACAAACAACCCTAATTGTGGAAATCTTAATTAAAAACTATGTTCTAGTGCTGAACATTAACACCATCAGAAATTACCATAAGAAACGCTTAAGCTACATCTTGAGGGAAAGAATTAAATACCATTTATATATCTGGTAAATCACTTATTCGCTTCAAAAATAGTAAGTTGTTGATGATCTGCTCTATCCTCTTTGCTTTTATCTTCTTCAGATTCTTTCTTCTCCTCACCCTCTACCATTTTGCTGAAGCAAGTGCTGTTATAAATGGAACATTTGTAAATAAGATCAATAATGAAGCACGTGCGGAGCTTATCACTACAAAAAGAAGTTCATTTACCATCAGTTTTAAAAACTGATGGTAAATTGAGTTTCGCTAAATTTTAGCAACTAGTTATGTTGCCAAACTGTTGCTAAAATTTAGCGATACCCGGTTTAACAACAGTTTTCAAAAAGCAAACTGTTGGTAAATGAACTTTTAAATGTAGTAATTAATAAATACAGGTTCACCTGTAGGATTGAACACGTATATAAGTATATTAATCCACAAAAATCTCTTTTCATAGGAAAGCATCACCATGGTCAAATGATTATAACTTCAGGTTGGGTTTAAGGAGAAGCACGCATCCATAAATAAAGAAAAGATTGGGTAAACGAGAAGCAATGAAACTGTAGCAGTTAATAATATAGTTTGATCTATTAAAAATAATGTAAACTATGGTAAAAAAACTATATTGGACCAAGTCTGCGGATTTCTCTGTAGTCCTTGTTTTAGTTGCATGTGTATTTCCAAAGTACTCAGATCTAATATTAAACAACATATAAATCAATGCTCAATTCCCTTTTCTTCCGTTTCGAAAATTAGAAATGGTCGTCTAGCAAGACTAGATAAGTCAAAGTAGTAGCCATTAACTTGAAAAGCAAAGTAGTAGCCCTTTAAAGACCTCGTTAAATCTAAGTGATAATTTATTAGTTTTTAATATACTGAAAAGATTCATTGGCGATCATAAAGATCAATGGAATTTAATAATTTACCGACCCTTATCGAATCCAATCAACAGTATAACTACAGGCTAGGACCAGTTGATTAAACCTTGAACTATTTATGTCACTTAAATTTCTAAGACAAGATTTAAATAGAAAACTTATATGACAGCATATCTAGATATGCAGACAAAGATATAAATGGAAAAGCATAAAGAGATCTAGAAAAATAAATAACCTATAATTAAGAAAAAAACTTAATCTATCCTCTCTTAAGAGGAAAATGACCTTAAGGAAAAAAAAACCTAAGAGGAAAATAAAAATAACAGCACAAGACTCATATCAGCTACGCCAGATTGAAAACTTAAAAATGTCACCGTAGATATGGCAAAATTTGTAAACACTACTAAAAATTCTTATATAAAATTGGCAAAGGGATGACCAAACTAAAATCAGGTACATCTTTAAATATTTACAGACAAAATATTGCAAACCAATATTTACAACAAGAAAAATACAACTATATATTCAGTAAACATAAATTCTATTCTTCTCCAGATCAAGTCCATTTTAGGCTTCTTCGCTGCATATTTATGGAAAATAAAGCTGGGGATACTGCAGTCTAAATTAAAAAGAAAAAGAAAAAGGGCAGTACAAGTTAAAACCTTTATCTTTTCATAACAGATAATTATAAAATAAGACTTATTATGCCTTTAAAATGATCAACCAGATATATTTCAATTGATCAGCACATTATAAAAAAAAAAATACCGATCCTTTAAAGTTGGTCAAACATTCCCATTAATCTATTAGACGGGCAACATTAATTCATTATCAGAGTCTTACGATTATGAAAAGAACTCAACTTACCAAAGAAAACAAGGGGCTGGACAATGTAAAGAATAATACTTTTATACTCCGTAGTAAACAAGTAGAAATTTAGATAATATTACAGTTCCCTGATTTCTGATGACAAAATCTTATAAAAGAGAAAAGGCAAAGACGGCGGATGACAGGTACATCTATAAATATATATAGAGAGTGTGTGTAAAGACAAAAGGGTTTTGACCAAATTATATTAGGGTGGGTACTTTAGGACGTTGACTTGTACATCTTATCCCTCTGGCTACTTATGACTTGGAAAAAAATAAATTTAGCGTATTCTACGCACCATTGTTAAGTTTCATATTATCAAGTTTAACAATTGATATATTAAACTATCATGTTCATAATTCATATATCGTCGTTAAATTATATATGATTAAATTTATACAAATTATAAATAATATGACCAAAATGAAAATTGAAACTAATTTCCATCAAACTAAATTAACAGCAGTACCTGAATTGTGAATATTATGATAGTTCAGTACGTCAATTGTTAAATTTGATAGGCTGGTATCTAAATCGTTAAAAACAGATAATATATTACACTAAATGTAATTTTTTTTCCTTATATTGGTTGTTTTTTAAGCCTACTCATATCCTCATACATTGACAATTAAAATATTAATTATGTGGTTTAGATCATGACCTTATAATAGAACACTATATCCTATAACACATCTCTTCGTACTTACTGTGGAATGGTAGTATTTTCTTTGCACTTATTGTGGAATGGTAGTATTTTCTTTGCAGGGTAAAGAAATCTATCAATTTAAGGGTTTTAGACTTTTAGTAGTGTTTTACTCTGGTAAAATGCTTGCTACATTGGAAATTTATGCATGAAAGTTGCATGTCATGATCTGTCATGTTTATAATATTGTTCGATATGAAGACACTAGTAATTGTTACCCACGCGTTGCGTGTGCGACGCGTGGTACATATGATTCGGGTAAACAAATTTTTAAAAATTATATTGGTTGAATGAATATATTAAATTAGAAATGGTAAGTAATATAATGTTTTTGTTATATAAAATACACATAAAATGACTTTGTTTGGTATATGATTATAATTGTTTTGAAAATATAATGATTTTTTATGTTTTTTTTTATATTTTTAATTGAATAAATTTAAATGAGTAATTAGTAAAAAAGAGCGGGGTATTTTTTGAAAAAATGACCAAAATTTGACCGTCACATTTTTTCTTTCGTTGACATATAGAATGATATATATATATATATAATATGATTTGAACAATTTTATAATAATCATTTGAGGGACCAAAAGTGTGAATAGTGAAAAAATTTACTTACTTCAGTTAAGTATAAATGTAAATAGAGGGGTTATATATCAAGTAAATTGTACATGAAAGAATAGAAATGAGATTAAGGATAAAAAAAATACGACAACATATCACTTTCGACATGGAATTAAAAAATATATATATTTGAAAAGTCTCACAACTTTGAAATAGAATAATAAAAAAAATTAAAAATAATGAGGTCTATAATTAATCGAAAAAACAACTCAAAATATGACAAAAAATATCCTGGGCACGAATCATCCAATTAAGCATATCCACAATTATATTCCGATTGTTGTTCCAATCTAATTGGGGGTAGACGCATGACGCCCCTAAAAGTTTACGGTCCTCAAGTCACCTTATGAAGTATCGATTCATGCGGGGTTCAAGTGGGTCAACTAACCCCTTTCAATTTTAGATATAGTAAAGGGTACCCAAATACAATTATTGGTCGCATAGAGTACTAATATAGACATAATGAAAGTAAAGGGTACAAACCCATAGAATACACAAACATTAGCAGTTTTACTATGTCCTGCAATCTTTATACAACACATTTTTTTTTAATAAACAACGAAAACATATCGTATAAGAAATTGGGAGGTAACCCAGATATACAATGAAAAATATAGAGAAAACAATCCAAAACAACAATGCTCGGAAATACAAACATTAACCAAGATCTCAACCTGGTGACAAATAAAACAGACAACCTAATTTGTATCCTATTTAAACTAGTCTCATCAAGAAAAGAACACCATCAGTTCAATCTCTTTCAATCAGAATCCATTTAACAAAATACCTAGCAGAGTTCATGAGTTGACCAACCATCAGGCTCACGAAGATCAAGGCCTCAATCTCTGTAGCATAACCCATTATTAGTCATCCATGCCCATCCACGATATTCCATCAGGATGGAACCGTGTCCACTCTTTTCAAGCTTAGCAAACATCTCAAGCCCTCTATCCGGGATTCATCCAACAAGATCTCTTGCCAAATATTAAGAAACTATTTGATCACCTAATAGTCTCATAAAGACCCAGGTCTCAACCTTTGTGGCATAACTAAAAGGTAGGATAGCAGTCCATCATATTTGAGTAAGAAACCAACAAGATAAAACTATGTACACACTAACCAATCCTATAGAAACTCGATCCCTCTGAACTAGGTGACACCCAAGCAAAACCTATATCAAATATCGATCACTAACTATAAGGCTCGTAAATAATCAGGTCTAAGCCTATGTTGCATTAGACATAGTCTCTCTCATATCTAACAATATCCATTAGAGTAAAACTAATCCATACTAAACCCAACCTATATATAGTGAACAGGTATATTCCCAGTATATAAGATCATATGGACGCACATAACTAAAGAAGACCACCATGCTGTTTCATCAACCCATCACCTACAAATTAGAATCCTAAACAAGACTCAACAAATCCGACAATCCACAAACTAGACATCTATATTTAAATGATCATGCCATATAAAACTGACTCTCCTGACCATGCGGAGGAGTAAAAACTCGCTCGTGTGATCGAGGAGTAACCAAACAAAACAAAATAAATAAACAAAGGGCCAAGAAATAACCCGACAACATGGAAAGCCAAGACATCACAACAAAGCCCTTGAATCAAAAACCAATCTAACCAAAGACCTACCGAAAAGAGGAGGTGAGACCCACAACTTGTCGTAGATGTCGCAAAACGGATCTGAATCTACTGCGAGCGACACGCCTCCGAATGGATGCAGTTCACACAGAAGCGATGACTCGTCCTATGAAACAACCCTCTAGCTACTGCGTATAGGTGTTGCCGTACTAGATGAGATGATGAGAGAAGCAGATGTGAGGTGGACGGCTATGCAATTAGACCACAAAATGGTCATTTTTGGTCGTTAATATGATATGAATTAGCGTATTTTGTTGACATTTAGCTTGTTTAAGCCATATTTTGTGTTTTTCTGCGTTGTCCTGATTTACATGCAATTGTTTATATCTTTACAAGAAAACCCATGGAATTAGCGCAAAAACAAGATAAGGACGCAAAAAGACCAAATGATGGACCAAATGAGAAGATTTCAGAAGACAAATGATTCCAAAAGAACCCCAAGAAAGTTGCAAAACGTAATCAAGTCAAGATAGAGCAAAGAAGCTTCTAGAAGCCTGACTTGACCGGTCAGGTTTAGTTAGAATTTAAATTTCGTATAAGATAAAGTTTGTTAGGTTTTGATAAGTTGATATATACCTCTCCTATTCCGAAAAAAATAAAATCACAATTCACTTTTAATCAGTTTTGAAGTTCCAAATTCGTTCTAGAGAGAGAGAGGAGAAAAAAAATACATAAATTCAAGGTTTTGTGTACGAATAGTTGGTTGCCAACATCGTTTTGTGAGTTAATTCATTATCTTTCATTACGTTGTTGTGTTTTCTAGTATTTCCTTTGTTTTTAGTGCATTTTTACGTAAGTTTACAAAGGTTTAAACATTAATCGTATCTCTCGCATGAGAATTAGTTAAAATAAGTCGATAACGTCGTATAAGCTAAATATTGATTAATTAACGCCGCATGTTAACGAACATAGATTTATATGAACTGAATAATAGCCTTTAAAACAACCTAATAATATGATATTTAGTAGTTTCAAACCCCCGAGAAACGAGCCATTGGATTGACAACCCAACCGCTAACGCTGTTCTCGTTATTAATTAATTGACGCCTAATTAGTAAAACCCCCTCTAAAACTATCGAGGCCAACAATAACACGATTCCACGGACGAAACCTTGGTGTGCTTTCCAAGGAAAATACTACTGCTACCCTCGTGCTCCTGCGAGACCTTTTAGTGCATAGGGAAAAACTACGTATAAAAAGAGAGACAGTCACTATGACCACATAAACCCAAGACCTAAAATTTACACCACAACCAAATCAAGGTCCATGGCCCGTAGGAAGCAATGCGAAACATATCTAAACCTGTTGCGAGCACTACAACTCCACAAAAGGGTATGAAATCGAAAAAAAAGGGGTATGAAGTGAAAAAAAATGCATATTGACTAAAAAAATTGGTATAAAATCGAAAAAACATGTTATGAGCTCGAAAAAAACGGGATTTAAACTCGAAAAAGAATGGGTATGAACTCGAAAAAATGGGTATGAAATAAAAAAAAATGGGATATGAAATCCAAAAAAGGGTATGAACTTGAAAAAAACACGGGGTATGAAATAAAAAAGGTCTGAAATCGAGAAAAAACGGTGTATGAAATTGAAAAAAATGGTATGAACTCGAAAAAAACGGGGTATGAAATTAAAAAATGGGTATCAAATTGAAAAAAAATGTATGAAATAAATAAAAAAACGGGGTACGAAATTGAGAAAAAACGCGATATGAAATCGAGAAAAAATGGTATCAAATCGAAAAAAAAGGTATGAAATAGAAACAAAAAAATGAAATCGGAAAAGAAAAGGTATGAAATCGAAAAAAATGTATGAAATCAAGAAAACGGGGTATGAAATCGAGAAAAACGGGGTATGAAATCGAAAAAAATAAGATTATGAACTCGAAAAAATGGTATGAACTAGAAAAAAACGTTAGTATGAACTAAGAAAGAGGGTATTAAAAAGTGCACATAGTTCAAGTAAAAAAAATCATAAAATTTAAACTTCATGTGCATACGGTTTAATTTAATAATTCCAAAACATTTCGGTTAATCACCACTTAATGATGATTAATTACTCCAGCATTATCATTTTTCGAGATTTGGGTGTAATTTGTCATTTTCTGATTTTTTTTTATGTAAGGTTATATAAACTAATGGAGATTCTTGTAAGTTCTTAAAGTATTATGGGCAGTTGTGTAATAAAACAAGTTTTAAATAAAAGACAAGTTGTGCACGTGCATATGCAGTTCCATCTTCGATTAGGTAGCTAAACGGGACAAAATCTCGTTAATTTTACAACTGTTGGTTCATTTAAAGTTAGATATGTACCATATGATTATGGGGTATAATAGTTATTTGTTAATTACAGAGTTTTCTTATTTTTTTTAAGGTATAGGTCCTATCTGTTTTAAAATTTTAAAACCATTGGTTGAAACAATAATGGTATTTTCCCCACAAAAGGGGACCCGTATCTGTCATCTCTTCTGAAAAAACTCATTTTTATTTTCAAAACCTAATTTAAATTGGGGCTTTTTGTTTAGTTGAATAGATAATCAATCTTTCTTGAAAATTTCAGTTAGAGCCCATCAATAATCATATCTGGTTTCAATCATACCAAAGAGGGCTGATACAATTTTATTTTATTTTTTTCCAGAGAGAGAGATGAGAAGAGACGGACATCGGGCTGCAACCTTCATCGCCACCGTCCGTTGTTGATGGTGACAGCAAGTGACGGGGGATAGAGAGAAGTGAGAGAGAAAAGGGGGTTCTTTTAGTGAGAAAAAATGTTTGAGACAAATGATAAAACAACATAATTTTAGTTCCTTATTTATATACACGTCACACAAGTTATGTTTTTTTTAATTAGAAGTTTTTTGGTATATTTTGTTAGTTTTTCTAAATTTAGAATCTATGTCGTTTAAAAAATATATACAAGGAACTTTTTAAACAAGTTACTCTTTCCGTGCGATTTGATATTTACTTGAAATAAGTTAACTTTTTACTAGGAAAAAGTTGTTTTTACTTATTTTTAGTTAGCTTCCATTTATAAGTTGTTTTTTAAGTATCAACCATAAACTGTAATTTACTTTTCGTTATATTTTGGTGAAAATAATTTGTTGTCACGCACTTAATGACAATTTTTGGAACACTCATTAGGGGAACGGAGAGGACATCTCCTATAGTACTGAGACAATATATCAATTGTCACGCCCCAAAATCCTAAAAACGGACATCGAGGCATGACCTTTTTAAAACAAAAGAAAATAGAACCTGTTGGTACGAATTTAAAATTTTTAAAAGAAATAAATACGAGCTGAAAGAACAATTGACAATTAAATAAAAATGTTGTCAAATGCGGCTACAAGCAAAATGGTTTTGACACACAAAAAAAAAAAGAATACTAAACGAATAATTTGCCCATAGGCTACAACCTCAAAATATAATAAAAATGAAAGGAAAACGGAAGCCCCAAGCCCATGATGTTGCAATGCAACAGCTCTTATCCAAACATGCCAACCTAATTGGTACCTGAAATACAAAATTGTAACGGTGAGTCCCACGCACGTAACTAGACGGGACGGCACCACAAATACCGTCACTCTATCCCAGAAAAGCAAGAGCTCACAAATTCCACAACTACAATAATCGACGTATAAAAAGAAATATAATAACATTCTATAACGGGATGAATTAAATAAATTAAATAACGTCAACACAAATCTATAACAAACATGGACCTCTCATGCCACCTACCCCAGTCCGTAAGGTAGGTCATTCCCTATCCCCTCGGCCGTCTTCTGTCCTCGGAATTAGGAAGAGACAGAGACCATTGCTAACATAAAAGTAGATTTAAAGTGCGCACTTGGACCTCTCATGAGGAACATAGCACGCAACTACATCATTTTAGTCCACAACATTATTACAATCAACATCTATTCGCATAAAATGCTCATTAACACACAAGTTAATAATATGAAAACACACTACGTAAAATCATCAACAACACAATTTTCACACTCTAATAGTACGCTACTACACACGTATGCAAACTTATACCTCATACACATCATATAAATCTACACACGCATACAATCAACACAAAAATACAAGGGATAACCCATCACGATACGTTATCCTAAAGCACCCGAGCGTCCTCGCATACTCTAGAATTCCACATCGCTAAGGTATTCCTTCACACATACCGACGAGAGGTCTACCCACTAGTTTGGCGAGCCGGGATCAACGAGCGTTCTCATTGTCCCCAACTTGCCTCACATGTGGACTTTCCTTTCATCAACTACTACTAAATTATAGCTACATGTCTTAAGCTAAATGCAACCCCCCGTTTTAGAAAAAGTTTGAGTTTTTGGAAAAAGTTTTTGAAAAAAGATACGATGGATCTTGGTCCAATGGTTACCCATCTTCCCGTCGTCCCAAAGTATACAAGAACCTAGTTAGCTCTAATACCAACTTGTCACGCCCCAAAATCCTAAAAACGGACATCGAGGCATGACCTTTTTAAAACAAAAGAAAATAGAACCTGTTGGTACGAATTTAAAAATTTTAAAAAGAAAACATTTACGAGCTAAAGAAACAATTAAACCATAAATAAAAGTTTGCCAAACGCGGCTACAAGATAATAAAATAAACGAATGCAAATTGCCCGTAGGCTACAACCTCAAAATATAATAAAAATGAAAGGAAAACGGAAGCCCCAAGCCCATGATGTTGCAATGCAACAGCTCTTATCCAAACATGCCAACCTAATTGGTACCTGAAATACAAAATTGTAACGGTGAGTCCCACGCACGTAACTAGACGGGACGGCACCACAAATACCGTCACTCTATCCCAGAAACGCAAGAGCTCACAAATTCCACAACTACAATAATCGACGTATAAAAAGAAATATAATAACATTCTATAACGGGATGAATTAAATAAATTAAATAACGTCAACACAAATCTATAACAAACATGGACCTCTCATGCCACCTACCCCAGTCCGTAAGTTAGGTCATTCCCTATCCCCTCGGCCGTCTTCTGTCCCCGGAATTAGGAAGAGACAGAGACCATTGCTAACATAAAAGTAGATTTAAAGTGTGCACTTGGACCTCTCATGCCACTCGTCCCAGTCCGTAAGACGAGTCATTCCCTATCCCCACGGCCGTCTACTGTCCCCGGAATTAGGAAGAGACAGAGACCATAGCTAACATAAAAATAAATATAGTGCACACTAGGACCTCTCATGCCACTCGCCCCAGTCCGTAAGACGAGTCATTCCCTATCCCCACTGCCGTCTTCTGTCCCCGGAATTAGGAAGAGACAGAGACCATTGCTAATGTATCAATATTAAGGCCTCGGCCAATAATATTATACTATTCATATAACACAATCTCATACATATCAATATTAAGGTCTCGGTCAATAATGTTACTATTCAAATAACACAATCTCATACGTCACGTAACGTAATGCAACATAATCCAAAAGCATAGGTGCTAGATTCACAACTAACCAAACAAGTCTAATCAACATAAAAACTCATTCAGACATTTTAACAAACACCTTGTATACGCAATATAAAACACATCTTTATTCAACAATAATTTACCCAATTCTATCAACAACCATAATAATACATAATCAATGCATATAACACGCAAGCCATTAATATTATCATTAATCCGAAATCAAGATACTAAATCCACAACTAATCCAAAATCAAAGAAGCGAATTAAAAATATAACAACTAACCCCAATTAACAATTTAAGAACATAATTAATATAAAAGGCAAAAACCCCCAATTTATACTAAACGTAAAACCTAATCCTAACATACACCCTCGTTTAGTCGCAATGGATAACCCCCGTTACCTTAGCGTGTAGAGGAGATGATTCCGGTGATAATCCGCTAACGTGGTTTCTCTTCTTCTTCTTCTTCTTCTTCTTCTTCTTCTCTTTTCTCTCTTTTCTCTCTTTTTCTCTCTTATTTTTAGGTTTAAAGAATGAAAGTGGGTTGATTTTTAGGTTTAGAAAAACTGTTTTTTGATAGTTTGTGGAAGCGAACTATTTGGTCTCCAAAGTTCTAAAAGCTAACTTTTAATCAAAAATATTAATAAACTACTCAATAATAACAAATTTTTAGAAACAAATCTATTGGATCCTTTTTATTAGTAAAATTAGTAACAGGTTTTTAAAATAAAATTTTTCAGAAGAGTTTCGGTTTTTGGCTAAAAATTAGTCGAGTGACTGATTTTTGGTAAAATTTTGAATAAAACGTTTTTGGATAAATTAAAACATAAATAAAAATTACTTATAAAAATACAGGATGTTACATCAATAGTATAAATTCTTCATTTTGCTATCATCCATTTTTTTTTTTATTTGTACGGTTGGACGATTTAGAAGGGTTTGAGTTTTTCTACATAGTATTTGATTGGCCATGGATGTATCTTCCGAGTAAAGAACAAACTACGAACATTAATTACATTTTTCTATAAATAACTTAGTATTCTTATTTTTTATAAAAAAAAACTTAGTATTCTACCATAGAAAAGCAAAAGTTGCTCATGGATGAATATGACACATCTTAGTCATTGGCTTATTTGTTTAAATATGGCCACATCAATTAAGTGGGATCTCATATATTTTTGGTTTATTTTGTTGATTTGATTGAAATGAATGATCAATACAAACTCATTCAATGACTAATGCATTGCGGTTATAGTAGTCCTCTATAGGAGCTGTCCTCCTCCCCGTTCCCAGTTTAGTTTTATACATCACCTTACTTTTCATTCACGACAAAACCCTATAGAGAATAGCTGTCTATACGTTCATACCATCAGAGCCAATGGGGCACAAGAGCAAGCAAGCCCGTTCAACTTCAAAGCATAATAATATTGTTCATATACCTTTTGATATTATCTCAGATATCCTCAGCCACTTACTAGGCAAAACCCGTGTGTTTGCAAATCATGGCTAAATTTAATCTCGGACCAAAAGTTTATTAAAAGACATCTTGAAAACTCACATGTTTCCAATAATTACGCCAACCAGAAGATCCTCCTTAACATATATGAATCTTACTTTGTTTCACTTAATATTAATGATAGCAGCAAGTCTGTTGAGCTTGATTTCCATGTTTTGTTTGTGGGGTCGTGTAATGGGTTGGTGTGTTAAAGGGAATTAAGCATAAGCTTAAAAGTTAAATAAAACTCTGTGTTTTATAAAAAAAAATCAATAACCTAAAACCCTACAACCCTAATCTTATATCTAATGGGAAAGAAAATATTAATTATTTCCTTATTCATTTAGCAACCACAGCCATTTTCTTAATTGACTAAACACTTAAAAAGGAAATAAAATAAAAACAAGAAAAACATACTTATGCTCCTGCATCAACCCCTCCGGGTGACAAGAACTCGGCCTCCGGCAAACAAGCTTTAACCGTCTCTTGGTAAATGACAGGGTCAATTTTCCGCCGCTTTTCCACTGAAATCCATGTGGCCTTAGTAGCGGATTTAACCCTTCTTGATATCACTTCCTTGAAATCTAGCACATCTATAATAAGTTCTCGTTTTCCTCTCGCTAGATGCTCTTCTGATTTAGGATCTTTATCAAATATATCATTATGACTATTTTCTTCAAATTCTTCTTGAAGCCATGCAATTTTATATGGACAATGGTGATTCTCAGTTAACAAGTTTCGCTTCTCAACTGCATCCTTTGAGACGATATTCTCACAACTTCCACCATCAAGAATAACATTAGATTTTGATTCATTAGATTCACGTTCTGCTCTCGTTTTCTCATCATGTACACTGCTCCTGTCTTCAGCTTTGCAAGTTGAAACAGATCGATACACTTTGAATGTTCAAGTTGCATCATTTAAATTCATATAACTAGTTGAAGAGTCAATATACTCATATTCGGAGCCGGTGTCTTCTTCAATTGAAATTCCTGATTTTTCATCCTCCGAGTTTCTTGCATTTCGAACAGCATAACATCCTGAGTTTCTAGGTGTCATGAACTTACCATAAGATCCTGTTGGAAAAAACATTTGGTTTTGTTTTGTTTTGAATGCAATTAAGTTGTAGGAGTTTCAAAATATTTATATCCGCATATTGATGGCTTTAATGAGTTACATATTTTAAAAGACTTTTTCCATGACAAAGAAAAGACACGTCATCATACACATACACACACATTCACACATGCTACATTTAGAGAGAGAGTACCGCACCACCAACGGCCCGACCGTGGGTCGGTGCCATTTCCGCCGAGTCACATGTGGTAGACGTTGTACCTTGGGAACGAAGTGCCCCATTTAGCCAGAAGCAGAGGTGGCGGGGCAAATATCATTTAAGGAAAACTACTTGCAGTTACCTCATCTCGGAGTTAGTCCATTTCGGTATCATTTACATTATTTTATGTTAAATCTTGTATTTGATAATTATATATTTGAGGAAACCATTTTCTGTTTATTTATCCATTTCTTTTCCGTATAAATTATTGTATTTATCTAAAACGTACCCAACAATCTTAAACGATATTTTTTATGTTTCGTACGTTAATACAATAATTTTGGTGTTTGAATAAACAGAAAATTATTTTCGTGGCTAAGACAGCTCTTTGGAAAATCTTTTTCTAACAAACTTTGGTTTTAAGAAATTGGTGTTTCCGGTTGAATTGTCAAAAGCGTTTTGTGTTTACTTTACCTTGTTGGGATTTTTGTGAAATTCCAATTTTTCGGTTTTTAACCGTATCATATGTATGTTAGTAATATGTTTATGATATATATTATTGTTTGCATACGAGCATGTTGATTGCGTTTTGATAATATGTTTTATCATCGTTCGGATTTTGAGGAAAACCTATATTTTGTTTGGTGATAATCTAGGAGATATAAATGGTTAATCATGTAGGTTGTTTTTAGCACGGTGATGTTAGAATATTTTTTCCTCATGTTTTGAGTGGCTAGATAAATTGAGTTTATCTATAGTATTTAGTTGTACTGTACATGCATGTTAATATGAGTTTTTTGTCTTGAAATATGTATGTAATACCTGTGAGTGCACAAGTGTATGAAAGACCTTTAGTAGTGAATTGCTGGACTTACTAAGGTTTTTTTTTTTTTTTTTTTTTTCATTTTGTCTTTAGTGTGGTCTAGACATTAACTTGGTTGTATGTCTGTTATCATGTTTGATTCATTTCTGGAAAATCAATTCTGTCATTTACATATAATATTGTACCTTCTATATAATGTATGTGACATGTATGGTGCATATGCGAAGAAGCACTATACAGACATAAAATAAGTGCTAGAAATTTAGCGATTACTTTCTTGGACAGCAGTTCAAAGTGAGAGTTCCAGTGGGCTCGGAAAAAAAAAAAGAGGTGATAAGAGATAGAATTTTATTTTACCTTAAATGGTGATTAATATTGGTAGTAAATGGGTTTCAGTTACTATTGTCATTTCATATTGTTAGAGAATACATTATATTGTTAGTGAATTTTATACATGTTTATTGTTTTTCATGTTAATAAAATTACTAACAATTTCCGATGAGTATTTGTGTAGACATGGATCTTTAACATGGAATTGGAGGATGGTGATTATTCGAAACAGTTCTAGTAAAAGCCATTAAATTGGGGATTACGACAGAACTGGTTTCGAAATAGTTCTTGTAAAACCATTTTCTGATTTTCAGAATTTTGGGCTTACGACATAACTTGTTTAAATTATGAGATTATTCTTTGTAAAATCAGATTTATCTGGTGTTTACGATTGAATAAATCTTTCAGAATTTGATAATCTTTTTCGGGAATGAACTAGAATACTCTTGCAAAATCAGTTTCTTGAAACCATGCGTGGTTATAGAAATTTGGTGTTTGCGAATGAGGAGTTTTAGTTTCATTTTTCGAAATTAGATTGTGCGTGTTTGTTATTTGAGATAACAAACAGTTTCCTGCGGGAAATGTCCGGAACACAATGGGTGCTGGAACTGACCAGAACATTGTGGGTGCCGGTGTAACTCCTATTAATTCTGCATGAGTGCATATTAATGACGGGGGTTACAAATGTTAAATGACCATTATTAAATACATTTATTTGGTGAAATAATGGGTCGTAACTCCTTTTATTTGTGATTTATTGCAATTTAATTTGGAGGGTTATAAAATTTATAACGGTAATCATTAATAATATTAATGACGAGTATTTATAACTTCTTATTAATTGTGATTAATCGCGATTTAATTTGGAGAGTTATAAATTATTGTAACGACAGTCGTTGTTGGCATTTATGGAGAGCTTTATTAGCTATCTACGAATTGCAATGACGAATCGGTTACATATTTGGATGAAAGGTTATTTAATAACCGACTTGATTCATCCAAGAGCAAATAATTTGATGATTAACAAATTATAAATGGTCGTTGAGTTTATTTTAAGAATAAACAAATATCGGCTAATTTATTATTTGTTGAAATATTATCTAATTAATTTGCTGAAAGAACATTTAATAATTTGTTGAAATTAACATCTTATTTATTTGTTGAAAAAACATTTAATAATTTGTTAAAATAACATATTATTAATTTGTTAGTAAAACATATTGTGAATATGTTGAGCTTGCTATTATTGAGAATAGTAATGTAGTAATATTAGATTACTATTATTGGGGGAGAACCCCAAGGGTCCCACAAATGTGGGGGTAACCCGTTGATCCTGTAGATTGAGAATCTAAATGTACCTCATAACGTCTGTGGGCGAGTGGGAGAATATCTAACGGTTTATTGGTATGGATTTAAAACGTCTAAAATAAATGAAATTGTTCATTTACCATCTTGAAACCGATTAAGTTTCTCTATAACAGTGTGCATGTTCTGAGTGAGGACAAAGGGAATGCACGAACTGTGGGGGCGTTAATGTGTGGAAACGTTTGGAAATCCACTAACAAGTGCAAGCATACAAATCTGAATCATGACTAGTGGTTTTTGAAACCTAAAGGGCAGTAGCCTTTCGGTAGCCAAAACACTAGGATCAAATTGTGATAAGTTTGCTTGTTTGTGGCAATACATGAGTGACTATTTGTTCAAAATGAGCATTTTAGTCGATACTCTTGTGGTCAATAATGACATGTTGAATTATTCAACCAAGTCACTGATTTGACATGATATAGTAGGTGATGAAAATATAAAAGATTAAATGTTTTATTTTTCTAAATCTATTATTTAAATTGAAACACAAATATGAGTTTGTGTTTGAAGCAATGTATTGCTAAGTCTTTAGTTCGAAGTTTCGAACGGAGTACATAACCAAATGGTTCGATGTATTTGAGATGAGTGCAAAACCAAGAAGGGTTTAAAAGATATTTCCTCAATTTATTGATGGATGTATTAAACACTGATATGTCTACTTGATGAGAAGTAAAGATAAATCAGTCGAGATATTCATTTAAGTAAGAATGAATACGTGAATTCTATTGTTGAGGATTAAGGCTTGTCAAAAAACATGTTTAATCATAGGTGTTCTGTTGTGTTAATCTACCAACTTTAATCCAATGATTAAGTGTTAATCATTAAATGATAGACTATTTTTGGAAGTGTTAGATATTGTCTAACTAGTTCCGAAATGGTATATTCACATGGATATGAATACATGATCAGTGTGATTGAAACGGTGAATATGAGACACCGTTCACATAATTGTGTTGATGGAATGACACCAATCGTTAAAGAACGACTTATTATGCTCTCGAGCAAAAATGTAGTTCTTAAACGATGAATATCATGTTGATAAGTTCAGGATTAAACTCTGAATTTGTACGGGAAGTGAGCTTTCCGCAAGCTATGTGTTAAAAAAACTATCGCTTAGGAAGTTGGACCAAACAGTCAGAATTATAGAAGGCATGGTGCCTGACTATAAGTTCGTGAAAGTTTGGTTCTACCTAAGAAAGGTCTCAATCTTGTTCCTTGAAGGATTTGGATAGGATCGAAAATGGTAGATTGTGTGTTCATTGGATAAGCACAAAATATAGTGCTGATCGGTTTCTAGTGCATAAGGCATATGACTTTAAAATGCATATAGAACATTGTTCTATGCCCGGGAAGCATATTTTCAAAAAGAGAAGTTTTCCGCAAAACTCTAACTCCTGGCGAGTGTGATCAATACGTTGAGGGTTCAAAGCATTACGCTACCCAAGACAAGTGAACACTCAAACGGTGCTGGAAAAATATGGAAAGTGAATCTTTTAAGGAAGATGAAGTGCCTTGGCATGGTAAAAAGGTAAGTAATGAAACTTATTTTGTCCCTTGACCTTCATGAGTGAAGGTGAATCGACGATATTGAAATAATCAATGTTATCCATATAATGTGTGTCATGCCCCAGATTTCATTAAAAACCCGAGACCTGAATTTGAAACTAAAGAAAACACACTGGAAGAGAATACAACTTTCTAAGCACTCGTCTCCGACTTATATTACACCAAAAATTATATTACATCAGTACGTTTCCTACACAACTACTCCTAATGTACATCATTTATAAAGTATTACACCAAACTAAATAGGCTATGAGTGTCTAGGCTACCCACACAACCCAAAAATCTAGCCCGCTCGCAGCCCCACTCAACAGCTTAACCTGTCATGGAACTCAGTACATCCGAACCTCCACCTAGAATAATAAAATAAACAAAGACGAGAAAACGAAGGAAAAGAGTGAGTCAACTATTCATTTTATATATACGTCAACAAACTAAAAATAAATAAATAATGCAATGCATATATATTTAGTTATTTATATATCTATTTTGTCTTTTTTATTTTTCCTCCGCTAACCTCCTCTACTACAACTACTTACGCCAAGTGGCGTGACTCGATAAACGACTCAAATGTGTATAAAGTCGGATTCACAAATAAAGTGCCGGATCACTCCTCAGATCCACGTATGGAGTCAACTCCTCATGAAATCATACGCCAGCTATTGCTGTATTTTCCGTGAGCACTAGGCTCGTCGGAACCCCCGTGGCACGTGAACCCTAAACCAATGAAAAAGACTCAAGACAATACAACACCGCTCCTTAATAGACTCACGACAACACAACGCCGCTCCTCAATTACTCAACCTTATTACTCTAATTGGTTTATGAGTTATATGGTAAAACACTTATAAATTTATAATGTACAGTACAGCTACTGAAATCGCAATATAATGTACGGTACAATTACTGAAATCGCAACAAATATTATAATATTTGCATTAGCTACCATCCTGTAACAAATGTTACAGCTACTGAAATCGCAACACTAGATCATATACATCATTTGCATCATCTACCATATACTCTGATAATTTACTATCAAATAAGCTGAAAAATTTGGTTCCCAAGTGTCCTGAGCTTTGATCAAAAAGTTTGAAAAGCTCCTTGTTGATTCCAGTTGCTATATAACACAACAAATATCTAAATTACCCAGTAAAACACATTTAAGCGGCCCTAAGAAAGGAACCTACTCATGCCTAAACTTTATACAGAACCCTCCTCTTTTCAGTACCGAAAACGGTACCTTATCGAAGTCAACCAGCTAAATTCTGCCATAAACCACAACTACTATACAAGTAATAAAACTATAAGCTACCCACACAAAATAAGCAGGAAACCAATTCCCGCCTTATATCACCAATCAACTCTCCTTTTCAAGTACCGAAACGGTACCTCAAAAGCCTGTTAAACACCGGTATGTAACTACAACCACAAAAAATATTGCTGCAATAACCAATAAAAAGCAAACACAAACAAATAGAAGTAAGAAAATATATTCCTGCCATCGCATCGAGTAAATTTCAGCCTTTTTGTAATCGCCAGGCTATGAGTATTAATTCTACTATAAATAAAAAAACACAAAGACTCCCCTTTAAGTACCAAAATGGTACCTTAGCGCAGCTCAACAGCGGATGAAGAACAGAACAGCGGAAAGAGTGTCCGATTACGCCTTGAATCTGGAGTGAAAACCCCCAACGATGTGTCTCAGATTACTCCACTAGTCCATAGCTATGTGTCGGTGTAAACGGTTTGAAAAACGGGTAACCGAGCTAGAAGATGTTGGCAAACAAAGATGGGAGAAATTTAGAGTTCCTTATTTTTCTTCTTCTTATGCCCCTCTCTTCTCTTTGGTTTCAGAGTACGTATCTATATGTATGTTATATATATATATATATATATATATATATATTTTTCCATATATATCTGTTTCCTATAGATGACGAAAAATAAAGGACCCCACTTGTAACTTAATTTAGAATACATCTCTGTAACTTTATAAATTACTACAAATACTAATGTTTTTAGTTGACATCCAATTATTTCTATGTTTGTATTATGAATAAATAAATAAATATATAATAAATATATATACATACATACATACATATATATATATATATATATATATATATATATATATATATATAAACTTGGGTTATTACAATGTGTATATGGGAATATGTCATCAACAATGAGGTTGATAGGCACGTGAGAAATAAAGTCAATTACTTTAAGTAAACTGACGGTTTTGATAATTTTAATGTCTATACTCTAATCTCTATGAAAAAACGCATCATTAATTAATGAGAACATGTGTTTTATAAATGGAGATCTAGAGAATTAGGAACAACCCATTGGGTCGTGGTTCCGTGTAAAGTAAGCAAATGTGTAAAAACTTGTTAAGTAACTATATGGACTAAAACAAACACCTAACTTATCATATGTAATCTCTTGTGCGTCAAGAACTGTACTAGACCAGATATAGCCAACTCAGTGAGCATACCGAGTAGGTTTGCCAATGAGGCTTCTCAGATACATGAGGTATACTGGCAATCATGAACTGCATTATACGAGATGTCCAAAATATTTGGAGGGTATTTTGATACCAAGTATCTCGAACTTTAATAGTACAAGGTTCACGAGTGGATATGTTTGTACTTAAAGAGGTTGCAGTCTCATGGAGGTCTGTAAAATAGACATGCATACGTGGATCAACTATGAAATCAGAATTCATAATGTTGTAGACACTTAAAAAAGACAGATTGCCTGAGAAGTCTTGCGAGGTATTTCAAGTGGCCAAAATCTGTTCCCGCAATAAACGTGCACTGCTGCAATCAATCAGTTATTAAACGGGATCAGAATAATTTGTATAATGGAAAGTCCCGACAAAGTCATGACATATTCGTCGGAGACACAAATCCGTAAGAGGAATTGCTAGCAAACAGTGTGGTATCCTTAGACTTTGCAAGGTCTAAGGATAATAATGCGGATCCATATACAAAATGCTTGACTCATGGAGGAGTTGGAGCATCATCGAGGGAAATGGGGGTTGAAGCCCAATAAATTGGAAACCTTCACATAAGCTACCCAACCTGTACTGGAAATTTCAGTCTCAGGTTCAATGGGAAAACTGAACTATGCGGGTTACTGAACAAAGCACTCGAGAACATAAGTTCTCAGCCCATTTCTATGATGAAAGAGTGATAGACCTGTACCATTGTAAGGGTGAGCGTGAGGCTCTTAATGAATCAAGTATCTCGAAGATCGATTGGGGTGAGTCAAGACACCATTGACTTGAAAATCACCTATTACGAGTGTGTATGGCCGATACTATGTGATGATCTAGGGCTAAATCACTAAAGCACTCGGTTGAATTTGCCAAGGCAGTCTAGGGCCAAATATGGACAACAACCAAAGGGCTTAGTAAGTGGTGTAGAGAGGACACTGTGTGAGTATTACCCTGGTATGCACAAATGCTAAAGGGTTCAAGGCTTTAAGGCTACCCAATAGTAGCATATCAGATTTTACATCACTATGGCAGGTTCAAGGTGCGCGCTACCTGTCTTTATGCAGTGAATTCTCGTGGTTCTCTCGATTGCATTTAGTTGCACTGTGCATGTTTAATGATTGCATTCATGTGGGGGATTGTTGAAAAAAACCTTTGGTTTTGTTTTGTTTTGAATGCAATTAAGTTGTAGGAGTTTCAAAATATTTATATCCCCATATTGATGGCTTTCATGAGTTACATATTTTAAAAGACTTTTTCCATGAAAAAGAAAAGACACGTCATCATACACATACACACACATTCACACATGCATACATATAGAGAGAGAGTACCGCACCACCAAAGGCCCGACCATGGCTCGGTGCCGTTTCCGCCGAGTCACATGTGATAGATGTTGTACCTTGGGAACGAAGTGCCCCATTTAGCCAGAAGCAGAGGTGGCGGGGCAAATATCGTTTAAGGGAAACTGCTTGCAGTTATCTCGTCTCGGACTTAGTCCATTTCGGTATCATTTACATTATTTTATGTTAAATCTTGTATTTGATAATTATATATTTGAGGAAACCATTTTCTGTTAATTTGTCCATTTCTTTTCCGTAGAAATTATTGTATTTATCTAAAACATACCCAACAGATCCCACTCGTAAGTTAGAACCCAAACCATTTATAGGGTGAACACCTTACATAATACATTAGTTCTAAATATGGCGTGTCGCCTCCAATCTTCGGTCTCTCCTCTTGGAGTTGTCATTACCCTTTGCACCACTGACGATTCTCCTTCCACAGGATAAATATCAATATTTTCATCCTCATCATTGTAAACATCATAAATCGGACCTTCATCAGCTTTATAATCTTCAAATTTGACGATACTGGCTTGTCGTTTTTGACAGGTAAAAGATGTATGCCCGAGCTCACCACATTCAAAACACCAAACGTCCTGCTTGTAATCAGGTTTGGAGAAGGTTGTTCCAGAATTTATTGGACCTTCACGTCGTGTTTCATCAGTTCTTTTGTTGAACCTGCTGAACGAATTGCTTTTGTTTGCTGCCCAGTTTTGTGCATTGCTGTTATTGACTCTTTTTTGTGTAGCTTGCTCGTGAAAAGCCTCCTCGAGAGTTTTCCAGATTCGCTTCCCACTCCAAGTAGTCTTCAGCGTGCATGTTTCCAGAAAAGTCAGAAACTTCTACTTTGATTCCACCTCCATTCAAATCAAAAGTGCAAACCATACGGTCCTCCAATCCGCCTCTTGGTGAGTATTTTGCACTTCCAATATCATGAAAAGGATTGTCGTACTCTCTATTCAAGTCAAGAGCACAAACCAAACGGTCATTCAATCGGCCTCGTGGTGCGTATTCTGCACTTCCAGCATCATGAAAAGGATTGTCGTACTCTTCACCAACATAATTATCTTCTAGACTACCTTCCGGATTGTCTAAAAGGTTCTCTTTGTTATGGTGACAACTTATTGTGGTAAGTTATGTTGATCCATTCGTTTCTAAAGGAAATTTACTTAACAAGATGAAAGATACATACATTAATGTTTACACACTGGATTCTAACCAACTCCAACGTTTATATGCAGTTTATGTTAAAGCTTTACACGAGTACAACAGTTTCTGAAAATTTCGTTTGTAAAAGCAATGTTAATAAACTTATTATGTGGATTCCTCACAAGTCCCCTAATCTAAAACTTAGCAAACACATGTCAATTAAGTTACATTAATAATCCCACATCAACAAATATTATTCGGCTAATTTACCACCCGATAAGCAATGCAAAGAAAACTGTGTGCTGGTTAGCCTGATTTCGCACATTGATCCACCAAACAAATAAGAAATAAAATCAAGGTAAACCGCCACATTAAATTAGTCAATCACATAAATACTTTGACATAATTCACAACAAAGCGAAAACAAGAGCTCTCACTAGTAGCCATTTATTAAAACTTCCAATAGAAGAAGACGTACAAACAAATTCAGTCTTTGACAACAGAAAACAAATGAATATGAAGTCTCTAAATTCTTCACAGCTAGTTCAAATATCAAGAGTGTCCGAAGACCCAAAAGCTGTCAATAACAAAAACCAGAAGAAATCACAGGTTACTCGCCAAAGTACAAAATTCAAGAATAAGTTTCAATGAAATTAATTGAAGTAAATAAAGAGAACAATCAGAAACTCATAGAATGTTCGTATATCTGTGAGCCAACTACTCAAAGGTGAAAGTGTATTCAATAATGAATAATGCCACTACTCTTTTTTTGTTTAGAAAAACAGAACACTTTCAAAAACACAAAAGGAATTCAATGTGGAAAAAGATCCCAAGTTATGAAATCATAAATATCCAAGGACGGAACTTCCAAGAATGAAACAAGCACTAGAAATGCAGGTTTACATTTAACTTTTTTTTTCGAATACCAAAAAGTGCCTTATTTCGACGTCTGTGTACCTCAACTTTGAACACTGAAAAAAAACTAACCGAAAAAAAAACTTTGAGCAGGGGTCATAATGAAATGTAGGGGTGGAATGGTATACCACAATAATAGGGGTGAAAGTGGTACAATTACCATTGGTAATTGACTTATACCATTACCGTACAATACAAATATGGTACAAGAAATTTCATACCATTACCGTACTATACTTGCGGTATACCGCAATGTTGTATACCGTAAGTGTGGTACGATATGGTATAATTACCACATCATTTGTGCCAAAAAAAATTTAACTATCAGTTACTCCTATCAAATTATATTGTACATATAATGATTTTCTATTCAATTTTATGTTAACATTTGTTGACTTTATATGGTAACTATGAATTATTAGTTGTTGAAACAATTATGATATAAAGTAAAAAAAATATTAACGAACCTGTAACTCAATCATTAAAGTACAATTCTAGCCAAGAAATAACAAGTTAGTGATGACTTAGTAAGAAATTCAGGAAGTTAAAAAGTATTAAACTTGAAGGTACTCAATACAAACTAAATAACTACAAAAAAAATTCCACAAATCATTGGATATATTATCCATATTCTGCCTTTACATCATTTAAATAACATTTATGTACATACATCTTAAACATCGAAGGCATATAATAAACTAGTAAACTATTTAATAACAAAATGGAGAACTTACTGTTACTTAAATTGTAAATAAATATATTAGATTTGAAAATAGAAATTGTACAAAATGGTATAAAATGATACGTATCGTGGTATAATAAAATTTGATACCACTGTTGTACCATTATTATAAGCGATACGGTATTACTACCATCCCACAATGCGGTAATACCATCAAGTGTGGTATGGATGGTACGGTATGAGTGAGACGAGCGATTGGTCGGTATAATGTGGTATACCATTCCACCCATATAGCACATTATAACAACCAGTCGTTCATACCGTACCATCCATACTGCACTTAAAGATATTACCGCATTGTGGTATGGTTATACCATACCACTCATAATAATGGTATTCAAATTTTAGTATAACAAGGTACACCACTTTGAACCATTTTGTAGCATTTCTCTTTTCAAATCTAATATATTCATTTACGATCTAAATAGGAGTAGTAATTTCTCTATTTTTTTATTAAATAGTACTACTAGTATTTATTATGTCTTTGATGTTCAATATGTTTGTACATGGATATTATTTAAATGATCTAAAGCAAGAATCTGGATATTAGACCCAAAGATTTGTGGAATTTTGTTATAGTTATGTAGTTCGTATTAAGTAGATTCAAGGTTAATATTTTTTAACTTTAATCATTGGATTTCTTACTAAGCCCTCATTGGCTTATTATGCGTTGACTAGAATTTCTACTTTAATGACTGAGTTACAGGTTCGCTACTATTTTTTTACTCTGTATCATAATTATTTCAACAACTCATAATTCATGATTACTAAACAAATTTAACAAATGTAAACATCAAATTGAATAGAAGATTATTTTATGTACAATATAAAGTGAAAGGACTAACTGCTAGTTAAATTTTTTATGGCACTACCAATGTGGTAATTGTACTGTACCATGTCATTACCGTACCACACTTAGGTATATCACATTGCGGTATACGCAAGTACGATATGGTAATGGTATAAAATTTCTAGTACCATATTTTTGTGGTACAGTAATGGTATAAGGCAATTACCAATGGTAATTGTACCACTTCCACCCCTAGGGAAAGGACAGGAAAATCCTACGGGAGCCCTAAGATGACTCATATACTGGCATCTAAGAAGCAAACACAAGCCTTAATTACTTAAGCTACTCTCAAATTTTAACAGCCCTTACATTTTGTGACCAAACAATCTGCGGA
This sequence comes from Primula veris, assembly GCA_963682055.1. Taxonomy (NCBI): domain Eukaryota; kingdom Viridiplantae; phylum Streptophyta; class Magnoliopsida; order Ericales; family Primulaceae; genus Primula; species Primula veris. The sequence continues at coordinate 19,935,243 of OY821740.1, forward strand.
GCAAGAGGTAGCATCTCACTAAATATGCGGAGTTACAAACATGGATATTAAAAACCTAAAGAAGGCCAGTCAGGGTCAACAGTTACCTATGTTTCAGCACACTGACTTGATCTTAATATGACATACAAAAAATGCATCACTATATAACTAATACCATGTTGACTTATTATTATCATCATACGCATTGGCAGAGCTCAATTGGAAACAATCTACAAAATGCTATATTTTCCAATGATGAATTTCTAAAAATAATTAGGGAATCATACGATTTAATAAATAGGTATAAGTTGACACCAATACAAATTGATTTACTAAGAAGAGGATCTTAATGAGCTTATATACGCATGACTAATCATACTTGGTGCTTGTTTGGGAGCAGATTATAATAAGATAGGATGGATTTAAATTCTTGCAGCTTAAGAGTTTTAGTATTTTCAGCTTATAAAGAAAAACAAAATTTCAGGTTTAAATCTGGTCAGCCAAATACTGCCTAAATTTTTGCCAAATTAAAACCTAAGCTAAACCTGAATCCAAACAAGGCTCTGGCCTTTTGCCAGTTGTTGGTTCGGAAAGGGAGTCAACCACTGAAAATGGTTTGATTTTCAAAGGGGAAACCCTCTCCGGCATTGGGATAGATGCATTCTCATCCCGCGGAACCTGAAAAAGGAAAAAAATATATATTATATAATGAAGAATATGAAGACTTCTTAGTCGACTCCTTTGTTGACAGCACAGAAAAGAATGATAATAAGAACTAAACAATATATAAGCAAAAGTGTGGTAACCACCTTCAGGCTACGACATCTAGAATTTTCCCACTCGGATGAGAAATTCTCAATTCCTACGATCTCGCCTGTAAACTTGGTCAAGTAAAAGAACTCAAAATCTAAGCACAATCTTGACAACAATAACAACGGAAAAAGCAAAATCAATTTCGACTTGTTTTCCATATTTTGGCTTATTTCTCGTTAAATGCCAACGTCCCATTTCAGTTTTTAGTGGAACTAGATACTATTATTTAGAATGCATATACAAGTCACTTTATTGAAGTCTCCATGAAAAGTACATCAAGTTTTTACTTTGAAAGGAAATTAAGTAAAAAATATGCTAATTCTAATTTTCTACGAAATAAAAAACAACTTATATTAAATATTAATAAGTTACCTCCCATCCGAATACAGATCCGTTTCAAATCTCATCTTGAATCGCATCCCAACTGCAAAACAATTGTTCACGGATTCAAGGTACTTATTGACCCTAATGATGAATCGACTGGTCCTGATGAATGGTATCATAAGCAACACGTTAGACCAAGTTCATAAATTAGAACCTTTGATCTTGTTTGACAATAACTTTGAACCATGTAAGCTGGATTTTTTGAGGTTGAGAAAAAAATCTAGCATTTACTTACACAAAAAAAAGGGGATTATATATGTATCTTACCGTGGCTTATAATGGACCACAAAAAGGGATCCATTAGAGAGGGCAGGGGAGATGGTAGCAAGAATGCCAAAAAGCATATTCTGACTGGATATGACAGATGCTAACATTGTGTTTTGTTGGCGGGATACACACCAAACTCCTACACGGAGCTCCCCATCCTCACCCCTAAAAAACCAAATTATGCATATTAAACAAAGTATTTTACCACCGAATATGTCACCTATCTACTTGTTTGGTTGTCCCTTTCATCAAAATAAGCTAGTTTCTTGAGGTTGAGAAAGAACATCAAACTTAAGCATTTTATACCCAAAAAAAGGCAACAAAAATAGGGGTGAAGGCTTGAAACACATGAGGCCTATGTATGACTCAATACAGTGACATATCCAACAGAAAAAGACTATAATGAGGTACCTTAAGAACACAATATAGTCATTGGCAACCAATCTCTTTGCAGTCGTAAATGTGTTCCATCCTGGGGTGAGCATATGCCGTTTTGGGTGGCCTTGAAATATTTTCAAAACCTCGGCATTAGTTATATATTCTTGAAACATATTTGGATTAAAAAAAAGAATGTGTAAGGAAAGCACTACCTCGAAACACATGCTTGATTCTCCATTCCTGACCATGGAGATATCTGGTGACTAGCTTTTGGGAGGGGATTGGCTGATACATATCCTGAAACAAAATAAGCAAAAGCAAGAGTTTCAGCAAATAAAACTTTTATTCAAAAAAAGCAACGAATTGTGACAAGTCCTAAAAAGAGGAGAAATTACCAGCGTGGGAAGGTACTCGTTTGCATGTTTCTTTGGAATGGAGAACCCACCATGTGTACTTACATCTGATGGTGTTAATGTTTTAGCAAATGAGAAGAATCTCGGTCTAGCTGGCTTAGGGGGCTTTGAGGTTGATTCTGCTAAAATCAATATTGTTTTTTAAATACGTTAAAATATGTTAGAATAAGTTAGAATAAATATATAGAGAGCAATAAAAAAAAGGAAAACATATCTTAAACATATTTTCTCTTTGATCGACAGCCTGTCAGGCATCTCTCTTTTCTCACCTCTGTGATTCTATCCTCTCTCTTACGCCTCTCTCTTCTTTATCTCTCAGATTCTCTTCTTCATAACTCTCACTTTATTGAGTTTGTTCAACTCTTTTTCTCTTTCGGGGTATGCACACATACACAACTAGCATCTACTTAGTAGAAGTACTTACTACTATTATTGTTAATTCTTTAATACTTAAACTATGGTTCAACTGACTAGACTCACCAAGTGAAAGAATAGAATCAGGAGCCAAAAAAAACCTAAAGAGAGACGACTAGGGTGAAAAACCCTAGCCACCGAAAATATGGAAGAACTCGATAAAATCTCCCCAGATAGCATACCAAATAGGCAGCTAATGCCGCCAGACCCTACCCCTACGAAATCCTTTGCGTCAGTGGTTAGCGCATCATCCAAAAAAGTTGAAATATCATTAAAAGAAGTTGGTTCTTATAAAGGTGAACCCTTAATTCAATTCTCTATGAAATATATAAAGCAACTCGCTAAACCTTTTAAATATACTATAGTCAGAAAATTTACTCATGGAAAACCAGAGATAGCTGTTATAAGAAAGTTGTTTGGAAAACCCGAATTAAAAGCTAATTGCAATATAGGAATTCTGGATCACAAACATATTTTGATTCGATGCTTTCATGAAGAAGACTTCACCAGAATTTGGTTGAAGAAAATTTGGTATATAGAAGATTATCCTATGAGAGTTTTTAAGTGGACTTATAATTTTAACCCAGAAGTAGAAACTTCATTAGCGCCTGTGTGGATAAATCTGCCAAAATTGCCTATACACCTATATAACACCTCTAGTATATATTCTATAGCAAGTGCTTTTGGAAAGCCCCTAAGGGTTGATGAACCTACTTCTAAACTAACAAGACCTAGTCTAGCCCGTATTTGTGTTGAAATTGATCTAAAAACAGAGCTGTTTGAGCGTGTTAGGATTGGATATGGTGACGAAGGGGGATTCTGGCAGTACTGCAAATATAAAGACCTACCAGACTATTGCAGTTTCTGCTTAAAACAAGGTCATAAAGAAGAAGCTTGTAAATTCAAAAATACAGAGCAATCTCAAGAAAATAAGATGGGCAATAAAAAAGATGAAATTATTACAAAGCATCAACAAAAAAATAAGGAAAAAGAGGCCATATTATACAAACCAAAAAAAGAAAATAACTGGGAAAAAAGAGACTACAAAAGAGTGGGTGTACAGGGCTAAATTTCATACTCATCAACAACCAAGCACAGCAGTTGAAATTAGGAATAGTGCAAAGAGTATCCCTGAAAAACAGAAACAAGAAAAAGTTATAGTTCATATAGAAGATGAAGATGAAAGGGATGAAAAAGTTGATGAAGAGATTATATGTGATAAGCCTGAGATTCCAAACAGATATGAAGAAAATGGTAATAAAATAAATAAGGAAGCTATATGTGTTACTGAATGAAGAAGAAGGGAGAATGACTATAGTGTCTTATCAAGATTACAGTTCAATAAACAGTAGTTTTGTAGTTACTGAAATTATAGAAACAAGCCCAAATGGTGATATTGAGGAAAAAAGAGGTGGAAAAAAGCAAGGAGAAGGCCAAGAACTAGAATTTATGGCTCAGGAAACAAATGAATGGGAAGTTCAATTAACCAAGAGTCAACAAAAAAAGAAAAAGAAGGTAGAGATGGCAAAGAAGAAGAGCCAAGAACAAGAAAGGCAAATGCAGCTAAGATCATCCTCTAATGTGGGGAAAAGAAAGAGGTATATTTAATGATTAAGGCCCTAGTCTGGAATGTGAGAGGTATTGGGAATAGAGCTACATTAAGAAGAATAAAAAAATTATGTCTAATCAATAATATAGTGCTATTGATCTGTATAGAACCAATGGTGCAGCAAGATAAAATTGATTTATATAAGAGGAAAATAGGATTTGATAATGTGTTTACTCATGCAGAAAATAAAATCTGGGTGTTTTCTAATGATGATTTAGAAATTACAGTGGGCAATGAGGGTTGTTAGAGTATCAATTTTGAAGTTAAGATGTGGAATTATGCTGTTCAAATCACAGTTGTTTATGCTAAGTGTACAGTACAAGAAAGAAAAGAGTTGTGGCAATTCTTGGAAACCTCTAAGACTAATAATCCCTGGTTGATAGTTGGAGATTTTAATACTGTATCTAAAGAAGAAGATAAAATAGGAGGTTTGGATATTAATGAAAATGGAGCTAATGACTATTTGGAATGTTTGGACAAGTGTGAGGTTTATGAATTGACTTTTCTGGGCTCAAGGTTCACTTGGTGGAATAAAAGGGAAGGTGATAATTTGATTATGGAGAGAATTGATAAGGTTTGTGTGAATGATAATTGCTCTAATATGTTTCACAGTAGTGCTTTGGAGCATCTTTCTAAAGTCAATTCTGATCATAGTCCCTTATTAATTACCTTTAATAATGAAGGGGACCATAACATCAGAAGATTCATTTTCCAAAAGTTTTGGTTAACACATCATGAGTTTAAGAATTTACTAACAGAAAATTGGGTGCATCATAAAGATGGTAATGCTTTGTTTTCTCTGGTGCAAAATTTAAAAAGAATCAGGAAAATACTATCAAAATGGAGCAAAGTTACCTTTGGTAACATTTTTCAGCAAGTGATTGATGCAGAAGACTTGGTTATGGGTGCAGAGCAACAATTTGAGTATGATCCATCTCCTGAAAAAAGAAGTGAACTAAGCAGATTAAAAGCTAAGCTAAATTATAAGCTTAAAATAGAAGAAGACTTCTGGAAACAAAAGGCAAATTTAAGGTGGGTTCTAGAAGGTGATGCTAATACCAAGTTCTATCATGGTGTAGCCAAAAAAAAGGAGAAAAAGTACTATTCACTGCATTATTGATGATAATGGGCAAGAATTAACAGCAAAAGAAGACATTCAAAAAGAAGCCATAAACTATTTTCAAAAGCTTCTAACAGCCACTAATACTACTGGCTACAAGTACAATACTTTGGATATTATACCAAAGTGTATTACAGATGAGGAAAATGAAAATTTAATAAGGGAAATTACTCTAGAAGAAGTCAAAACAGCAGTGTGGGATTTGAAGAAAAGCAGTGCACCTGGTATTGATGGATTTAATGGTTTTTTCTTTACACACAGTTGGGATATTATTGGAGGAGATTTACTAAAAGCAGTACATCAATTCTTTGCTGGTCATGAAATACCTAATGCAATGTCTTCTACTCTTATTATTCTAATTCCAAAGAAGGCTAATGCAGATAAGTATTCAGACTTCAGACCTATTAGTTTATGTACTTTTTGCAATAAAGTTATTTCTAAAATTATGGCAACTAGGCTGTCTACTGTGTTGCCTAATATTATCTCAGAGAATCAAAGTGGTTTTGTAAAAAATAGAGATATTATAGATAACATTCTTCTCTCTCAAGAATTTATCTCTACTCTCAATAAAAAGAACAGTGGTAATAATATAGCTTTGAAATTGGATATGAAAAAAGCTTATGACAAGATTTCCTGGCACTTTATTGTTAGTGTTCTTAGAAAAATGGGTTTCTCAGAAATTTGGATAGATAGAATATGGAGAATCATTTCTGATAATGGCATTTCTATACTGGTAAATGGTGCTCCTACAGGTTACTTCAAGCCCACTAATGGATTAAGACAAGGAGATCCATTATCCTCAAGTCTCTTTATTCTATGTTCAGAAGTTTTGACCAGAAATCTCAATCATGTGACTAGCACGAGGAGTTGGAAATCTTTTAAAACAGCTATAGGAATTCCTATTATTACACACTTGGCCTTTGCTGATGATATTATAATTTTTAGTGGAGCAGACACCAACTCTATTAAACATATTCAAAGGGTTCTACATCAGTATAATACAGACTCAGGGCAAGAAGTAAATAGAGAGAAGAGCTTTATGTATATTTCTAAGGGGGTTACAAATAAGCAGAAAGAAGCAGTACTCAAGATTATGAATATTGCAGTTAAAAAGCCTCCTTTTAACTATCTAGGGTGTAAGCTTTATTCTGGACATAAAAAGTGTCTGCTATACCATGAACTTATTCTAAAAGTAAGAAGAAAACTCTCAGGGTGGAAAACTCAGTACTTAACCATGGGTGGCAAATTGCTACTTGCTAAACATGTACTTCAAACTATTCCTATTTATACTATGGCAGCTATGAATCCTCCAGAACTGGTTATAAAAAAGATAGACCAAATAATAGCAAACTTTCTTTGGGAAAATTCTAATGGTAAGAATAAATATCATTGGGTTAAATGGAGTAAAATCTGTAGACCTACTTCTGAAGGTGGATTAGGGTTGAGGAGTTTTAAAGATATTTCTGAAGTTTTTGCTCTCAAACTTTGGTGGAAGTTTAGAACTAAAAATTCTCTATGGGCTCAGTACATGAGAGTAAAGTATTGCAAGAAAAAGCATCCAAATGAGATTAGTGCTACTAAAGGTACTAATACATGGTCCAGAATGATGCAAGTTAGGGAGGTTGCTGAAAAATTCATTTTTTGGTTGATTGGAAAAGGGAATGTCTCAGTAAATCTAGACAATTGGGTTGGAAATGGACCACTAAAGGATCAAAATATTGATAATAAGCTGCTGCTGTCAAGATTTATTTTTAATGATGAGTGGAACTATGAAGCTATTGCTGAAATTATTCCTATTTCTAAACAAGGTCTGTTTGGTCAAAACTTAATTTATCAAGGGAAAGAATTAGATCAAGCTATTTGGATAGAGGATACTAGTGGTGAATTCTCATTAAATGTTATGGGATAGAATAATACCTTTGAAGATCTCTTGTTTTGCATGGAAGTGTTTTAATAATGCAGTGCCAGTGGATCTTGCTGTCCAAAGAATTGGAGTCCAACTAGCTTCCAGTTGTGAATGTTGTAGAAAGAATGAAGAAAGTTTAGAGCATTTGTTATGTATTAGTGATATTGCTAAGGAAGTATGGAAGTATTTTGCGCAGTATTTGGGAGTAAATCAAAATGTTTTGACACTGAGAGGGAGATTTAATTCTTGGTGGACACATGAGGAAAAAAGAAGTCATTTACCAGAGAAAAAGATTATCAAGGTACTACATGTGTACATTATTTGGTGCATTTGGAAAGCTCGCTGTGGTAGTAAATTTGATAATAAAAATATGAATGCTCAAAATATCATCATGGAAATTATTTGATTAATCCAGAACTATTCTCAAATTGATAAAAGCTTTCCTAAAAAGTGGATTTGGAATGAAATAAGTTTGTTACAAGCACTTAAGACTGGTAAAAAAGCTAGGGTTATAAAGTGGGAAAATCCCCCAACTGGATTCATGAAATTGAATACAGATGGTTGTTTTAAAAGCTCCACCAATTCTAGTGGCGTAGGTGATATATTAAGGGATCACCAAGGCAAATTTATACAAGGTTTCTATGGCAAAATTACAAGAAATACAGGGATTGAAGCAGAAGCAAGAGCTATACTACAAGGACTAACTGTGGTAAATTTGACAAAGATAATTATAGAAAGTGATTGTCTACATCTAATAAGCATCTTGTCTGATAAAAGCAAGTGTCCTTGAAAGATGAAATTCCTAGTTCATAATATAAAGGAGAAGATGAAGAAGGGTACTTATCTGTTGAATCATGTGGAAAGAGAAGCAAACTCAGGCGCTGATCTACTGGCCAATCTGGGTTGTATCTCCGATCTTCTAATTTCAGAAGATATTACAGATTTTCCCAGTAAATTGAGAAATATTTTGAAGTTGGAAGCGAAAGGTATTCCTTATCTGCGATTGCGAAATGAAGAAGAAGCTTGAGTCTCTCTCTCTCTTTCAAAGATGAAGATAGATGGGAATGAGTGAAGGAGAAGACCAGATGAAATGGTGGTCTTTGGTCAATTTCATCTTTGGTCCCTCAATTTTGAAGAGTTTTATCATTTATTAGGATTAAATCTGAGAGTTTTAACTTTATTTTATCAAGCCCTGTAATTTTTAAGTTGTTTTATATTGTTACCCTGTTTTGTTTTTGTAGAGTTTTTCATCCACTTTTTTTAATCTATTAATAAAAGAGTGGATTTTCCCCACCATTAATATAAAAAAAACTGCCAAGACTCACCAGACTTTGTAATTGCTGTGCTATTGTACTGGTATATCGTTAAGCTAGTACACTTTAAATGCTTGATTTATCATGATTATACTATTTACAACATGATGTTGCATGTGAATCCAAGAAAAACATGTAAAAACGTTCAAAAGTTGTTTTCCCGCCTAGGCGGTCAAGCGGCCCCTCTCCGCCTAGCGCCTTTTGAAACCTTGAAATAAACTTAACTTTTGAGATTGAGAATAAAAGATTGTCTTATTCAACTGAAAGTTTCTAGTATTTTCAAAAATACCTGGTCAACTAAAATAATCGGTCTCAATAAAATGAAATAACTAAGCCTAACAGAGGCAACCGAGAAAGACCCGAGGGCTTCTCCGGTTGCAGCTTCTTAGCACATAAGGTGGCTTTATTGAGGAGAGTTAAAAAGTTTGTTCACATAAAAAAAATTATATTAAGCCAAAAGAACCTTGCTTTTAATCTAACCATCTAAAATGAATACAACTTATAAATTAGAAAATAGAAAATCTAACTTACAAAAGATAAAAGATGCAGCAGAACAAGCTTAAGCAAGAACCTTTTGCAAATTTCACTTATATATTTTTCGGGCTGCAAGATGACCTCCGCCTAAATTACGTCGGTGCCATTTTCAGCCTACATTTCCAATAAATAATCATACAAAATAAAACATGCCCATATCACTAGTTAGGTACTATTTGCTCAAAAATGAAACCAAATGATGATAAGGCTAGAACCTTTAATCGAAAACTAAGGTAGGTAGAAATGAATAAAGACCATATCTTTAGTTGAATGTCAACGAAATGACATAGAATCTTGGATGGAAACTCGCAGAGTGTGGCCCAGTGGTTAAGCTCCTCTTTGTGCATACCTTGAGCTAAAGAAAACAATATAAAATTTAGGGGAAAAATGAAAATAATAAACTACCAAATTTGGACCGACTTTCATATAAGAACAAACTGTTTGGAAACAAAATCTAACAAGATTTCCAAGAAGGAAAAAAACATATAAATAACACAACATGAAATTAGAAACAGAACACTGTTGCTTTTCTAATTTCATGTTGTCTTATTTCTATGTTTTTTGTCTTTCTTGGAAATCTTGTTAGATTTTGTATCCAAACAGCTTGCTCTTTTCTGAAAGTTGGCAGTTTGTTATTTTCATTCTTTTTCCTAAATTTCATATTAATTTCTTTAGCTCGAGGCATGCACAAATGAGTAGCTTAACCAAAGGTCCACACTCTGCGAGTTTCCATCCAAGATTCTATGTCATGTCGTTGACATTCAGCTAAAAGTATGTTCTTTATTCATTTATAACTAGCTTAATTTTCGATTATGGTTCTAGCCTTATTATCAATTAGTTTCATTTTTGAGAAAATTGTAGCGAACTAGTGATATGGTCATGTTTTATTTTGTCTGATTATTTATTGGCAATTCAGGCTGAAAATGACACCGACGAAATTTATGCGGAGGTCATCTTGCAGCCTGAAAAAGATGTAAGTAAAATTTGCAAATGGTTCTTGATTAAGCTTGTTTTGTTGCATCTTTTAAATTTCGAAAGTTAGATTTTCTACTTTCTAGTTTATAAGTTGTATTCATTTTAGCTGGTTAGATTAAAAGCAAGGTTCTTTTGGCCTAAAAAAATTTTGATTTGTTTATGTGAGCAACTTTTGAACACTCCTCAATCAAGCCACCTTATGTGCTAAAAAGCGGCAACCGGAGAAGCCCTCAGGTCTTTTTCGGTCGCCGCTGTTATACTTAGCTATTTCATTTTATTGATACCAGATTTTTTTAGTAGACCAAGTCTTTTTTGAAAATACGAGAAACTTTAAATTGAATAAGCCAATCTTTTATTCTCAATCTCAAAAGACCTGCAACCAAACAAGGCCTTATTTGCCATATGAATTTTGGTCTGGTGTCAACTTTGGCAGGGTGGTCAGTAGAATAGGAAATCCCCTTTACGTGGATCAAGCCACAGAGAAGACCACAAGAGCCTCATTTGCATGAGTTTGTGTCGAGATTGATGCAACCAAGGAGTTGGTAAATTCTATAGAAATTCAATATGGAGGAATATCAATTGAGGTGAAGGTGAAATATCAATGAATTCCAAAATGATGTGAAAATTGCAAAGTATTTTAACATGACATATCTAGCTGTCCCCTCAAACCACAAGCCAGTTCTGATTCAAAACATAGTGGCAATAACGGCCACAAAAAACTTAACGTGAACCAAGCTTAGAGAAATCGAAACTGAATCTACAATACAACAAACAAGGGCTACATAGGGTCATATAAACAGGCTGGAGTTGTGAACAATATGGAAAGGAAGTGGACTGATGTGGTGAAAACAGGTCCCACTAATAAGAAAATAATTGATAGAAAAGGTAACACTTCTAGCACACCGGAAATTTGGAAGCAACGAGAGGAATCCGACAGTAATTTAACGATTAAATTGGATAATTCTTTAGAGATAATGGCTCAATTGGAGTCTGTAGAGGTAGGAAATGGGAGGGGAAACGTTGGCGGTGGAGTTTCTAACCCCGTATTTGAGAAATGTATAAGTGATAAATTTTATCCTCCAAGCGAGGTTTCAATAGTAAACAAGATGGGTAAGGGAGATCGGTATGGGGATGGTAAAGTGAAACAAACAAACTTGGCTCATAGCGAAAGAAAAATAAACAAGGCTACTGAAAATGTTAATAATGCTACAATGGAAATGTGTCATTATGGCACTGTTGCCCACGACAGTGATGATATAGGAAAAATTGTTAAGAAAGATAAGTTGTCCTCTGAAAAGGCAAAAGAATATGATAGCGAGACGGGGCTTGCGAGCTGAAATCTTCTACATGAAGAAAATTGGATAACCACTATTATTCCAAAATTGTTCCAATGGGACTGTCTATGGAAGACTACCCAAGTGATTGGTCAAAAAAGAGAGTTCAAAAAGAGATGAAGTCTATACAAATTGCTTTAGAGGAAAAAAAGAAGAAAAGCAAACAACCCTAATTGTGGAAATCTTAATTAAAAACTATGTTCTAGTGCTTCATATTAACACCATCAGAAATTACCATAAGAAACGCTTAAGCTACATCTTGAGGGAAAGAATTAAATACCATTTATATATCTGGTAAATCACTTATTCGCTTCAAAAATAGTAAGTTGTTGATGATCTGCTCTATCCTCTTTGCTTTTATCTTCTTCAGATTCTTTCTTCTCCTCACCCTCTACCATTTTGCTGAAGCAAGTGATGTTATAAATGGAACATTTGTAAATAAGATCAATAATGAAGCACGTGCGGAGCATATCACTACAAAAAAGAAGTTCATTTACCATCAGTATTAAAAACTGATGGTAAATTGAGTGTCGCTAAATTTTAGCAACAAAATAGCAACTAGTTATGTTGTCAAACTGTTGCTAAAATTTAGCGATACCCAGTTTAACAACAGTTTTCAAAAAGCAATTGTTGGTAAATAAACTTTTAAATGTAGTAATTAATAAATACAGGTTCACCTATAGGATTGAACACGTATATAAGTATATTAATCCACAAAAATCTCTTTTCATAGGAAAGCATCACCATGTTGTAACATCCCGTATTTTTATAAGTAATTTTTATTCATGATTTAAATTATCCAAAAACGTTTTATACAAATTTTACCAAAAACCGGTCATTCGACTAATTTTTAGCCAAAAACCGAAACTCTTCCGAAAAGCTTTATTTTTAAAACCTGTTACTAATTTTATAAATAAAAAGGATCCAATAGTTTTGTTTCTAAATATTTGTTATTTTTGAGTAGTAAAACTATATGTTTGGATTTAGAGTTAACTTTTAGAACTTTGGGGACCAAATAGTTCGTTACCACAAACTTTATCAAAACAGTTTTTATCTATTCAATTCAGCCCACTTTTTCAAAGCAAAAGACCTAAAACAAGAGAGAAAAGAGAGAAAAAGGGAGAAACCAAAGCTTAGGAAGAAGAAGAAGAAACCACGTTAGCGGATTATTACCGGAAGCATCTCCACTACGCTCTAAGGTAACGGGGGTTATCCATTGCGACTAGACGAGGGTGTATGTTAGGATTAGGTTTTACGTTTAGTATAAATTGGGGGTTTTTACCTTTTATATTAATTATGTTCTTAATTTGTTAATTGGGGTTTAGTTGTTATATTTTTAATTCACTTATTTGATTTTGGATTAGTTGTGGATTTAGTCTTTTGATTTCGGATTAATGATAATATTAATGGGTTGCGTGTTATATGCATTGATTATGTATTATTATGGTTGTTGATAGAATTGGTTAAATTATTGTTGAATAAAGATGAGTTTTATATTGCGCATACAAGATGTTTGTTAAAATGCCTGAATGAGTTTTTATGTTGATTAGACTTGTTTGGCTAGTTGTGAATCTAGCACCTATGCTTTTGGATTATGTTGTATTATGTTAAGTGAGGTATGAGATGGTGTTATTTGAATAGTATAATATTATTGGCCGAGGCCTTAATATTTATACGTATGAGATTGTGTTATATGAATAGTATAATATTATTGGCCGAGGCCTTAATATTGATACATTAGCAATGGTTTCTGTCTCTTCCTAATTCCGGGGACAGAAGACGGCCGTGGGGATAGGGAATGACTCGTCTTACGGACTGGGGCGAGTGGCATGAGAGGTCCTAGTGTGCACTCTATTTATTTTTCTGTTAGCAATGGTCTCTGTCTTTTCCTAATTCCGGGGACAGAAGACGGCCGTGGGGATAGGGAATGGCTCGTCTTACGGACTGGGACGAGTGGCATGAGAGGTCCAAGTGCGCACTTTAAATCTACTTTTATGTTAGCAATGGTCTCCGTCTCTTCCTAATTCCGGGGACAGAAGACGGCAGAGGGGATAGGGAATGACCTATTTTACGGACTGGGGTAGGTGGCATGAGAGGTCCATGTTTGCTATAGATTTGTGTTGACGTTATTTAATTTATTTAATTCATCCCGTTATAGAATGTTATTATATTTCTTTTTATACGTCGATTATCGTAGTTGTAGAATTTGTGAGCTCTTGCATTTAAGGGATGGAGTGATGGTATTTGTGGTGCCGTCCCGTCTAGTTACGTGCGTGGGACTCACCGTTACAATTTTGTATTTCAGGTATCAATTAGATTGACATGTTTGGATAAGAGCTGTTGCCTTGCAACATCATGGGTTTGGGGCTTCCGCTTTCTTTTCATTTTTATTATATTTTGAAGTTGTAGCCTACGGGCAAATTCTTTCATTTGTTATTTTCTTAGTTTTATAAAACTTGTCTTGTAGTCGTGTTTGGCAACATTTTTATTTAATTGTCAATTGTTCCTTTAGCTCGTAATTTATTTCTTTTAAAAATTCAAATTTTGTACCAACAGGTTCTATTTTCTTTTGTTTTAAAAAGGTCATGCCTCGATATCCGTTTTTAGGATTTTGGGGCTTGACAATGGTCAAATGATTATTACTTCAGGTTAGGTTTAAGGAGAAGCACGCATCCATAAATAAAGAAAAGATTGGCTAAACGAGAAGCAATGAAACTGTTGTAGTTAATAATATAGTTTGATCTACTAAAAATAATGTAAACTATGGTAAGAAAACTATATTGGACCAATTTGAAACAGAAAAATCTTAGGGATCTATGACTAGTCTAACAAAAGAAGGAAATTAAACATGTTAATTTGTTGGTAGTCAGTTTCTTAGGAAACACATGCAACTAAAACAAGGATTACAGAGAAATCCGCAGACTTTATGAAAACAGATTAGTTGAATACAGAACTAACATTTGCGTCATGATAGGCTTCTGTGTATTTCCAAAGTACTCAGATCTTATATTAAACAACATATAAATCATTGCTCAATTCCCTTTTCTTCCGTTTCGAAAATTAGAAATGGTCGTCTAGCAAGACTAGATAAGTCAAAGTAGTAGCCATTAACTTGAAAAGCAAAGTAGTAGCCCTTTAAAGACCTCGTTAAATCTAAGTGATAATTTATTAGTTTTTAATATACTGAAAAGATTCGTTGGCGATCATAAAGATCAATGGAATTTAATAATTTACCGACCCTTATCGAATCCAATCAACAGTATAACTACAGGCTAGGACCAGTTGATTAAACCTTGAACTATTTATGTCACTTAAATTTCTAAGACAAGATTTAAATAGAAAACTTATATGAATAGCATATCTAGATATGCAGACAAAGATATAAATGGAAAAGCATAAAGAGATCTAGAAAAATAAATAACCTATAATTAATAAAAAAAACTTAATCTTTCCTCTCTAAAGAGGAAAATGACCTAAGGAAAAAAAACCTAAGAGGAAAACAAAAATAACAGCACAAGACTCATATCAGCTATGCCAGATTGAAAACTTAAAAATGTCACCGTAGATATGGCAAAATTCGTAAACACTACTAAAAACTCTTATATAAAATTGGCAAAGGGATGACCAAACTAAAATCAGGTACATCTTTAAATATTTACAGACAAAATATTGCAAACCAATATTTATAACTAGAAAAATACAACTATATATTCAGTAAACATAAATTCTATTCTTCTCCAGATCAAGTCCATTTTAGGCTTCTTCGCTGCATATTTATGGAAAATAAAGCTGGGGATCCTGCAGTCTAAATTAAAAAGAAAAAGAAAAAGGGCAGTACAAGTTAAAACCTTTATCTTTTCATATCAGATAATTATAAAATAAGACTTATTATGGCTTTAAAATGATCAACCAGATACATTTCAATTGATCAGCACATTAGAAAAAAAAAACCGATCGTTTAAAGTTGGTCAAACATTCCCATTAATCTATTAGACGAGCAACATTAATTCATTATAAGTCTTAGGATTATGAAAAGAACTCAACTTACCAAAGAAAATAAGAGGCTGGACAATGGAAAGAATAATACTTTTATACTCCGTAGTAAACAAATAGAAATTTAGATAATATTACAGTTCCCTGATTTCTGATGACAAAATCTTATAAAGGAGAAAAGGCAAAGACGGCGGGTGACAGGTATATCTATATATATATAGAGAGAGAGAGATAGAGAGTGTGTAAAGACGGCGGGTGACAGGTATATCTATATAATTATATAAGGGTGGATACTTTAGGACGTTGACGTGTACATCTTATCCCGCTGCCTGCTTATGACTTTGGGAAAAAATAAATTTAGTATATTCTACATAATGTTGTTAACAATTTAGGTATCACATTATCAAATTTAACAATTGACATATTGAATTATCATGTTCACAATTCAGGTACCTTCGTTAAATTATACATGATTAAATTTATACAAATTATAAATAATATGACCAAAATAAAAACTGAAACTAATTTTCATCAAACTAAATTAACGGCAGTATCTGAATTATGAATATTATGATAGTTTAGTACGTCAATTGTTAAATTTGATAGGTTGGTATCTAAATCGTTAAAAACAGATAATACATTACACTAATTGTATTTTTTTTCCTTATATTGGTTGTTTTTAAGCCTACTCATACCCTCGTACATTAACAATTAAAATATTAATTATGTGGTTTAGATCATGACCTTATAATAGAACACTATATCCTATAACACATCTCTCCGTACTTATTGTGGAATGGTAGTATTTTCTTTGCAAGGGTAAAGAAATCTATCAATTTAAGGGTTTTAGACTTTTAGTAGTGTTTTACTCTGGTAAAATGCTTGCTACATTGGAAATTTATGCATGAAAGTTGCATGTCATGATCTGTCATGTTTATAATATTGTTCCAACACTACTAATTGTTACTCACGCGTTGCGTGTGCGACGCGTGGTATATATATATATATATGATTCGGGTAAACAATTTTTTAAAAATTATATTGGTTGAATGAATATATTAAATTAGAAATGGTAAGTAATATAATGTTTTTGTTATACAAAATACACATAAAATGACTTTGTTTGGTATAGAATTATAATTGTTTTGAAAATATAATGATTTTTTATGTTTTTTTTATATTTTGAATTGAATAAATTTAAATGAGTAATCAGTAAAAAGGAGCGGGATATTTTTTGAAAAAATGACCAAAATTTAGCCGCCTTATTTTTTCTTTGGTTGACATATAGAATGATATATATATATATATATATATATATATATATATATATATATATAATATGATTTGAACAATTTTATAATAATCATTTGAGGAACCAAAAGTGTGAATAGTGAAAAAATTTACTTACTTCAGTTAAGTATAAATGTAAATAGAGGGGTAATATATCAAGTAAATTGTACATGAAAGAATAGAAATGAGATTAAGGATAAAAAAATACGACAACATATCACTTTCGACATCGAATTAAAAAATATATATATTTGAAAAGTCTCACAACTTTGAAATAGAATAATCAAAAAAAATAAAAATAATGAGGTCTATAATTAATCGAAAAAACAACTCAAAATATGACAAAAAATATCCTGGGCACGAATCATCCAATTAAGCATATCCACAGCACCACGCCATTTCTTGGATTATTTCTAAAGAGGGTTTTTTTGTTAATCTAATTTAGGAGCATATTAAAAAGAAGGAATGCAAATGTGAACCATGTGTGTAAATGTAGGTTATTTGTTGGCTTGTTGTGCTTAATCAGTTATCTACTTGTGAGAAAATGAAAACGTGGTCTTCTGAAGTCATAAAAAGCAGTGTGGTCTTCTCACATTGATAATTCTCCTTTGTAGCAATGGCTATTGCCTATTTGGACCTAAATCACTTGTTATTGTAGGGAAACCACTTTTATAAAGATAGATTTCGTTCACCAATAAGTTTAAAGCTTCTATCCTTGATGTTAAACTTGGTAACTTAATTCGTTCTTCTTCAGTGTACGTACATGATCTTTACTAAAAAGGAAGCATGAAAATTCTATTGACAATGTTTACATTACCATAACTCAGATTGAGTTCATGATTATAATATGACCTAACATTTACATGTTGAGAGGAGTGCCTATGAATAGCATGTGATAACTGAAAGCTAAATGAAGCCACTTTCAAAGATAGTAAGATTTCATTAAGACTGTAAAAACCATATATTTGATAGGATCATAATAATTAAAATAGCTGCAAACTACAAAAGGAAGGAAAATGAGTCTCACCCAGCCTCCAGACATTTCTAGAGAGAGAGAGAGGGAGAGAGAAGAGTGAAAAATGGTGAAGTTTCTGAAGCCGAACAAGGCGATGATAGTGCTACAAAGGAAGACATCTATAAGCTTGTTTCAAAACCTTCGACATACGATCAATATATTTTTTATTTCGAAAAAGAAGAGGAAATTTATTAATAATCAGCTAAACACCAAAATCACTACAGGGGCTTGTAATTTGACATTGGGAAAGCGAAAATCGAATCGAGCTTGAAATTATGAGGCACGTGAAGGCAAATGAAATCTTGGAAAGAACCATTTATTTTTTATTTTCTTGTTTTAGCTAGGTAAGGGGCTTTTCTTATATTGCCGTGTTTGATGAAAACTAAAGCTAAAACTTTGAATAGTTATAGGCTAAATGATTTGAAATTTCAGCTTTTGCAGGCTTCATGAAAGATCATATAAACTCAAAAGGGATTTACCTAATTACAAGTGGTTTGTAAAAATATGTTTTCACTGGTAGCTAAAGATGATGGCAACGGACCGGTTCTTAAGTAGTTGGCATAGAATGCAGTAAAATAATTGTACATTAACTTGATAAAGTAATGCTTATAAAAATCCGTCATACATATTGGTCGACTATGTGACGGTTGCGAGAGCTAAACAAGATGGAAGTGGTTAGTACACTAAATAGTACACAAGTGGTACACTTATGTAAATAGTACACTAAATCGGCAAAATTAGAGGTCAAGTTAAAAGCTGCAATCAAACAAATCCTAAACTTGTTAAGTGGCAAAGTTGCTATAAAAAGTGAAGTAAAAGTGGAGTATACAACATGTTGATATGGCTGAGTTGGTCTAAGGCGCTGGTCCGAAAGGGCGTGGGTTCAAATCCCACTGTCAACATACTAAAAAAAATATCATTTTTACTATATAAGAAAAGTTCGTTTGGTTTGCATTACTAGACATGGTGAATTTCTTTCCCCGGAGTAATTTATCCATTGATTTTCATGAACGTAAGAATTTCAACTACTATTTATACAATCAAGCATTTTTTTTAGGAGATAAATTCGCCTGTTCGTTGAATCTCACCACACTGTGTTGAATAAATATTTAGAGAAAGGATTTTTGCATAGAATTTTTTAATAAAGAGGTGCAATTGTCGCAACTTTCATTATAAATAGGTTTTATACAATTTACTAATAGACGTTTATACCAAGACAGAAATTCATCTGTCATTTGTTTATGATCTACATTTTACAAAAGATATTATATTATGTGATCTTTTTAAATGAAACAAGATGTCCGGATACTTGCAAGTTATATACACGTTTGACTTAAGAAGATTGAATCAAATCTAAAGCTACAAATTTCGTGTGATTACAAGGAGATTGGATCAATCTGAAAATACTAGAATCAATAAAGAATATCCCGAAGATAAAGATTTGAAGAAGATCTTAAAGATTATTTTTCTTGTGTATAAATAGTTGCTAGTATTTCTTATAAAAAATGTATATATACATGAAATGTAACTAAAACAATTATATTCCGATTGTTGTTCCAATCCAATTGGGGGTAGACGCATGACGCCCCTAAAAGTTTACGGCCCTCAAGTCACCTTATGATGTATCGATTCATGCGGGGTTCAAGTGGGTCAACTAACCCCTTTCAATTTTAGATATAGTAAAAGGTACCCAAATACAATTATTGGTCGCATAGAGTACTAATATAGACATAATGAAAGTAAAGGGTACAAACCCATAGAATACACAAGCATTAGCAGTTTTACTATGTCCTGCAATCTTTATACAACGCATTTTTTTTAATAAACAACGAAAACATATCGTATAAGAAATTGGGAGGTAACCCAGATATACAATGAAAAGCATAGAGAAAACAATCCAAAACAACAATGCTCGGAAATACAAACATTAACCAAGGTCTCAACCTGGTGACAAATAAAACAGACAACCTAATTTGTATCCTATTTAAACTAGTCTCATCAAGAAAAGAACACCATCGGCTCAATCTCTTTCAATCATAATCCATTTAACAAAATATCTAGCAGAGTTCATGAGTTGACCAACCATCAGGCTCACGAAGATCCAGGCCTCAATCTCTGTAGCATAACCCATTATTAGTCATCCATGCTCATCCACGATATTCCATCAGGATGGAACCGTGTCCACGCTTTTCAAGCTTAGCAAACATCTCAAGCCCTCTATCCGGGATTCATCCAACAAGATCTCTCACCAAATATTAAGAAACTATTTGACCACTTAATAGTCTCATAAAGACCCAGGTCTCAACCTTTGTGGCATAACTAAAAGGTAGGATAGCAGTCCATCATATTTGAGTAAGAAACCAGCAAGATAAAACTATGTACACGCTAACCAAGCCTATAGAAACTCGATCCCTCTGAACTAGGTGCCACCCAAGCGAAACCTATATCAAATATCGATCACTAACTATAAGGCTCGTAAATAATCAGGTCTGAGCCTATGTTGCATAACACATAGTCTCTCTCGTATCTAACAATATCCATTAGAGTAAAACTAATCCATACTAAACCCAACCTATATATAGTGAACAGGTATATTCCCAGTATATAAGATCATATGGACGCACATAACTAAAGAAGACCACCATGTTGTTTCATCAACCCATCACCTATAAATTAGAATCCTAAACAAGACTCAACAAATCCGACAATCCACAAACTAGACACCCATATTTAAATGATCATGCCATATAAAACTGACTCTCCTGACCATGCTGAGGAGCAAAAACTCGCTCGTGTGACCGAGGAGTAACCAAACAAAACAAAATAAATAAACAAAGGGCCAAGAAATAACCCGACAACATGGAAAGCCAAGACATCACAACAAAGCCCCTGAATCCAAAACCAATCTAACCAAAGACCTACCGAAAAGAGGAGGTGAGACCCATAACTTGTCGGAGATGTCGCAAAACAGATCTGAATCTACTGCGAGTGACACGCCTCCGAATGGATGAAGTTCACACAGAAGCGATGACTCGTCCTATGAAACAACCCTCTAGCTACTGCGTATAGGTGTTGCCGTACTAGATGAGATGATGAGAGAAGCAGATGTGAGGTGGACGGCTATGCAATTAGACCACAAAATGGTCATTTTTGGTCGTTAATATGATATGAATTAGCGTATTTTGTTGACATTTAGCTTGTTTAAGCCATATTTTGTGTTTTTCTGCGTTGTCCCGGTTTACTTGCAATTGTTTACATCTTTATAAGAAAACACATGGAATTAGCGCAAAAACAAGATAAGGACGCAAAAAGACCAAATGATGGACCAAATGAGAAGATTTCAGAAGACAGATGACTCCGCAAGAACCCCAAGAAAGTTGCAAAACATAATCAAGTCAAGATAGAGCAAAGAAGCTTCTAGAAGCCTGACTTGACCGGTCAGGTTTAGTTAGAATTTAAATTTCGTATAAGATAAAGTTTGTTAGGTTTTGATAAGTTGATATATACCTCTCCTATTCCGAAAAAAAAACATCACAATTCACTTTTAATCAGTTTTAAAGTTCCAAATTCGTTCTAGAGAGAGAGAGAGGAGGAAAAAAATACATAAATTCAAGGTTTTGTGTACGAATACTTGGTTGCCAACATCGTTTTGTGAGTTAATTCGTTATCTTTCATTACGTTGTTGTGTTTTCTAGTATTTCCTTTGTTTTTAGTGCATGTTTACGTAAGTTTACATAGCTTTAAACATTAATCTTATCTCTCGCATGAGAATTAGTTAAAATAAGTCGATAACGTCGTATAAGCTAATTATTGATTAATTAACGCCGCATGTTAACGAACATAGATTTATATGAACTGAATAATAGCCTTTAAAACAACCTAATAATATGATATTTAGTAGTTTTAAACCCTCGAGAAACGAGCCATTGGATTGACAACCCAACCGCTAACGCTGTTCTCGTTATTAATTAATTGACGCCTAATTAGTAAAACCCCCTCTAAAACTATCGAGGCCAACAATAACACGATTCCACGGACGAAACCTTGGTGTGCTTTCCAAGGAAAATACTACTGCTACCCTCGTGCTCCTGCGAGACCTTTTAGTGCGTAGGGAAAAACTACGTATAAAAAGAGAGACAGTCACTATGACCACATAAACCCAAGACCTAAAATTTACACCACAACCAAATCAAGGTCCATGGCCCGTAGGAAGCAATGTGAAACATATCTAAACCTGTTGCGAGCACTACAACTCCACAAAAGGGTATGAAATCGAAAAAAACGGGGTATGAAGTCAAAAAAAATGCATATTGACTAAAAAAATTGGTATAAAATCGAAAAAAAATGTTATGAGCTCGAAAAAAAGGGGATTTAAACTCCAAAAAGAATGGGTATGAACTCGAAAAAATGGGTATGAAAAAAAAAATGGGATATGAAATCCAAAAAAGGGTATGAACTTGAAAAAAACACGGGGTATGAAATAAAAAAGGTCTGAAATCGAGAAAAAACGGTGTATGAAATTGAAAAAAATAGTATGAAATCGAAAAAATGGTATGAACTCGAAAAAAACGGGGTATGAAATTAAAAAATGGGTATCAAATTGAAAAAAAATGTATGAAATAAATAAAAAAACGGGGTACGAAATTGAGAAAAAACGCGATATGAAATCGAGAAAAAATGGTATCAAATCGGAAAAAAAAGGTATGAAATCAAAAAAAAAAATGAAATCGGAAAAGAAAAGGTATGAAATCGAAAAAAATGTATGAAATCAAGAAAACGGGGTATGAAATCGAGAAAAACGGGGTATGAAATCGAAAAAAATAAGATTATGAACTCGAAAAAATGGTTTGAACTAGAAAAAAAAGTTAGTATGAACTAAGAAAGAGGGTATTAAAAAGTGCACATAGTTCAAGTAAAAAAAATCATAAAATTTAAACTTCATGTGCATACGGTTTAATTTAATAATTCCAAAACATTTCGGTTAATCACCACTTAATGATGATTAATTACTCCAGCATTATCATTTTTCGAGATTTGGGTGTAATTTGTCATTTTCTGATTTTTTTTTTTTTTTTATGTAAGGTTATATAAACTAATGGAGATTCTTGTAAGTTCTTAAAGTATTATGGGCAGTTGTGTAATAAAACAAGTTTTAAATAAAAGACAAGTTGTGCACGTGCATATGCAGTTCCATCTTCGATTAGGTAGTTAAACGGGACAAAATCTCGTTAATTTTACAACCGTTGGTTCATTTAAAGTTAGATATGTACCATATGATTATGGGGTATAATAGTTATTTGTTAATTACAGAGTTTTCTTATTTTTTTTTAGGGTATAGGTCCTATCTGTTTTAAAATTTTAAAACCATTGGTTGAAACAATAATGGTATTTTCCCGTTTAATTATCAAACGGCACAAAAGGGGACCCGTATCTATCATCTCTTCTGAAAAAACTCATTTTTATTTTCAAAGCCTAATTTAAATTGGCGTTTTTTGTTCAGTTGAATAGATAATCAATCTTTCTTGAAAATTTCAGTTAGAGCCCATCAATAATCATCTGGTTTCAATCATACTAAAAAGAGCTGATACAATTTTATTTTGTTTTTTTCCAGAGAGAGAGATGAGAAGAGACGGACATCGGGCTGCAACCTTCATCGCCACCGTCCGTTGTTGATGGTGATAGCAAGTGACGGGGGATAGAGAGAAGTGAGGGAGAAAAGGGGTTCTTTTAGAGAGAAAAAATGTTTGAGACAAATGATAAAACAACATAATTTTAGTTCCTTATTTATATACACGTCACACAAGTTATGTATTTTTTAATTAGAAGTTTTTTGGTATATTTTGTTAGTTTTTCTAAATTTAGAATCTATGTCGTTTAAAAAATATATACAAGGAACTTTTTAAACAAGTTACTCTTTCCGTGCGATTTGATATTTACTTGAAATAAGTTAACTTTTTACTAGGAAAAAGTTGTTTTTACTTATTTTTAGTTAGCTTCCACTTATAAGTTGTTTTTTAAGTATCAACTATAAACTGTAATTTACTTTTCGTTATATTTTGGTGAAAATAATTTGTTGTCACGCACTTAATGACAATTTTTGGAACACTCATTAGGGGAACGGAGAGGACATCTCCTATAGTACTGAGACAATATATCAATAATATAAATTCTTCATTTTGCTATCATCCATTTTTTT
This sequence comes from Primula veris, assembly GCA_963682055.1. Lineage (NCBI taxonomy): Eukaryota > Viridiplantae > Streptophyta > Magnoliopsida > Ericales > Primulaceae > Primula > Primula veris. The sequence continues at coordinate 19,959,176 of OY821740.1, forward strand.
TCATTTAATTTGTACGGTTGGATGATTTAGAAGGGTTTGAGTTTTTCTACATAGTATTTGATTAGCCATGGATGTATCTTCCGAGTAAAGAACAAACTACGAAACATTAGTTACATTTTTCTATAAATAACTTAGTATTCTTATTTTTTATAAAAAAAAACTTAGTATTCTACCATAGAAAAGCAAAAGTTGCTCATGGATGAATATGACACATCTTAGTTATTGGCTTATTTGTTTAAATATGGCCACATCAATTAAGTGGGATCTCATATATTTTTGGTTTATTTTGTTTGATTTGATTGAAATGAATGATCAATACAAACTCATTCAATGACTAATGCATTGCGGTTATAGTAGTCCTCTACAGGAGCTGTCCTCCTCCCCGTTCCCAATTTAGTTTTATACACCACCTTACTTTTCATTCACGACAAAACCCTATAGAGAATAGCTGTCTATACGTTCATACCATCAGAGCCAATGGGGCACAAGAGCAAGCAAGCCCGTTCAACTTCAAAGCATAATAATATTGTTCATATACCTTTTGATATTATCTCAGATATCCTCAGCAACTTACTAGGCAAAACCCGTGTGTTTGCAAATCATGGCTCAATTTAATCTCGGACCAAAAGTTTATTAAAAGACATCTTGAAAACTCACATGTTTCCAATAATTACGCCAACCAGAAGATCCTCCTTAGCATATATGAATCTCACTTTGTTTCACTTAATATTAATGATAGCAGCAAGTCTGTTGAGCTTGATTTCCATGTTTTGTTTGCGGGGTCGTGTAATGGGTTGGTGTGTTAAAGGGAATTAAGCATAAGCTTAAAAGTTAAATAAAACTGTGTTTTATAAAAAAAACAATCAATAACCTAAAACCCTACAACCCTAATCTTATATCTAATGGGAAAGAAAATATTAATTATTTCCTTATTCATTTAGCAACCACAGCCATTTTCTTAATTGACTAAACACTTAAAAAGGAAATAAAATAAAAACAAGAAAAACATACTTATGCTCCTGCATCAACCCCTCCGGGTGACAAGAACTCGGCCTCCGGCAAACAAGCTTTAACCGTCTCTTGGTAAATGACAGGGTCAATTTTCCGCCGCTTTTCCACCGAAATCCATGTAGCCTTAGTAGCGGATTTAACCCTCCTTGATATCACTTCCTTGAAATCTAGCACATCTATAATAAGTTCTCGTTTTCCTCTCGCTAGATGCTCTTCTGATTTAGGATCTTTATCAAATATATCATTATGACTATTTTCTTCAAATTCTTCTTGAAGCCATGCAATTTTATATGGACAATGGTGCTTCTCAGTTAACAAGTTTCGCTTCTCAACTGCATCCTTTGAGACGATATTCTCACAACTTCCACCATCAAGAATAACATTAGATTTAGATTCATTAGATTCACGTTCTGCTCTCGTTTTCTCATCATGTACACTGCTCCTGTCTTCAGCTTTGCAAGTTGGAACAGATCGATACACTTTGAATGTTCAAGTTGCATCATTTAAATTCATATAACTAGTTGAAGAGTCAATATACTCATAGTCGGAGCCGGTGTCTTCTTCAATTGAAATTCCTCATTTTTCATCCTCCGAGTTTCTTGCATTTCGAACAGCATAACATCCTGAGTTTCTAGGTGTCATGAACTTACCATAAGATCCCACTCGTAAGTTAGAACCCAAACCGTTTATAGGGTGAACACCTTACATTAGTTCTAAATATGGCGTGTCGCCTCCAATCTTCGGTCTCTCCTCTTGGAGTTGTCATTACCCTTTGCACCACTGACGATTCTCCTTCCACAGGATAAATGTCAATATTTTCATCCTCATCATTGTAAACATCATAAATCGGACCTTCATCAGCTTTATAATCTTCAAATTTGACGATACTGGCTTGTCGTTTTTGACAGGTAAAAGATGTATGCCCGAACTCACCACATTCAAAACACCAAACGTCCCGCTTGTAATCAGGTTTGGAGAAGGTTGTTCCAGAATTTATTGGACCTTCACGTCGTGTTTCATCAGTTCTTTTGTTGAACCTGCTGAACGAATTGCTTTTGTTTGCTGCCCAGTTTTGTGCATTGCTGTTATTGACTCTTTTTTGTGTAGCTTGCTCGTGAAAAGCCTCCTCGAGAGTTTTCCAGATTCGCTTCCCACTCCAAGTAGTCTTCAGCGTGCAAGTTTCCAGAAAAGTCAGAAACTTCTACTTTGATTCCACCTCCATTCAAATCAAAAGTGCAAACCATACGGTCCTCCAATCCGCCTCTTGGTGAGTATTTTGCACTTCCAACATCATGAAAAGGATTGTCGTACTCTCTATTCAAGTCAAGAGCACAAACCAAACGGTCATTCAATCGGCCTCGTGGTGCGTATTCTGCACTTCCAGCATCATGAAAAGGATTGTCGTACTCTTCACCAACATAATTATCTTCTAGACTACCTTCCGGATTGTCTAAAAGGTTCTCTTTGTTATGGTGACAACTTATTGTGGTAAGTTATGTTGATCCATTCGTTTCTAAAGGAAATTTACTTAACAAGATGAAAGATACATACATTAATGTTTACACTCTGGATTCTAACCAACTCCAACGTTTATATGCAGTTTATGTTAAAGCTTTACACGAGTACAACAGTTTCTGAAAATTTCGTTTGTAAAAGCAATGTTAATAAACTTATTATGTGGATTCCTCACAAGTCCCCTAATCTAAAACTTAGCAAACACATGTCAATTAAGTTACATTAATAATCCCACATCAACAAATATTATTTGGCTAATTTACCAACCGATAAGCAATGCAAAGAAAACTGTGTGCTGGTTAGCCTGATTTCGCACATTGATCCACCAAACAAATAAGAAATAAAATCAAGGTAAACCGCCACATTAAATTAGTCAATCACATAAATACTTTGACATAATTCACAACAAAGCGAAAACAAGAGCTCTCACTAGTAGCCATTTATTAAAACTTCCAATAGAAGAAGACATACAAACAAATTCGGTCTTTGACAACAGAAAACAAATGAATATGAAGTCTCTAAATTCTTCACAGCTAGTTCAAATATCAAGAGTGTCCGAAGACCCAAAAGCTGTCAATAACAAAAACCAGAAGAAATCACAGGTTACTCGCCAAAGTACAAAATTCAAGAATAAGTTTCAATGAAATTAATTGAAGTAAATAAAGAGAACAATCAGAAACTCATAGAATGTTCGTATATCTGTGAGCCAACTACTCAAAGGTGAAAGTGTATTCAATAATGAATAATGCCACTACTCTTTTTTTGTTTAGGAAAACAGAACACTTTCAAAAACACAAAAGGAATTCAATGTGGAAAAAGATCCCAAGTTATGAAATCATAAATATCAAAGGACGGAACTTCCAAGAATGAAACAAGCACTAGAAATGCAGGTTTACATTTAACTTTTTTTTTCGAATACCAAAAAGTGCCTTATTTCGACGTCTGTGTACCTCAACTTTGAACACTGAAAAAAAACTAACCGAAAAAAAAACTTTGAGCAGGGGTCATAATGAAATGTAGGGGTGGAATGGTATACCACAATAATAGGGGTGAAAGTGGTACAATTACCATTGGTAATTGACTTATACCATTACCGTACAACACAAATATGGTACAAGAAATTTCATACCATTACCATACTATTCTTGCGGTATACCGCAATGTTGTATACCGTAAGTGTGGTACGATATGATATAATTACCACATCATTTGTGCCAAAAAAAAATTAACTATCAGTTACTCCTACCAAATTATATTATACATATAATGATTTTCTATTCAATTTTATGTTAACATTTGTTGACTTTATATGGTAACTATTAATTATTAGTTGTTGAAACAATTATGATATAAAGTAAAAAAAATATTAACGAACCTGTAACTCAATCCTTAAAGTACAACTCTAACCAAGAAATAACAAGTCAGTGATGACTTAATAAGAAATTCAGGAAGTTAAAAAGTATTAAACTTGAAGGTACTCAATACAAACTAAATAACTACAAAAAAAATTCCACAAATCATTGGATATATTATCCATATTCTGCCTTTACATCATTTAAATAACATTTATGTACATACATCTTAAACATCGAAGGCATATAATAAACTAGTAAACTATTTAATAGCAAAATGGAGAACTTACTGTTACTTAAATTGTAAATAAATATATTAGATTTGAAAATAGAAATTGTAAAAAATGGTATAAAATGATACGTATGGTGGTATAATAAAATTTGATACCACTGCTGTACCATTATTATAAGCGATACGGTATTACTACCATCCCACAGTGCGGTAATACCATCAAGTGTGGTATGGATGGTACGGTATGAGTGATACGAGCGATTGGTCGGTATAATGTGGTATACCATTCCACCCATATAGCACATTATAACAACCAGTCGCTCATACCGTACCATCCATACTGCACTTAAAGATATTACCGCATTGTGGTATGGTCATACCATACCACTCATAATAATGGTATTCAAATTTTAGTATAACAAGGTACACCACTTTGAACCATTTTGTAGCATTTCTCATTTCAAATCTAATATATTCATTTACAATCTAAATAGGAGTAGTAATTTCTCTATTTTTTTATTAAATTGTACTACTAGTATTTATTATGTCTTTGATGTTCAATATGTTTGTACATGGATATTATTTAAATGATCTAAAGCAAGAATCTGGATATTATACCCAAAGATTTGTGGAATTTTGTTATAGTTATGTAGTTCGTATTGAGTAGATTCAAGGTTAATACTTTTTAACTTTACTCATTGGATTTCTTACTAAGCCCTCATTGGCTTATTATGCGTTGACTAGAATTTCTACTTTAATGACTGAGTTACAGGTTCGCTACTATTTTTTTACTCTGTATCATAATTATTTCAACAACTGATAATTCATGGTTACTACACAAATTCAACAAATGTAAACATCAAATTGAATAGAAGATCATTTTATGTACAATATAATGTGAGAGGACTAACTGCTAGTTAAATTTTTTATGGCACTACCAATGTGGTAATTGTACTGTACCATGTCATTACCGTACCACACTTAGGTATACCACATTGCGGTATACGCAAGTATGATACGGTAATGGTATAAAATTTCTAATACCATATTTTTGTGGTACAGTAATGGTATAAGGAAATTACCAATGGTAATTGTACCACTTCCACCCGTAGGGAAAGGACAGGAAAATCCTACGGGAGCCCTAAGATGACTCATATACTGGCATCTAAGAAGCAAACACAAGCCTTAATTACTTAAGCTACTCTCAAATTTTAACAGCCCTTACATTTTGTGACCAAACAATCTGCGGAGCAAGAGGTAGCATCTCACTAAATATGCGGAGTTACAAACATGGATATTAAAAACCTAAAGAAAGCCCAGTCAGGGTCAACAGTTACCTATGTTTCAGCACACTGACTTGATCTTAATATGACATACAAAAAATGCATCACTATATAACTAATACCATGTTGACTTATTATTATCATCATACGCACTGGCGGAGCTCAATTGGAAACAATCTACAAAATGCTATATTTTCCAATGATGAATTTCTAAAAATAATTAGGGAATCATACGATTTAATACATAGGTATAAGTTGACACCAATACAAATTGATTTACTAAGAAGAGGATCTTAATGAGCTTATATACGCATGACTAATCATACTTGGTCCTTGTTTGGGAGCAGATTATAATAAGATAGGATGGATTTAAATTCTTGCAGCTTAAGAGTTTTAGTATTTTCAGCTTATAAAGAAAAACAAAATTTCAGGTTTAAATCTGGTCAGCCAAATACTGCCTAAATTTTTGCCAAATTAAAACCTAAGCTAAACCTGAATCCAAACAAGGCCTTCGACAATATCGTACACAACTTGTGCACATATTTTACACAAATAAATGCTAAGTTAGTAAACGAAACAGAATAGAATTTCATCACTCACCGTTCATTTCAGGGGCTCTGGCCTTTTGCCAGTTGTTGGTTCGGAAAGGGAGTCAACCACTGAAAATGGTTTGATTTTCAAAGGGGAAACCCTCTCCGGCATTGGGATAGATGCATTCTCATCCCGCGGAACCTGAAAAAGGAAAAAAAATATATTATATAATGAAGAATATGAAGACTTCTTAGTCGACTCCTTTGTTGACAGCACAGAAAAGAATGATAATAAGAACTAAACAATATATAAGCAAAAGTGTGGTAACCACCTTCAGGCTACGACATCTAGAATTTTCCCACTCGGGTGAGAAATTCTCAATTCCTACGATCTCGTCTGTAAACTTGGTCATGTAAAAGAACTCAAAATCTAAGCACAATCTTGACAACAATAACAACGGAAAAAGAAAAATCAGTTTCGACTTGTTTTCCATATTATGGCTTATTTCTCGTTAAATGCCAACGTCCCATTTCAGTTTTTACTGGAACTAGATACTATTATTTAGAATGCATATACAAGTCACTTTATTGAAGTCTCCATGAAAAGTACATCAAGTTTTTACTTTGAAAGGAAATTAAGTAAAAAATATGCCAATTCTAATTTTCTACGAAATAAAAAACAACTTATATTAAATATTAATAAGTTACCTCCCATCCGAATACAGATCCGTTTCAAATCTCATCTTGAATCGCATCCCAACTGCAAAACAATTGTTCACGGATTCAAGGTACTTATTGACCCTAATGATGAATCTCATCTTGAATCGCATCCCAACACGTTAGACCAAGTTCATAAATTAGAACCTATGGTCTTGTTTGACAATAACTTTGAACCATGTAAGCTGGATTTTTTGAGGTTGAGAAAAAAATCTAGCATTTACTTACACAAAAAAAAGGGGATTATATATGTATCTTACCGTGGCTTATAATGGACCACGAAAAGGGATCCATTAGAGAGGGCAGGGGAGATGGTAGCAAGAATGCCAAAAAGCATATTCTGACTGGATATGACAGATGCTAACATTGTGTTTTGTTGGCGGGATACACACCAAACTCCTACACGGAGCTCCCCATCCTCACCCCTAAAAAACCAAATTATGCATATTAAACAAAGTATTTTACCACCGAATATGTCACCTATCTACTTGTTTGGTTGTCCCTTTCATCAAAATAAGCTAGTTTCTTGAGGTTGAGAGAGAACATCAAACTTAAGAATTTTATACCCAAAAAAAGGCAACAAAAATAGGGGTGAAGGCTTGAAACACATGAGGCCTATGTATGACTCAATACAGTGACATATCCAACAGAAAAAGACTATAATGAGGTACCTTAAGAACACAATAACGTCATTAGCAACCAATCTCTTTGCAGTCGTAAATGTGTTCCATCCTGTGGTGAGCATATGCCGTTTTGGGTGGCCTTGAAATATTTTCAAAACCTCGGCATTAGTTATATATTCTTGAAACATATTTGGATTAAAAAAAAAGAATGTGTAAGGAAAGCACTACCTCGAAACACATGCTTGATTCACCATTCCTGACCATGGAGATCTCTGGTGACTAGCTCTTGGGAGGGGATTGGCTGATACATATCCTGAAACAAAATAAGCAAAAGCAAGAGTTTCAGCAAATAAAACTTTTATTCAAAAAAAGCAACGAATTGTGACAAGTCCTAAAAAGAGGAGAAATTACCAGCGGGGGAAGGTACTCGTTTGCATGTTTCTTTGGAATGGAGAACCCACCATGTGTACTTACATCTGATGGTGTTAATGTTTTAGCAAATGAGAAGACTCTGGGTCTAGCTGGCTTAGGGGGCTTTGAGGTTGAGTCTGCTAAAATCAATATTGTTTTTTAAATACGTTAAAATATGTTAGAATAAATATATATAGAGCAATAAAAAAAAGGAAAACATATCTTAAACATATTTTCTCTTTGATCGACAGCCTGTCATGTATCTCTCTTTTCTCACCTCTGTGATTCTATCCTCTCTCTTACGCCTCTCTCTTCTTTATCTCTCAGATTCTCTTCTTCATAACTCTCACTTTATTGAGTTTGTTCAACTCTTTTTCTCTTTCGGGGTATGCACACATACACAACTAGCATCTACTTAGTAGAAGTACTTACTACTATTATTGTTAATTCTTTAATACTTAAACTATGGTTCAACTGACTAAACTCACCAAGTGAAAGAATAGAATCAGGAGCCAAAAAAAACCTAGAGAGAGAGACGACTAGGGTGAAAAACCCTAGCCACCAAAAATATGGAAGAACTCGATAAAATCTCCCCAGATAGCATACCAAATAGGCAGCTAATGCCGCCAGACCCTACCCCTACGAAATTCTTTGCGTCGGTGGTTAGCGCATCATCCAAAAAAGTTGAAATATCATTAAAAGAAGTTGGTTCTTATAAAGGTGAACCCTTAATTCAATTCTCTATGAAATATATAAAGCAACTCGCTGAACCTTTTAAATATACTATAGTCGGAAAATTTACTCATGGAAAACCAGAGATAGCTGTTATAAGAAAGTTGTTTGGAAAACTCGAATTAAAAGCTAATTGCAATATAGGAATTCTGGATCACAAACATATTTTGATTCGATGCTTTCATGAAGAAGACTTCACCAGAATTTGGTTGAAGAAAATTTGGTATATAGAAGATTATCCTATGAGAGTTTTTAAGTGGACTTATAATTTTAACCCAGAAGTAGAAACTTCATTAGCGCCTGTGTGGATAAATCTGCCAAAATTGCCTATACACCTATATAACACCTCTAGTATATATTCTATAGCAAGTGCTTTTGGAAAGCCCCTAAGGGTTGATGAACCTACTTCTAAACTAACAATACCTAGTCTAGCCCGTATTTGTGTTGAAATTGATCTAAAAACAGAGCTGTTTGAGCGTGTTAGGATTCGATATGGTGACGAAGGGGGATTCTGGCAGTACTGCAAATATAAAGACCTACCAGACTATTGCAGTTTCTGCTTAAAACAAGGTCATAAAGAAGAAGCTTGTAAATTCAAAAATACAGAGCAATCTCAAGAAAATAAGATGGGCAATAAAAAAGATGAATTATTACAAAGCAGCAACAAAAGAATAAGGAAAAAGAGGCCATATTAAACAAACCAAAAAAGGAAATAACTGGGAAAAAAGAGACTACAAAAGAGTGGGTGTACATGGCTAAATTTCATACTCATCAGCAACCAAGCACAGCAGTTGAAATTGGGAATAGTGCAAAGTGTATCCCTGAAAAACAGAAGCAAGAAAAAGTTATAGTTCATATAGAAAATGAAGATGAAAGGGATGAAAAAGTTGATGAAGAGATTATATGTGATAAGCCTGAGATTCCAAACAGATATGAAGAAAATGGTAATAAAATAAATAAGGAAGCTATATGTGTTACTGAATGAAGAAGAAGGGAGAATGACTATAGTGTCTTATCAAGATTACAGTTCAATAAACAGTAGTTTTGTAGTTACTGAAATTATAGAAACAAGCCCAAATGGTGATATTGAGGAAAAAAGAGGTGGAAAAAGGCAAGGAGAAGGCCAAGAACTAGAATTTATGGCTCAGGAAACAAATGAATGGGAAGTTCAATTAACCAAGAGTCAAGAAAAAAAGAAAAAGAAGGTAGAGATGGCAAAGAAGAAGAGCCAAGAACAAGAAAGGCAAATGCAGCTAAGATCATACTCTAATGTGGGGAAAGAAAGAGGTATATTTAATGATTAAGGCCCTAGTCTGGAATGTGAGAGATATTGGGAATAGAGCTACATTAAGAAGAATAAAAAAATTATGTCTAATCAATAATATAGTGCTATTGATCTGTATAGAACCAATGGTGCAGCAAGATAAAATTGATTTATATAAGAGGAAAATAGGATTTGATAATGTGTTTTCTCATGCAGAAAATAAAATCTGGGTGTTTTCTAATGATGATTTAGAAATTACAGTGGGTAATGAGGGTTGTCATAGTATCAATTTTGAAGTTAAGATGTGGAATTATGCTGTTCAAATCACAGTTGTTTATGCTAAGTGTACAGTACAAGAAAGAAAAGAGTTGTGGCAATTCTTGGAAACCTCTAAGACTAATAATCCCTGGTTGATAGTTGGAGATTTTAATACTGTATCTAAAGAAGAAGATAAAATAGGAGGTTTGGATATTAATGTAAATGGAGCTAATGACTATTTGGAATGTTTGGACAAGTGTGGGGTTTATGAATTGAATTTTCTGGGCTCAAGGTTCACTTGGTGGAATAAAAGTGAAGGTGATAATTTGATTATGGAGAGAATTAATAAGGTTTGTGTGAATGATAATTGCTCTAATATGTTTCACAGTAGTGTTTTGGAGCATCTTTCTAAAGTCAATTCTGATCATAGTCCCTTATTAATTACCTTTAATAATGAAAGGGACCATAACATCAGAAGATTCATTTTCCAAAAGTTTTGGTTAACACATCATGAGTTTAAGAATTTACTAACAGAAAATTGGGTGCATCATAAAGATGGTAATGCTTTGTTTTCTCTGTTGCAAAATTTAAAAATAATCAGAAAAATACTATCAAAATGGAGCAAAGTTACCTTTGGTAACATTTTTCAGCAAGTAATTGATGCAGAAGACTTGGTTATGGGTGCAGAGCAACAATTTGAGTATGATCCATCTCCTGAAAAGTGAACTAAGCAGATTAAAAACTAAGCTAAATTATAAGCTTAAAATAGAAGAAGACTTCTGGAAACAAAAGGCAAATTTAAGGTGGGTTCTAGAAGGTGATGCTAATACCAAGTTCTATCATGGTGTAGTCAAAAAAAGGAGGAGAAAAAGTACTATTCACTGCATTATTGATGATAATGGGCAAGAATTAACAGCAAAAGAAGACATTCAAAAAGAAGCCATAAACTATTTTCAAAAGCTTCTAACAGCCACTAATACTACTGGCTACAAGTACAATACTTTGGATATTATACCAAATTGTGTTACAGATGAAGAAAATGAAAATTTAATAAGGGAAATTACTCTAGAAGAAGTCAAAACAGCAGTGTGGGATTTGAAGAAATGCAGTGCACCTGGTATTGATGGATTTAATGGTTTTTTCTTTACACACAGTTGGGATATTATTGGAGGAGATTTACTAAAAGCAGTACATCAATTCTTTGCTGGTCATAAATACCTAATGCAATGTCTTCTACTCTTATTGTTCTAATTCCAAAGAAGGCTAATGCAGATAAGTATTCAGACTTCAGACCTATTAGTTTATGTACTTTTTGCAATAAAGTTATTTCTAAAATTATGGCAACTAGGCTGTCTACTGTGTTTCCTAATATTATCTCAGAGAATCAAAGTGGTTTTGTAAAAAATAGAGATATTATAGATAACATTCTTCTCTCTCAAGAATTTATCTCTACTCTCAATAAAAAGAACAGTGGTAATAATATAGCTTTGAAATTGGATATGAAAAAAGCTTATGACAAGATTTCCTTGTACTTTATTGTTAGTATTCTTAGAAAAATGGGTTTCTCAGAAATTTGGATAGATAGAATATGGAGAATCATTTCTGATAATGGCATTTCTATACTGGTAAATGGTGCTCCTACAGGTTACTTCAAGCCCACTAATGGATTAAGACAAGGAGATCCATTATCCTCAAGTCTCTTTATTCTATGTTCAGAAGTTTTGACCAGAAATCTCAATCATCTGACTAGCAAGAGGAGTTGGAAATCTTTTAAAGCAGCTATAGGAACTCCTATTATTACACACTTGGTCTTTGCTGATGATATTATAATTTTTAGTGGAGCAGACACCAACTCTATTAAACATATTCAAAGGGTTCTACATCAGTATAATACAGACTCAGGGCAAGAAGTAAATAGAGAGAAGAGCTTTATGTATATTTCTAAAGGGGTTACAGATAAGCAGAAAGAAGCAGTAATCAAGATTATGAATATTGCAGTTAAAAAGCCTCCTTTTAACTATCTAGGGTGTAAGCTTTATTCTGGACATAAAAAGTGTCTGCTATACCATGAACTTATTCTAAAAGTAAGAAGCAAACTCTCAGGGTGGAAAACTCAGTACTTAACCATGGGTGGCAAATTGCTACTTGCTAAACATGTACTTCAAACTATTCCTATTTATACTATGGCAGCTATGAATCCTCCAGAACTGGTTATAAAAAAGATAGAACAAATAATAGCAAACTTTCTTTGGGGAAATTCTAATGGTAAGAATAAATATCATTGGGTTAAATGGAGTAAAATCTGTAGATCTACTTCTGAAGGTGGATTAGGGTTGAGGAGTTTTAAAGATATTTCTGAAGCTTTTGCTCTCAAACTTTGGTGGAAGTTTAGAACTAAAAATTCTCTATGGGCTCAGTACATGAGAGTAAAGTATTGCAAGAAAAAGCATCCAAATGAGATTAGTGCTACTAAAGGTACTAATACATGGTCCAGAATGATGCAAGTTAGGGAGGTTGCTGAAAAATTCATTTGTTGGTTGATTGGAAAAGGGAATGTCTCAGTAAATCTAGACAATTGGGTTGGAAATGGACCACTAAAGGATCAAAATATTGATAATAAGCTGCTGCTGCTGTCAAGATTTATTTTTAATGATGAGTGGAACTATGAAGCTATTGCTGAAATTATTCCTATTTCTAAACAAGGTCTGTTTGGTCAAAACTTAATTTATCAAGGGAAATAATTAGATCAAGCTATTTGGATGGAGGATACTAGTGGTGAATTCTCATTAAATACTTTTGAAGATCTCTTGTGTTTGCATGGAAGTGTTTTAATAATGCAGTGCCAGTGGATCTTGCTGTCCAAAGAATTGGAGTCCAACTAGCTTCCAGTTGTGAATGTTGTAGAAAGAATGAAGAAAGTTTAGAGCATTTGTTATGTATTAGTGATATTGCTAAGGAAGTATGGAAGTATTTTGCGCAGTATTTAGGAGTAAATCAAAATGTTTTGACACTGAGAGGGAGATTTAATTCTTGGTGGACACATAAGGAAAAAAGAAGTCATTTACCAGAGAAAAAGATTATCAAAGTACTACATGTGTACATTATTTGGTGCATTTGGAAAGCTCGTTGTGGTAGTAAATTTGATAATAAAAATATGAATGCTCAAAATATCATCATGGAAATTATTCGATTAATCCAGAACTATTCTCAAATTGATAAAAGCTTTCCTAAAAAGTGGATTTGGAATGAAATAAGTTTGTTACAAGCACTTAAGACTGGTAAAAAAGCTAGGGTTATAAAGTGGGAAAATCCTCCAACTGGATTCATGAAATTGAATACAGATGGTTGTTTTAAAAGCTCCACCAATTCTAGTGGCGTAGGTGATATATTAAGGGATCACCAAGGCAAATTTATACAAGGTTTCTATGGCAAAATTACAAGCAATACAGGGATTGAAGCAGAAGCAAGAGCTATACTACAAGGACTAACTGTGGTAAATTTGACAAAAATAATTATAGAAAGTGATTGTCTACATCTAATAAACATCTTGTCTGATAAAAGCAAGTGTCCTTGGAAGATGAAATTCCTAGTTCATAATATAAAGGAGAAGATGAAGAAGTGTACTTATCTGTTGAATCATGTGGAAAGAGAAGCAAACTCAGGCGCTGATCTACTGGCCAATCTGGGGTGTATCTCCAATCTTCTAATTTCAGAAGATATTGCAGATTTTCCTAGTAAATTGAGAAATATTTTGAAATTGGAAGCGAAAGGTATTCCTTATTTGCGATTGCGAAATGAAGAAGAAGCTTGAGTCTCTCTCTCTCTTTCAAAGATGAAGATAGATGGGAATGAGTGAAGGAGAAGACCAGATGAAACGATGGTCTTTGGTCAATTTCATCTTTGGTCCCTCAATTTTGAAGAGTTTTATCATTTATTAGGATTAAATCTGAGAGTTTTAACTTTATTTTATCAAGCCCTGTCATTTTTAAGTTGTTTTATATTGTTACCCTGTTTTGTTTTTGTAGGGTTTTTCATCCACTTTTTTTAATCTATTAATAAAAGAGTGGGTTTTCCCCACCATTAATATAAAAAAAACTGCCAAGACTCACCAGACTTTGTAATTGCTGTGCTATTGTACTGGTATATCGTTAAGCTAGTACACTTTAAATGCTTGATTTATCATGATAATACTATTTACAACATGATGTTGCATGTGAATCCAAGAAAAACATGTAAAAACGTTCAAAAGTTGTTTTCCCGCCTAGGCGGTCAAGCGGCCCCTCTCCGCCTAGCGCCTTTTGAAACCTCGAAATAAACTTAACTTTTAAGATTGAGAATAAAAGATTGTCTTATTCAACTGAAAGTTTCTAGTATTTTCAAAAATACCTGATCAACTAAAATAATCGGTCTCAATAAAATGAAATAACTAAGCCTAAGAGAGGCAACCGAGAAAGACCCGAGGGCTTCTCCGGTTGCAGCTTCTTAGCACATAAGGTGGCTTTATTGAGGAGAGTTAAAAAGTTTGTTCACATAAAAAAAAATTATATTAAGCCAAAAGAACCTTTCTTTTAATCTAACCAGCTAAAATGAATACAACTTATAAATTAGAAAATAGAAAATCTAACTTACAAAAAATAAAAAATGCAGCAGAACAAGCTTAAGCAAGAACCTCTTGTAAATTTCACTTATATATTTTTCGGGCTGCAAGATGACCTCCGCCTAAATTACGTCGGTGCCATTTTCAGCCTGCATTTCCAATAAATAATCATACAAAATAAAACATGCTCATATCACTAGTTAAGTACTATTTGCTCAAAAATAAAACCAAATGATAATAAGGCTAGAACCTTTAATCGAAAACTAAGGTAGGTAGAAATGAATAAAGACCATATCTTTAGTTGAATGTCAGCGAAATGACGTAGAATCTTGGATGGAAACTCGCAGAGTGTGGCCAAGTGGTTAAGCTCCTCTTTGTGCATACCTTGAGCTAAAGAAAACAATATAAAATTTAAGGGAAAAATGAAAATAATAAACTACCAAATTTGGACCGACTTTCATATAAGAACAAACTGTTTGGAAACAAAATCTAACAAGATTTCCAAGAAGGAAAAAACAAATAAATAACACAACATGAAATTAGAAACAGAACACTGTGCTTTTCTAATTTCATGTGTCTTATTTCTATGTTTTTTGTCTTTCTTGGAAATCTTGTTAGATTTTGTTTCCAAACAGCTTGCTCTTTTCTGAAAGTTGGCAGTTTGTTATTTTCATTCTTTTTCCTAAATTTCATATTATTTTCTTTAGCTCGAGGCATGCACAAATGAGGAGCTTAACCAAAGATCCACACTCTGCGAGCTTCCATCCAAGATTCTATGTCATGTCGTTGACATTCAGCTAAAAGTATGTTCTTTATTCATTTATAACTAGCTTAATTTTCGATTATGGTTCTAGCCTTATTATCAATTAGTTTCATTTTTGAGAAAATTGTAGCGAACTAGTGATATGGTCATGTTTTATTTTGTCTGATTATTTATTTGCAATTCAGGCTGAAAATGACACCGACGAAATTTATGCGGAGGTCATCTTGCAGCCTGAAAAAGATGTAAGTAAAATTTGCAAATGGTTCTTGATTAAGCTTGTTTTGTTGCATCTTTTATATTTTGAAAGTTAGATTTTCTACTTTCTAGTTTATAAGTTGTATTCATTTTAGCTGGTTAGATTAAAAGCAAGGTTCTTTTGGCCTAACAAAATTTTGATTTGTTTATGTGAGCCAACTTTTGAACACTCCTCAATCAAGCCACCTTATGTGCTAAAAAACGGCAACCGGAGAAGCCCTCAGGTCTTTTTCGGTCACCGCTGTTATGCTTAGCTATTTCATTTTATTGATACCAGATTTTTTTAGTAGACCAAGTCTTTTTTGAAAATACGAGAAACTTTAAATAGAATAAGCCAATCTTTTATTCTCAATCTCAAAAGACCTGCAACCAAACAAGGCCTTATTTGCCATATGAATTTTGGTCTGGTGTCAACTTTGGCAGGGTGGTCAGTAGAATAGGAAATCCCCTTTACGTGGATCAAGCCACAGAGAAGACCACAAGAGCCTCATTTGCATGAGTTTGTGTCGAGATTGATGCAACCAAGGAGTTGGTAAATTCTATAGAAATTCAATATGGAGGAATATCAATTGAGGTGAAGGTGAAATATCAATGAATTCCAAAAAGATGTGAAAATTGCAAAGTATTTTAACATGACATATCTAGCTGTCCCCTCAAACCACAAGCCAGTTCTGATTCAAAACATAGTGGCAATAACGGCCACAAAAAACTTAACGTGAACCAAGCTTAGAGAAATCGAAACTGAATCTACAATACAACAAACTAGGGCTACATAGGGTCATATAAACAGGCTGGAGTTATGAACAATATGGAAAGGAAGTGGACTGATGTGGTGAAAACAGCTCCCACTAATAAGAAAATAATTGATAGAAAAGGTAACACTTCTAGCACACCGGAAATTTGGAAGCAACGAGAGGAATCCGACAGTAATTTAACGATTAAATTGGATAATTCTTTAGAGATAATGGCTCAATTGGAGTCTGTAGAGGTAGGAAATGGGAGGGGAAACGTTGGCGGTGGAGTTTCTGACCCCGTATTTGAGAAATGTATAAGTGATAAATTTTATCCTCCAAGCGAGGTTTCAATAGTAAACAAGATGGGTAAGGGAGATCGGTATGGGGACGGTAAAGTGAAACAAACAAACTTGGCTCATAGCGAAAGAAAAATAAACACGGCTACTGAAAATGTTAATAAGCTACAATGGAAATGTGTCATTATGCCGCTGTTGCCCACGACAGTGATGATATAGGAAAAATTGTTAAGAAAGATAAGTTGTCCTCTGAAAAGGCAAAAGAATATGATAGCGAGACGGGGCTTGCGAGCTGAAATCTTCTACATGAAGAAAATTGGATAACCACTATTATTCCAAAATTGTTCCAATGGGACTGTCTATGGAAGACTACCCAAGTGATTGGTCAAAAAAGAGAGTTCAAAAAGAGATGAAGTCTATACAAATTGCTTTAGAGGAAAAAAAGAAGAAAAGCAAACAACCCTAATTGTGGAAATCTTAATTAAAAACTATGTTCTAGTGCTTAACATTAACACCATCAGAAATTACCATAAGAAACGCTTAAGCTACATCTTGAGGGAAAGAATTAAATACCATTTATATATCTGGTAAATCACTTATTCGCTTCAAAAATAGTAAGTTGTTGATGATCTGCTCTATCCTCTTTGCTTTTATCTTCTTCAGATTCTTTCTTCTCCTCACCCTCTACCATTTTGCTGAAGCAAGTGCTGTTATAAATGGAACATTTGTAAATAAGATCAATACAAAAAAGAAGTTCATTTACCATCAGTATTAAAAACTGATGGTAAATTGAGTGTCGCTAAATTTTAGAAACAAAATAGCAACTAGTTATGTTGTCAAACTGTTGCTAAAATTTAGCGATACCCAGTTTAACAACAGTTTTCAAAAATCAAACTGTTGGTAAATGAACTTTTAAATGTAGTAATTAATAAATACAGGTTCACCTATAGGATTGAACACGTATATAAGTATATTAATCCACAAAAATCTCTTTTCATAGGAAAGCATCACCATGGTCAAATGATTATTACTTCAGGTTAGGTTTAAGGAGAAGCACGCATCCATAAATAAAGAAAAGATTGGGTAAACGAGAAGCAATGAAACTGTAGTAGTTAATAATATAGTTTGATCTACTAAAAATAATGTAAACTATGGTAAGAAAACTATATTGGACCAAGTTTGAAACAGAAAAATCTTAGAGATCTATGACTAGTCTAACAAAAGAAGGAAATTAAACATGTTAATTTATTGGTAGTCAGTTTCTTAGGAAACACATGCAACTAAAACAAGGATTACAGAGAAATCCGCAGACTTTATGAAAACAGATTAGTTGAATACAGAACTAACATTTGCGTCATGATAGGCTTCTGTGTATTTCCAAAGTACTCAGATCTAATATTAAACAACATATAAATCATTGCTCAATTCCCTTTTCTTCCGTTTCGAAAATTAGAAATGGTCGTCTAGCAAGACTAGATAAGTCAAAGTAGTACCCATTAACTTGAAAAGCAAAGTAGTAGCCCTTTAAAGACCTCGTTAAATCTAAGTGATAATTTATTAGTTTTTAATATACTAAAAAGATTCGTTGGCGATCATAAAGATCAATGGAATTTAATAATTTACCGACCCTTATCGAATCCAATCAACAGTATAACTACAGGCTAGGACCAGTTGATTAAACCTTGAACTATTTATGTCACTTAAATTTCAAAGACAAGATTTAAATAGAAAACTTATATGAATAGCATATCTAGATATGCAGACAAAGATATAAATGGAAAAGCATAAAGAGATCTAGAAAAATAAGTAACCTATAATTAAGAAAAAAACTTAATCTATCCTCTCTAAAGAGGAAAATGACCTAAGGAAAAAAAACCTAAGAGGAAAACAAAAATAACAGCACAAGACTCATACCAGCTACGCCAGATTGAAAACTTAAAAATGTCACCGTAGATATGGCAAAATTCGTAAACACTACTAAAAACTCTTATATAAAATTGGCAAAGGGATGACCAAACTAAAATCAGGTACATCTTTAAATATTTACAGACAAAATATTGCAAACCAATATTTACAACAAGAAAAATACAACTATATATTCAGTAAACATAAATTCTATTCTTCTCCAGATCAAGTCCATTTTAGGCTTCTTCGCTGCATATTTATGGAAAATAAAGCTGGGGATACTGCAGTCTAAATTAAAAAGAAAAAGAAAAAGAAAAAGGGCAGTACAAGTTAAAACCTTTATCTTTTCATATCAGATAATTATAAAATAAGACTTATTATGCCTTTAAAATGATCAACCAGATACATTTCAATTGATCAGCACATTATAAAAAAAAATACCGATCGTTTAAAGTTGGTCAAACATTCCCATTAATCTATTAGACGAGCAACATTAATTCATTATAAGTCTTAGGATTATGAAAAGAACTCAACTTACCAAAGAAAATAAGAGGCTGGACAATGGAAAGAATAATACTTTTATACTCCGTAGTAAACAAGTAGAAATTTAGATAATATTACAGTTCCCTGATTTCTGATGACAAAATCTTATAAAGGAGAAAAGGCAAAGACGGCGGGTGACAGGTATATCTATATATATATAGAGAGAGAGAGAGAGTGTGTAAAGACAAAAGGGTTTTGACCTAATTATATAAGGGTGGGTACTTTAGGACGTTGACGTGTACATCTTATCCCGCTGCCTACTTATGACTTTGGGAAAAAATAAATTCAGTGTATTCTACATAATGTCGTTAACAATTTAGGTATCACATTATCAAATTTAACAATTGACATATTGAATTATCATGTTTACAATTCAGGTATCTTCGTTAAATTATACATGATTAAATTTATATAAATTATAATTAATATGACCAAAATAAAAATTGAAACTAATTTTCATCAAACTAAATTAACGGCAGTATCTGAATTGTGAATATTATGATAGTTCAGTACGTCAATTGTTAAATTTGATAGGTTGGTATCTAAATCGTTAAAAACAGATAATACATTACACTAATTGTATTTTTTTCCTTATATTGGTTGTTTTTAAGTCTACTCATACCGTCGTACATTAACAATTAAAATATTAATTATGTGGTTTAGATCATGACCTTATAATAGAACACTATATCCTATAACACATCTCTCCGTACTTATTGTGGAATGGTAGTATTTTCTTTGCAAGGGTAAAGAAATTTATCAATTTAAGGGTTTTAGACTTTTAGTAGTGTTTTAGTAGGGTTTTAATTCTGAATTCATGGCTTGCTGCCATTCGGGTTTCATAACAGCCTCATTGTATGTTCGGGGTTCATATGCCTGGTCCACATTAGGAACAAAAAAACGATTCCTAGGTGTAAAACGTGTGTAGGAAATATAATTGCTTAATGGGTACCTGGTTCCGGTGCTCGGATCCGGATGCAAGGAAGCCGATTGATTTGAAGATAGGCGTGTTACGGGTTTCCATGAGTAATCCTGAAGCTTGATCGGAGGTATTGATTGTCGCTGACTTCCCCGTATAGGGGGAAGAGATGGTGGTGAAGGTGTCGAATTGTCACCGGAAGTTGAGACAGGGGTGTGCTCAGAATGAGGCTCATGGGGTACAAATGCGATAGGAGTCATTTCCACGTCAGGGGAAGTAAACAATCTATTAGGTGAGTTGTTTGAGTGGGGTGAATGTAGAGGTGTATTTTTTGCAGTAACATCATATGGGCTAGACAAAGTGTCAGATTGGTCTAAAGAATTTGTGTTAGGCTGAGAAACTTGTGTAGGTAGTTCAGATGGTAGAGATTGTGCAATTGGACCTAATGAAGGTACCGCGGGATTATTGGTTTCATTTTGTATGTATGGAAAAATATTTTCATGAAAAATGACATCTCGACTAGTGAAGATTTTATGTGCGAAAAGGTCATATAGCTTATAAGCCTTTTGTCCAACAGGGTATCCAATAAAAATGCATTTATTTGCGTGAGGTGCAAATTTATGTGTGACACGATTATTTTTGGCAAAAGCGAGACAACCAAAGACTCTTAAATGATTAAAAGATGGAGTTTTCGAATACAACAGTTCAAATGGAGTTTTATTAGAAATAATGGGCGTGGGTAATCGATTAATAATATGAACGGCTGTTAAAACACATTCGCCCCAGAATTTTAAAGGCATGTTAGCGTGAAAACGAAGGGCTCGTGCAACTTCAAGAATATGACGATGTTTTCGTTCAACTACACCATTTTGTTGGGGAATATCAGTGCAAGATGTTTGGAAGAGAATCCCATTATCATCAAAAAAATTCTTAAGGGAATGAAATTCACTCCTGTTGTCACTACGAAGTGTTTTAACAGGGGTCGCAAACTGAGTGGAAGCAAAAGAAAAAAAATTATTTTAACAATGATTGCGTTTCATGCTTATATCTCATCAAAAAAATCCACGTAAAACGAGAAAAATCATCTACAATAGTAAGAAAATAATGAGCACTAGAGGTAGAAGGTTGTCGATAAGGACCCCAAATATCATAATGAATAAGTTCAAATATTTTTAAAGAAGAAATAGTACTTGTAGTAAATGGGAGACGAGTTTGCTTTGCCAATGGACATATATTGCACGCTTTATTCAAAACAACTGGAATATTAAGAAAGTGTTTAGCAATAAAACTTAAACGGGAGTTAGACACATTGTTGGAAAAAGTTGGAAAACATGTAGTTTAAACATAGTTGTTCCAAGTGGTCAGGAACCATCTTTAAGTCAATTTTCGATGTGACTACTAAGTTTTTCTGAGGCCATACTCTATGCGTTTGAGTAGCTCGTGCGACGAGCTTCGCAACGGTATATCGCATGACCTATTCGGAGGAAGGGTGTGAATGATAATTGGACTCGAAGGTTGGTACTCGAAAGAGGGAAAAAACCGAAATCTGGAAAATGGAGTAAAGAGTGGGAATAAACCATGAGGGTTATCCCACATTGGAAAATCAAGGTTGATTTTTACTCTATATATACAAATCCATCCCATGTAGTTGGTAAACTAATTAAGTCCACATACCCATGAGTGGGTTAGTGTGTACCACACACGCGCGCGCTCGCTCGGGTCGCGGGACGCGGGATTTGTCTCGGGTCTCGGGTCTCGTACTAAACTGAAAAGGGACTTTTGCATATTTGCAAGAGCAGTCCCTAGAGTTTCAGAAAGTTTGAAACTCCAGCAGTAATGGAGGCGGATTCTGGGGATGTAACTCCTAGAATTAAATGACCACAATTAATTCTGCGGTTTTAGAATTCCTCTATAAAAAGGCAGCCATCCCCTCACATTCCATACACATGAAATCAGTCTCTCTTCTCTCTAAAACGCATACATTTTTTTTTCTACATAGCATATTAGAAACCAGAGAGAACCACCCACTAAAAGCTCGACTTTGACTCGTCGCCAGTTTTCGGCGAGTCATCCGAGAGACGTTGTACCTTGGGATCGAAGCGCCAACGCAAACAGAAACATCAAGGTGGTTGGGAGAATATCGGTTAAGGGCATACTGTTAACAGTAGCCTCGACTAATTGTTTTTTACATTCTGTCCATTTATTTTCCGCACTTAAATTCTTTTTTTTACATTCTGTTTTTCCAATTCAATATTTAATTTCAGTATTTTAATTTGTTATACTTAGTTGTAGCTTTTCTATTCTGTTTGTACCTTTCTGTAATTAGTTTAAAGTTCTATTTTATGCTGTAATTACTATTCTGTAATTTATTTCAGTAATTAGAATAGTTTCAATGCAGTCATGTACTTTCATTTTAAAACAGAACAGTCCGGCTGTTAAGTTTATACTTTTTAGTCCGGCAGTTTCTATTAATTGCAAATCAGTACATCAGATTATTAATTAATAATAATCTGAATAACGTTTGCTTTTATTTATATTCAGTACCTACATGTTGTAATCAGTTTATTCTATTCCAATTGGAAATTAATAAAGATTACACTGGTTTTGTTTAAATATTGTTTAGTCCTTTAATTATTGCTAATTGTTATTTCGTACACGGAAACCAACAATCTTAACAGATACTTCTGTTGTTTCTTTCGTGTATTAAATTAATACAATTATTTATTTTTCTTTTATAAAAGGAATAATGCTTTTTTGCTTTCAATTCTAAATTATATTAGATATTGAACTACAAAGAAAAATTCCAAACAGTTTAATTTTATTATTTGTTTGATAATTCTTTTACAAACCCAAATATCAGTTTTGGTGTTTGTTTATAGAATTTATTGTACACGTATCTCATACGTTTTGTGTTGTCGTTTCAGATGACAAACATGTCACCTATTCAGTTGCCTATCGGAAGTGAGCATGACCCAGTGGTTGGTGGAGATGTCCATAACACTGAGGGCGATGCGATTGTGGGGGCTACCGCCGATAACGTAGCTGCAGCGGCTGAGGCCACCGCGGCTGCGGCCATGGCGGATGCTACGGCCAAAGCTTAGGCTGCGGCCGAAGCAGTGGCCACGGCCAAGGCTGTGGCCAAGGGCAAGGCACTGATGTATTCGGCTGTGCCTACTTAAGGAGACTGCTCCCATCCTAAGCGAGGACGATCTGGACGAGCAGTCGTTCTCTGCGGTTGAGGCATGGAGACATGCTGACTACCTATGCAAGAACTATATCATGTATGCTCTAGATGACACGCTGTTCAGTGTTTTTGAGCCCAAAGCTACTGCAAAGGAGCTATGGGAGACTCTCGAAAACAAGTACAAAGTGAATAACGCTGGCACAAAGAGATTTGTTGTCACGGACTTTCATGAGTACCGTATGACTAACAGCAGGGGAGTCATGGAGCAAGTTGAGGAGCTCCAACTGATTTATCACCGCCTTGAGGCTGAGGGGCTAGTTATTAATGAGCCTTTCCAGGTGGCACTCATGATTGAGAAATTGCCGCCGTCTTGGAAAGACTTTCAAAACTACCTGAAGCACAAGCGGAAGGAAATGAGGTTGGAGGGGCTCATTGAGAAGCTCAATATCGAGGTGAGAAACCGTCGCTCCGTGAGGAGATTCGGTGGTGCTAACATCCCGATGGCAAAGGCCAATGTGGTCGAAAGCTCCAACTTCAAACGGAAACGTTTTGACAACGGAGGCAGTGCTGTTGTCGCAAAGAAATTTGCAGGAACCTGCTTTGTGTGTAACAGGACCGGCCATCGTGCATCGGACTGTTATGACAATAAAGGCTCTGTTAAGCCCAAGCCCCCCCCCCCCCCCCCCCCGAGAAACTTCAAGGGCAAAGGGAAGAGGAAAGCTCCAGCTCATGCACATCTAGCCGAGGGAGGACGAGATGATGACCACTTTACTGCTGTGGTCTCTGAGGTGAATCTCGTGGGGAGCAACCCCAAAGAGTGGTGGCTGGATACCGGCGCCACAAGCCACATCTGCTCAACAAGGTGGATGTTTAAGACCTACAAAACGGTAGAGGGAGAAAGCTGCTTCATGGGAAATTCTGCTACTTCCAAGGTGGAAGGAAAAGGAATGGTCGTGATGAAGATGACCTCGGGAAAAGAGCTGAGGTTGACAAATGTGCTTCATGTTCCGGATATCCGTAAGAATCTGGTATCAGGATCGGTGATGGTGAAGAACGGGTTCAAGCTAGTTTTAGAATCCGATAAAATTGTAATCACCAAAAATGGTGTCTATGTAGGCCGTGGCTATATGACCAACGGCATGTTTAAGTTAAACGTAGGGACACCTGCTCCCAATAAAGGTGCTAAAGCTGAGGCTAGCACTAGCAATGTAATGACTGTTGCCCAAGAGGCCAATAAAAATTCTGAGTTTAATTATTTATTTGAGTCATTTCATTTGTGGCATGGTAGATTAGGTCACGTGAATTATAATTCTTTAAAGAAATTAATATCACTAAAACTAATACCAAATTTCGTTTTTGATAAGCAACACAAATGTGAGATTTGTGTAGAGGCAAAATTAACGAAATCATCGTTTCAACATGTTGAACGAGAAAGTGAACCTCTCGGTCTAATACACACGGATGTATGCGACTTAAAGTTTATACAAACGCGAGGTGGGAAAAAGTACTTTATCACCTTTATAGATGATTGTACTAGATACTGCTACGTTTACTTAATGAGAAGTAAAGATGAAGCAGTTGAGAAATTCGCTCTTTATAAGACCGAAGTTAAAAATCAACTCAATAGAAAAATTAAAACATTGACAAGTGATAGAGGTGGTGAATTTGACTCACCGTTTGAGCAGATATGCGCCGAAAGCAGCATTATACATCAAACCACATCCACATACACTCCTGAGCAAAATGGGGTTGCTGAGCGTAAAAATAGAACGCTAAAGAAAATGATGAATGCTATCCTAATCAGTTCTGGGTTACCCCATAACATGTGGGGGGAAGCGATACTTTCCGCAAACTATGTTTTAAACAAGTTACCACATAAGAAGCGAGAAAAGACTCTATATGAATTATGGAAAGGTCATCAACCCAGTTATAAGAACCTGCGGGTTTGGGGTTGTCTCGCGAAGGTCCTAGTTCCCACTCCTAAGAGGATGAGAATTGGTCCTAAAACGGTAGACTGTGTGTTCATCGGATATGCACATAATAGTAGTGCATATCGGTTTCTCGTGCACAAGTCAGACAATCCCGATGTGCACATAGATAAGTATAT
The DNA here is from genome assembly GCA_963682055.1 of Primula veris. Classification (NCBI taxonomy): domain Eukaryota; kingdom Viridiplantae; phylum Streptophyta; class Magnoliopsida; order Ericales; family Primulaceae; genus Primula; species Primula veris. The sequence goes on from OY821740.1 coordinate 19,984,407, forward strand.
GAAAAGCCGAGAGGCCTCTTTCTTTGAAGATATCTTTTCCTAGAAATTACCTACATCTGTACCAACTGAAGAGTTGAACAGTGAAGGAAATGTGGGGGCAAGTGAACCGACAGAGGAAGAGGAAGAGGAAGAGCCTCGGCGCAGCAAAAGGGCAAGGAAGGAAACTTCCTTTGGACCTGATTTCTTAACCTTCATGGTTGAAGGCGAACCGGTGACATATAAACAAGCTATGTCAACACCGGATTCCCAATATTGGGAAGAAGCTATTCAAAATGAAATTGAATCAATCATGCAAAACCACACTTGGGAACTAGTGGATCTTCCGAAAGGATGTAAGCCCCTAGGTCATAAGTGGATCTTCAAGAGGAAGTTAAGGGTTGACGGCACGATTGAGAAATACAAGGCGTGACTTGTAGTAAAAGGATTCAGGCAAACTGAAGGTGTCGATTATTTTGACACGTATGCTCCTGTCTCCAGGAAAACGTCTATCCGAATCGTCATTGCTCTCGCAGCTTTGTTTGATATGGAAATACATCAAATGGATGTAAAGACGGCGTTTCTAAATGGAGAACTGGAAGAAGAAATTTACATGGAACAACCGGAAGGGTTTGTAGTTCCTGGTAAAGAGCACCAAGTGTGTAAACTTGTAAAGTCTCTATATGGACTCCAACAAGCGTCAAAGCAATGGCACGAAAAGTTTGATAGAATTATACTATCAAACGGTTTTCACATTAATGAGTGTGATAAATGTGTCTACTCTAAAGGAAGTGGAAGAGACTGTGTCGTAGTTTGTCTCTATGTAGATGACATGATCATAATTGGGAGTAATGATAAAATCAGCTCCACAAAGAAAATGTTGTCACAACACTTCGATATGAAGGATCTGGGTATAGCTGATGTAATACTTGGTATGAAGATTACCAAAACATCATAAGGATATGCCTTGTCCCAAGGTCACTATGTTAAACAAGTATTAGACAAGTTTGACAAGGGCAGTAAGGCAATGTCTAGAACCCCAATTGAGTTCAACTGTAACCTGAAAAAGAATTCCGGTAAGAGTGTGAATCAATTGGAGTTCTCTCGAGTCATAGGCAGTCTCATGTATAATGAATTGCACTAGACCAGACATAGCAAACTCAGTGAGTAGACTGAGCAGGTACACCAGTAATCCCAATGAGGAACACTGGAAGGCCATAATGAAACTTCTCAGGTATATGAGGTTTTCAGCCGATTACGGGCTGCACTATACCAGATATCCAGCGGTACTGGAAGGGTATTCAGATGCCAACTGGATATCAGACTCCAATAGCACAAGGTCCACGAGTGATACGTGTTTATAATGGGAGGAGCTGCTGTGTCTTGGAGACCCTCCAAACAGACATGTATTGCAAGGTCAACTATGGAATCTGAGTTCATAGCGTTGGACTTAGCAACCGAAGAGGCAGACTGGCTAAGAAGTCTATTGGAAGGAATTCCAATGTGGCCAAAACTTGTCCCCGCAATAAGCATGCATTGTGATAGTCAATCAGCTATTGCGCGGGCTCAGGATCATATGTATAATGGAAAGTCTCCACATATACGTCGGAGACATAAATCCGTAAGGGAATTGTTATCCAACGGTGTGGTATCCTTAGATTTTGTGAGATCAAAGGAAAACATAGCGGATCCATTAACTAAAGGCTTGACTCAAGTGGGAGTCGAGACGTCATCGAACGGAATAGGATTAAAGCCCATTAAATTGGTGGCCCCCCCATAGGCAACCCAACCTAAACGGAATCTTTCCTGATAGGTTCAAAGGGAAACTGAACTGTGTGGGAAACTGAACAAAGCACTCGGGAACCTGGAGTTCCCAGCCCATTTCCGCGTTGACAGAGTGATAGACCTGTACCATTGTAAGGGTGAGCTTGAGGCTCTTAATGATCCAAGTAACTCGACGGTCGAGTAAAGTGAGTCAGGACACTTTCGATTTGGAACACCTATAACGAGTGTGTAAGGCCGGTACCATGTGATGAGCTTGGGCTAATTCACTAGAGCACTCAGTTGAAGTTGCCAAGACAGTCCAGGCCAAATATGAACAACAACTAAAGGGCTTAGTACGTGGGTAGAGAGGGCACTGTGCGGGTGCCATTCTGGGACACACAAAGCTTGATGGTTCAAAACTTTACAGCTACCTAATAGCAGTATTCTGGGTGGTACTCCGCTACGGCAGGTTCAAGGCGCGTGCTACCTGACCTTAGGCAGTGAACTTTTGCGGTTCTCTTGATTTGCATTTAGGACATGGGCTTTCGAGCCAATTGCATTCATGTGGGGGATTGTTGGAAAAAGTTGGAAAACATGTAGTTTAAACATGGTTGTTCCAAGTGGTCAGGGACCATTTTTGAGTCAATTTTTGATGCGACTACTCAGTTTTTCTGAGGCCATACTCTATGCGTTTGAGTAGCTCGTGCGACGAGCTTCGCAACGGTATATCGCATGACCTATTCGGAGGAAGGGTGTGAATGATAATTGGACTCGAAGGTTGGTACTCGAAAGAGGGAAAAAACCGAAATCTGGAAAATGGAGTAGAGTGGGAATAAACCATGAGGGTTATCCCACATTGGAAAATCAAGGTTGATTTTTACTCTATATATACAAGTCCATCCCATGTAGTTGGTAAACTAATTAAGTCCACATACCCATGAGTGGGTTAGTGTGTACCACACACGCGCGCGCTCGCTCGTGTCTCGGGACTCGGGCCTCGGGTCACGGGACGCGGGACGCGGGATGCGGGATTTGGGATTTGGGATTTGGGATTTGGGGAATGTCTCGGGTCTCGGGTCTCGGGTCTTGTACTGAAAATGGACTTTTTGCATATTTGTAAGAGCAGTCCCTAGAGTTCCAGAAAGTTTGAAACTCCAGCAGTAATGGAGGCGGATTCTGGGGATGTAACTCCCAGAATTAAATGACCACAATTAATTCTGCGGTTTCAGAATTCCTCTATAAAGAGGCAGCCATCCCCTCACATTCCATACACATGAAATCAGTCTCTCTTCTCTCTAAAACAGCATACATTTTTTTTTCTACATAGCATATTAGAAACCAGAGAGAACCACCCACTAAAAGCTCGACTTTGACTCGTCGCCAGTTTCCGGCGAGTCATCCGAGAGACGTTGTACCTTGGGATCGAAGCGTCAACGCAACCAGAAACATCAAGGTGTTTGGGCGAATATCGGTTAAGGGCATACTGTTAACAGTAGCCTCGTCTAATTGTTTTTTACATTCTGTCCATTTATTTTCCGCACTTAAATTCTGTTTTTTACATTCTGTTTTTCCAATTCAGTATTTAATTTCAGTATTTTAATTTGATGTACTTAGCTGTAGCTTTTCTATTCTGTTTGTAACTTTCTGTAATTAGTTTAAAGTTCTATTTTATGCTGTAATTACTATTCTGTAATTTATTTCAGTAATTAGAATAGTTTCAATGCAGTCCTGTACTTTCATTTTAAAACAGAACAGTCCGGCTGTTAAGTTTATACTTTCCAGTCCGGCAGTTTCTATTAATTGCAAATCAGTACATCAGATTATTAATTAATAATAATACAAATAACGTTTACTTTTATTTATATTCAGTACCTACATGTTGTAATCAGTTTATTCTATTCCAATTGGAAATTAATAAAGATTACACTAGTTTTGTTTAATTATTGTTTAGTCCTTTAATTATTGTTAATTGTTATTTCGTACACGGAAACCAACACACATGACCCAAACGGTGATGCCATGTATCGCTAGTTGAGATTACTGTATTAGATTGGGGATTGGGTTCTTGTTTCATTGTAAGTCCCATCAGATTGTATAGCCCGTCTTGTTGTCTACCCAAACCAATCGTCTTCTTCGAAACCAGATCCTGCAAAACACAACATGAAGGATAAAAAGTTACCGAGCAACCCAACTCATTTGTTATTTTGCTAACAGACATTAAATCAACTCAAAATCTAGGCACGCATAAAACATTGTGTAAGCTGTAATCAATATTTAATGGCAAGGACCCAACAGAATCAATTGGGGCTCTTTCCCCGTTTGGTAACAAAACCGGTGATAATGCATGATTTTTATCGTTGAATATCATCTTTCTATTTGATGAAACAATGTGATTTGTTGCCCCGCTATCAATTATCCATCGATGAGATTTAATACTTGACAAACCTGGTAGGCTACTGACATTTGATTGAGGTGTTACTCCAAAATTACCCTTTTTATTTAGAACAACTAAAATTTGCTCCATTTGGGACTCTGTAATTGAAGAGAGAGAAGTCGTCTCTCCTTTCCCGATTTTGTTGACTTGGTTTGCTGTCGTAGCAGCTCTATTATCTCCTCCTCTGTACCTACTACTTGTCATGTTTTTCAGATGACCAGGGGGAAAACCATGAAGTTGATAACAAGTCTCCACAAAGTTCCCCGGTGTATCGCAATGTGAAAATTGAGGTCGACGACTACCATCTCTTGAATTTCGCCTAGGGTTTTGATCTTCTTTGTTCGGACCGCCTCTTCCTTCGCTCCTCTGATCAAAGTTTGGGCGAGAATTAATTTGACCAAATCGATTCCATTTGGCTTTTCGCACTGCCATTGCAGCGGCTGTTTCGATTGTTTGAGGGGCTGTTTGGCTTAAATATCGCTGTCTCTCCTCTTGAGTGATTGACGAATAAGCTTGTCGGAGAGATGGTAAAGGATTCATAAGGAGGACTTGCCCTCGTACGGCACTATACGAGTCGTTGAGCCCCATTAGAAACTGCATAAGTTTTTGACGATCTTGGTTAGCTCCACATTGGCACAATTCTGAGTAAGAAGAAAGTTCGTCCCACAACTTTTTAAGTTTTGTATAATAGGCAGCCACAGATAATTGTTCTTGTTTAAGGTATGCTATGTCCCGTTGTATCTCATAGATACGAGGAGCATTACTTTGAGAAAAGCGCTCACGTATGTCCTCCCAAACCTCGCGAGCGGTGGAATAATAAACTACACTTTCAGATATGTCAGAGGAAAGTGAATTGATTATCCAAGATTGGACCATATCGTTGCATCGGGACCATGTCGCAAATTGGTCAAGATTATCATTCGAAGAGGGGGGTTTTATTGCGCCGTTGACAAACCCTAGCTCGTTATTGGCGTTCAAAGATTTAGAAATCGACCTATACCAAGAGGTATAATTGTCGCCGATAAGTGGTTTGGATACGAGTGTTAAACCCGGATTGTCGGAATGATGGAAAAAAAAAGGATTATTTATATCGTTCAGGCTTGAGTCAGCCGCGACGATGTTTGTTTGATTTTCGTCCCCCATGAATATAAGAAGGATATTGCTGGTGTAGAGGGGAAAAAAAACCGAAAAAGAGACAGACTCCGGGAACAGGAGTAGAAAGGAAGCGTATATGGATCAAAATAGCTCTGGTACCATGAAAACAAATAGCGCAGAAAGAATGATTTTATTAACAATATACAACACATATTTATACAAAGGATGGAGCAACTATTTCCTAATCAGTAGGAAATCCTACAGCTATTTCAATATATGTATCAAACTATTTCCTTATATAAAGTCAGACTATTTCCTTATATTTCTAACATCTACACCAGGGGAAAAAATAGAAGCTTCTCATTTGACTTCACAATATACTGTAATATCCTAGTATGGCATGGTAAAACGTCCACCATTCTAACGTTTCCATTTTCGATTCTTTTGAGTAATGATATTAAAGAGTATGGGTATAAATGAATCTTCAATAACTACAACTAGGTGGTTTAGTGCATTCTTAAAAATGATCAGTACAATTTAAGCAGAACGGGATTTATGTCAAAACATAAAGTAAAAATTCCAAGACATTCTAAATTGTAGATTTGATGATCAAATAAGACTGACCAATATGAAGGAAAAAAAATAACATGAAGAAGATCCAACTAATGTTTATCTTTTGGAAACGAAATGTAAAAATATCAAACCAGATAAAAGAGAAAGACATCAAAATCCAAAGCTTTAAAACTAACAAATGAAATCAAATAAAACTAGGACGGAAGTCAACCCCAAATCCATGGTAGGGCATTGCACCATCCAATTCGGGAACTCTATCAATGGAACCATCATCGTTATAAGCAACTCCGGATGAACTTGCACCATCTGTACTTGAAAAACCACGACCACTCCCAGCATTAAACAACCAACCACGCGACCACTCCCAGCATTGAACAACCAACCACTAGCATTGTTATTAGCAACTCCGGATGAACTTGCACCATTTGTACTTGGCAAACCACGACTACTCCCAGCATTGAACAACCAACCACTAGCATCGTTATAAGCAACTACGGATGAACTTGCACTATTTGTACTTGGCAAACCGCGACCATACCCAACATTGAACAACCAATCACTAGCACCACCATAAAAACTACCACCACCAATGTAATTGACCTGACTACCTTCATTTATATTGAGACTTCCGCTATACGGCGAATACCGAGGACTAAAAGAACCATTCCCATTACGATAAGACTTACCCCCACTATCGCGATAAAGAACGCCACTACTTCCACTACCTTCACCAAATTCATATAACATTTAGTGTAGGAAAAGCTGGCAAATCATGACCATTAAACGATCTAGGCCCATTATTCACAGACAAATTTCCACCACCACGATAAACAGCACCATTACCAAGGCCCCCGTTACCTCCATGCACATTTAGTGCTCGGGAAAGTAGCAAACCATGACCACTGAATAAATTAACCCCATTTGTAAATGGCCAATTATTACCCTCGCCACCACCACTGACATTACCACTACCTCCGTTTACTTGATACAAATTGTGCCCTGGGAGAGTTGGCAAACCGTTTCTGCTTCCAGCCCCATTATAAGTGGGCCCCACCAACGGCAATAGCATCTCTGTATGGAGATCATCATTGCCAGTTGAGGCATCATAGTTTTGTTGTCCCACAAGGACTCGTGTTTCGATTTGCCTCTTTACATTAGCATTAAGATTTTTGAGGGCTGCAAATGATTGCTTAAGTTGCGATAAGTTATCAGACGTACCCCAATACTGGTTCCGACTCTGTGCCAAAGTGAGGTTTAGCTCTTTACCGCTCTTTATCTTAGCATCTAGGTCGTTTTCAACTCCTTTTAGTTCCGTAATCTTTTTAATCATGTGTTTGTTACGTTGAACTTGTATTTGTTGCTGCATATAGGACATGGGCTGAGGGTTCCCAGTTAGGAGCTTGTTAGCCACGACTTCAAGGCTAGGGTGAGCGAAGGAGTGAACCTGATCAAGAATTTAACTTTCTTGTTATTGCTAATTGTAACAGCTTAGTACAAAATCAAATGGAAAGTGTATCGTGGTTGTATTTTGGTAGATGATCCTTCAGTGAAACACTGAATTGAACCTGATCTTGCGTCTAGGAACTATCTTGAAGGGTTTCAGAAGTCACTGAAAGACATTTGTGTGTTAAATGTAAAGTTTCTTTAACATAAAGTTTTTTTTGGCTATCCACGTCTCGTGTATATACATTGAGCTCAAATGGAATGTGTCACAGATTTTACTGGTTAAGGCTCTTAATTTTCCGCTCAAGATCTATTCGTCTAGGTATGTACTTACTACTTAGTAAACAGTATTGATCTTTGTTACATTATTGTCTTTTTATGAAATTACTCATAGATATGAGTATCTGACATAATGGGATTCTTTACCATTGATAGCATTTAAAATACACAGTTTTTAATATCCATTTAATCTAAACCTTTCCTACATTCCCAAGATTGTTAATCATAAATGGGTGCCAACAAAAGAACAGCGGGTTTGTGTAATTGAGCACGATAAAGAGATAAGTTCTTACCGACAATATATTTACTTGATAATGGCGCGTTTGCTTAGTTTTATACTGGTCTCTAACGTTTATTTTTATATCCCTTGAGACCTCAAGTTATATATCAAATTGTGGTTCTTTAGGGTATTTGAGTTGTTTTGTGGTACCGGTTTGCTCATCAGAGGTTGGAATTTCACAAGACCGGAATTTCAGTTTGGTAAAGGTTTATAAATATCAATTTGGATTTGGAGATAATTGGCTAATTTTTAAGGGTTGGAGGTTATTCCAATGTTGGCTTTTGTAACTCATATTTATACGAATTTCACCAACAATACAATAAATTGAGATTCTTCTTTGATGATGTGGTTAAAGGTGGAAATCCTTTTAGGTTTGAAGAGATTCTTCTTTGATGACGTGGTTAAGGGTGGAAATCCTTTTAGGTGTTCACAATATGCTTAATAAAATGTAGTAAACAAAACCACACTGAATAGCACTATATATATTCATTTTTATTTAAATTTTTTCAACCGGTTTGTATTTGATAACGAGGTTCAAAGACGAGTTTATGGGTTAGTGAAAAAAATAAGACAACTACATTCATTTGAGCCGGAGATGAGGAGTTGTTGTTGTTGAATGGTAATTTGGTGTTTTGAAGCGTAAAACATCTGATATAGATAATTTAAAGCGCATATATACCCATATAACTGTTGAACAACTATTGTTATGACTTTATAAAATACATATTAGCTCTATGCACTTGTACATTTATTACGCTAAGTAAGCAGTTCGAAAAAATGATAATGCATTTTGAAAAAATGAAATAGACCTTAATTAGAATAAGTATGCATTTTGTGAAGAGCATTTTTTCATGAAGTTGTTTTTACGAAATAGACTGTTCATGTCGTAGAGAATGGTATGCACGTGGTTAGCAATAATAATTGCAACTGCATCTCTCTATCTATATCAACTCCCTTACTTATTTCAAGCAATTTGGACTAAAAAACTGAACGTATCTGGTTCTCTTTCAAGCCTTAGAAAGAACATTCGGGTCATTCACTGAATACAAGAAATCTAAATCTTTCTCTTCAGCATTAAAATAATAATTACTTTCATTCTCACCGGGCATATGAATCAAATATTCATCTCTTCCGCAACAAAACTCACCGTCTCTCCATATAAAGATCAAAATAAATATAATCTAAAACAACCCGGATCACTTGGTAAGCCGGTTCATCTCTCCAATCTTTTTATTACTTATATGATTCATTAATTCTCACAAATTGAAATTGAAATTGAAATATAAATTTTCAGATCAATCAAATCCGAAATATATTTTTCATCTAGTAAATTTCGTATTTTTTTTGTGTCCTTCATTAAAATGCTCCAATTTAGAAGTAGTTCTTCTTTCTTTTTTTTCACCTTTTTCATACTGTTATACCCACAGTATGCGTGGACCTTAGTAATATAGTACTTGGAAATTTCTATTGGAGGGATTAAGTTAATAAGAAAAATGATATATAATTGTTATAAGGAAATTTATAAAAAGATGAAAATTTGTTTAAATTAAAATAATTGCTCAAAATCTATAAAAATGTTAGATTTGAAGAAATGTTTATGCTACGTGATGCGGATGCCAAGTCCACTTCGTCAAAACAACGCTAATGTTTAATGTAGTGTTTTCTATTATTAGTTTATTCAATTCCATTATTTAGGTACCCAACGTTGATCAATATCTTGCACACTCGCCACTGATTTAGAAACATCCCAAAATAACATATTGGTGGGTTGAGAACCTGAGTATATATCTCTAAATTAGAGGTTAATCACCTCAACTTGGGCTCTATGTAGCATTGGCCGAAAATTGTATTTGTTTTATGCACCTTTCTCAGCCGTTGGATTATTATTATGCAACGAACAAGATCATAACTTCGACGGTAAAAATTACCGTCTAAAAAGTATACGCGTACCAAAAAAGAGTAAACTATTTTAAGCAACTAGATCCATACCATCACTTGCAAGTATTACATACATGTACGTACATATTTTCCACATCCGTTGGAAATAAATGCATACTGGTAAGACGTGCTAAAAGCAACATACACACACTATCAAAACACTGAATATACAGGAGTTGACATACGTAGTTGTAATTTTATTTATCAAAGCTCATAACCCGGAAACCGAGACTGAAAAGGATCAACCATGTCTAGAAACAAGTAAGCCATTCCCCCAATGCCTTCAAAAATAGAATATGGGTTATCACCTCCATGCATTATCCCAGCTCCTATAAGCTCGTGAGCGCTTTCCAGCAGGAAACAAGAAAACGCTTTGGCCTTGTACAAGAAATCTTGATTGCCCGTGAGTCGATATAGAGATAGAAATACGTATGTATTACCACTAACTCCGTGACAAATGCCAACCTTTTTCAGCAGGCCCCGGTTCCAAACAACCTCCGCGGCTTCTATTGCTGCTCGTAAGAATTCGCTCTCTCCAAAAACCTAAGCATTTTAGGCCATTAGAAAGTCAAGAGCTAAAATTCCAGCTCACAGAATATGACACATGCCATGTCTAGAGGAGCTATTACAAGTTAACTTATTCATTATATTAATTCCCAATTTAAAAGGGATCTGAAAGTTACTACCATGTTTTTCGTTTCAAGTGTAATTTGGGCAAATGTGGAAAGGAAATGATACTTTTATACTTATCTTTTTACACTTATTTTAAAATATACCTCAGCAGCTTTGACAAGTGTGAGAGCAACCCCTGGAGCACCATGACACCAATGCACAAGGCAATCTCTCTTCCTATCTTGCCAACTCGCAGGGTAGTTTCCACTACTAAATTTATACTTAATCATGTACTTAAGAGTACACTTAACCTCTTCAGCCTCGTCTGTATTTAGTTTCATATGCATCAATACATACATAATACCCGCCAGACCATGAGCAGCTCCCCAGTATTTCTCGCCGTACCACTCAAACATCAATGGGCAACTAGACCTTGCGCCCAATTTTCTCCCTCTCTTTAAAATCTCTTTCACAATCCCAACCTGAGGCATACTCGTGAATCTGTAACTTATTAATCTTTTATATAAATAAAATATAGGAAAGAGGAAGATTACCTCAACTCTACAAACATGATAACCAATACTTTCTTGTTCCAATCTTGACAAGATTTTATTGGGACAATAACTTTTAAGTATGATTTGACAATATTCATTTTGTTACAGACCTATGATAATAAAGGCTTCAACAAGTGAAAACAATGAATTCCTGAATATTCAATCTATAAGGCAGGAAAGCCAGGGTATTACCTAAATAGAAGCGTTTAATTGCCTGAAGGAACTAAATGAAGTACATTGCTTTGCACATCCGGAATTTTAAAGAATTACAAAAGCCAATTCCGTTTCTGCAAGATCTGATGATAAGGTAAACTACCGCGCAAGAATTTCTGACTATAACCTTTTGAATTCTAAATTTCGTGAATTTACTAATGTAAGCTTCGAAGGGGTTTCCCAACATTTTCATGCTATGTTTGCAGAGAAGTCATTTTTGATTTATCCTGCTACCACATATCAAGTTTTTATAATAAACTAAAATTTGTACAGAAACTTTACCATGTAATCATGTGAAATAGTCTCCTCTCCTACATTTTTATTCAAGTAAAGACACGCCCATAAGAACCCTGCTCTCCCGTATAACAACTCATCTGGTAGATTACTTGGCAGCTTAATCTGGTTTGGTAAAACAAACACGATGAATATCCAAAAGTAGATGTCATAAATCCCGTAAAAAAGTACGAATCAAAGAACACAAAAACACAATAAAAAGGAAAGATACCTGTTTAAAATTAGCTACATAGTAGCTCATCAGCTCATGGTCACCCAAAAGTTTTGCTGCAACAGCGCCAACGGAACAAATACCTGCCCGCCCACAAATGAATGTCACATCCCTACAATCATACAAAGGCATAAGAATCTCAACCACTGCAAACCTCAAATCTTGTTTAGAACACAAATTTCATAGCCAGTTTACTAGTTGAAGAAACAAAACAACAGAGCAGAAATTTATCTAAGGGCATAGTGCAGTTTTTAAACTCGCTTGATTTCTTCTCTTTTCAGCTTATTAGTTTTTCTCTCTGTTTTAAAATTCGCGCTACATAGCGCGAAATAGCGTTTTTTTGGTAAAAAACGCAACGAAAAATCACGATTTTGGGTGGAATTGCGCTAAAATAGCGCTATAGGGGACCAAAAGCGCAAAAATCGCGAAATTCTGGACCAAAAGCGTAAATAGCGAGTTAAAAAAAAAACAGCGGATCTAAATAATTAATATATATTGTGGAATTTTCATAAAAGTGTCTGCAGTCCAGATGGTTAAGACAGTGCTGTAATTTCCAGCAGACCCAAGTTCGAAACTCAACAACAACAATTTTTTTCTTGATTTTTTTTTATTACTATCTAATATAATTATACATTTCTTTTCTTTTTTTGTTATATATTCTAAAGTTTAGTGCATATTTAGGCAAAAAAAAATACACCGCAAAGTGCTATATAGCAACGCTATTAGCGTTTTTAGCGTTTCTCTCGAAAAAACGCTACGATAGCGATAACGCTATTTAAAACACTGGTTTTTCTTCATTAAGTCAAGTAACTTAAAAGCTGGGCTATTTTGGTTTTCCACCAAGGAAAAGTTAGAAGTTTTAAGATGAGTAAAAAAAAAATCACAGCCTCAAATAGTCCAGCTTATTTACTCAAACGCAGCAGCCAAACACAGCCTAAGTTACAGCTCGCAGGTGTGCTAGCAGCCCAATTTTCTTTTACTGGCTCGCACAGAGTTCAGAACTTTGGCACATAAGCTGCCATCGTTTTGAGATTGGAACGTAACCATATCTATAGAATTTAGATAAAACCGACATCATAATCCAACTTATTATGTAAAACATTGCAAACGGCCTACCCTGCTTGTCTGTTCCTTACAGTAGGTAAGATAAAATTAGTAATAAAGTGCCATAAAAAAGTAGATCTAGATATAACTATTAACTAACAGTGACAATCATCTAGTAGCAACCTATGAGTAACATCAAGTCAGATATCAGATTTCACCCATCTAATTAAATTTTTCATATTTAGAGAGAAAGAGGACCTCGAATGGGAGGAAGCAAGATCACAAGCCTTGACCATCTCAGCACAGAGATTAAGATCATTTCTATTATTAGTAACTTGGTATGCTTTAAAGGCCAAAAAGGCCGTCCCTAGAGTTCCCGCGTATAGAGTAAAGTCTCTCAAACGCTGCCTTGTCAGACCCCAAGTTTTCACCGCTATCTGAAACATAAACTCAAACACCTTATCAGCATTTGTCACATAAATCTATATATCCAATTGCTCATTCAATACAAGCCACATCTGCATAAAAATAACTTAGGTCCATTGAAATAGTTCTACGATTCTATATAGTTGACTCGTTGAATATTGAACTAATAAAGTTCAGCACATATGACCCTAATTTTCACTAAAATCAGAGTTTGTGACTAGGAAAGGGCTAAAATGACAAAATTGGCAAACTTCAAGATGACAGTAGAGGTAATTGCTTCGCCAACAGAACAAATCCTTAACATCTTATTTTTTCTTCACAAACATATCCGACTATAAGTTTCATCATTAGCATACCACTGAAATATTGTCAGTGGCACGGAACTACAGTCAATTTAGAGGAAATGAACTTCATGTGTAGTGACGGAACCAGGAAATCAAAATGTGAGGGGCAGATTTTCTATATAATTTTTTTTCAACACCATATTTGAGTTTTTTTCCATAATATGGGGGGTTGAATATTTTGATTAAAATACATTGAAAAAATTGCTTTTTCTTTAAAAAAAATCCAAACCCGACTGCCCCCATCTAGTTACTTCCATGTTCGTTTGAAAAGTTTATTAATTGTGAACATTTGCTAAGGCTACAATGAACATGTTTTCAGAAAAATACATGATAAATTATTAAGTTAAGGACGCTAGCCTCTTTTAACCTACACCTAGTTACTAGTATTTCCAATATTAATAAAGTGAGAATGTGGTCGAGAGACGAGAGGAGTAGTACAGTTTGTTTAAGGTCTAAGCCAGCTCTTTTGAGTTTCTGAGAGACTAAAGAATAAGGCCTAGAAAGAAGCTTCGGAAGCAAATCTCCTGATCCAACGGTTTCCGTCTCATCGTCGTCATCTCTCTCTTCCACGAAACTCGGCAGTTCGTTGGGAAAGAAACGATCCAACGGCTGTGAATTCATAGGCAGTGTTTAGTTCAGTTTAGTAAAATACTATGTTTAGTTTCAATGCCAGCCAGCGTCTTGAAGTAGTCAGCTGGAATAATCGCATTAGTCTTCTTTTCCTCTTCTAAAATTCATTAAGTTTTTTATTTAAATGGTTTCTAGTTCCTTCGTTTTGAATTAGATAAGATAAAGCCACATGTTTTGCTCTTTTACTTTTGAGACTGTGATTGGTACAATTTTAAACTACTAATTAAGAATTATCATTACTCGGTTATCACTATTGGTATCCTGTGTTGACCAAAACTTAAAAAAAAAAAAAAAAACTATAAAAAAAAAAAAAAAAATTCTACAAAAAATTATAAATTTGGAATAAAAAATTCTACAAAAATTATTTTTTTACAAAAATCCAAAAATAATATTTTTTACAATCTTTTTGACAATCTAATACAAAATTTTAACAATTTAATAGACAGCCTAATACAATTTTTGTGACAATCTATTACAAAAATTTTTACAATCTAATACAATTTTTTTAAAATCTAATATAATTTATTTGACAACCTAATAGACAATTTTATACAAAAAATTTAACAATCTAATATATAATTTTTTTGATAATCTAATAGACAATCTAATACTATTTTTTTAACAATCTAATACAATTTTTTTTAATAATCTAATACAAAATTTTGACAATCTAATAAACAATATATTATAATTTTTTTTATGATCTAATACAATTTTTTTTAATACAAAAGTTAACTCCACCATACTAATATAATCGAAAAAAATTATTATTTTAAAAAAATTATTAATTACGGAATATTAATTTATAGAGGTCATAGGAATTCAAATGAAATAAGCTCGTCAAGCAGCTTAAAATTACACACACACAAAAGTTAACTCCACCATACTCCGGATCACTGTGTTTACTTGGACATGACAAAACAATATTAATCGTTGTCCATCCTTTACAACCAATTTAGTATTAATTAATTTGGTGTGATAACTTGCTAGTCTCATAATTCGGGTAACTAATCCGGACCTTGTTCATTTTTGCAGTTAATAATGTAATTACATAATGTGTTTTTTGTCTTTTTTATTGAAATAGAGCAGAATTATAAAACAAGGAAATTAAAATTATAACAATCATCTTATTCGCCCCAAATTTAGCTTGTACTACTAAATTTAGTTCATCAAAATTTGCAACAAAACAAAGTAGTAATGCTGTGAATATAGTGGCAATCGGGAATTTACATAAATTAATTGAGAATTGATAATCTGAAACAGTATTTTGAGATTAGAAATTCCAAATGATACTATTATTTAACAATAATTTGAAAGTTAAATAGTACCTTGGTAATTGAAAAATCATAGATTGGGAAAAAGTTTTATCAACATCAATATTTAGGTAAAAATACCTCCTAAATAACCAGATATACTTTTTTACCCACACCAACAAAAACAGAATGAAGTTAGTAAAAAATAAATAAAAATCAAAACAAAAAAAAGACAAGAAAACAAACAAACTGGAGTACAAAATAGATATTGTATAGCTAAAAATAAAATAAAATATATTGATAAAGGGGGAATAAAAGAAAAGAGGGCTCAGATTCGCCTTTTTCTCAAGCATCAAATAAGAAACTAAAATGGCTGCAGATCCAAAATAAACAGATCTACCCCGCCATTTATTTCCCATTATTCGCCTGATTATTAACAGAAAACATCTTCACCGCCTCATATATATATATAGAGAGAGATAGATAGATAGATAGATATAGAGAGATCAGCGACCAAGTCGACTGAACCCTAGGTTGAGAGAGAGAGAGAGAGAGAGTAAGTGACATTAGCGACAAAGTCGACTAATTATACACATATAAATATGTATTATATGTATGTATGAAAAGGGTTGTTTTATGAGTTTAATTAATCATTTGCTCTTGTATACGGGGTTAAACCGCCCTTAGAAATTCCCCCATTTTGATAGAGAGCATCATTCTTAAACTAGTGACATTTTTTAGAACCCTAGTTTTTCTTCAGATAAGGTGTATTTATAGTTGTGGAAGTTGTTACATACTACTTACCTATAGTTTGTTTTAAATACTTATTTGCTCCCCTTTCAAATTTCAATAGCTACCGTGACTTTAGAGCATGTCATGTAAGGCTAGAAAACCAAAAAACAAATAGTAATGGGTTATAAGTAAAACAAAAGAATGCGTCTAGTATGGATAAAATTTCGACTCAAATGTTGGATTTTCACTTTTCAGCACCAATTAATCAATTACCAAAAAAACTATAAATATGTATATATCAAAATTTACGTAGTTTAACAAATGCAAAAGTAGCATATAATGTTGTTGCTTCCATAGGTAAAGTAAAAAAGTGTTAAGTTGGTAATATAAAACTCAAAGAGTTCGTAAAATCACTAACAAGGGTGTTAAGCACACCCCTCTCACGTAAACCATAGTCTGATACGTAATGTTCTTCTGGTTTAGGGATTTTATGCCGTTACATTGCTTAATTAAGCAATACAAATTAACTGGACCAATTTTTTTATAATCCTTGATTTTAGGTATGAAAATTTCACTCGGTGTTTGACAACATTATGTTATCTTTGCAGAAATTTCATAAAACCAGAATAGCACGAACGCCAACATTCCCTGCTCCAACATGCATTTCTCCGATACAATATTCTAACAAAGATGTAATATCTTCTGTTGAAAGGACTCCGAAGAAATACACTGGCAATATCATTCGTTTTCTTGAAGAAATTGATTCATGCTTGTGGCAGTTGTGGCTTTATTGCTATAATCTTGATAAATCTATCGGACAAATGCATTCTGATCTGTTCGTGATCATGAGGAGGCACATACTCAGCTGAAATCTCTTGAGATACATCTGCAAGAAGTGAGTTAATTCCTTCATTTCGTTTTAACAAAAAAAAAAAAACTCTTTTCAAGAGCAGCGAGACAAAGAGAAAAATGAGTTAAAATGAGAGAATTGACACGTTCTAATTTCTTACTTGACATTAGCAGAATTGTTAAGACTTGTTGGTTCTTAAATTTTCATTCAATGTTGTCCTTCTTATTCTAATCGTTGGTTTCTTATTATAAACCAGCGGAATGGTCCCAATAACCTCTTGTCACTTCTCTATTTCTCTTAGTTCTGCTTTTTTATTTTGTGTTTTTCACATCTGAGGGACAAGCAGGAACTTGATGATACACAAAAGGAACTTGCGAAACTCCAATTGGTACGAAGACAACAATCATCCTCTTCGAATAAGGAACAAATAACACAACTACCCTCCGATACTATAAAAAAAAACACTGATAACACACCCGACCCTTGCTCACAACAACTACCCTCCGATACCCAATCAAGTTGATTCTCAGCCCCAACAACAGTCATATATATTATCAATAACCCTCGCAGATTTAAAATTAACTCAACCTTCTTACTTGTCAGCTCTATAAAATCCCGTATTTTATTTTATTATATTTAGCTACTAATGATTAATAGTTTGGATTGTTTGGATATATTTTGGTAACTTAGTGGGGTTGTTGATATTTAGCAATTATTAATGGATCAACCTAGTAATAAAGATCAGTAACTAAGTGGAAGTACATTGAAATAGGTATTTGAGGACTTAAAAGCCAGGAGAGAGGATAAGAGAGGAAACGAATCCTAGTCTATTTAACTCAAAAACATGTCTTTAATTTTGTAACGTATAAAGAGTTAAGAGTGATCAATACCCATGTATCTATATATTATACGTTTGGATACAGATAGATGGATATACATAGGGAGAGAGAGAAAACGCCTAATAAAGAAAGAGAGAAAGAGTAAGCAGATAACGTAATTGGCACAGAGAGTGAGACTGGGTAACCTAACTGCGTTCCTTGATTTTGGGTTATCGTGCAACGAGGTAAATCTAGTATACTCTTCTATTATCTAGGTGTTTGTTGTTATGTATCACAAGGTTTTGTTTAAATGTTTAGGTCAGGTTACTAAGTTCTGAATTTGGGAATCTGCTAATAAGGTTATTGGATCTAGTGCCCTTAAAGCCGGCCCCATGTCTCTAGTCACATACGGTAGTGTCAGAGTGTGGGTGGGGGTACCATTGTATTATGGGTCCTTGAGCGGTGGCTCTAAAGGTGGTTACGTATATGATCAATCCCGACTTTGTTTTCCTTGAATTTAATTTTGATTATCATAATTAATTTATTTAAACCTTGTTTATTTGTTCATTTATTGTGAATGTGTGAGTTACTGAGATGGTTACATTTTCCATAAAATTGTGTCTTGTCATTATTTATCATGATAATATATTTGCCATGTTAGGATTGTGTGTGTGCTTAGTAGCACGCGCCACTTTTAAGGCGAGATTGTTTTCTTACCTTCTTTCTTTGTTTCTTGTACGTTTTGTTTTCTATCGATGTACAAGTACCGACTTAAGCCGTGACGAAGCTTAGAGTGATTGCTAGTGGCTCAGTTATCGGGTTACACTTGATCACGCACACGTTAGACTTTTTATTCATGTTGGGATTATTTATTTAGTTGAGCCATGTTGGCCTAATAATCGTTTATCGCGAGTTGTTCGTTATTTGCAAAAATGCTTTATTCGTACCTTATTTATTTTTGACCACGTGTTTTTGGATCTTGATGGTTAGCTGGGTTGGATGTGACATTTTTTATTGTTGGTTTGGTTTTAAAAGGATCGCGTTGGCAACTTTTAATTATCTATATCGTGTAATTTGAACATGTTGATTTTTTATGGAAACAAATAGATACGTAAAGATCATGCCGAAATTTCTATAAATTCTTTTAAAAACAAGAATATGTTTTTTTTTGTCACATTTAAGTATCGTGGGATACCCTTAGGCCAATCATCCTTCAATGTGATTATCGGCATGTCCTGAAAGATCTGTTTGATTTTATTATATAGTGTGTTGTCGAATACTTCCGCATGTTTTGTCATTTAAACCTTTTTATTTTAATTTACATTCACAAGACTGGTTTATCCAAAATTCGGGGCGTGACAACTATGACAGTTGAGATCTTATATTGAGTTTACATTTTGGAATTTTGAAGGATGCATGTGTACACTAGTGACTAGTTTGAATTAGCATTGGTATTTTACAATTCTGTTGTTTTGTTGCGGTATGGAGTGTTGGCGTAACAAGTAGGGCTGTAAATGAGATGAGTTGTTCGTGAAATCGTTCGTGTTCGGCTCGGCTAATGCTCGGTTCATGTTCATTCATTTATAAATGAACACGATAATGAACAAGAATATAGTGTTCGTCTATTAAGTGAACTGAACATAAACAACCCTCTGTTCGGTTCGTCTAAACTTGTGTTCGTGTAATTATATATAAAGTTTGATAAAAAAAAAATCTATTAATGATGTAACAAAAATTAATGTCACTACACAATTAATAAACTTATTTATGCTATAATAATATAAATGATATGTTTGTATTATTTTGAACTTATTATGTTAATTTATATCATCATACTATAAATACAGTCACCGATTTTATCGTTAAGTATTCAACTCGTTAAAGTAATCATACGTATGTAAAAAAGAATTTATACAATATATAAACTTAAATTATATGTGAACTAGTTTATCCTAGTTAACAATATAGTAATATATGATAAAAGAAAAATATATTTTAAAAATAAAGAAAAATATATATTTTTTTCAATTATTAAATGTTTTGGAAGAAATTAGATGTTCACGAACAACTCGTGTTCGGCTCGTCAAATGTTCGGTTCATGTTCGTCAAATGTTCGTTCGTATTTAAATGAACATGAACCGAACATGAACAAGAGTTTTAGTTCATGAACTGAACATGAACAGAGGGTTGTTCGGTTCGTTTCGTTTCATTTATAGCCCTAGTAACAAGGGAGATTTTTTTTATGATTAGTATTCAAGGAAAGAGAAATGGTTGGTGTGAGTAGTTGTACTTAATAGTTTACTCTATAAATTTGGTAGCCAGTATGCTTTTTGGATTTGTAGAAAGGTCGAAGTTACATTACAGTTGACTTCATTTTTATTTAGCGAATGCCTAGTGTTTCTGCAGTACATAAATGGCAGTCTGGATCAGTTCTAGAAATCATATTTAAGTTTGTCGTATGTCTGATCTGTCTATATGGTATGCAGTAGGTGAAGTTTTATGGATGACATGTAGATTTTGAAGAAAATTGAAAGAGTGAAACTTGGACTACGTCTTGAATATATACATTAAGTTACGCTGTTGATCGTTGTGTGTGACTAGTTAAATCTAGATTGTATTTGTGTAATTGTTTTGTCTTTTAAACACCCGACTAGTCAGATATAGAGTGTGACAGTTTTAGACTACCTTATTCGTCGTTTAAGTTATTCGATTGCAAGATAGATGAGCAAGTTTAAGATTTGAGATTAAGTTTCGGGACGAAACTTCTTTAAGTGGGGAAGAGTGTAAAATCCTGTATTTTATTTTATTATATTTAGCTACTAATGATTAATAGTTTGGATTGTTTGGATATATTTTGGTAACTCGATGGGGTTGTTGATATTTAGCAATTATCAATGGACCACGCTAGTAATAAAGATTGGTAATTAAGTTGAAGTACATTGAAATAGGTATTCCAGGACTTAAAAGCTATGGGAGAGGAGAGTAAACGGATGCTAGTCTTTTTAACGCAAAAACCTGTATTTAATTTTGTAACGTATACAGATAGATGGATATACAGAGGGGGAGAGAGAACGCCTACTAAAGAAAAAGAGGGAGAGAAAAGGACCATAAGCTGATAACATAATTGGCACAGAGAGTGAGACTGGGTAACCTAGCTGTGTTCCTTGATTTTGGGTTACCTTGCATCGAGGTAAATCTAGTATACTCTTCTATTATCTGGGTGTTTGTAGTTCTGTATCACAAGGTTTTGTTTAAATGTTTAGGTCACGTTACTAAGTTCTGAATTTGGGAATCTGCTACTAAGGTTATTGGATCATTGTAGAGTATAAATTTATAAATTTCTATGAGAACAAATTAATGATGGGTAATTATTTATTTCGTATTAGTAGCTCTTAGACTTGGCCACGCCCTAGTTTCAGAACCCTTGAGTAACACATTATTATTTGATAGCTCATGTAACATGAGTTTGTTCAGGTCTGTAGGTTGGGATTTTATAACTTTTAAGCGGTTTTGGTAGATAGCTTGCATATGATTTGAGTTTATGATTAGTATGTTCTCCTTCGTCATGGCTTTAGATATTTTAGATACCTTTGGGATTTGGTCTTTAGAACCTGGTTATATGAGGTACGAGTCTCGAGTCTTGTGTTTATAGATACTGTCTTATGAAATATATGAACTATATTACAGGGCGTGATTGTGTCATTATCTCGTCCTAGTAGGAAGAAGGTCTAATTATTTCTATAGCGGGTCAGGTGAGTGGGTTTTGTCTTGCTATTACAAAGCATCTCGTTGCATCTTTTGACAATCTTTTACAAGCTCATGATTATTTGCAAAGTATTATCTACATATGTATACTCTATTTTTTATATATATAAAATGTTTTAAGAAAGAAAGAGATAAAGAAAGTTGGAAAAAAGGAAAAAAAATATGAAAGAGAAATGTAAAGTTTCAAAGACAGATTTATTTTATGGTGCGCTTATGATTTTGTGTTGATATCATGAGATAAAGGAGTCCAACGGAGAATCCCCTAATAAGGAGAAGTGGGATGACGTTGGCAACTAAACGAAAGAGTTTAGTTCTCAACGGTTAACTTAACGATTGTACATAGTTTCGTTAACCGGAACGTTTTAAGGGATAGACTCAGCCGTCATGTTGTGGTGACCTTAATTACGTAGTGCACATATGGTTTATACACCTGAGAAAAAGATCGACGATAAAGAGATTGAATAAGTCAATCGAGTTTGTTACTGTAACATAATACTTTCATATTTGCGAACACCATGATAAGAAAGAAGAAAGAGATTATTTATATTTCATTTCAAATTGTTCAAGTGATTTCTAAGGAATTGCATTGAGAATTTTACTTAAAAGAAAACATTTAATTTGAAAGAAAAGATAAAGAAAATCTTATTTTTGTCCCTTATATTATATTGTAAGGCATTCTCTCTCAGTGAGCTCGTTTAGCTCACCCCTCCATTTTTAAATGTTTTCAGGTAAGTGATTAGTTGGGACCAGACAGACCTCATAGAAGTTTAAGTTAGTTTTCTGCTGCGATTTAATTTTGTTTAGCTATCGTTTAAGATTGTTATTAGTTGAGGTATAAATTTTGAGTATATTTCATTAGTCTACTATATTTGAATGTTTTAAAGTTAGGCTTTGTCTAACACGTGTCGTCACACGTGTTATTCGGCCGTGTGACTCCCAAATTAGATCTGTAATGTTACATTTTTTTGGTATCAGAGCTGAAGGTCCTAGGTATTTAGTTAGGGTTGGATTGCGTTAGACGAGGTCTGTTCTCATGGCTAGTACATCTTTGAGTTAATGTCTGATCTCCTTTGATAAATTTTACTTCGTGCTTCTATTAACATGACAAGTTACTATTGTGATAGCATTTTTGTAAGTCTAGCAAGTTGGTACTAAGTTTTATTATGCATAACAGTTCATAAGATTTGATATGTTGGCGAAATTGTTGGTTGCTTAGGTTATAATGTAGTTGCTGCTCTAGATAAAGATGGCATGTACATATGTTTATCTGATTTAAATGCCAAGTTTTAGCGAGGACTTCTAGATTTTAACTGCTGATTTTATTTTTTAACGACTAAGATATAAGAAGGCAGGTTATAAATAGCAAATCTCTTACCGAGCAATGAATGAGACAGGCCAACTTGAATTTTGTGAAATTTACAAACTTGATCCTTGCACTTTCCAGCAAGGTGTAACGTTCGTATTAATTGTGAATGATTGCAGCTTTAGTGTCGTGATTACAGAATTAAGCAGGGGCGGATTTCAAGGGTGTAACTCCCGAAATTAAATGACCATTTATAGTTGTGTGGGCCTTTGAGCCTATAAAATGCATGCTCTCCCCTCACTCTCACTCTCACTCTCACAATCACAATCACACATCTTGTAAAATCCCGCATTTTTTATATTTATTTTATTCTGGCGGTAAGTGTTAACTTTGTGAACTTTAAGGATCATGTTTAGTTTTCTAAAAAATACAGGACCAATAAGGTAGTTCTTTAAGAGTAGTTATAAATTATGAGTTACAAATATAATTATTTATTAAGACATTAACCATGCGTTTCGGTTACAAAACAATTAAGTTGACAGACCATTTTTAGTCCCATCTGTATATATGTGCAACATATAGAGAGACCAACAGTCAAATATATTGTAACATAGAATGTGTGTTGAGGGAGAGAGAGAAAGAGAGAGAGAGATTGATAGAGAAGGAAGAGACAGGAGAAAACACCTCATAGAAAGAATGTCAGAAAGAGTCGTTGGAAATTATTTAAGTTGTGTTAGGATAAGGTAACTTACCTTTCCTTGTTCTTCTACACGTACTGGTTTCTGGTTTTTATAGTTTCTCTACTGCTTTAGCTAATCCCAAGCCTTATTAAATCCTAACTGTAGATTTGGAAGTTATATATGGTTAATATGAATCATACTTTGATAGAAACAGAATCTAATGGGCTATAAACACTGGTTTTGGAATTTGATTTAGATAAGTTTTTACGATTTTAGTTGGGGTTCTTAAGATAAACTCCAAAACTTAGTTGTCAAATTGATAACATAAATGTAAAACAGAAAGATATTTTTATCCATCATCACCAAGGCTAAAATTGATTAGTTAAGTCATCTTGATAGTTATGCTAGAATTATTAGTTGCAGTTCTACAGGAGATAATATAGTTTCTACTTGTCCAGGTAGATTTTATAACTGTGTAGAGTATTAGACTTGGTTTACATTTTTGTTGCATGTCATCTAGGTTTAACTGTATTTTGGCACAACGCAGACGATTGTATTTCCAGTTCTTTAACTCTCTCGATATAGTTGTGTTCGGGTTTTTCAACCCGAGCCAGGTGAGTGGGTTTTGTCTTTCTACTACAAGTATCCATTGCATTTTTACGACAAAGTATTTGCATATTTTCAGTGATTATTCACAAAACATTATTATTATATAATTATATTTATATTAAATGTTGAAAGAAAGAAAGAAAGGTAAGTTTATGAAGTGAAAGTTTATATTAAAGACAGTTTTATTTTTGGTGCGCTTATGATTTTGTATTGGTATCATGAGAGAGAAGTCCAACGGAGATTCCTCCAAGCCCATCAGTGGGGTGACGTTGGCAACTAAACGAATGAGTTTAGTTCTCAACGGTTGACTTAGCGATTGTACATAGCTTCGTCATCCGGAACGTTTTAAGGAATAGACTCAGCCGTCATGTTGTGGTGACCTTAATTACGTAGTGCACGTATGGTTTATACACCTGAGAAAAAGATCGACGATAAAGAGATTGAGTAAGTCAATCGAGCTTGTTACCGTATCATAATACTTTCATATTTGCGAACATCATGATAAGAAAGAAGAAAGAGATTATTTATATTTTATTAAATTTGTTGAAGTGATTTCTAAAGAATTGCATTGGGAATTTTACTTAAAATAAAGCGTTTAATTTGAAAGAAAAGATAAGGAAAAATCTTATTTATGTCCATTATATTATATTGTAAGACATTCTCTCTCATTGAGCTCGTTTAGCTCACCCCTCTCTTTTAAAATGTTTTTCAGGTAAGCGATCGACTATTTAGATTTGAAGTCGATTAATTAGGAACAGACAGACCTTATAGAAGTTTAAGTTAGATTTTCCGCTGCGATGAAAATTTTCTTTAGCTTATATGATGTTTAATTACTTGGTAAGGACCGTAGTTAAAATTGTTATTAATGAAGGTACAAAATTTTGAGTATATTTTATTATTCTACTATTTTTGAATGTTTGTAAATTAGACTTTGTCTAGCACGTGTCGCCACACGTGTTATTCGGCCGTGTGACTCCCAAATTAGGTCAGGGATGTTACATTTTTTGGTATCAGAGCTGAAGGTCCTACGTTCCTATTTAGGGTTGAAATAAGTTAGTTAAGGTCTGGTCCCAAAGTTTGTTAAGTCCTCTGAGTTGAATAAGAGTTTACTTGGTTTATTTCTGCGTGTAATAGTGAGTTTGATTCTGTAAAGAGAAAATGATTATCCCAGTGATTGCATATGGATCCACGTCGGGTTAAATCAACTTATTGTAAATTTTTCTTGGACCTTAGTTTTATTTTACAAGCCAAGTAATTATTCTGTTTTGTGGGACGGGTAAAGGGCGTCAGATTTTTTTTATTTTTTTATTTTTCTAGTAAATTTTAATGTTGAATTAGTATTTATTGTTAGATTTCAGGATGAATAGTATCTTGAAGCAGTTCGAAATAAGTGGTAAGTATCGGTTTGCTAGAATTAAAAGCAATTGGTGACAACTAGATATTTGTACCTTACTGATGTTGAACATGTTGGTGGTAAATTAAAGTGAAAACAGATTATTTAGTCAATAGTTTAACTGCAGTGACTTGTTGGATATTTGGTTGGAGAAGGTTGGTGGTACATGAATATTTTGGTTTAGTGACCAACCCTTAGTTTAGTACATAAAGTATGCTTGATTAATTGAAGTTATGTGTATCCTTTGTTAAATGTAAAATTGTAAGCGAGTTGAAGCCTTGTTCGATTTGGTTCCACATACTTTAGTAGACAGTGTAGATGTGTAGTTTACATACCTAGAATATGTATTACTCCTAAGGTTCTTGATATGGGTGCATGAGTTAATTTGGAGATACGGGCGTGGATTAACAGAACGGATAGCTTTAATAATGGGATACATAATTGTTGGATTATATGTTTAAGATTTTACTGTCTCGTTGGCTTCCAAGTTAAGAAATATTTATATTAATATCCTTACACTTTACATTTAAAGGATACTCAGTTATCTTTTGCAATGGTGGATAAGTAAATGATGTATGAGTTGATTTGTTTCTATGAGCTAAATTTAGTTGAAGAGAGTTTTCGGTTACAATTAAGTTTCTGGGAATAGGTTTATATTAGAATCTACAACTAAGTTTTGTTTTCTTTAGATATGGAAATATAGTATTGGACTTGTAATCTACCAGGTTAGGAGTGAAGAGAAGTAACTAGAAAATTTGATTAAGTCGGATTTATATATATATAAATACACAGATACCGAGTTCCGGCCTAGTAGTGTATAATTGGTGAGTAATGTATCATTATTGAAGCTTATCAGCTGTTCACAAACTGAGGAAATGGATTAGAGGTTAGGGTTTTGAAGTCAAAGTTTAATATACAGGAGAAAAGGAAGTTGGACAAGAATGGTGTATGTGCCGTCATTGATTAGTATTAATTATAAGGTATAACTATTGGTAGGAATGTATAGGGAATAATAGACACTAAAATCTCCACTTCTGATATTAGCTTAAAATGTAGTCTAGCAGTACGTATAGTTTATTGTTTGGCAGCAATTTATATGTGATAAGTTAACTTACGTAGTTGATTAGTCGGTTTGAAGAGCCAACTGAGTTGTTATTATTTTGCATGTATGCAAACGGAGTTCGCGGATTGTTTGAATAATTAGTGATTGCAATTGTTTTGTTAGTGTTAATGATACCCGCTTTATATTTTTATTTTTATTTTACCTTGAAGAGAGAAAATGTCGGATGGGTTATTTGCAATTGGTGGCTTGGTGATAAAATTTCTCTTAGTAGTGTAATGATGATAAATTCTGTGATTTTTTTTAAGCAGCTGCTTGACTTGTTACATTTTGTAAACATGTTACTTTAGATGAGTTTTGATCACGAGTCTTTTAAAACTCTGAATTAGTTAGTTTGGTCATGACTGTCGTTATGTGTCCTTAGTACCATATTCGGTTATTGTCAAAAGGTTAAAGAAGTATATGGGTTATTGGCTTGTAGTATTATTTGGATGCAAATTGGGATATATTATGTAGCTATGTCCTTGTCTAAGCTTTAGACTACATGTCCGAAATCTTGATTTAGAGTTTTGAACTCTTTTATTCTAGCCTAGTAGTTACTTTTAATATCATTTATTTTGGCTTAGATTTTAAAATTTTAAGGATGATTGGGAGGTTCACTAGTTGGAATAAGCTTTTGGCATTTTATAATTCTGATTGTATTGTTGCGGTGTAGATCGTCAACGTAGTAAGGGAGGTATTTTCGATGATTGGTATTCCTGGGGAAGAGAAAGAGTTGGTAGTTTAGAGTAGTTGGACTTATTTTACCAGTTATGGAATGGATGTATGTTTGAGGTTATTTTGTGAAGTTTTTATAGGAGTTGATTACTGGTTTTGGGTTTAACATGGTATAAGAATAGTAAAATAAGAACTTAACTTGCATTTTCCTTTTCCAGTACGTTTTTAATTAAGGTTAGTCCATTTTGACCTTTCAAGGCGAGATACTTTTCGTAATATGCTTTTATCAGGATCAGGAGCAAGAGATGAAGGTTGCTTAGTATATTCAGGTTGCAGTAGGAGCTCGGGTGGTTTCCATAAATACTTTATCGGAAATTGTAGGCACCAGCTATAAACGGTTCAAATTAGGATTTGAATCCCAAGTTAGCTACCTCCTGTGCCTTGTGACAGGTTGTCCCAATTGTATTAGATAGTTACTAACATCCAGGTTGTCTGAATAGTGAAGGGTTTGTCAACTGTAGTTTATTGGGGTTAAGTACGAACAAGTTACGTAAGTTTGAAGGGTGAACCCGTAGGAGACCGGGTAGAATAGTCAGAACCTTAACATTGATAACAAAAACAGTAGTGGCGTCAAACAAATGCTTGAGTTTTGTATGGTAGTACATAAGCTTGTTGCATGACATACTAGGAAATTTTTATTATTCTTATTTCCTATCGGTTACACTATCACTGAGAGAGTATTGGTGTTAATTATGTGATCACTATGTGGGAGAGTGTGAGGTTATATTCTAAGCAAAAGATATGATGATTGGTTGAGGAAAACTTTTAGTTATTTAGATAGTACAAAGACAGAAGAAAAGGAGAGAAGGAAACAAATAAAAATCACGTTGCAATTTACTCAGAGTTCGCATCGAAAGCGAGAGTAGTTCTGGAAGACTTAATTTATTTCTTTGTTAGTAAAAGATTCGGGAATGAAACCTTAGCGTTGGGATCCTGAATTTATCACTATTTATCTAATAACCTGTCATATATATTCTAGTTGCGAGTAAGTAAGCATATCCTCTCTGAAGCCCGAAATCGGCATCGACGCTAACCTAGGTGCATTGAATTATCTAAGAAATTCTGAGGCTGATAGGCGTGCTGGAGAAGGGTAACATTATTATATAGGCAAGTGGACAGTGGACATGTAAGCTGAGTACTAACTTGTATTTTTATTTTATTTTGGGTGCACTATGACAGTTGAGACGATAAAATCTTATATCGAGTTGGAGTCTGATATTTTAAAGCAATGATTGGCAGGTGCTGTGTGCGTTAGATTGAATAAGCGTTAGTATTTTAAATTAAATTGGTTGGCAGGTTACTACATAGAACGTTGAGGACGCAAGGTTGTATTTATTTGTCTCCTACAACCTTATGTCTTACTAAGAGTATAATTGGTAATTTGGAACTGTGTACGAGTATTTATTCTGTGAATCTAGTAATTTTACTCTTGACCTCTAGCTTGCTAAACTTATTTGGGACTCGGCTTATTCTATTTTATAGCACATTGATGTGTTAGACATGAGTTGTATGCTTGATTTAGGAGCTGGGGAAAAATTGGCAGTGGAGATTTTGCTAATGTTTTACAAGATTGAGCCATTGTATATTGCAGATTGTTTGGATGCATTTGTATAAATAATTTGATTGAAGTCTCGTTGCTATTTTAGTGTTGGCGTGTTATTATTCCATATGGTGAAAAGTTATTGAATTTTAAAGAAATTGGGTGGATTCACAGTTAAAGATTTGGCGATAGGAGTTGAACATTTGGGTTAGTCACAGTTCTGTATGGATTTACCATTTTGGGATGTTAGATTGAATTGCAAGTTTTAGAATACAAATGACCAAGGGTTACCATATCTGGGTAGTACTTTACTAGGAAGATTTAATCATCTTATGTTGGAGGTTTTTTTTTTTCTCCTGTTAGCTCGACACATAGACCGACCCAAGTCTATCTTTAAAATTTCCTATTGTCTAGTTAATCTTTAAATGTTAGATTTCTGGGAAATTGAGCTGTTCACATGAGAACTTCTATAGACGTATTAAAGATGACCAAGTTTCGTGATGTTAGAATTAAGTTTCGGGACGAAACTTTTTTTTAGTGGGGAAGAGTGTAAAATCCCGCATTTTTTATATTTATTTTATTCTGGCGGTAAGTGTTAACTTTGTGAACTTTAAGGATCATGTTTAGTTTTCTAAAAAATACAGGACCAATAAGGTAGTTCTTTAAGAGTAGTTATAAATTATGAGTTACAAATATAATTATTTATTAAGACATTAACCATGCGTTTCGGTTACAAAACAATTAAGTTGACAGACCATTTTTAGTCCCATCTGTCTATATGTGCAACATATAGAGAGACCAACAGTCAAATATATTGTAACATAGAATGTGTGTTGAGGGAGAGAGAGAAAGAGAGAGAGAGATTGATAGAGAAGGAAGAGACAGGAGAAAACACCTCATAGAAAGAATGTCAGAAAGAGTCGTTGGAAATTATTTAAGTTGTGTTAGGATAAGGTAACTTACCTTTCCTTGTTCTTCTACACGTACTGGTTTCTGGTTTTTATAGTTTCTCTACTGCTTTAGCTAATCCCAAGCCTTATTAAATCCTAACCGTAGATTTGGAAGTTATATATGGTTAATATGAATCATACTTTGATAGAAACAGAATCTAATGGGCTATAAACACTGGTTTTGGAATTTGATTTAGATAAGTTTTTACGATTTTAGTTGGGGTTCTTAAGATAAACTCCAAAACTTAGTTGTCAAATTGATAACATAAATGTAAAACAGAAAGATATTTTTATCCATCATCACCAAGGCTAAAATTGATTAGTTAAGTCATCTTGATAGTTATGCTAGAATTATTAGTTGCAGTTCTACAGGAGATAATATAGTTTCTACTTGTCCAGGTAGATTTTATAACTGTGTAGAGTATTAGACTTGGTTTACATTTTTGTTGCATGTCATCTAGGTTTAACTGTATTTTGGCACAACGCAGACGATTGTATTTCCAGTTCTTTAACTCTCTCGATATAGTTGTGTTCGGGTTTTTCAACCCGAGCCAGGTGAGTGGGTTTTGTCTTTCTACTACAAGTATCCATTGCATTTTTACGACAAAGTATTTGCATATTTTCAGTGATTATTCACAAAACATTATTATTATATAATTATATTTATATTAAATGTTGAAAGAAAGAAAGAAAGGTAAGTTTATGAAGTGAAAGTTTATATTAAAGACAGTTTTATTTTTGGTGCGCTTATGATTTTGTATTGGTATCATGAGAGAGAAGTCCAACGGAGATTCCTCCAAGCCCATCAGTGGGGTGACGTTGGCAACTAAACGAATGAGTTTAGTTCTCAACGGTTGACTTAGCGATTGTACATAGCTTCGTCATCCGGAACGTTTTAAGGAATAGACTCAGCCGTCATGTTGTGGTGACCTTAATTACGTAGTGCACGTATGGTTTATACACCTGAGAAAAAGATCGACGATAAAGAGATTGAGTAAGTCAATCGAGCTTGTTACCGTATCATAATATTTTCATATTTGCGAACATCATGATAAGAAAGAAGAAAGAGATTATTTATATTTTATTAAATTTGTTGAAGTGATTTCTAAAGAATTGCATTGGGAATTTTACTTAAAATAAAGCGTTTAATTTGAAAGAAAAGATAAGGAAAAATCTTATTTATGTCCATTATATTATATTGTAAGACATTCTCTCTCATTGAGCTCGTTTAACTCACCCCTCTCTTTTAAAATGTTTTTCAGGTAAGCGATCGACTATTTAGATTTGAAGTCGATTAATTGGGAACAGACAGACCTTATAGAAGTTTAAGTTAGATTTTCCGCTGCGATGAAAATTTTCTTTAGCTTATATGATGTTTAATTACTTGGTAAGGACCGTAGTTAAAATTGTTATTAATGAAGGTACAGAATTTTGGGTATATTTTATTATTCTACTATTTTTGAATGTTTGTAAATTAGGCTTTGTCTAGCACGTGTCGCCACACGTGTTATTCGGCCGTGTGACTCCCAAATTAGGTCAGGGATGTTACACATCTCACTTGCATACATAGCATATTGCAGAGAGAATCGCACCAGCAACAGCTCGACCTGTAGTTCGGTGCCGTTTCCATACGAGCTACTCTGATACAGACGTTGTACCTTGTAAACGAAGTCCCCTACAACCAAAAATAAAAAGATGGTTGGAAAAATATCGTGTAAGGGAAACTGCTCGCAGTTAACTCGTCTTTTATTTCTTTCATTTCAGTATTGTTTCTTTATTGTTTTACATTCTGCAATTTAATTTTCCAGTATTGTTTACTTTCCGTAATTTACTCTCCAGTACTTTCTTTTCTGTAATTTATTTTCCACTACTGTTTACTTCTCTGTAATTTCCATTATGTAAGTTATTTTCCTATAATTTACTTTCTGTCATTTCTATTCTGTAATTTACATTCCAGTACTATACTTCATTTTATCTACAGAACAGTTCGGCAGTTTAGTCTTTATACTATATGTCCGCTAGTTTCAGTTTATTACAAACAAGTTTGGCAGTTTAATAATTATATTAATTATGTCCGGAAGTTCCTGTTATTTATTTTCAGTTAAGTCGGAATCTTGTATCGAGTTATATTACTTTCAGTGAAATAAAATTGTTTATTTCCTTTTAGCCCTTCTTTTAATTATTGCTTTTCGATACAGTAAAAACCAACAAGACAAACATATCTGTCTTCAAGTCTCTCTATTCAGCGCCCAACTCAATTCACGATAACCCATCCTTATAACGAGGTGGTTGATAAACTGGCAGGTATGGGTTAATAAGAGTGACCATTTGGCCAGCACAATTCAGAGTTTGGAGGAAAATGGTCAATCTGTTGATCTTAATGTTGTGCTTGGTATGTTGAATGGACACCCCTCTGGTAGATCACAAAGAGGATGATCCGGGTAATAAGTTCTATTTTTTGCTTTCGCAGATCGTTGGTTCAAACTTCAAACAACTGTCGCTGCGTTGTTTTAACTTTCGCATGCCAAATAAAAGTTTATGCAAAAAGTAGATGTTATCAGTATGTACTAAATAGTTAGACTATAGATCCGTACTACGGTTGGCGGCGGCACATTTGTAACTCCTTCCTGTATTTATATGTCAAGTCATAGTAAAGTATTGTTCCCTCTGGATTTGGAAATATCGGATGTTGCATTCTAATTTTCTAACGTGTCTTGGTGTTTAGATACTCTTATGATATCCTATGCCTGGTTCAAGATTGCTAATCGATTATTGGTAGGTATTTCCGGCTTGATATGATATCTATAGATCATGTTTGTGGGTAATCGATTATTGGTCTCGGGTCTCGGGTCTCGTGACTCGGGCACCGGGTTTGCGCTTTGCGCGTTTTTGTCGCGTCCTTGTCCGGATCCGGTTCTGGTTTGGTACAATGAGTGAGACAGACCAACTTGAAGTTTGTGAAATTTACAAACTTGGTCCTTACACTTCCCAGCAAGATGTAACGTCCGTATTAATTGCGAATGATTGTAGCTTTAGTGTTGTGGTTACAGAATTAAGCAGGGGCGGATTTCAAGGGTGTAACTCTCGAAATTAAATGACCATTTATAGCTGTGTGGGCCTTTGAGCCTATAAAATGCAGCCACTCCCCTTACTCTCACTCTCACAATCACAATCGCAATCACAATCACAATCACACAACTCACTTGCATACATAGCATATAAGAGAGAGAATCACACCACCAACAGCTCGACTATGTTTCGGTGGCGTTTCCATACAAGGCATTCTGAGACAGACGTTGTACCTTGTGAACGAAGTCCGCTACAACCATAAACAGAAAGATGGTTGGGGAAATATCGTTTAAGAAAAACTGCTCGTAGTTATCTCGTCTTTTATTTCTTTCATTTCAGTACTGTTTCTTTATTATTTTACATTCTGCAATTTAATTTTACAGTGCTGTTTACTTTCTGTAATTTATTTTTTTCAGTACTGTTTACTTTCCGTAATTTACTTTCCAGTACTTTCTTTTATGTAATTTATTTTCCAATACTGTTTACTTTTCTGTAATTTTCATTTTGTAAGTTAATTTATTGTAATTTACTTTCTGTCATTTCTATTCTGTAATTTACATTCCAATGATGTACTTTCTTTTATCTACAGAACATTTCGGCAGTTTAGTCTTTATACTATTCTCTCCGACAGTTTCAGTTTATTACAAACAAGTCCGGCAATTTAATAATTATATTAATTCTGTCCGGAAGTTTTTTTATTTACTTTCAGTTAAGTCGGAATCTTGTAATCGAGTTATATTCCTTTTAGTGAAATAAAGTTGTTTATTTCCTTTCAGCCCTTGTTCTATTAATTATTGCTTTTTGATACAACCAACAAGACAACCATATCTGCCTTCAAGTCTCTCTATTCAGCGCCCAACTCAATTCACGAGAACCCATCCTTATAACGAGGTGGTTGATAAACTGGCAGGTATGGGTTAATAAGAGTGACCATGTGGCTAGCACAATTCAGAGTTTGGAGGAAAATGGTCAATCTGTTGATCTTAATGTTGTGCTTGGTATGTTGAATGGACACCCCTCTGGTAGGTCTCAGAGAGGATGATCCGGGTAATAAGTTCTATTTTTTGCTTTTGCAGATCGTTTGTTCAAACTTCAAACAACTGTCGCTGCGTTGTTTTAGCTTTCGCATGCCAAATAAAAGTTCATGCAAAAAGTAGATGTTATCAGTATGTACTAAATAGTTAGACTAGAGATCCTTATGACGGTTGGCGGCGGCACATTTGTAACTCCTTCCTGTATTTATATGTCAAGTCAAAGTCAAGTATTGTTCCCTCTGGATTTGGAAATATCGGATGTTGCATTCTAATTTTCTAACGTGTCTTGGTGTTTAGGTACTCTTATGCTATCCTATGTCTGGTTCAAGATTGCTAATCGATTATTGGTTGGTATTTCCTGCTTAATATGATATCTATAGTTCATGTTTGTGGGTAAACAACATTTAGATCAAGTTTGGCTGCCCATTAAGTAATTGATACTCTTTCTCTTACTGGTACTAGTTCACTTCCTGGTACTGTAGGTCATGTTATAACTCTATGAGGTAATATAATTAGTACCTATATGCAATTGTATTCGTTTTACCTCATAGAGCGTCTCCAATGGATTTGTTAGAAATAACTTTAGAGTCATAAGTTAGCAAAATGTAACTTTTACTTCTACATTGGTTATATTAGCCATCATAATGTGTCAACTTTTCATTCTTTCTCTATAAGGTTTATGTTATATGTAATAATAAAGTTAACCATTATCATGTGTGTCATGAGTTATTGAATAATTTAAATAGTTGTACTATTCAATGTATATCACTTTTATAACTCATATTTTATTTAGTTATATAGTTTTTATAGTTAAGTTAACATGTCGATTGTGATGTGAAAAATGAAGTTAACTCTAACATGTGATTGTGTAAATTAAAAGACATTTTTTCACTTATGTATCAACACTTAACAAACAAAAACTAACAATAGCATTGTAGATGCTCTTATATATTAATCCTGAAAAAAAATGGTCTGTTTTTTTTTTTTTGGGTTGCCTTTTTTTTTATATATGTAAAAAGAAAATCTGCACTGTTGAGGTAACCCATTTTGTGGGCATATTGTGGGTGTGAGAATTTCGGACCTCGGAGGGTAGCAGGTACACTACGATATCAACTAGTTCGAACATTCTATGTTAAATGTTAAGTCACTTTCCTTTGACGTGAAACTGGTAGTGTCTATTTGCCTATGTAGCAAAACGTTTAAGCATAAGATTGGTTATAGCAACGAGATTACTAAAGGCACACAGATTGTCAAAAGGTAGTTCTTATGTGTTACTTATGATTTAACAATATAAATGTGGCTATAAATTAGAATAGCATTGGGTAGTATAAATTAGCAATGTCCAATAATCACTCTATGCCGGATAACCTCTGACTGGTTTTCCACTTACTAGCATTTGCGGAATGATAGTGTAACATTTATCTCCAATTATTCTCCACTTCTGAATATTGGGGATGATAGGGTATTATCTATCTCCATTCGTTGTCCGTAATAATATACTTTTTTATCCGGTAACTGATGTTTAATCCTACAATATACAAGAGTAAGGAGATACCTCATATAGATTTCAATTTCATCCATGTTATTTGCTTATATTTCATTTTTCCAATATCATTTTGCTTGTGGTGTTCAACTCCAAACTCTAAGATATAACCCCGTCGTTTAGTACAATGATATTCTCTCATCCTGGCACTATTGATGGTGGCTTTGTAGTATTCGGCACACGAGCAGGAGTAAATTGCTGTCATTATGAGGGGGTGAAGCCATTATTGGCATATAAGAGGTGTTAAAGTTACATAATATACAATGTTAAGCGGGAAAAAATACGAGAAGGTGCCAACTAATTTTCAATAAATTATAGTCAACATACATGGTAAAACATATAACGATTATGGAGGTATGTGTGCCATAAACTGATAAACGAGCATTGTCCAATCTTCATTTTATGCAGGATAAATCCGACTGATTTTGAACGTCTAAACATCTTGCAATTATAGCATTACATATATTGTTACCCACAATAAGGTGTCATGTACTTTGTTATTCAGTAACGATGTCTAATCTAACAATATATAAGGGTACGCTAGATTTAAGCTTTCCTTTGTGGCATGAAGCCAAAAATATATGCGAGACTAAATTATGCAAAAATATATGGGCCCTGTATGGTATTTTACTATTTTAGACTTTTAATTAAAGGTGTCTATGGCCGGCCTGAACCACAGTCACATCAGTCCACCAGATTAAATGACGATCGGTTAAAAGATGTCGAAAGTTCTAAATTTATTGGGAAATATTATGTGCATGCAGCTTTTTATATTATATATAAATTTCAGCACGTTTTATAGTGTTAGATATGTTCATAGCGTAGTGGAGAGTGTTACCAATTTGTACCCTGTGGTTGTAGGTTGGAATCTTAGGTTTTTGTTTTTACTCCATTTTTTAAGTTAAAAAAAAAAATATGACAACAACTTGATACTACTCGGAATTGAACTCAAAACCTTTGTGCATTTAACAACAAGCATAACCAACTGAACCGCATCTATTAGTATTTAGTTGTTTTATTATATTATATATTTTTTTACACTTATTTTTTAGTTTCAAAAATGCGTTTTTTTCATTTATAAAATTAATTGGGCTTAGCTGCCTAAATTACAGGACCGGCCCCGAAGGTACCAAATGGTATTTTACAATCGATTGATTATCAAAAAAACTGTCTACTATGTTTTTCTTTGTAATCGACTGTGTATTAATTTATTTTTTTTAATCAATCGATTGTGTACCGAATCAATGATTATTTAGAGCCAATGAATATATTATGAAAGTTTAGAGAGAGAACAAGAAACCATTTGATCATGATTATTAGAGCAAGGCATATAGACAGGTCATTTACTTATTTAATTCATATTTTAAGTAATATCTACTTTTAACAAAAAACACCATCGAGATTGCTCTTACAAACCATCAAATAATGGATGAGGTCCAATATGCCTCATAAATAAGTAACTAAATAGTATTCATCTTTTATTATTTAATATTAAAAATTGTACTATTATAGTTTATATAGGTTTTCATCTTTATCAATTGGAAGGAGAGAGAAAATAAAAAAATATATAGAGTAACTGTTGTTTTGCGTGAATGTAAAAGTGTTATGAAAAATTAAAAAAAAATGTATTTTTTTAATAAAATTTGAGGGAAAAGACTGTTTGGGAGCACTTAGATTATTCGCTTTTGGTCCCCATTACAACATAATTTATTTCTAGAATTTTGACCAGATCTACTTTGGAATATTTTTTATGGCTATAGTCAATGTATTATATATCTGTGATAATTATGGACGAGTTCATGGTAGTTTGGTAGGTAATTTACGACAGTCTTTTTCTTCAACGGTTTGATAGGTGCACCACCGCATGTACATTTCAATGTTACCTGTAATTTTACATATATTTCAGTTTGTGCCTTAACCTTTTGCTTACTTGGTTCAAGCCAATACATACAAACAGTGCGGGTCCAAATGTCCACGACTTTTTAATTTGGCCAGAAAATTTTCACTCTTACTCGGTTGTTGAATATATATATATATATATATATATATATATATATATATATATATATATATATATATATATTGTAATCATTTTGTATACGATTTGTTTTTAAATAAATGGTTTCGGTATGTTACGAGTTGGTCGGATGGCTTGACGAACCCAGATCGGTTATGCATGCAAACCATATCTTGGTGCAAGGAGAATCATTAATTAGTGCATAAAAACACATTTACTATCCAAAAATCCACATTCGGACTCTTATTAATATTTGATGCATATCATCAATGATTATCAAATTGAACAACAAATAGTAAATAGAAGTACAATCATATAGCATATGTAACTAAATTTAAAAGAGAAATTATAAATATAAGATTTTGATAATTATATACTGAATGGAACAATATTTTTGTTTAACTTAAGAAAGTAAATGGGGTTAACATGAAACAAACATGACGAATAGTGAAACCAAACACAAAGGTATGTGGATCAAATGAAATATATAATATTTCAAAAATAAAAAATAAGAAAATGAAATATATATGTCATTTCCATGTGAAAGGACAAAACTCCAAAATGACCGTTACGTTCACATGAATGTTGTTATTAAAATGGTAGAAGCCAAATGGAAAAACGTATGAAGTTTACATCATATAAAGGAAAATGTATGAAGTAAAACTACTCATCACATTTTTGGTATCAAATTAATCTTTGTTTGGTTGGTAAGCTCTCTTTTTTTAATAATCTGGACTGTACTTGTAGCTTAGCGAGTTTAAAAGCCTCAAATTTCTTTAATTTTAAAGCTGATATCAATTCATTAAACAAAATGAAACTAGATTGTTGCTTATATAAAATAAAATTTCGCATATTTGTTTCAGCGTTTGCAATGAAACTATTGAGTATTAACGCCCAATTATCTCCATATAAGCGAGCATGAACATATAATTTTTCCAAAAGCATAACATCGATTGTTTTATATCTAAAAGTATAGAGTATCCGTACCTAATTTTTAGAAGATACTTAACAGCGATTTATTTGACTAATAGCCGCATCCCAAATTTTATACAATAAGTATTTACAGTATTTTAAAAGGCACGTGCAGACGTAAATTAGACAGAAACTAAACGGTAGACGGGGTCTAAAAATCTACATGATTAGCCTGATTAGATGGTAATTAAACGATATTAGACGGAAATAAACACTCTACCATCAGTTTTGTTTAAAACACGTCTTTACACCTTTTAAAACAAATATCCTTAAGAAAACATACGAAAACGACTCATGAATTTTCAAAAATATGGTTTGACTTTGAAGGAAACGGGATCTAGTTATCTACCGTGTGCTGGACGTGTGGGACCAGTATATACTCTCTTTAAATACTCCTGATTGGCATTTAAAGATAAATCTTAGCACAATCTTTTAAAGGAAAAAGACCATTTAACTTTAATTATTTGTATTAAATACTACTAATACTATCAATCTAGCATTTTCACTTTTCCAATATGGAATCCAAGCACATGTACCCATTCAAAATTTCAAACGCTTCATTATTTTCTAAGTTACGTTACAACTTACAAGGATACCATTGGTATGAGTTGAAAAACTAATATATATCCCTAATAACATCCCACATTTTATTTTAATACATAATAATAAAGGCAATTGGAGAAAAATGTAGTCCCAAAGTTTAAGATATATCATCACTTTTTTTAATATAGATGTCTGTCAACACCTTAATTCAAAAATAAATATGTTAATAGATATTTTTATTTCAAAATAAACGAATAGCTCCTTTTAAGAGAGTATTTTAACAACTTCCACTAAATAGTTACGATACTGTTCCATGGCCATTTAAATTATGTAATCTTTATCGTACCAATTATAGTTTTTATTATAAGTCATATTTTACTTAAAAACCAAACATTACATAAGACTTATGAGAACTAAAAACACTCAAAAAATAAACTTAATAAATCTATTACCAAATCAATTTACCACAATTTGCTTAACATTGTTCAAAACGCAAATTTTCAAAAACACTTTATCCCCTATCCCAAACCTCTTCTTGAATACATTTAAATTTCTCAATATCAGATCATGTACTTCTTCGAGATCAATAGAATTCGGTAACACATGTCTTGTCTAGCGTGTTAAAATACACCGATCAAATTCAGAGTTATTAAATTTGAAACAACGCAGATAACAAATTTCTCATAATGGTGTGCAATAGTGAAACAAAACTTCTTCGTGGGAGATAGTGGCTGTGGTGGACGACACATTAGACCATAGTGACAGGATGATAAACGGAATCGTGAAATAGTCCGGGAAACATAAATGTGAAACGGTATAAAAGTAAAAAAAAAATCTAATTCAACGCATGAAATAATGGGGAGTAGAAAACGAGAATTATGAAGTGGTTAACGGAAACGGTATTTTTGAAAAGCGAAGCGAGTTTCCTAGTAATTATGTATTAGACCACCTATCAAAAGTAATGCA
The DNA here is from genome assembly GCA_963682055.1 of Primula veris. Lineage (NCBI taxonomy): Eukaryota > Viridiplantae > Streptophyta > Magnoliopsida > Ericales > Primulaceae > Primula > Primula veris. The sequence continues at coordinate 20,024,391 of OY821740.1, forward strand.
GTGATCATTTATTACTGTTTAGTCTGACACGATGGAAATAGTGTTCTTGATTCTAACTTTTTCGCAATACATACTCGGTTGCGGTGCTTATTATCAGATTTCGTTTAATTTATATAAAATATATATAATTTTCTTTAAAAAACAAATAAAAAATTCAATGTTAGTTGCTTAAATAAAAAACATTAAACAAATTTGGTAAATAAAATATACTAAGAAAAAAGATTCATTGACCCGCTCTATATTCGTCTCCTCCTCTATAATACTATTAAAAATTTGTCGTAATATATTTTATTTTAAATATGATATTCAGATTTGATATAATTTATTGTAGTTATGCAGCTTAAAACGAATTGTTAATTAATTTAGACTACATCTGTAATTAAAAAAATGATGATTAACTATATTGATAATTATTAAATTAAAATGATAATAATTTTAAAAAAATTAGGCAAAATTTGGCAGGGTTACAAATTTAATTGTCTGGCTATATTAACAGCATGAAATATCAAACTATAATAGTTTAATCGTATCCCATTTATATTTCTTACCGTAGCTCCATTCACACCCCCCTAAATCTCCCTCTCTCTCTCTCTCTATATATATATACACACACACATACATAAATAAATAGACACATAAATACATACATAATACACGTAGATCCAGCTTTCTCCGGCCGTCGCAATGAGCCACCGGCAGCGTCCCCCGCCGCCGGTTGCCCGCCCCCCAAACCCAAACCCTGACCCCCCATACAACATAATCCCGATCCACAACCTCCTCGCAGACCACCCCTCGCTCCGTTACCCGGAGGTCCGTGCAGCCGCCTCTGCCCTCCGTACCGTAGGTGACCTCCGTAAACCCCCTTTCTCCGCCCCCTTCCTCCCTCACCACGACCTCCTCGACTGGCTTTCCGCCTTCTTTGGGTTTCAGCCCGATAACGTCAGGAATCAGCGGGAACATCTTGTTTTGCATTTATCAAACTCACAGATGCGTCTCCACCCCCCTCCCGATAACCTCGACCGTCTCCACCCTCTTACCCTCCGCACCTTCCGTAAAAAACTCTTATCAAACTACACCTCTTGGTGCTCGTATCTGAATAAAAAATCAAACATCTGGATCTCCTCTTCTTCCTCGTCCTTGTCGGATTCTGACCAGAGACGAGAGCTTTTGTATGTGTCGTTGTATCTTTTGATTTGGGGGGAGTGTGCGAATTTGAGATTTGTGCCGGAATGTATTTGTTATATTTTTCATAATATGGCGATGGAGTTGAACAAGATTTTGGAGGATTATATTGATGAGAATACGGGGAGGCCTGTGTTGCCCTCCTTTTCAGGGGAGAATGCGTTTTTGAACCAGGTGGTGAAGCCGATTTATGATACGATTAGTGCTGAGGTGGCAAATAGTAGGAACGGGACCGCGCCTCATTCTGCTTGGAGGAATTACGACGATATTAACGAGTATTTCTGGAGCCGAAGGTTGTTATTAATATTTTGTTTATAGTCTTTGGTTCCGTTTTTTGTTACGTGATTGCTTGTGTTGTAGTTTAATAGTACTAAATTATTATAGTTTTTAAATATAATTAATTAGCTGGTATGTTGCTGGATGTGCTTTTATGTTAATGTTTTGATATAAGATTATGACTATTTAGTTCTTTGTTATATGAATGTTTAATGTGCTGACTAATATAATGTGGAATATAGTATACTATGACGATATCGATTAGTGTTATGTATTGATTTGTTTTAGTATATTTTGAGTTATGCCGCTATTTAATTGGCTTTTGTGTTACTGTTTTGATTTGTTAGATCTTTTGTAGTATACTATACCAATATTGAAATATTCTATGCACTGCTATAGTAACATTTAGTATATTTTCCTGTGTACTGTTTTAATATAGTATGATGATTTTGATGTTAGGTTGTTTGCCTGTGCTTGTCTGCTTATAAAGTTCAAAACACTGCCATACAAGTGACAGTTTCGGTGTTTAATATGTATGTTGTTAATTAATTGTTGTATGAATGTTGCCTTAATGCTTAGTATATTGGTCGGTATACATATCCCATTATTGTTTTATTTTGGTTATGCTTTTATGTTAGTGTTTTGATATACTTATTGACCTAGAGGAACTACGATGACAACACGAGTACTTCCGGAGCCGCAGGTTGTTTGTCGTGCTTGTCTGTTATGGCAATGCGCCTTATGAGAATGCTTGTTTTACTCTTTGAGATATTGATCGATATGCTGTTGTATTGTACTATTCGATACACTTTTGTGTTGGTGTTTGATTCGGATTTTTATTTATGAAAGTTTTTACAGCTTAAAGTTTGTATAGACCTGAAAAATACAGACCTTAAAAGCTGTGGCCAAATCAATCCGGGGTCCCTGCATTCATCTTGTTTCCGTGCAGTCTACATTCCTTGCTGGTTTGGTTCAATTTTTGACCAGAACGCTCCATATATCCTATTGCTTTAGCTTATTAAGGCTAAGAATACCAAAAATATATCCTATTGCTTTAGCTTATTAAGGCCAAGAATAAAAAAAAACAGCTCAAATGCGGAACTGTTTAAGCATAGAAAAGCAAAAAATTACGAAATGGTGTGTTTGAAAGCTGCATTCATTTCATTATTTAGACTTGTTTATCCTTTTCTTTAAAGTCAATTAGGTTCGTTGCCCATTTTATTTATAATTTTATATTGTGTCCTTAAGTTCTTTTTTCACCTTTAGATTTCCAAATGAGTTGTCGTAAAGAGAGATGTTTGGTGTTTATTTTAAAAGTTAGATTGAAGGAGATTGATTCTCTTCACATTAAGTTTGGAGCTGAATCATGGACTTGTGGTAGAGTTTACTTTGCTTTTCATTTAGAAAACTTATTTGAGCTCTGTATTCCACATTACTGGTGCTTCAAGAAGCTCAATTAACCGTCTTTTAGCTTACCTAGACCAAAAAATAGTTGAGTCTGCAGCCTAACTAGAAGACTACATTTATCTAGATTTCTTTTAGTATATATTTGATTATATGTAAATTTGTGTGTTAATCTAGCCCGGAAATTTTTAGCTTATTTATTCCCGAAAAATTATTCAATTTAAAAGCTGCAAGCAAGCTAACCTTGCCTTTATATATATACTGTGTAGTGCAGTTACATTTATTGAGGTTTCTTTTTGCACGAATATATATTTCGTGCTTATTTGGTTGTATTTGTAAATTTTCCAGTGCTAATCCAGCCTGAAGACTATATATATTTCGTTTTGGAAAATTGTTCAGGTTAAAAGCTGCAGCCAAGCTAACCTTGTCTTTATTAAGATTCTATGTACTCATGTAGTATAGTTTCATGCTTGTTTTGTTGCAACCTGTCTAGAGAAAAAAGGTCAGTCCAGCTTAATTTTTTTTAGCTCGATTCGGACACAAGTAGAAGAAAGACCACAAGTTTATGTTATAAGTTGCATGTGCTTGTTTATTTCAGCTTTTAAGTAAAACTTTTAGCTTAAAGATAACAACTTAATCAGACCTAAAAGATTGCAGAGTTTAGGCGGTCAAACTTACCCTACTTCAGTGTAGACTCTGTACGGTACAAGTGTCAATCCAGCTTAAAGCTTTCAGCTTGTTTAGGCCAAAGTAAATAAGTGCCCAACATAAAGGCTGAAAACAACCAAACACGCATCTGGGCTAGAAGCTACGTCCAAATATCTGCATTTGTCCAGATCCTTTTGTCCTTTTTTCCTTACTGTCTAGCTTCATTTTGGTATTGCTTTTTCCTTTTTATACGGTTCTTAGGTTTTCATTAGACCTTTCCATTTCCAAATGAGTGATTTTAAATAGGAATATATGGTGTTTAGTTTGGAGGGTGGAATGAGATCAGGTCTCAAGAGATTGTTTCTCTTTGAATGGAGTTTGGAACCGAAGAACCCCTTATAGTATGGTTAGTTTTTATGTAGCTGAATGTATTAGCTCGTTTTCACCAGAAAACTTTTGGACCTTAGAAGATGCAGCCAGATGAACCTTGCTTGCATTCATCTAGATTCCATGAAGTATAATTCCTTCTTTGTTTTGCACCTATAAATTGACTAGTGTTCGTCCAGCATAAAGACTAGCTTATTTAGGCCGATTATACAAAAAATCCATGCTTTAAAACAAACACTTGTATTCATATTTGAGCTAAAACGGAGACGAACAAGAATGTCGTGTTTTTAAGCTGCATACAAAAGATTTGAATTATCTTTTTGATGTCGTATTTATACAGTGATCTTAGGTTCTCCTTATGACCTCTAGATTTCCGATTCAGTGGTTAAAAATAGGTGATGTAAATTTTGGAGGATGGAATATAAACAGGTTGAAAGAGATTGTCTCTCTTTACTTTTGAGTTTGGAACCAGAGAACCCGTTATGGTTGGGTTACTAAGTTTCTCTGTCTTTGAATTTCAGGTGCTTTGAGAAGCTTAAATGGCCAATCGATTTGGGTAGCAATTTCTTTGTCACAACAGATAAAGCCAAGCACGTGGGTAAAACAGGATTTGTTGAGCAGCGTTCGTTCTGGAATTTACTAAGGAGTTTCGATAAGCTGTGGCTTATGCTTATACTGTTCTTGCAAGCCGCTATTATCGTGGCTTGGGAGGAGACAGACTACCCGTGGCAAGCCCTTGAGAGCCGTGAGGTTCAGGTAATGTCGAACTGTTGAGAGAAAAATGAGAGACAGAGAGAGAGAGTTGAAAATCGGTATATTTCAACCATCTTCTATAAAAGTCTGGATTCTACGATGCATACATACGATAGCTACATGTTTTTAAGACTCTAATAAGCCCTAATACTTGCAACTTTTCAGAAATAAAGAGGAATTGTGATAACCTGTATAATCCTTTCTTTTTATATCTTCAATCAAAGTCTGAATACATTACTTAGATATGCTTACTTATAAACAACTGTTATACCCTTTTAAACTCAAAAGTTGTATCTTTCTATCCTAAACAGTTGCCATATTTTTCAAAAACTGTAAATGTCCCTTATAGTTACAACTCTTCAGAAATAAGTCAATAACCGACTTTATTCTTATTTATACATATCTGTATAAACATTAACAGGAATTGATCATCCAATTAAAAAAAATTAATAATTGGATTTGTCTTTTCACCAGGTCAAGGTGCTCACTGTGTTTTTCACATGGAGCGGGTTAAGATTCGTACAATCATTGCTCGATCTAGGGATGCAATACAGTCTCGTTTCTAGAGAGACGATGTCTCATCTCGTGAGGATGGTCATGAAGGCCGTCGTTGCGGCCGTGTGGATCCTTGTTTTCGGGATTTTCTACGGTCGGATATGGACTCAAAGAAATCACGATCGTCGATGGTCTGCAGAGGCCAATCGGAGGGTCGTGACTTTCCTAGAGGTCTCATTAGTTTACATAATACCCGAGATTTTAGCCCTGGCTCTATTTATTATCCCCTGGGTTCGTAACTTTGTCGAAAACACAAATTGGAAGATATTTTATCTTTTTTCATGGTGGTTCCAGAGCCGCACGTTCGTCGGTCGTGGTCTTCGAGAAGGTTTATTCGATAATATAAAATATACGCTTTTCTGGGTGGTGGTACTCGCGACAAAATTTATCTTTGCATACTTTTTACAAATTAAACCCTTGATTCATCCGAGTAAAACTTTAGTGAAACTAAAAGGTGTCCATTACGAGTGGCACCAGTTTTTCGGCCATAGTAATAGGTTCTCAGTGGGATTATTGTGGCTCCCTGTGGTGTTAATATATATGATGGATATACAGATCTGGTACGCTATATATTCGTCTTTTGTCGGGGCGGGTGTTGGGTTGTTTGAGCATTTGGGTGAGATACGTAATATGCAGCAGTTAAGGCTGAGATTTCAATTTTTCGCCAGTGCGATACAGTTTAATCTCATGCCCGAGGAGCAGCTTTTGAACACTCGTGGGACATTGAAGAGTAAGTTTAAAGATGCTATACATAGACTGAAGTTGAGATATGGTTTTGGTCGACCCTTTAAAAAGCTCGAGTCGTATCAAGTCGAGGCTAATAAATTTGCATTAATTTGGAACGAAATAATTACGATATTTCGAGAAGAAGATATAATTAGCGACTGTGAAATTGAGCTTTTGGAGCTGCCTCAGAACACTTGGAATGTGAGAGTTATTCGCTGGCCGTGTTTGTTGCTATGTAATGAGCTTCTTTTAGCTCTTGGACAGGCTAAAGAATTAGTTGATGCTCCCGATAAATGGCTATGCTATAAGTTGAGCAAAAACGAGTATAGACGGTGTGCGATTATTGAGGCGTATGATAGTATCAGGCATATGTTGCTTACTATTATTCGATATAATTCGGAGGAACATTCAATTATTACGGTTTTGTTTCAAGAGATCGACCAAGCGATTCATATTGAGAAATTCACAAAAACTTTTAATATGAAAGCGCTTCCTTCGATTCATTCAAAAATGATAAAACTCTTAGAGGTTTTAATTAAACCTGAGAGAGACCCTAATAAAGTGGTGAATATTTTGCAAGCTCTTTACGAAATTGCTGTGAGAGACTTTTTTAAAGAGAAGAGGAACATGGAACAACTTAAAGAAGATGGATTAGCTTCTAGCAGGCCAGATGGTAGTGGTGGACTTTTATTTGAAAATGCTGTGGAAATACCCGAAGATGATAACGAGACATTTTACCGACAAGCTAGGAGATTACATACGATCCTTGTATCTAGAGATTCGATGCATAATGTTCCGGTAAATCTCGAGGCGAGAAGAAGAATTGCTTTTTTCAGCAACTCTTTATTTATGAACATGCCACACGCTCCCCAAGTCGAGAAAATGTTGGCGTTTAGTGTTCTGACCCCATATTATAACGAGGAGGTTTTGTTTAACAAGGAGCAGTTGAGAACTGAGAACGAAGATGGTGTTTCGACTTTGTATTATTTGCAAACCATTTATGCTGATGATTGGAAGAATTTCTTGGAGAGGATGAGGAGAGAGGGGATGGTGAAAGATGATGAGATATGGACGACTAAGGTGAGAGATCCCAACTTATGTCTTGTCTATTATGATTATAATTTATTCAGAATATGAAAGTCAAGAAAGGAACAAATTTGAAGTTCCCTTCTTCCATAAATCTTGCTCATACCCAGAATACAAATGCAGGTTATTTTTTTTTATCTACTTGAGAAATCCAGATGTGCATTGTAAAGTCCATACGGATTTGATAAAGTGAATACAAAACGAAAAGAAACGACAATCTGCCTACCATTTTGTTTGTCAATTTTATTTTTACAACTTCACTGTTTCCCTCTTTTATAAAAACACAAACATAGCATGCATAAAAGACACTAGAAAAAATAAGGGCGATAATTGTTAACCAGGGGATTATTAATCTAGAGGAGCCTGCAAAATTTTGTAAGATTTGTATATATATATATATATACTGTTTAAATTTCTGACTGCTGTCTCTTTTGCACACAAGGTGAGAGATCTTAGGCTTTGGGCTTCCTTTAGAGGCCAAACGCTCTCCAGAACAGTGAGGGGAATGATGTATTACTATCGTGCCCTTAAAATGCTGGCTTTCTTAGACTCTGCGTCTGAGATGGATATTAGAGAAGGGTCACGAGAGCTTGCTTCTATGAGACGAAGCAATAGCGTTGAAGGGGTAAATTCGGAAAGAACAGCTTCTTCTAGAGGTTTAAGCAGAGCCGATAGCTCGGTTAGTACCTTGTACAAAGGGCACGAGTACGGAACCGCGTTGATGAAATTTACATACGTAGTCGCATGCCAGATATACGGGTCTCAGAAACAAAAAAAAGATCCTCACGCCGAGGAAATTCTTTATTTAATGAAAAATAACGAGGCCCTTCGCGTGGCTTATGTTGACGAGGTGTTTACGGGGAGGGACGAGAAGGAGTACTTTTCTGTTTTGGTTAAATACGATCAGCAGTTAGAGAGAGAAGTTGAGATTTACAGAGTTAAATTGCCCGGTCCTTTAAAGCTCGGAGAGGGAAAACCGGAAAATCAAAACCATGCACTAATATTTACGAGGGGAGATGCGGTACAAACCATAGACATGAACCAAGATAATTATTTTGAAGAAGCACTTAAAATACGAAATCTATTGGAGGAGTTTCGGAAATATTACGGTATACGGAAGCCTACTATTTTAGGAGTTCGTGAGCATATATTTACAGGCTCTGTATCATCACTCGCGTGGTTTATGTCGGCTCAGGAGACAAGTTTTGTCACTTTAGGACAACGTGTTTTGGCTAATCCTTTGAAAGTTCGAATGCACTATGGACACCCAGACGTTTTCGATAGATTTTGGTTTTTAACTCGAGGAGGTATAAGCAAAGCCTCGAGGGTGATAAATATAAGTGAGGATATTTTTGCTGGTTTTAATTGTACTCTAAGAGGTGGAAATGTTACACACCACGAGTATATTCAGGTCGGTAAAGGAAGAGATGTTGGGTTAAATCAAATTTCTATGTTTGAGGCTAAAGTAGCGAGTGGAAATGGTGAACAAGTTCTGAGTAGAGACGTATATCGGTTGGGCCATAGGCTCGATTTCTTTAGAATGTTATCGTTTTTCTACACAACTGTTGGTTTTTTCTTTAATACCCAAATGGTAATTTTGACCGTTTATGCTTTTTTATGGGGTCGATTATATCTTGCGCTTAGCGGAATTGAGGCTTCTGTAACATCTGGTGGTACAAATGATAATAAAGCACTTACAGTGGTTTTAAATCAGCAATTTATTATCCAACTTGGTATATTAACTGCTTTGCCTATGATTGTTGAAAATTCTCTCGAACAAGGATTTCTCGGAGCAATTTGGGATTTTATTACTATGCAGCTTCAGTTATCCTCTGTATTTTACACATTTTCTATGGGAACTCGTGCCCATTATTTTGGCAGGACTATTCTTCATGGTGGTGCAAAATACAGAGCTACTGGGCGTGGTTTTGTTGTTGAGCATAAAAAATTTGCAGAAAATTACAGGCTCTATGCGCGTAGTCACTTTGTGAAGGCTATTGAGCTCGGCCTTATCCTAGTTGTATATGCCGCTTATAGCCCAGTAGCAAAAGGCACATTTACGTATATAGCATTGACTATATCAAGCTGGTTCTTGGTGATTTCATGGATAATGGCTCCTTTTGTTTTTAACCCCTCGGGTTTCGATTGGCTGAAGACGGTTTACGATTTCGAAGATTTTATGAACTGGATTTGGTACCGTGGGGGTGTGTTTGCGAAATCAGAACAGAGCTGGGAAAAGTGGTGGTACGAGGAGCAGGATCATCTTAGAACAACCGGGTTTTGGGGTAAAATATTTGAAATTATTCTAGACTTGCGGTTTTTCTTTTTCCAATATGGGATCGTATACCAAATGGACATATCCGCCGGGAGTACAAGCATTGCGGTTTATTTGCTGTCGTGGATATATGTTGTTGTGGCAGTTGTTTTATACGTGATAATCGCTTACGCTAGAGACAAATACGCCGCAAAAGAACATATCTATTTCCGATTGGTTCAATTTTTGGTGATTGTTCTTGCTATTCTAGTACTCGTAGCTTTGCTTGAATTTACGAATTTCTCGTTTATTGATGTTTTCACGAGTCTGTTGGCTTTTATTCCGACCGGGTGGGGATTTCTTCTGATTGCGCAAGTGCTTCGCCCTTTTCTGCAAAATACAAAACTGTGGGAGATTGTATTATCTGTCGCACGTATGTACGATATCATGTTCGGAGTGATTGTTCTTGTACCCGTAGCGTTACTTTCGTGGTTGCCTGGGTTCCAGTCTATGCAGACGAGGATCTTATTCAATGAAGCTTTTAGTAGGGGACTGCAGATATTCAAGATTGTCACGGGGAAGAAATCTAAATCTGATCTCAGCTGAGGTAATTTCTGATTAATTAACTCTTGTTTTTTCCCCTCTCATTAGTCATTTTTATTTTTTTACCATTTATTAAATTAGGCTTCTGTTTTATCAGTTTAAGATCTCTTGCTTTCTGATTCTGTGCTGATCTAGCAGTTTATGTTTTTTTAATGTGGCTATTTTTTTGGTACTAATCTACGGGTCCTCAACATTATCTATGAGTTTTGGCACTGCAAAGTGAAAGATTTTGTCAGTATCATTACTGGATTTCGAGTTCTTTTGCTCATTAGATTAAGTTCAGTATTGAAGGAATTTCTTTTCCTATGAAAACTTGGTCTTGTTTTCCGCATTATTTTAATAAAAAAAATTACCACGTTTTTGTTTTTCCCGTTTTCTATTATTTTTAATTTTTATCATTATATGTGTTTATTATTAATGTAGAAGTACCTCTTTTTTTTAATGTAGAAGTATCTTACAAACAGAAAAATATCAAAGTGGGGCCTACATGGAATTAGGTTCAATTGTGTTCAATGGGTTTAAACTTTAAAGTATGTTCAATATCATACTGGGTTATAACAAAAAAAAGAGTTTGGAAACAGAAATTACAAATTGCATTTGGTAAGTTGATTGTTTGTGGTAGTTCGCTCCTTGCATTTTAATCTTTTTTGAGCTCGTTTATTTCTCCCTGTTTGGTTTATGTTACTTCCATATACTCATGGTAAACATGATTGAGAAATATTGAAATAATTATCCTAGTTTGGTTCATTGTATTCCGGAATCTAGAATGACAAACATAAAGAATTAAAACGCTTGTAATTTAATCGTTGGAATGCACCGTTCTAACTTTTTCATGAAGAAGTGGAGTTTTTTTTTGGCTTCCTTGAACCATTCCTGTAGTCAAGGGGGTTAAGTGTCTTTTTCCAAGAATAAATATACAGCAAGTTCAACTAAATAGACATGTCTGCTCAGCAGAACCTGAAACATTTAAACATGTTCACTTTCTCTATGGTTTGCATTGGTCTTTGTCTAGGAAAGGCAATACTATGATGGCTTTCTAACTCAACTGAACCTATACCAACCTTTAAATTGATAGGGTTGTCAGTTCATCTGCATGATTGTGTAAGTTTCCATTTTCGTAAACTGAAATTTGGAATTCTATGTACGCATTTTACAGGTTTGGGGTTGAGAAGCGGCGTGTACAACCGGAGAGGCTTAGATTGCTAGAGAGGTGTTCTTGTGTGTGTCTATGTTTTATACAGTAAGACGTGTCTGTTTTCATTGCCTGTTTTTGGAGCAGATGGGTTATTGTAATTATTCAGTTCTTGATACTATACCGTTGACACTTAGAGTGGTCTTTCATTTGTAACCTTCGTTCTATCATCTCCCATTTGCTAAAGTAAAGATTTTGTGCATTTCTTCTGATAATTATTTTTGTCTTCTGTATCAAGCTGACCATTGTAAACATTAACATGGTAGTTTATAGTTGCTGATTGATGAGCTTTTTCCAGTCAATCTATGTCACAAAGTTTTTAGTTTTTTATGTTCAGCTCTTGGTCATTGTTCCTGTCATTATGGCTATCATCTAAAATTGAAGTTCTGGGGAACACCTATTTTTTGTGTCATGAACAATGTTATTATCCAGAATATGATATGGATTAGTGTCTCGATATCATGTCTTTTTAGATTTATTCAACTTTAATTTCTACGGTCTTCCTTAGGGTTGACTCTTGTTCTCTATCAATTGGGTTGAAGACCTTGGTGTTATATGCATTAACTCTTCCTTACTGTATACTTGTATTACATAGATTACTTCTGTGCCATTTGCAACTATGCTATGTGCTTGTATTAATTGAATTTAAGCTATTTAACTGACCAACTTTTGACATGTTTTTATGTTAAAATTTCATTTCTTCCCTTTTTTAGTGACCCACTTGAGATAAAATCGAAAATTGGGAGGAAAAAAAAATCTAGACCATTATGTCTCGAAATTATTAGTATGTGATTGCTGGTTATTTATTGAATCACTAATCTGACGCTTGTTTGGCTGCAGCTTTGAAGCAAATAAGCTGAATTCACTTGAGACTATGGGTAGCTTTGTTGCATCTACTATTAAGCAAACTAGTTGGCTATTTTGAGGCTTTAAAAAAGAAACTCGTCATTCAATTTTTAGCTTTCCCATCTTCAAAAATAAAAAAGCTCATTTGCTTTTAGTATGCAATCAAAATTCAATTACAATAAACATATAAAACTTGAAAGTTAAAAAAAAAGAGTAAACGAGCATTATGAGCCATTTGGAGGTCAGGGTATGATTTCCATTTGTTAAATCTAGGTTAGATATCTGAAGCCAAAACTGTGTCCCCAAAAATTCTCTACTAGACTATTTTAGTAAATAAACTCAGTTATTTAATAAATAAAATTCGGGTTTAAGTCAGAGGAGTGTTCAATTTCATATTTTGTACAAAATTTGAAAACCCCAAAATTAAATTGAAGAAAGGGGATGACACCTCCAAATTGGGTGTTATTCTAACACTCAAAGCTTTTACGCCTTGAAAAAATATTATTTATAGTTGTACTTATTAAATCAATCATTATATACACTAATTGTAAATAATTATTCATAATATGTTTTTTTTTCTTTTATCATTTTGAGTTCTTAAAACCTCACAAAATACACTTAAATATATAAAAATAATAAGTAATGTAAAAGTTTGGAAACTAAAAATATAAACAAAATGAAAGTTTTCAAACCACATAAATTGATTCTTGAAATGTTCCAAATTAAAATACCATTTACTAGTTACTTGAAAACAGGGTAACTTTGAGGCTTCATTCAGTTTCTCTCTATATATATTATATCCGTGATAATGCATGGGAGGCCACGTAAGCTGGAAACGAGAGTAGAAGAAGAGAATGAAAACTCAAAAAAAGCAGCTAAGCTACATTCTCTTCAAACCCTTTTCCTCACCTTTCACCATCAAAACAAGTATTTTTATTCCTTTCTTTATTACTCTCTACTCCTTCATTAATTTACTTCTAACTTATACTATCACTAACTATCAAAATCATTCCTCATTTTTCTGCTTTTTTTATTTATTTATTTGTGTACAATCAAAACAGGTATTTAACCCCCTTCTTTTTTATTTATTACTCTCACAATCAATGTTTTAAATAAACTTATCGCTAGCGTAACGTTTTTTCGAGAGAAACGCTAAAAGCGTAAATAGCGTTTTGCGGTGTATTTTTTTTGGGCCTAAATATGTACTAAATTTTAAAATATATAACAATAAAATGTATAGTTATATTAAGTAATAATAAAAAAATCAAATTTTTTTTTTTGTTGTAGGTGAGATTCGAACTTGGGTCTGCTGAAAAATAAAGCATTGTCACAACCATCTGGACTGCACACACTTTTATGAAAATTACATAATATATATTAATTATTTAAATCCGCTGTTTTTTTCCTAACTCGCTATTTACACTTTTGGTCCAGAATTTCGTGCCTTTTGCGCTTTTGGTCCCCTATAGCGCGATTTTAGCGCAATTCCAGCCAAATAGTGGTTTTTCGTTGCGTTTTTTTTTTTTTTCCAAAAAGCGTTATTTCGCGCTATATAGCGCGATTTTTAAAACATTGCTCACAACTCCTTCATTGCATGCAACTTATACTATTACTTAACTACTAACTACCAAAATGATTCTTTTTTCTTTTTTTTTTTGTTTCTTTTTTATTTCTCTATAATGCAAAGACCCATTTCTTATTCTTATGATCACGCATTGCCCACTTATTTATTTCTCTATAAATTTCTTAATTTTGGTAAAAATGGTATATCATCTTCTTATTTTCAGTTTCTTGTTTGTTTTATGATTAGTATTTTTCTTTTATGTATTTCCTAGTTGTTAATTTTGTGATTTGCGCATTGCCCAGTTGATTACTTCTTTGTAAGTATGTTAATTTTGGTGTATCGCGTGTTATTTTCAATTTCTTGTTTGTACAAAGACGGTTCGTTTTTTGCTTTAATATGGTTCCTAATCCCATATGCTAATTTTCCTGCTGATGTTTTTTTTTTTGTGTGTGTGTGTTTTAACATTTATATTTAGTTTATGATTACTGCATAGGCTGGGGGTTTTTTCATTACAAATTGTTAATTTTCTGTTTCATCTTGTCAAGATTTTTGCTTCTTTCCTTTCTTGTAGTAAAATAAAAAGGATTTTTTTTTAGATTTGCGTGTGGTTCAGTGAATGTTCAATGATAATGATTTTAAATTCGTAAACTGTCCATGTATAATATAGGGAAAAATGATACTCCATGTTTGTTGTTTTTATTTTTTTGGGGTTCTTGTTTTAATGTCAATAAGTTCATTGCAATCAAGGGGTTAACTTTTATGTTAAAGAAAATGATTATTAATGTTGTGTTTTATATACTCTTCCATTTAAAATGTCTAGGAAATCTTGTTAATACTGTGTTTCCTGTACATTGACCAGTTACAGTGAGGAAGCCCTAAAATTGAATGCCGACCTTTTAGAAAAGAATCCGGAGTTTATGACTGCTTGGAATTACCGAAAACTTGCTGTTGAACAAAAGATTGATGCTAATTTGAAAGAAGACTTGAAAGTTGTAAGTAGCGTCAATTTGGCATCATACACTTTTTGATTTCTCCTTTATATCAAGCAAATGCAGATATTTGACACGAATTTTTGTTGAGCAAATGCGTATTTTTTACACTAACTCAGTAGATCAATTCTGATTTGCTAATACAACTTAGGATCACAAGATAAACTTAATTTGCACTCTCAAGGAACTTGGAAAGGAGAATAAGTTTGATTCTGAATTTACTAGCCATAGCATGCTATCGTTTTTCCTTAATGCACTCGGTGGTTTTTGGTTGCTCAAATACATTAGTGTGGCGAAAAGATATTCAATTTCCTTTACCGGTTTAAAGCACTATCACTATGATTTATGCTGTAAAGTAGAGAATATCATCTTGAACATTGTATACAGCAAGGAATCAAAGTGTGGCCAGTCTGCTTAGGACTTGAAAATATCCAAGTGCTAAATGGTTAATGAGCATTTTTGGTACCCAATATTCTAATTCCCTTACGAGTTGAACCTTGAACAAAATCCTGTTTGTTATTCAGATGGAGAGTGACCCATCTGTGTGATTTACAATACCGCTGCTTTGCTCCCACATTGTTTCACACAGATTCTTTTGGTAGCATTTCCTTAGAGAATGGTTTGTTTTCATCTTTTAGCGTGTGATCGATCATGACTCATTAATAATATGAAAACATGTTATAATATGTTTTCAGGCGGAGAGGGCTTTGCGTAAAAATCCGAAGTCATATGGGGTGTGGTACCACAGGAAATGGGTACTAAGAAAGGCATATCCATCTATAGATATAAAAAGAGAATTGGATAATTTAGGAGTGGTCTTGCTCCACGATTCTAGAAACTTCCATGCATGGAATCACAGAAGGTGATTTTTTTTTTTTTAAACTTTTTCTGTCTCTCTTTTCCTCGGTAAGAAAAAAATCATTAATCATCTAAAAAGAAGCGGAAATAAGAGAGGTTCATAAAGGTGTTGACTTTCAGCTTGGTTGCCAGAATTACACAAATTTACTTTTCGGAAATATTTTATTTTGTTTGTTTGTTTTGGGGACCAATTTTGTCATTTTTGTGTATTTAGATATTTTTCTAATATGTTTCAAACAAATCGAATTAGGGTCTCCGATTTGAAGACTTTAAATAAGTATTTTAGGGACAATAATCTTTTTTATGCAGTAAAGTTGTGTTACTTTTCTTCTCTGGTAGACTGTAAAATTTCAAACGGCCATTCAAACGTCTTCTTGTGTTACAGACATATCTATGTTTTCTCATTTGTGTTTCTTTTTCTGCATCTCTGTCTCTCTCTCTCTCTCTCTCTCTCTCTCCCTCTCTCCCTCTCTTGTTGTCAGGTTTGTAATAGCATTAGAGAAGAAATCAGATGAGGAGGGGCTTAATTTCACCACTGAGGTGATTGGGGATAACTTTAGTAACTACTCTGCTTGGCATATTAGAAGGTACGTTATATTCTAATAATCAACAAAATACATCAACATTTTGTGTCGCTATAAAACTTGTGCAGTGTACTCTTATCGCAGTTAATTGAAAAGAGAGTTGAAGGTTTTATGCCCAAAGAGAAAATACTGAAGGAAGAGTTTGAATTCGTACATGGGGCTCTCTTTACCGACCCTGAGGACCAAAGCGGTTGGTTCTATCATCTTTGGCTCATCAAGGAAACACTTAAATTAGATAATTCCAACTTGGTTTCTACTTGGCCACTTCAAAGCTATAAATTGCAAGTTTCTGAAGAAGCTGGGTCGCAGAGTAGGATTAAAAGTATGATATCTTGGGATGATCAGAATATTAATAGTTGCGAAAGATATCATCTCCCTGAGCCTAGTGAAAGTGGAGTTGTTGACCAAAAGATAAAAAATAGGAATGAGATATTGATGAATGAGATACATTGTCTCAGGGAATTGCTTTCAGAAGAAGAGAATTGGTGAGTGGATTCCTGAACTGTGTAGAAATAGTATAACAAAAGTAGTTATTTATTGTCTCTATTTTGTTTATATTAATATTTCAGTAATGCCAACTAGGAAACTAAATAATGAAGAACATAGATACACATACACTAGTTGATAATGGGCCATACGCAACATTGACCGATTAATGTGGTTAAATCGGTGTGTGGACACACTGCCAACTCACTAATATGTATACAGATCTATGTATAAACAACACTGTCCATACTTACTTAAAAAGAAAGAAAAAAAATTGTCCATGATGTTTTTGTTTTGTTGATGTGAATTGTAGTAAGATTGGGAAGCTTACTCTAGCGAGATTGTTAACTGCAAAGAATCAAATTGATCCAGACGAGACAAGAATATCTGTTGTATCAGAAGTTATAGACTTGTATAACAACCTGATTTCATTGGACGTCCCCCATTCTCAGTATTATAAGGACGAACGCAACATAGTCTTACTAAAACAGGTGACAATCTCTCCTTTAAATTTTTTAAACCGATAATGTCTATAGGAATTTTTTTAATATATACAAAAAGTAGGGAATATCTTGATGATAAGGATTACCAAGTCTTGTTTTCATTCAAACACACTTATGCAGCTGACTTTGAATTCTGGTTCTTTGTCGAGTCATTGCTATGAATACAAGGACTCAAGAAATGTAGATAGTGTTATGTGTATACGACTCAATGATCTTTCTTTGTCACGGTTTGGGTTTTGTAAGAGATTATCATGGGTCCAAATGCTTGATCTCAGCCACAACCGACTTTCCTCAATCGAAGGTAAATTACAGTGAAATGTCTGTAATGAATTATTCATGTTCGACATTATTGAAGGTGTTTTTAATCGTTTCATATCTAGTATGGTTCTGTTCTATCATCTATTTACCATCCAAACATCTTTTGGTTTTGCTTTTATGCTTACTTTCATTCATCACTTTTCAATTTGATATTCTAGCCTTTTGAATTCTATATTAAGAGGCATAAGTCATCTGCGTAAACCAGCCAATATTGAAATCTACGAGTTTGGTTGTGGTTCCACTATTGCTTTCCTATTTTTAAACTCAAATCATTGACATGATTATCATTTTTTAAGCAGTTTCCAGAAGATGATCCCAAGGCCTAGAAAATCTCCATTTCTAGTTTATCTTAACAAAACTTTTACCTCTAAGAAATCAAATAATAGCCTGAATACAATGAAATATTTTAATCACAAAATCCACAAATTAGGGTAAACTTTTTTTCTTCTTCTGAAAATCATGTTTGGAAGTTTCTCAGTTTCATATTTGGTCGCTTAATGACAGGGTTAGAGGTTATGCAGCTCCTTTCGTGCTTGAATTTGAGCAACAACAAAATACGCAGTTTTCCTGCTTTAGGGACTTTAAAACAGCTAAAGTATCTAAAAGCGTTAAATATCTCTAACAACGAAATTGGGGCCCACTCCGTGGACACGACAAGGTACATGTGTTCTTCACCGTTCTACCATAAAGACATAAGCGATTGAATTTCCAGCAAATTTGCAAACATCCAAGACGGCGACGTGGCTAAAACTTACTGGGGAGCATTCTCCATTTTTAGAGATTTAGAGTTAACACAATTAGATATTCTTGGAAATGATATCGTGGATGACGAGTTCAAATCTTTTTTAGTTAAAGTAATATCTACTCTTACATGGCTCGATAGCATAGAAGTTTCAAGGGTTTTTTACCCATACCCGTAAATTGTACCATGTTATCTGATTTGATGAATAAACAGCTCAAGTATCATTTTTCCATTCTTCTAACACTATTTGCATTGAATATAACTACTTTCCTTTCTTTTTTCTATTTTAGTGTTGCAGGGTTTTTATATTTTTTATGCTTACAATTACGCATCATGATTGTACTGTTTTCTATGGGTTTGAAGTTTTCTTTCTCCAAACTCCAAACTTGGCGTGGGGTTTGGTTTGGTTTTTCAAGAAGAGAAGTTTAGGCAAATGGATTTATCGTTTGCAACTTTTCGTCTTGAATTTTGGGAGAGAGAGAAAATAATTGTCTTCGTATAGTTTTCCCGTGTTAGAAAACCAAGATGTGAAAGACACAAAATTAAAGCCAAGATGAAAAATTAAGCTAGCTCTGTTTATTTATGTTTTTTCCTTACAAGCTCGCTGCTTTTGGTTGATCAGATTTTGTAAAATGCTTTCTCATGTTCTCGCTTAAATGAGTTATTGTCCCACAAATAACTCAAATATCACAACTTACTCAATTAGTTTCTGTAACTTTCAGGACTACAGTGACACAACTAGAAACTTAGTCTCGTAGGTCGTTGAACTGGCTTTCTTACTATAATGTCAAATTGCACATCAATATAACCAGTATAATCATAAGTTTACATACAGAGTATTATTTTGTTTAGACATTTGCTGATTTGTAACTTTATAATAATTTCCCTAGCAGAACTCTTAGTATATAAAAGAAACATAATTATAATAAACAAAGAAAGCAAGCAGAGCAAAACAAGAAAGCAGAACTTCGGTTGGCAACATCATTGTCACAAACCTGGAAGTGGGAACCTTATTCGCAAACAGACACTGTGAAACGCCAAATAAGATAAGCCGTGAAATATTCCTCTCAAAACTCCATAAACCATTGACATCCAAGAACAAACTTATTAATAACGTGCCATCATAAAACAAACTTGTTAACATGATTTAGAAGACATACACCAGAAACATGAACTAGATGAAGAGGGGACTGCAGGCTGCAGCCACTCCCATTTCAATAAAAAATAATGAAAAAGGTGAAAATTTTCTATGTATTTCGATTAAGATCTTCAAAAGTAGAACCCTCCCATAATCTGAAAAAGGAAACTCGTATAGAGTATGCAAAAAATCAGAATATCATCACCTCTCATTTAGACAGTTTAACCTGACTAGACATGTCTGTGTAGATCTGAAATTCTGAATTATAGTCAAGCAGAAAATTAGCAACAAATTCTGTTTTTGATGCTTATAAAATAAACAAAAGTTTGCTTTTTGATGAAAGTCAGTAACCTAGCTTTCAATTTTCTCCCACAAGTAAGAAGAAGAAATGAAAAAATGTTCCCAAATTTCTCGAGATCACTTCATAATGCAACCCCAAATTACTGATTTATAAGCACTTCAGTGCCATACATATTTCCATCCAGCGTAAAAACAGTAGTAGGTGAGATAAAACAGTGTGAGCTTCTAATTAAATAGTGAAAAAAGGGGATAAAAACTCAGGTTAGATCAATCGCCTTTTGAAATCATAACGAATGTATTATCACAAAGTACCTCATTGACGTATTTCATAAGGAACAACCTGCACGAAATCCCCAATTTTACCCAACTAATTAGGTTCATAAAATAAATCTCCACCTTTTCCCAGAACCACATCCATACCTCTTTGTAATCATCGTTAATTCGATCATTACCCCCACTTGTACATAATAAGTCGATCTACATTACGGTACAAATTACTAGGCAGAAATGCTAAGAAATAGAAAAAAAAGGAACGAGGATTCAATTAGAAAAAACATGAACCTTCTCTTGCAGCAATAGTATATTTTTTCTCTCGAAAAGTTGTAACATCAATATAATCATGTACATAAGAAAACACTTCCAACACACTTTCATCATCGCAAAGACGGAAATGATTAGCCACAAATAATTCAAAAAAAGTGACATCATCTCTTTCAAGAACTACCAAGATGAACCGAGAATTCACTGACATCCGATATATACTTGTAACACTATTCGAGTTTATGCAGAAAATTGAATAAGATTATAATAAAGAGATTAACTACCACAGTATGCAACTATGTGTTAGAATTAGGATGTTTACTTCTAGAATTTCGATGTTTGAACAAAGTAAAAGAAGAATGTTAAGGATAAACACACCCCAGATGATACATCTCTTTCAGCATTATATTTCAAACAAAAAATACATAACTTAGCCTGCCTTGGATGAAAGGAAGTTCCTTCCCTTTCTGACTCCTTTTGCAACTTAGAGACAGAAATGAGATTGTTCCGTTGTGAAGATCAATCAAGAGTACAGACATAACTGATGTACACACACATCACTGAATCTGTTTGTTCAACTTCTAATTCAGCAGGGTGATATGGTTCGTGTGACGACCTAGTTATAAAAAACAATGGGAAACAATATCCGGTTAAACCGAGTACTATCATTGAAATAATGAAACAAAACAACATAAGAGATGACAGTGCACACACTCTTGTATAAAGACTGAGAAGAGAGAATCAGAGCAAATATTTATGCTGTGAACTTGCTCGACTGTAAGATAATATACTTTCATATATCAGTATTTGGAGTGTATATGAAATCACTTTAATGCTTTAACTACGGGTCGAGTTATGTAATTAGATTGCATTGTCCATAAATTCTACCTGGTCTAGATTCAAATAAGTTTTTCCAGATTTTTCAGTTAAAAACTCTCTGTGCCTAAGAGTTGAAGAATATTATTTCACTTCTGTTCTGTAGGCGTCAAAAAGGTGATTTAGTGGATAAGAAAGAAACAATTAGTTTCCATTCATCGCTGCAAACGAGATCTATGTTGGGTCCCAATACTTGTGCTTTTAAAAGCGCAATAGGTGAGCAAAACCTTACTAAAATGGAATTTCATGGCGAAATTGTCAGTTCCATGACAGTAGAG
This sequence comes from Primula veris, assembly GCA_963682055.1. Classification (NCBI taxonomy): domain Eukaryota; kingdom Viridiplantae; phylum Streptophyta; class Magnoliopsida; order Ericales; family Primulaceae; genus Primula; species Primula veris. The sequence goes on from OY821740.1 coordinate 20,045,479, forward strand.
AAGAAAATAAACGATCTATATGATTGATCAATTGACAAATAAGGAATGTCAAAAAAGCATTAGCACACAATGTATGATCAGAACACTCATATGTAAAACTCCTCTTAGAATATGAAAGTGCAATTGCGAGTATAAGCAAGTTTACCTCGGACTGGCAATGTGGACCCTGCACATCTTCATCAAATTATAGGGGAGACTAAGCTCTCAACATAAGCAATTGAATTAAGGTCCATGAGATAACTCGATAAATTACCGATTTTTGGATTACAAAAAAGCCTACCGCTAGTTGGATTGTAAAGACTCAAACGCCACCCACTTCTAAACAATATTTCACCAGTCACTGTGATGCACAAAGGGTAGTAGTAGCGATTACCACCCGGCTTGGTAGCATATGGTATTGTGTACAACTTTGTCCATGAACCCATAACGCCATATTCTTTCATAACCCATATCTCAAGGCATTGTCTTCCACTAGGTTCATAATAAGAGTAAAATACGGAAAGGCATCCTTCTAAAACACCTAGACTAGATTGAACACTATCACTATCACAAAGACAATGTGTGACGATTTCCCCATAAACATATTTTCCCAAATCAAGAGTAACAATAACCATCGACGAGTTGCTACCACTTGAAAGTTCTACCTTCCAATGGAGAACCCTATTAACATAAATCCCGTGTTCAGGGCGAGGAGCACCCAAAGGGAAATCCCCGATTTTCCTCCACGGTTCGTATTCAATGAATAAACTTTCACCTCTCTCTTAAAACGATGACATATCATCAATACTACCTTGTAGTCATCATTGGTTTGATCATACCCAAATCCATATGAAGCACGCAAATCTTCTAAACCCGAAACAGGCAGCCGCTTTGATTGTTTAGTACAAGGGTTCCATAAATATATTCCATCGCCAATAAAACGAATACACACCAACACGTTACATGAATCCACAATTTTAATGTGACGAATATCACGTCTCTTTGGGTAATCAAGTAAAGCAACATCTATATTAATATTAGTGCTAAAATCAAGTGAGCAAGAATGTAGGATGCACGAGTAAACATTGAGGCCAAACGAGCCAATGTGGCTGATGATGAGTCTATGATTGGTATAGTTGTTCAAAAGATGTGATTTTTGGAGATGGGTTTTAATAAAATCAGGGTTTGAGAACAAAACAAGCCATGATTTGCACACACACCGAAACCGAACGAGGGTTTTGACAGGTAAGAGAAAGAGTATATCTGTTATAACCTCTTGAGGGAGCTCGGCAGTAATATCAGTGTTAGAACAACTTTTCTTTATCTTTTTTCTCTTTCTCATAGGCTCTTTCTTCCTCATTGATGATGATAATATATTTCTCTCTCTAGGGTTTATGATATAGGGAGTTCTCTTTATCTTAGCTGATAATATAAGAGACATGCGAATTTGGATCCCTATTAAAGTATTTCTTTTTATTATTTCCCCTCTTTATATCTATTTCTAACGTGTGGATTCATCGTAGGAGTAGTAATTCGTTAGCCTTTATATTATTCAATGAAGGTGAATATTGCAAAATATAAAAATTAGAAGTAAGGAGGAATATAAATATCCCCTTTAATTTTTATATTTTGCAATATTCACCTCATTGAATAATATAAAGGCTAACGAATTACTACTCCTATGATGAATCGACACGTTAGAAAATTACAAAAGTGTCGTGTTGTGTCATGCACACCATCACGCTACATTTTAGGTGTTGGATACTTTTAAATCTCATGTCGTTGAATTATTTACAAATAATGTATCGTACGTACCAGTATATATCTGATATAAGTTATATTCCTCTTATTAATTATTTTTATATTTTTTATTTGTGTTAAACTTTTCCTGTGCTTTTTAATATCTATCTATTCACGGTGATTCCTTCTCCGAGGTCTTTCTTTTCCTTTGACCTTACTGCTACTCTTGTATCTTTCAATTATTTATTATTAAACATGTGGACACTGAGAGCAGAGGCGGCCCAGACCCAAGTCCAGTAATACTTGGACCTAAAATAAAAATTGGGTTGGAGCAAAAAAATTTGGGCTGTGGTTTTTTTTTTTGTAATGGGCCTTAGACAAAAAAAAAAACTGGACTGAATTTTGAACAACCAACGGTACCGGGCCACCGTGCATAAGAGACAGAAGTGTTCTACTACTAAGAAGTTACTGAACTTGCAAATTTTACATTTTATTTTATAAATTAACAAAAATTAACTACTACTAAGATTTTTCGGCTGCAAATTTACATGTATTTTTTCTTATTTTGGTAAACGTAACTAGCTATATTTAAACTTATAAAATTAATGTAATTATAATTAATTATAAAAAAAACAGTTACTTTCGTCGCATCGAGGGACCACCACACTTTTGAGACATTAGTAACAATGACGAGCTATTTAATTATCTCTATCATTTAATAACTAGCCTTAGTCCCTTAGATAAAATCGTCTTGCAGTTGTGATTAATTCAGAATAATTAGACAATCCGGAGGTTTGGTTATTAAATAATTTCTGAAGAACTAACCTGGTTAAATTAATCTGAAGAATTAGAGTATTTTGTAACCAGTAACCCGTGGTGAATCTGTGACCAAAAGACTACAATTTTTAGCCTTACAGAACATCTGCAGCAGATTGTTTAAAACACCAATTTTATCTATTTTGAATGATCTTTTAAAACATTTATAAAAATTTGTCATACAGCAGATTTTTTAAAATCATGTCTATTTTAAATGATTTATTTCATAATAGATAATTTGGAGCACTTATCTTTAAATTTAAAACATCTGCATTCTCTATCCTCTATAAAGTAAACAATCAATTTAAACAAGCCGGTGTGAATGATCTTAGTAAACTGTAATGAACAACTCGATCCATAACAATATTGCCTTTTGGCTTTTGTAAAATGTCATCGGTGCAAAAACTAAAGAAGTTATTTGTTGCGAGTCTTGTGACCAATTTCAAAGCTACTACTGCAAGCATAATCATTTTATTCACACTTTCAAGTTTGAACACATGAGCAACTTGTCCCAAGTACACTAAAATCGGAAAAACAAGAAATTACCACCTGAAACACGTCGCCTTATGCGATTACTAAAAAAAGAAAACACGAATTTTAACAAAAGGGCCAGGAATCATAAGCAACACATTCAATCATCAAATTTCTAACTACAACCCCATTTTTTATTAATCCGTAAATCAATACGACGCCAATGACATCGCATCTGCAAGCGAGATCGTCACCCTTTGGCCACAATTTAGTAGTGCATTACCACCATGTTCCACTCAACCGTAGCATTACCACCAGCCACGTCATAAAAGTGAGTTTTTGCCGTAGCCACACCACGGGCCAGTCGGAACTTGCCAGATCCTCCGACGATTGACATCTCGCGGTACAACCGCATCACTGGATTCCACCCCACCAAACTCAAAGTGCTACCTTTGTGGGGACCACTAGTGAACACAAAGTTAAAAGCCATGACTAGTGCGGACTCATCAAAGGAGGCTGATCCGTATAGGCCCTGAGCCCGGCCCACGGGCCTTGAGGCCCGTTCTGGTCCAACAGTCATCGGATTATCTGCTATTTCAATGGAGCCAAAAAATGTGGGTGACGAGTGGGTGAAGTCCGCTTTCGCCACCTCAGCAGAGGTGACCCCGTGTTTGGCGTTTATGGTACTATATAACAAGTCATGGAAGTAGAAGTGGAGTTTGGTTATCTTGTGTTGGGCGTGGTTGAAATTATCAAACCATTTTTCGACTTGTTTGGGACTTTGGTCCGTGCCATCTACATATGGCACAACCAGAGTGATAGAGCAAGCAAGCAAAATTAATGTGACTAAAATCGCCATCGTTCTAATTTCTCTCAAACTCTCTTTCCTCACTTATTCGATGCTTATCAGTTCGTGGAAATAATAACTAAGGTGGAGTGCCATTTATACACAATTTTTAGGTGCTTCTCTCATTTTGGATTAAAATAACCACTATAAATAATCTATTGGACTCATGCATAATTGTTAATTATGTGTTGAGTAGATGCACACTACAAGAAAAAAGATATTTAGTGATAAATACTTTTTAGTTACTTATTAGCTAGTGGTATTTTGGATTGATGTTTCTAGCACGATGGTTGCAATTTATATACTAAATTTCTTATTTCTAGTTTTTGTGCATTTTGTTTGGATGGACATAACTGTTTTCCATTTGTAGTTTTTATAATTCAACATTTTTCTTGCTTAGAAGGAGCATTTCATTTTTCGTTCATCGACTTGAAATTAAACTGAAATTTATCTCGTTATAAGTGCGACAAACTAAAACTTTGATGTAAGTTTATTTATTTGAAACTGGCACCAAATGTGTAACGCATTATTTAGTACTTGATTAGGTCATATATAGCAGCATTATGGATTTTTTCTTTTTCTCATTTGAGTAATGCAACATGGACTGCTATGATTTAATTAGTATTAGTGGCCCTATTTGTTAAAAAAAATTAAGACAAGTTGGCGAAAGTTATGGCTTAAAATTAATAATGTCATGACGCTCAAACAAACGTATTGTTTTTGTCACAACTCCCCATTTCAGCATGCATGCATGCATATCTATGTTTCGGAAGCTAATTTACACTACAAAATAATGTTTTATTTAGTGAGAATCAAAATCTGTCACAAGTCTGTCACTAATTTAAAAAGTTGTCACAAATCTGTCGCAAATTGACTAAATTGTCACAAAGCCGTCACAAAAACCGTCGTTAATAAGCTCGTAACAAAAAATACCGTCACTAATCCCGTCGCTATTTGGATATTTTTTGTAGTGTTATATGGACTTGGCTAATCAACAATACTAATAGCAATGCCCATCAATCATTGCTTATATACTAAAAATTCATCAATAAATTGTTGAAATAATTTTTTTTTTAAGTTAGTCATATAGTTTAATATTTAAACTTTATGATCAACTTTTGAAGTTCTCTGTTTCGACAATTTAACTATGAGTTTTTTAACGGTCAAAATTGCACGTAGTTTCGTGGTGGTTAAATAATTTGGAACGGATGAAGTACTAAAAAAACGTAATTATTTAAGTTTACTATTGGGGTGAAATGTTGGTTTTTTCTCTACCGAAAAAAATTAAAAATTAAATAACACGTCTAAAAAAAATAAACAATTTTATTTGTGAAATGAAATAGGGGAAATTTCTGACAGTGACATAAACGAAATTTAAAATGCAGAAACTGCTGGATAAAATTAATACTATAAATTAAACTGACGAAAAAAAATGTAAAAAACTGAAACTGCCAAATAGCATGGTATAATGTACAAAACTGCCGGAAATAACACTAAACAAAGTGTTGATCCGTAAGCGGTCAAACCTTAGAGGGGGAGGGGGTGAGTAAATTTTATGTATGTTTTTTGCAGATATAAACTAATCCAACTAACGTGATTTTAAGCTTAACGTTTAACGATATGAAAAGGAGAACAAACTTAATCTCGTAAGCAATCAAATAAGTAATAAATAAGCAAGCGTAAAGTAAAGAGTATGGAAAAGAGATGACACAACAATGTATAGAGGTTTGACAACCCGTCTAGTTTTCTCAATGAAATTTACTTTATCGGGTACGTATTATCAATATAATCTTAAATACAAGATTACAACCACTGTCGAGATTCCTACTCTTAATACAACTATAAGTGTACATGTCAATCCAAACATACATGTCATCTCTTTAATTTACTCAAGAAGTGTAGGTTTGCACTTGTATTTATATCATAACATCATTGTATTAAAGCCGATGTTGTTGTTGTTGCATTTATAACATCATTGTATTACTAAATTAAGAATTTAATTTACTCAAGTTATAGAAATTTTATTAAATACTAATTTTAAAAAACTAATTACAAAAATAACATAAATGTTTAACTAATGCATATGAGGCATATAGTAATTACTTAATAAAATTTCTATAGCTTGAGTTAATTAAGTTCATAAATTTGGTAATGCAATGATGTTATGATATAAATGAATAATATTTATATTAAATATAACTTAAATTCGGAAAGTTATTTAATGGTTGAACGATGCGTGGGGACGGTATTCGTTAGGAAAACCGGAAATTAATTTTAATGCTTAAACGATTCTTCGGGAACTAGCTAGCAACACCGAATAATATATGTATGATGAAATTTTATTCTATAACATATTAACCAATCACAATTACCATTCATACAGTATCACTTATACGCATCATATGGTACTAACATATTTATGATAATACCACTGAATTTAGTGGTACACTAATGCTGATCAATTTTGGATATCATAATATTCTTTAATTACATTCATATCTATGTATATAATATTCATATATAAGATATAAAATTGGGATATTGTTAATATATGAAATACTGAAAACTAAGTATAAATTAATAAAACTCTTTACCATTTAAGATGCAAATTAACTAAGTATAAATTATGATAATGTTTATAATATTGTATAACTATTTATAAATGATGTATTCTCTTTTAAGTTTTTTAAATGAGATACTTTTCATAATATCGTGTTCCGTTTTTGGATGTTGGTAATGTATCATACCATACCATAACAATACAGTACCGAACTTGCGGTATACCAAAAGTGTGGTATACGATAATATTATTAAAATTTTGGCTTTGTTTGTTTTGCAGGAAAATAGAGGCTGGAATTTTTTTCTGATAAAAAATACAATTTTTTGTGTGTTTGTTTAGCAAGAAAATCTGTTGTCGGGGAAAATATTTTCTAGAATTAAAAGAAGATTAAGGAAAATAAAATTTTTCTTTTCTTTTTGTCAACATCGGTCAACGTCGGAGTGCGATAGTCAATGCCGGTGACTGGTCAATCGTCTTGATCAAATCTTGTTGGACCAAATGTGTTGTGCTATTTTGTTAATGATAATCAAGTGGTACATTTTTTAATTTTTTTGTTGAAGTGGTACACTTATTAATTAGTAATTATATCTAAAGGGTAAATGGCCTCCAACTCACTCCATACTTCGGAAGTACGAATTTGTTTATGTAATTACAATTTTATTTTCAAAATAACGAAGATAGGAGTGTATTAAAAAAAACTCATTTAATTTGTACGTTATATTAATTTGTGTTCTATTTCTATTACCAGAGAGAGATGTGTTTTAATCAAAGGTATTTAGATGACTTAGAAATGTACAACTTTACCTCCAAAGCAACAACATTTACGAGGAAAAAAAAAACATACGTTAAGTTACCCCGTGCGGTCACGTGCCTTTAGGGAAAATTCAGCAATCGTGTATACGGGTTGTTAAAATTTACATTAATTACTAAATTAAGTGATGTAAAAAAAATGAGGTGGTGCTAAATCATCGTTTTAAATATATTTTAGTAAAAAGACAAATGCTAACTTATGTACCGAGAGGATCAATTAAGTGTTATATTTTCTATGTAATTCCACCATATAGTTAGAACATTTACAGAGTCATTGAAAATATAAAGTGCATTGAAATGGTCATAATTAATATTGAAATGAACTAATATTATGACTTAATTTTAGAATATAAAGAAACATAACCAATAATATATATATATATATATATATATATATTAGTAATACTAGATGTATTTTTTTAATTAATATTTAAATTTAAGGTAGGCTCAATTAGGGTTTATATTTTTATTTGAGTTTTATTATGTTGGGTTTTTATTGGGTTGTATATTTATATTTTGGTTTATCAAATTATAGATTGTATTTGAAGTAATTAAAAAAGAAACAAGAAAAATTATAAGAAAATATTACATATTTAGGTGATCTTTATTATTTAAAAAAGAAGTATTAATTGACCGAATTAATTAGTGTTCAAGCTTGTGACATCATTAATTAAATATTTAGGTGAAATATTGTTGTTGTTATCATTGTAAATTTTGTGTTCGGTGTTTCTCTACAATCAAGAAATGATAGAATATATATAAGTATATAACATTGGCCACTTTCATTAAATGTTTAACATATGTCATCGAGCATATGTTAGCAAAACCCTAATAAAAATACTTGGTCAAAAATTAAAACTCATAATTTTCGGAATTAGGAGGTGCCTCCGATAGTCCACACTTAGATTCCCTCTGCAGGCGTGTCTTTTGGTAACTTTGTGGACGGAAAGTATGAAATTACAGGAATGTGGCAGTTTGAAAATTTTGTGAGTTGGGAAAATTAATGACGTTAGTGAACAAAACACGGTTATGATTTTACAGGAATCTAAAGAGTAGTAAATAAATTGCGTGTACTGCATGTTGTTTATGTTGAGGGGTACCCGCTGCCTACTTTTTTCTTGTTTTAGTCAGATACGTAAATAAATATATTACATGCCTACATTAATTTACGCACAAATTAACAGCCCTATATATCTCTCACTCTGTAGTCCACTCTATCCCTCTCTCTACTGCTCTAATGAAGAAAGGTTCATCTACAGGTTAGTTTCTTTTTCTATTTTCTCTAATAGTTTTTTTTATTTTTAAAAACATTGATTATACTTCCTGCTTTATGTATATCTCGCGATAAAGATTCTTTGCTTCCTTTTTTTAGGTTCAAAATTCACTCAGCAGGAACTTCCTGCTTGGAAACCTATTCTTACACCGACATGGATAATTTCTTCCCTTCTCTTCATAAGTGCTGTCTTATTCTCGATTTGTCTCTGACTGCTTCTAACAAGGTCTGTCAAAAGACTGATGGAGCTCATAGTTTTTTTTATGTTTTTTTCCTGGAATTATTTTTTAAACCACTTGTCTTTTCCCTAGGTAGTCGAAATTGTACAGAGGTATGACCATGAGTGCATACCGAACGAGTGGAAAAGTCATCAGGTCGCATATATTAAAAGTGATATAGATAAGATCTGCAACATAACGCTAAAGGTATATTTTGATGAATTACTTTATATTTGTTCTGCATATTTAATTTTTTTTAGTAGGTTAGGTAAGGTTTGGAGTCTTAAAATCTGTCTTTATCATTTTAGGTGCCGAAGTTCATGAAGCAGCCTATTTATGTGTACTATCAGCTTGACAACTTCCACCAGAATCACCCCAGGTATCTTTAGCATTTTTTTTTCCCGAATTTGATCTATGACTTGTGTGAGTTTCTTGTTATGCTAAGAAAAAAGGATATAACTGTTAATTGTGTGGACGATTATGTGGGTTTCAATATTTTATACAGGTATGCAAAGAGCCGTAGTGATGAGCAGTTAAGGGGGTACAAACGAGGGATAAGAATCTAAACGTTTGTAGACCTGGAAAAGAGGCCAATGGTAAGATAATCATACCCTGTGGTCTCATTGCATGGAGTTTGTTTAACGATACCTACAGCTTCTCCGTAATAAAAAATAATACACCCTTCGAGAATTTAACCGTAAATATGAAGGGTATATCATGGAAGAGTGATAGGGATCACAAGTTCAGTAAAAATGTGAAGCCCAAGAACTTTCAGAAAAGTAACTTTGTCGGCGGTAAAAGTCTAGATGAGAACAAGCCAGTAAGTATATGCCATCTTCACCTTATATGTTATCTCACATTCTTTTCAAATTCAAATCGCATGCTTATCAAAAAAATTATCTAGTCACTGCTATTCTTCCCTTGATTATTTCCTCTGGTCAGAATTGTGTTCCAACTTCCACCATGGATTTTATTTTCTATTTAGATTTATAGAGTTGTTTGGTTGTATATTTTAAGCTGAGGTTTTCCCTTTCTTACTTTCTGTCTTATAAGCTGAATTTCATCTGGTAATCAGCTTAAAAGCTAAGCTTTTCCGATTTCCTGACCAGAATAATGTAGAAGCTTTAGCTGGATTAGCACATCTTTTCCTTAACTTCGGAATCTTCAGTGTATTTGCTTAAAACTGCAATAAGTTAAACTCTAATTAGCCATTAACTCCTACGTGCTAATGTTAATATCATACAGACCTCTTCTTTTGTTTTTCTCCCATACCAGTTGGCGGTTTTTGACTTTTTTTCCCCACTGGTTTTTATTATTAACTGTTTCCTCTTTCTCGTGACAGTTAAATGAACAGGAGGATCTGATTGTATGGATGAAAACCGCAGCTTTTCCAAATTTCAGGAAGTTGTATGGCAAAATAGAAAAAGATCTGAATAAAAATGATATGCTTCGAGTTGTGGTGATGAATAATTACAACGTTTATAGTTTCAATGGGAAAAAACGGCTTGTTCTTTCTACAACTACCTGGATTGGTGGAAAGAACCCCTTTCTTGGCGTGGCTTACCTTGTTGTCGGTGGCCTTTGCCTTGTTCTTGGTTTGGCTTTCTTCATTCTATATTCTATGAAGCCAAGGTAATTCTTTTTACTGCTTCTAGAAAATTACCATTAATGTAATTCAATTTTCTCATTCTTAACTTGCATAGTGGACCAAAGATAGCAATCTAAATCTCCACCGCAGCAGTGCCTAGAAGCATTATATTGTATTTCATGTTTTTAACATTGTTTTTTTACTTTATATCCTACTAAGATTCTTCTATTCTTGTTTTCATATCTTTCAGGCCGCTCGGAGATCCAGCTTGTCTATCTTGGAACCAAAATTCTAAAGTCCATTGAAAAGGCTAGTCGCATGTTATCTCAAGCTTCATTTTAATACCTCGTGTGTGTATGTAATTTTATAGATAGGTTTCAGAAGTATTGACTGCAAAACCATAGTTGTGAAATACATTAACCTTCCGTGTCATTGGGAGGTGTACTGTAAATAATACGACATGGTATTCTCAAGCAGTCGGGTGATGTAGCCTCTAGTCCCACAGCTTATAATATAAATACATACATTTATATACCTGTTTATAGGTCTGTCCTGTTGACCTGCATGTTCTGTACTTTATATTCCTCTTCCCATACCGTATCTTTCAATGTTGGTCTATATGGGTTATGGGAAATTTGCTTTTGAACCATAAGATTCGAGTTCGAGGTTCTGATTGTGCTGATGAAACAAAGCAAAAATACCATGATTGAGATGTACATGTATGCAACCTGTTATCTATTTATTCCTGTGGTGATGGATAAAGTCTCCATATAGCTGATTATCCGTGCGTAAGCACGTAGCTTTAGTTTGACTACAAATCAAAAGCCGCTTCTTTGCATTAGCTTGTAGGTGTGATTATTTACGTTTATACCATTTTCCAAATGAACAAGTGCACCTAAGACGTTCAGAATGGATTACAAGTTTAGCGTTTCACAAATAACAAAGCAGGTTATTTTACAGGCAACTAAATTCATTCATGTGCAAAGACAACAATCAATATTCACATTTAAATGCATCTCTAGACTTGGGTAATAATATCCCCAGAATTTGAGGAAACAAAATTACTTTATCTCTCAACATAAAGTTTAGACATTATATCTCATATTTTTATTTATTATGCGACACTGAACGAAGTGGCAGCGTTTTCGACAAACTTTTTAGCACCTTTAAACCATCTCTTGTCTCCGGCTTGAGCCTTGCATATGTATAGCTTACCATCAGATACAGTAGCAGTGATCAGTTGGTGTTTGCCGCCCTCATCTCCATCGGCTGTCCTAGTCAGAACCGACAAGTAGTAGTATGGCTTCCCACCGTTCTTAGCCGATGAAGCCTCCAATATGTTGGCGGTTGCTACCGCGTTCCGGTCAAAACCACCCTGCACCGACAAACAAAAGGTCAAAAGTTTGAAATACCCACTTCTGATATTCTTACTATATCACTGACTACATAAAAATAAAAGATGACGAATATATTATGTATGCACCCCCTATCTCAAATAAAGTGGCTGATGTAGAATCCGATGTAGTGCGAGTATACTTCTATGAATAAAACTTGTGACAAGATAGTGATTTATTTCTAATTAAATAAGCAATTTTAATTTATTCAAAGTGCTCGCCATGTCTTGCATCTTCGTAATTGTATAAGGATACCACGGCTTTATTTGGTGGGTGCTTTAAAACTCGGACTTTTCGTTCTTATTATTTATATTTTTGCTTAAAACCTGCATGCATTTGCCTCCTAAGATTTTTAGTTGAGTTTTTTTTTTCTACTCAACAGAGCTATTAGCTTAAGCCATCTATTATCCGTAATATGGAGAAAGCTAGTTTTTTTGCTTTAAAAGCTACGATACAAAACGTAAATAAGACACTTTTTTTCTTTTCAAATCAACAAAAAGACAAAGGTATAACACTAAGTTGCAGAAAAATCCATCTGTGCTTGCATCCTTACCCGAGATTCCGAGGCATGAACAAGCAGTACAGGACTGTAAGTCCATAACTAGAATGATATCTTGGCAATAACAGATTAGTACAAGTTTATACTTTGATTTTTATGATTAACGTCTAAGTTCTTATTGTCTCTTAGGATGATGTTAATAAGGCGACGGCCACCATTTGACTGAAGTCACTACATTCTGACGTAGTACTCTAGTATGCGTGTGCTGCACTTTTATGAGTAACAGTTTTATTTGGGTTAAATTATGGCCTTGTTTTGTTGTAGCTATTAAGCTCAGCTATTTGTATACCAATGCGATCCAGCTTTTTGAAGAAGCTAGAATCTTTAAGCTTAATGACACCAGTTTTTTTTATCTAACCACAGGAAATTCCATCTATCTATTTAAAAGCTGCCACCAAACAAGTCTTATATTACCTCGGATGCAGTTTTTCCAGCGTAGGCTTGTTTGCCAAGCAAGTAGTCCACCTGCAAAATATCCATTCAAGCTCTCAGCATGTCCTTTTAGTACTTAAGTTTCCTTTCAATCTATTTATAACATTCAACGTCACATGCAAATAACAAGACAAGCCTACGCATTATACAACAATGTCTATTTTGGCAAATTTATTCTTTGAACTCTTAAACTTTATAGTTTGGGACATTTTCAGCATGTTTAATAGATTTCCAGTACTGCACAAATGAACTTTATAATGTGTGGTCTCCTAGAAAACAGTTATATTTGCTTAAGGGAACAATATTATATTAATACCTTGGAGAGGAACTCTTCAGGGGAGCCAAAATCTGTGATGGATTTCTTGTCAGTTGGATTTATCATGACGGAGATGTTGCTTATGACATCAAAGTTGTCTTCGAACCTAAGAACTTGACCGGGAAACTCAACTTCCTTGCTAGGATTCCATTTTGACGGAACTTGTATCTTGAACCCATCTTTGCTTATAGTCGAAAACTCAGTGTTTGTCTTCGGTTTCCCGAAAATGTTGGCTGCATTTTATCACGTACAATTTATACAATCTTGAGTTTAAACCCAGATAATAATCCAGACTCAAAACCTATACAGCAGTCAGCCTATTTTATGTAATAGATTCTCAGAGATTTAGTTTAGTTTCTTTGTTTGAGTAATAAGCATACTTTAAATCTTAGGTGGGTCTGCCTGATCGGACCACAAACATATAAAGTAGAAGTGTTTGACAAATATGAACCCTTGGGGAAGATATTTACGAGCATATTCAAAAAATGTTCATTCATAGTCTGGAAAGTTTCCCAAAATCGTAAAGTTTTCTAATTTGTTTTTTTGAAGAGTTTCTTAATTAGTTAGAGGATTCAAGGATTTTAGCTATGATAACGTCTATTAGCGTTGTTATGTTTGACAAACAGGGAGAGCCAACAAAACGTTTTTGTACGACTATACCAAATAATTTTCATCGTTCGATTCTGGAATTTCCAATAATTTCTTTTCACAAATCGCACCTTAAGCTCAAGAATAGGTTGATGTGCTGATATTATTTTCTGAACGCCAGTTGTTTATTTATAAATGATGATATCTCAATTCTTTATTTATAGTTCTTGAATTGATCGATCTGGAATTAGGCATAGCTTTATCACGATGCCCTGTTTCTATGATATCAGCTTTTCGACACATAATTTTCAGTGGGATAATAGATTTAAAAAACGGGAAATGACATAAAGGCTTCGGGGAATGGGGTTGATCCATCAACCGTCCTTGGTCGAGACGGTTTATGTATTACTATTAGTCCGTTGACATATAAAAGGCCAATATGTAATACTATCATCAATTGTGATAATATGGTGCAGACACGGGCTTTGATGGAATGGCACGACAAACTCGAGGCTTACAATACCCTTTACAGAATTTTGTTTAAACATCAACAACACACTTTTAGTAACGATATAACGCTGTTAAACTAAAAAGTGGCGATCTTCTAACAACTAAAACTCAACAAGAATACGCTATCGACACATTTCCATACTCAAATAGCACTAGTTTCCTCTTCTCACGACTATTTCTCCTCTTTGTGAAGTACTTTTTTCATAATATCCTAAACAAATAAGTAACTACTTCGTGATGAGGATCATACCCCGTATTTAGGAAAATTATATTCTTGATTTTAATTTACTCAATATATTCTACTATTATGGTATGAACAAGTTTTGTAAAATGAGGAACAGTCCTAGAAATAGGTTTATCAAACGGTCTTGAAGACTAAGCTCCAAATTTTTCGGTGACTAATCGGATTTTGTTACTCTCCAAAAAAAATTGCCATGGAAACTAAAAAGAACATAAATGAAGTTACTCGATCCTTGAACAAATCTCGGTACTCCCCTGATTCTAACTTACACATTTAGTAGCGTATAGCAAAATAGCATTGCCAAATAATCACTCAAGATAACAATAGTATATAATACAAAATAACCAACTTACCAGATTCGCCATAGGCTGCGTCGGCTGGGGACACTTTAGACCCGACCGAGGCCGCGCCGATGAGGACAGTAAGGGCCAACCGTCGGGACACTGCTGAAGTGGCATTGTCAACTTGGGCCTGACAAACTACTTGGTTGGTCTTGTTGGCTAAAACTGGCCCATAACGATGTGATGAAAATGATGTTCTTGGTGTTGAGATTGCAATGTGGTGCAAAAAACATAAAGTTGATGCCATATTACTTAGTTTTGTTATTTTATTTTCTAAATTTTAACACAAAGACTAGACTTAAGAGTGTGTACAGTGATACGAGTTGTGTGTGACTTCTGTTGTTGTGATGAGGTGGACAAATATGTGTTGTTCTTTTGTAATATGTGGAGTTAAGAGTGGATAATGTAGGAAATGTAATTACGATGTTAGATGAGGAGAGATTGGCAATGACTGTGCCACGTGGCGGTAAAGGTTTTTTCCTCTTAAGAAAATACTTACTAGAGCCCGGAAAAATCCTTAAAACCCGACGCTATCCCTTTCTTGATCCGCACTTCATCCGAAAATTTCTGAAAATAGTTCTGATCTGAAAACGTTGAGTTTTGTTCTGAACTGACAAACTTCGAGATCAGGATCGGATGATAGTTTCGATTTCCTCGGGTGTTCCGACACTTCCCGATTTTTTTTTATCTTGTGACGATTTAACAGACAATAAAGGATATAAGAAACACAAAGTTACCCAAAAAAAACTTGGTACAATTTTATAATTTATTGACCAAAAATTAAAAAGAATCCAAATTAACCACTATCAAAATACGTGCATATACAGACTGTCAAAAACATTCGCTAAATTGTCTTATCGACTGATTGGAGGTGGTCGGAAAAGGTAGTCGGCATAACGCTTGTCAGTATTTGCATCGACTGAAACGGTGATCGCTATTATTTATCGACTGAAACTGTGGTCGTTATTTTTTACCGACTGAAACTGTGGTCGTTATTTTTTACCGACAAAAGATGTAGTCGTTATTTTTTCTTATTTTTTCCGACTGAAATGTGGTCGATATTTTTCTCGATAGAAAACATAGTCGTTATGTTTTATTACTGAAATAATAGTCACTAAGTATTGCGGCTAAATTGTTGTCTATTTTTATAGTGACTTACATTATGGTGATTTTCGTTACAATTAGACTTACCATGGATTATATTGTAACCGAAAGTGTGGTTGGTATTTTTTAATCAATTAATAAATTTACAATATATTTTTAATAATATTATTAATGATTTTAAAATAACAAATAATATGAAATAAATTTCTAATGAACACTAAAACGTATTAAGCAAAATTATACGCATACACATTTTACCCCACAAATAAACATTATCCGTAGAACCGAGTTTCGAACACCAAAATCAGGTTTACATAACATCGCTAGTATAGTTTTGTAGAAACAAAATAACCACATATAAGTTTCGAAACACAAAAGGTAGAGAAGTACTTAAGCATTCAGGAATTTACAACTGCGATAACATATTGCGAGACTAGAAACAACCAAAGTACTAAACAACGTCGTCATCGTCTCTAATGACGAATGTTGTTAAACATGCCTTTCATCAGCAGGTACGGGCAAGCCTCTGCTTCCCTTATAACTTCAACTATTGCTTTGTCACGATCCTCCTTCACTCGGGTCACGGCCTGAGCAATTACTTTGTCACGCTCTTCATTTCCCCATGCCACCGCCTTTTGTAAGTCTACAACTTGTTTTCGCAGCTCAAACACCTCTGATGATGGCCCTGATGACCCCCTCGAGAAAGAAGAGCATTTCTCTTTTACCGAGTAGAATTTAGGTGTTGCACTTTCCGATCCATATATCGCTCCTTTTCTTTCTCCACCGACCACTTCTTTAAACAATGCACACTTCACTGACTTAGGTGGTTCAATCGGCACTTCAGAGCCACTAGTCTTAGCCTACGCTTGCAACTCCGACAATGCATCATTTTCCTTTTCGATGTAGTCACGCTGTTTAAACATGTTATGAGTTTTAACAGTGAAACAGTTTGTAAAACATTCCCTGAAGAGGGCAAAATACTTGTTTTAAAGAATTGGTAACTTAATATGTTATCAAAGTGTAGGTCAAATATTTGATTCTAGGTTGACTTAAAATGAGTATGGCCTGCATAACCGTTGGACAATAACTTTGATGATTAAAAGGGTGCATATACTAACAGTTTGATGTTTTAGTAGAAATGGTAACATAGCAGTACTTCTTTGGTAAAATCTTTTAACCTCATTGTAGGGTTTAGCTTAAAAGCCGAGTTTTTTGTTATGTTTGAAAATTTTAAAAGCTATAAGCTGGAGTTTATTTGCTTAAAAGTTGCATCCAATCAATCCCTAACATATAAATGCGCACATATGTATACTTTAAAATGAAATTGCTATATTACCTAATACGAATAGCTTACTTTATATTGTCCTAAGATTTTTAAGAGCGTAACAAAAAAACTGTCTGTAAGCCAACATATCATAACACATAGTCAGAAATAGCGAACTTAAACCAATAAATCAATTTGCTTAGAAAATAAGTCCCATATAAGCTTATACAGCAGCAACTGGTAAGGTATAGAAAAAAAAAAACTTACATTTCGTTAGACACTTGGGAAAAAGAATTGGGTGCATTCACCTAAATAAACTTCTCAAAATCCAAAAACGCACGGTTCACTAAGATGCTCAACCCACTTGCAATTTTGGAGTATTCTAAAGAAAACAATATTTTTTTCTCATAAAAAATGTGGAAATAAAAATACATATAGTTAACTAGATTTACATGTACCTGTGCTGGCTTTTCATAGCAGAACTCGATCTCGTCACCAATTTGTTGGGAGTGTGTAGCTATATGAAACTCAGTCAGGCCAGGATCTTTGCCGTCTTCCCTCTATTAGAAACAATTACACAAAAACTCAAAAGTTAAGGTAGAACGACTGAATATTCATGGTTTCGTTTTTAGCAAAAAATGAACTTACTAACCATGCGCTCAAGCATGACTTCGAAAGTTTGAGAGCCACCTATGTGGTTGACCGTTCCTTTGCCGTTACGGTTCCGATTTTTACTACCACGTTCGCTCTTCTTTTTAAACTCGTTTGTTTTCCAATGCTTGCACCATGCATCCAAAACAACTTGTTCATTTTTTTAACATTTTTTTTAACAAAAAATGTCTTTTCTTAAGATGGCGATATATAACCATCTTGACCGACCCTTGACGGGTTATTCAGACTGAGATCTCCATTTCTTATACGTGTGGATCCAACACGTCATTCGTTTTTTATGATGCGAATGCGACGAACTTCATTATTGGTGCGATCCATTTTCCTACAAAATGATGTAATAAAGAGAGAAGAAATTAAGTATAAAGATGGAATGAAAAACTTTATGGAGTTTGGTGGTGATATTTGAAAGTAACAAGTAGTACTATTTATAGGAAAGAATGCACATTGAAATAAGCAGTGGATCGAAATAATTAACTGATAGTTAAATATCCCTACGTAATTACTACAATATCATTGAAATGAACAAACACACAAAACTATGAATTGAGATCTCAATAGCTCAATGTGATTCAATACAATATCCATATGGATAGTATTTCTTTCGTAATGAATTTGACAGTGTTTGACTATTTGGCGGTGATATTTGAAATTTGGAGTTAGCCCTATTTATATGAATGTAATGGTCAATATTAATTAATTGATCAGTAGTACTCATTAAACTCATGACACTGCATTAGTACCCATTACATTAAAATCCATAATAATATCTCGAAACACTTGACAACATCATAATAAAGTAACTAAAATTATTATTATCATCATATATATTTATGTTACCAAAATTATTTTGCACTTTCCAACATTACGATTAGAATGTATATTTTATTTTTAATTATCGTGGTAACTGCAATTTGTCATTTTTTATTGTATTAATTTGTAACTCGTAAAAAATGTTAAGCAAATAAACTTTATTTTGTCAACATAAAAAATCAACAAAAAGACATTTTGTCAACTAGTACTTTTTGTTTATCATTTAAATCTTTTTACTTTATGTTTTTTTTAAACATATTTGGAGTGTCTATTGTTAAATTTTATTATGTGTTTAGTGTTTATATCTCATTTGAAATCTATTTTTCCTATAGAAAAAAATTGGGGATATAAAAAATTAGGTGTTTTAAACCCCGTAAATCACTGAATAGTAAAAAAAATTACTCGGTAATCTGAAATTTTTCATAAAATCATGTAAAATTTTACTAGTACAATTATTTTAATTTGCTTGAAATGAGCGACCGCTTTTATTCGGTTTGTGAATTGTTCAATGCGGTTTAAACAAGAATTTTTTTTAATCATGTAACTTTTGCGAAGATCTGTGAATTGCAATTTATATATTTAAATTTTTTCTTGTTTTGTAGAACTATTTATCAATTGTCTTGATGTCGTGTCATGAATTTAAAATTTTTCCGATTTGTCATGTCGATACATGTGTCCATGCTATATCGGTTCTATTTCTTATTCATAATGTGAAGGTCAGGAAGGAAATTATAAATATTATAGAATGCGTGAACAATGACCTAAAGAAATGATTTATGCTTTTAAATGCTTTTTTTTGGGTATACCATTGGTCCCCATACAAGTTTCAGCACTTGTGGATGTTCTTCAAATTGATCGATAATATAGATTGTGAGAATTATGTTTGAGAGCAACGATCCCGATAGATGCAAATGAACTTCACTTGTCGATGTTCTTCAAATTGATCAATAATATAGATTGTGAGAAGTATGTTTGGGAGCAACGATCCCGATAGATGCAAATGAACTTCCAATCTTCCATATTATATTTCGTCTCCATATTCTTGTAGTTAAAAAAAATTCAACTATTGTAAGTTTTTATTTGCGCTATTTCAGTATTTACATTATAAGAATCCTCCTCTCATTATTTCATAATTATATATGGTCTCTGTCTTATTTGTGGTACGTATTTATCGTAAGAAATTAAGATTCCTCCGTGTAATTTATTTTTTGGTAGAGTCCTCCATGTAATTTACAATAATTAAAAAGGAAGTTTCTAAGTCCAATCCACTCTAAATTACTGTCAAAGAAATCTAACAAACGGCCATTGGTAAAAAATATTCCGGCACAAATATAAAAATTAAGGAAGTACAAGTAAAAAATAGAGAGATCAAACGATAATTCTAGTAGGGACCGGAACTGACATCCACCTTTACCGTGGTGGAAGTTCTCCCCCGGTCCTCTTTCTTCCCCCCTCTCTTCCTAGTTAGTTTGGTAAACTAATAACGGGGATTGCTTCTTATAAACATTACGGAACAGTCCCCGTAATTTCTAATTTAATAATAAAAATGATAGTCTAAAATTACATAGGGGTGAGAAAAATTCCCTATCCCGCCTCCCGACCCTAGTCCGACCCAACCTAATCCCTACCCGACTCTATCGGGTATTCTTCCGACCCGGTCACTTTCAGGATCGGGTTTGATTTTTAATATCGTCGGATACCCGTTGGGTACCTGGAATATATTGTATATATATGATTTTAACTTTTTATATTATATACACAAGAGATCCCGTCCTCTCTCTATCTATATATGTATTTTTTAAATTTTATATATACATGATGTGCGTATGTGTATTGCATGACTAGTTCAAATCAGGATTCGTGTTTCTTATGTGGTTAATAGTTTGAGTTGAATTTAGAAATTATATACCGTTTCATGTTTCGTTGAAGGATAAAAGAAGAGCTTAAGAGTTTTATCAGCAGCTAATTAAGTCATATATTGGGTAAACTAACCATTTAAGTTTCTACTACTAGTATTCTAATTCTACATGGTTATATTCTAGTTTTTATTTTCAACTAAGCCAAATGCTCTAAACAGTCAAATTATTCATTAAGGATGGGGTGTTTTACCGAAAAACCGAACCGAATCGGAAAAAACCCTTCGGTTCGGTATTGTTTATAAAAAACCCAAACCGAAACCAGAACCAAAACCGAAACAAAAGTCCGGATTGGTTTCGATATATAGTTTTGGTACCGGAAAAAACCGGAACGAACGGAAAACCGGAAAAAACCGAAAACCGAAAATAAACCGTAAACCGATTAAAAATATACTTTTATTTATAAATAATTATGTTTGATTTTTCAAGTAAAATCTTACTTATTTCACGTATATGGAAGAAAAGTAAAAAAAAAACAAACAAAGAGTGAGAATTTTATTTTTATATGATTCCATTATTTTAAATTGTAAAAGTTATATAAACGTAATAACTAAAAATGTATATGCATCTAACATGAATAAGAAAAATAAATTATACTATTCATATTTTATTCGTAGAAAAATATATTTTGAAACATTATATTTTACAATTGATACAATTTTTTTTATTAATAATCCTTAGTTTTTTTGTATAAATATATATTTACTATATATATCATAAGATTAGTTTTTAACTTTTAAATATAAATCATTTTGGCTTTTTGACTTTTGAATATTAATCAAAAAATCATTTCAAACCGAAAAACCGATTCGAACCGAAACCGAACCGAAAATACCGGTTCGGTACAGTATGATTTTATCTTTGAAAATAGCCAAACCGAACCGGTCCCACCCCTATTATTCATGATATTTGTTGATATTAAATTATATGATTTACATGTAGCCTAAACCTAACAATGTTTTTATATAAATTTTAGTGTTTTTTTTTTTGGCATATTTATTAAGCAATTTGTATTTGATTATTCAAACTTTTTAGTTTTTCGATCTAGAATAAAAATATGTCGGGATTATCCAATCCCGATCCGTCGTGTACCCAAATTATCGGGTATCCAAAATATCGGGCTCGGTAGTAAAAAATGATTCCCGATTCTTTTCGGGTTGGGATTCGGGTTGATAACTTTCGGGTCGGCTCCCGACTCGATCTCACCCCTAAAATTACATATGATTAGTGCCTATTCTTTCAAAAATTACAAACCCTGCTCTTTAACGATAATATTCGTATGCGTTTTTATCAAGAACTATTATAACATACAAAATGGCGGTAAATATTAGCTACTTCTTTTTTTGTTCCACATTTTTTATAAAATTAAAATTAAAATTGGACTTTTACTTTTTATTCTATAAACTCACACTTATTTTCATTTAAAACACAGTTTACTCACTGCTACTAAACACACTTACTCTCTACGATAGACCAACTAGATTGACAAGTTTTATAATTCGATTACATGATAAACCATGAGGAATGACACAACTTACATCGCCTCCTACCAATATATTGGCTTTCATCAATTCTCCTCTCAAACTTTCCCTCCTCAATCATCTCAACTTTCAAAATCCAAATTAAAAATGAAAAATCAATCTAATGAGGTAAATCGGAAAGCATGGACCGAAGTCGAAAATGAACGACTTTGCAAAAGTTGGGTCTATATATCTATCGATAGAATTGTAGGCAATGTACAACCAAAACGGGGTATTGAGAAAAGGCACATGCCAATTATCAGAACGAGTTACCATATGGTTGGTTTCGTAATCGTACGTCGAAAAACTTGTATCACCATTTTGCCGATAGGAACAAGAAGGCAGACCCGTTTCTAGAGTTTTGGTGGTCTTATGCCACCTTAAAAATGTGCCTTTTTTTTATCAGTAAAAAAAATGGTATTTAAATAAAACTTATAAGATACGATTAATAAATAGTAAAATATTAACCTAGAAAATATTATATCCAATAAGTAGAGCACATTTAACAAAAAAAATCAATGATACGAAGAATTTTTTCAACAAACTTCGCATTCTATCTAAAATTATACTATGATTTTTGAAAAAGAAAATTAAGGACCAAATATGTTATCTATTTAATAAATCAGGTCATTTTCTATTTTTTTTAATATAGGAGACCACATAGAAACTTAAATAAAATTAAAAGGTTCATTAGTGTACTAAATTCTATAATAAAATTAAAAAACAAATATTGTCTCCGCAAATACCTGAACACGGGTTGACTAAACTTTTTAGTAAGAAAAACCAACCACTCGACGACAAAAAACTATTGATTAGAGGAAAAAAATGAATTATATATATATATATATATATATATATATATTTAATATATATATATATATATTTAATATTTTTCCAAACGGCTGCTGTGAAAATATACGTTTTTTGGGGCTGTTTGCCCGTGTCTCTTAGGCCTATTCCAAAATCCGGCCCTATAAGAAGGTGAAGCAATTAGAAGCACGGTATCGACATAGTGAATTGGAGGCCGGTATCTTTTGAAACTACTAATTTAAGAGTTATTATCAATTTCAAAAGATTTATTGCAAATTACTAACACTTGTTAATTTATACATAAACCTAACACACTTACATAAGCCCAATACATTTGGCCCAATAAAAGTTTGACCAAGACCATTGAACGGTCTCCGGCGTTGACTGTCGGACTCCGGCATTGAATAATAAAAATCCATAAAAAAAAGAAAAAACTAAAAAAAATTGGAAAAAAATTGTATTAGATTATCAAAAATGTTGTATTAAATAAAAAAAAACCATAAAAATGATAAAATTAGGAAAAATAAATAAGTATTGAAAAAAAATTCCAGAATTATCTAAAAATAAAAAGAATTTTTTTTAAAAAATAGAAAGTTTGGAAAAAATTAAAATTCTTAAAAATTTGTTTTTTTTAGTAAAATTTTAAAATTCCAAAAAAAATATTAAAATTCAATATTTTTGACAATCTAATATAATATTTTTGATAATTTAATACAAATTTTGGATAATCTAATAGACAGTGTAATGCAATTTTAGTAACAATCTAATACAATTATTTTTCGACAATCTAATACAATTTTTTTGACAATCTAATACAAAAAATTGGAAAAAACCAAAAAATACAAAAAAAAAAACAATACAATTTTTTTAACAATCTAATACAACTTTTGGTCAATCTAATACATATTTTGACATTCTAATAGACAATCTAATGTAATTTTTATGACAATCTAATAAAAATTTTTTACAATCTAATACAAAATTTTGAAAAGGTATTATAATTTATTTGACAATTTAATACACAATTTTTGACAATATAATTAAAAAAATTTTGGTAATTTAATACAAAAAAAAATTGACAATCTAATATAACATTTTTGACAATCTAATATAATTTTTTTTTGTAATTTTATATAATTATTTTTACAATCTAATACAATTTTCGTTGACAATCTAATAGATTTTTTTTTTACAATATAATTCAAGTTTTTGGGCAATTTAATAAAACAAAATTGACAATCTAATACAATTTTTTTGACGATCTAATAGAAAATCTGATACAATTTTTTTTTTTGTAATTATACAAAAAATTTGACAAGCTAATACAATTTTTTTAGACAATCTAATACAATTTTTTTGAAAATCTAATACAAAATTCAAATACAAATACAAATTTTTTGACAATCTAATACAAATTTTTAAAAATATAATATAATTTATTTGGTAATATAATAGAGAATATTATGCATTTTTTTTGGGCAATTTGATTCAAAAATTTTGACAATCTAATACATATTATTTTTTACAATCTAATAATTTTTTTTTACAATCTAATATAATTTTACATAATAAACTCTTTCTCGCACAGAGTATAATCCATTTTTTAACGTATAAGCTGATTTTTACATAATAAACTCTTTTCCACATAAATAATAGTAACTTTTTAATCTTGAAAATTTCTTTTAAGCTATTTTACATTTAAACTCTTATCCGCTAAATTTAAAAGCTTAAAACCTTGCGACCACACAGGCCTTGAAAAACATTTTAATCGAACAAGCCTTAAAAAAGTGCAACCAAACATACCTTAAGAAAATATAGCCAAACAGGATTTAAAAAAGCACAACCAAACAAGCCATTAAAAGCACAAGCAACGAAACAGTCTTAAAATAAGTTTGCAACCAAACAACACTTAAAGAGGCTGACGGACGGCCTCTCCGATGAAGGCGATTACAGATCGGAGGGGCAGAGAGAAGGCCCATATATATCAAATCTGTGTGTATATATATAGGGAGAGAGAGCGGAGGAGAATGACGAAAGAGAAATATCTGGAGCTCCGATGGCGGACTTGGGTAGTGGTGGTGCGGGAGAAAAGAGAGATCTGATATTATATATGTAGTTAGAGAGAGTAATGTTTTTGTTAATGAAAAAAAAATAGAATTTGGATTATTTTATATTTAGAATATTTGTAATATTTGAATATGATAGCTTATGCTAATAAAAAATATACGTGATATTAAAACATAATAATTCTTTTAAAAGGGTAACATGCTCAAATTAATTCGTATCGAGTACCATGATTTAATGATCTTTTCAATATTTTTTACTAGTATAATAAGAGTTTAGTTTTAAAACAATCAAACTATAGTGTTGTTAACGATTTGAATACCCATCTTTCAATTTTACAATTTGGGTACCACAATATAATAACTTTCCAATTTAGGTACCACCGTCTAAATAAATTACGGAATCATGTCACGTAACATTTGATAAACATTAATTTGAAAGTCTAATTTGATAATTTTGCACAAAAATATGTCAGATTAGAAAAAATTTACCTCCAATTTCACACATAAAAAAAATTAGCATATAATCCCTTTTTTTTTATGTGTGAAATTGGGGGAAACACTTTTATATTATAACATATTTTTGTGCAAAATTGTCAAATTAGCCTCTCAAATTGATGTTTGTCAAATGTCACGTGATATGATTCCGTAATTTATTTAGACGGTGGTACCTAAATTGGAAAGTTATTATAGTGTGGTAGCTAAATTGGAAAATTTGAAAGATGAATAACTAAATCGTTAAAAACAGATAGTTTAATGTATCAAACCTATAAAGCATTAATATTTATAGAATAAAAGAGCAAATCGTCCTCTACTATGGAGGCTCTCTTCACGTCTGCTCCTGTGTTGGAGAACCTTGGTGAGATAATGTTTCCTTTAGTAGATATGTCACAATACTTAGATCGCTCGTAAATATTGTTATCTTTGAATAGGTAGCATAATAATACTTAGACCGCCCATAGCCTTGTGGAGCGCCAACATGGATGTAAACATTATAGACTACTCATTGAATTTAATTGTATCAGTTACCATGTTAAATCGGTAGAGCTAAATCTTTTGTATTAAAGTGGTAGAGCTAAATCTTTTGTATTAAAGTGGTGATAAGAAACTCGTAAATTTAACCTTTCCATTATAAATCACGTGCACAATTTCTTTGAGCGAAAACGCAGATTATGGTAATGGATACTTATGATCCGAGTGTAACTAACGAGTCCAAATATTCTATCCCATTTCTCTACCCCCTTTCGTGTCCCCTTACTTATTTTATTCAATAATTATTTTTAAAAGAAAATCCACACAAAATTTGTTTTGAAATAAATGTATAAATTAGTGTAAATTAAATATTGAATATTAAAAAAATTGTCTAAAACAATATTATGTTCAAATGTTTTAAAATTTGAATACAATATAATATAAAAGTTTATAAAATTACGGTATAAAGTGAAAATTTAAATTTTGAGTAAAAATAAGTAAAAAAAACACGAAAAAGGATAGAAAATAAGAAGTAAAAGATCTGTATTGGTAACTAACGAGAGGATGCTTTAGATCTATTTCTAAACTCACATCATAAATTTAAAAATCATCTTTAATCAACCGTCCCCACTTTCTAAATTAAAACATCTGGACCAACAATGTTAAAAATGCTTTTACTAAAAATAGGGTCATGTTATTGCGATCTTTAAAATCAATTTAAAATATTAATCCGTTGCTATTGCAACCATTGAGTATTTGTCTAATTCAGTCTAATTAATACTAATATCTTATTAATTAAAAAAATAAAAGAGAAAAATGGGTGATTATTACAACAATATTTCACAATTGACCAAATTCTTTTCTTATTCATTTAATTTTCTTTATTTAATAACATATCAAGCAACTCAATATTTTATAAATATTTGTTGCTATTTTTTTTCCTAACATTACTAACCGAGTAATGTTATACACACAGCTTGCACACACAACTCACACACTTTATAAGAAAATAACACACATATTTATCCCTCTAAATATATATAAAATACAATATATAATTTGATAAAACCAAATATAAATATTCAACTTAATAAAAACTCAACATACTAAAAACTCAAATAAAAATATATTAGAACCCTATTTGAGTATATCCTAAATTTAAATATTAATTAAAAATAATAAAAATTATTAAATCTAAAAAACTTAACCTACTAAAAATTCAAATAAAAATTTACTAGAACCAACTCTATGCGAGTCTATCCAATTTAGTCATTTTTTTTTCTCCAAAAATACTTATATACTTTTTTATTAATTACAATAATATCATACTCACATAAAAAATACTAGCGGACCTGCCCACCCGATGGTTGTGAATCAAACAAAAAATCTGTAACCCGTTATAGTAGAATCTTCGATGAACGGAGGGGCAATTATTGTGGAGAGAGGTGGATTTGATAATAGAGAGATAATAGCATATATATATATATATATATATAGAGAGAGAGAGAGAAAGGTAGAGAGATAATAAGGAAGAGGAATGATAACGTGAAATAGCAGTTATTTTTATTTTAGCAGTTTTGTTTAGCAGTTTTTTTATTTGTAATTTTTCAAACTATCAATACTATTTTACAAATATTTGTTTCAAGGCCTCATAAGACGTCTAGACATAAAATAATAGTATAGATATAAAAAGTAATAACTAATAACATTATTTATCACTGTTTAACAACCAAACATTCGTTTGATTCTTATTATATTATAATGTTTTTTTTGGTATTATCTATATATTTTTATCATAACTACACTTATTTTCTATATTTTTATTGCAGTACACGTCACATACGTAACGGCTGTGACACGATTATTAATACATGTATATTAAGACTTTATGTTGGTTAGTAAGTCTATATGTCACGTATGCATTATATTTAAGCGGAATAATTTTTGGATAACAAAATGGATGGGTAAAAGTATTTTCTAGTAAAATAATAGAGTACGGTAAATCCATTTATGTTTAAATTTAGAAAATAAACAAATTGAAAATACATATCAACTGAATGTACTAAGTTTCACAAACTTTTATAACACGTGTCAAGTGTCAAGTGTCAAGTGTCAACTCATGTGAAAATAGGTGTGCTGCTCTCAACTAATATGTGGTACGATGCGCCGATAGTTCAAACAAATATGTAAAACGGTGTCTGATACTATATTTCATGTATCCGATGCTTCACATCCCGTGTTGTTGATACTTATCGACTTGTTAACCACATAAACATTTGCACGGACACGTGTTGAATACTGATCGAAACATTATTGACACGAGGAACGAAAACAGTAGAACAAAGAATTTACAAAATTTATAAATTTATCTAAAAAATTAATCATAATTTATTAATCGTCGAGTTCTCACCCGATCGTCTTTTAAGTTTAAAAAATTTATTGTTTCACTTGTATGGTCCTACTCACATATATATATATATATATATATATATATGTGTGTGTGTGTGTGTCTACTAGCTACATACCTGACATATATGTATAATGTATTGTGTTTCTTTTTTGAAATTTTTTGTTTATTTTTATTTTGTCAGATGTCACTCGAAATAAGAGAGCACGACGGTTTAATTAGTTTTCTCACTTTCTTACGATATTCTAATCATTTCATATAAAAAAAGGCGTTAAGTAGAGTAGTAATAATGTAAATGGGACAATTCGCAAAACATACAATTGAAGAAAACATATTAGCAAAATATAAAACATCTATAAGTTTTTTTCCAAAACATATAACTAATATATCAATTATAAAAACTATGTTTTCTCTCTCTACTCATAATATATCTCTATGGTATATTTATAAAATTTGTCGCTCTATACATAACTATAATAAAAACTAACATCATCTCTGGCCAAAAAAAAATTAAATTTTAAAAAAAAACTAAAAACTCGAAATTTTTTTAAAAAAATTCAAAAAATAAATAAAAAAACAAGTCAAAATAAATAAATTGAGAAAAATGCATACACAATTCAAAAAATATGTATACACAATCAAAAAATGTGGATACACAATCGAGAATATACAATTTATAAAAGTGCATACGCAATCGAGAAAAAATATTTACATAATTCGGAAAATTACATATACAATCGAGAAAAGTGTATGCAAAATCCGAAAAAGTGCATATACAATCCAAAAAAGTGTATACACAATACAAAAAAAAATATACAATAAAAAAAAATGCATACACAATCAAAAAAATACATAAACAATAAGAAAGTGTATACACAATAACAAAAATGCATACACAATAGAAAGTGAATACACAATCGAGAAAATACATACACAATCGAGAAAAATGCATATACAATACATAAAAGTGCATACACAATCCAAAAAAGTACATACACAGTTGAGAAAAATGCATACACAATAAGAAAAATGAATACATAATACAAAAAAGTACATACACCATAAAAAAAATGCATACACTAAAAAAAAATACATAAACAATCGAGAAAATACATACACAACCCGAGAAAAATGCATACACAATACGAAAAATGCATATATAATCGCGAAAAGTGTATACACAATTCAAAAAAGTGCATACACAATCGAGAAAATAACATATATAATAAAAAAAAATACATAATAAGAAAAATGTATAAATAATATAAAAAAGTAAATACATAATATAAAAAAGTAAATAAATAATGCAAAAAAGTACATAAAAAACAAGAAAAGTGCATACAAAATAAGAAAAATGCACACACATTCGAGAAAGTGCATATAAAATCGAGAAAATACATACACAAATCGAGAAAAATGCATACACAATGCAGAAAATTGTAAACACAATACAAAAAAAAGGCATACACAATCGAGAAAATGACATACAAAATAACAAAAGTGCATACTTAATAACCAAAAGGACATACACAATATAAAAAAATGCATAAACAATAAGAAAATTGCTTACACAATAAGAAAATTGCATACAAAATCGAGAAAGTGTATATACAATCGAGAAAATACATACAAAAATCAAGAAAATTGCATACACAATACACAATCCTGAAAAGTGCATACACAATCCATAAAATTTATTAGTTTTTTTTTGTGATTTTGGATTTTTGAATTTTTTTATTACCATTTTTTGGGTTTTTTCGGGTTCCTGATTTTTTTTTTTTTGTGATTTTGGATTTTTCTTGGTTTTTAAAATTTTTCGGGTTCTCGACTTTTTTTATCGCTTTTTCATTTTTTTTTTTTGTGATTTGGATTTTTTTAATTTTTTTTTACCATTTTTTCGGTTTTTTCGGTTTCTCGATTTTTTTTAACTTTTTTCCATTTTTTTTATGATTAATTTTTTTTTATACTATTTTTTTGGTTTTTTTCAAGTTTCCGACTTTTTAAAGGTGTTTTCAGTATTTTTCCTGGTATTTTCGGGGTTTTTTTTTTTCTATTTTTTTAAAAAATTCTATTGGGTAACTAGGTGAAAGAACAATGTTTAATTAATTTTTCTTAAATAGTTTTGTTTCTACATAATAATCATTAATTAACCTTATATTTATTGAACTTGTATGTTTTGGAAATAAAAATATTAAGTTGTAGTTTTGGTAATTAGACTTGAAAAGTTGTATTTTTGAATAATTTAGCTAATGTAAATTAGTCCATAACTCATGATTCACGAGTGCTGCTGAGTCATTGTTAATCATTTAATTTAAGCTAAACCTAATTGAATATTATAAAGTACGTATCTTAAGTTAATCCTTTGAGAAGCTTGTGCAAAAATGACATGCTAGATACAGTACAAGTTTTTATATACTTCCACACGTTTTAATAAATAAATAAAAAAACAAACAAACTGGTTAGGGGCGTGTATCCAAAAACAAATAAAAACAAACAAACTGGTAAGGCCTATTCAATAAATGCCTCTCATTGGCTTAATTATGAAATACCAACAAATCATAATTAATGAAGGCCTACTTTTAGTGATATTTTCACTAAGCACATCTAGAATTTGAGCTTCAATTAATAAACACCCACATGTTTCATTTTTAATTAACTCGGTCTTTTAAATTTTTATTATAACATCAATGACTACTGTTTATCAGTTTGTTTGAATCCAAATTTTCCTTATTGAAGAAGCTTAACTTGTCTAAAGTGTCTATTACATATAATCATTTTGATGCCATCACAGTATACAATCTTAAAAGTATATTTCAATTACAAAAGATAATTTTAGCAGTGTTTTACAAGTTACAAGAAATAATAATATTTTTTTATAAGGGGACATTATGATTTAGATATATAGTCAACTGAATGTTAGAGAAATGGTTACTCTTACATTTTTAAAGAAAAAAAAATTCAAGAATAGTAAAGACCAACATGTGTTTTATTGCGGTTTTCCATGAATTCTTGTTTAAATTTTCATGTTAGATTCTTTTAAATATTCAAAAAATGTAGAACAAAGTGATAAAAAAAAATATTTATCATCCCGTAAGTATTTTATTAATATGGAAGAAATTAATTATTAACCAACATTATGAATATAAGTATATATTTGAAAAATAAGTAAATAATTATTCATAAATAATCGTAATACTAAAACATAAATTCTTCTTTTGCATAAAAAATCGATCACTTAATGTTTAATTATTTGGATCAACAAAAAATTCACCTATACGAAGAAACAATGGGTGTGTAAAAGCAATCAATAAAAGTACCCGGGTGAATAATAAACTTCTCAAAACAATTAGTGTAACAGTTTATTATATTAGTATAACCAAAAACAAGATAAACTAATTTAAAGGTCAAACCTTTCGTCTTCCAATAATCTCCTAATCAAAACGATTTTTCTATATCTCTCTCTCAGAAATTCAGATTCCGCATTCTTCACTCTGGTTTGTCATCTTACCATTCAATTTTACATTTTTTTAATATCGTTTTATATTCTCTTTATCTTTTCCTTTTGCTTGTGTTTTTTGTTCTTTCAATTTTGAATATTTTGCTGTAAAACTTGATGGCATTATGTTGTTTCATTGATTTAGTCTTTGCATGTTATTATTTTAAATATCAGTCTTACGGTAGAAAAGAATACACTGTTATTTTTATTTTTATTTTGAAATGATGGGTTTTAGTTAATAGTTATGTAAACTGAAAAACTGTTCCTCATCTAGTTATCTGTCATATGTTTTAGTAGTTTTTTTTTATATTTTCGGAGTTTTAATTAATGGGTTTGTTCATATTTTTGATATTAGTGGGTTGTATTGTACTTTAAACAATTCAAAAAGGGTTTTGCCTTTTCAAGGTTTGAGATTTGACTTATTAAAGAAAAGGAACATGAAAAATAACTGAAGAAGATAATATTGAGTATATTTTTAGTTAATGCAAACTTTCTTTATTTTGGGAACAAAGATTGACTTGATTATCAATAAATAGCATTAACTCGTTTGCAAAGAGGCACAAAGGCTCAAATATATGCTTTTATGTTTAGGACAATGGTTTTATCTTCAAATATTTATCAAAATATTATTTTGAGAAATGATTGCGAGAGGCATCACCGAGGTATAGAAATATAATTCGAATGAAAAATTTATTATAGTAGTATTTTACCTTCTGATGTTCACTAATTCTCCGAATTAGTGTATTCATATTTCGTTGTTCTTCTATCATGTCTCTTGTTCACATTGTTTTGGTACCGAATAGATGGAACAAATCATATTTTTTCAGGGTCAATTAGTGCCAGTCAATTTATTTTCCATACTATTCCTTGCTGCCTCGTTTGATCAAACAGTTAATACTTTTTTTCATCTTCAGAAAATTTCAAAAATCAATTCTTCAACTGTTTCCTTAAATAAAGCTGTTTTAGGAAACACAACTTAAGTCCGATGTGTTGATGTTATTATAAGATAAAACATTACATGTGCTTTGCAGGTGACATTTTTGCGTTACTTTTTGAAGATTCTGAAAAATGCCTGAGGGGATAACTGCTGAGGGTCTAATTAGTAACATCATGGAAACACTTACTGATAATGACTCGAAGAAAAAAGGTGTGTCGTTCTTCGAGGAAGACAAATCAGATTCAGCCACTGATCAGATCAATCGACTTTTTGGGCGAGAAAAGCCAGTGCACCATGTCTTGGGAGGTGGACAATGTTAGTTCCTTGAACTTTCCTTGTTTTCTCTTATTTCCCTTTATAACATCTGGTTTTCGTAAATTATTACCATTAACTGTTTAATGGAAGACTTAATTTCCAAATAGCCGCTAGGAAAAATTTGTTTCCGTATTAGTTGTTTGATTTATTGGTATTATTTATAGGCATACTATACTAGTATGATCCTTGATTTATGTACTGAATAGTTCAAGAATGGTTTGACTATATTAGAAGTTTTCCGTAAAATGTAATGGGAAAGATGTATAATATATGTCACCTAGTGGGAATTACACCTTTTATTTATATTCATATCTGACTTTATTTGTATGTATAGCTGCGGATGTTCTGTTATGGAGGAACAAGAAGATTTCATCAGGAGTTCTAGCCAGTGCTACTGCTGTGTGGGTGCTCTTTGAATGGCTCAACTATAATCTTCTCTCTCTTGTTTGTTTTGGTTTGGTGATCTTCATGGTTGGCCAGTTTCTGTGGTCAAATGCTTCAGGTTATGTAAGCAGGTGAGTTTTCATGAACTAAGGGTGAAATGCTATTTGTTTTTGTGTCCGTCATAGATTTTTTAGTTTTTTTTTTTGCTGAAAAATTACTTTTAGAGAAAAGTACTATTAAGTGATACCTTTTGGACTTGATTCCCATTAAAACTTTGGTTTTAATTATTGGTGAACTTTTAATGGACACTGGATTGAATTGACATTTGCTTTGCATATTGATTCACACTAATTTCATTGTTTATGGACATTCACTTCAACGAAGTAGTTTCTGATCAAGGTTTCAAAAGGCGCTAGGCGGGTTCTAGGCAGAAAGGGTCCACCTAGTGCCTAATTGGCCGCCTAGGCGCCTAGTCCCCGCCTAGCGCCTAGGCCAATTTTTAAAACACTGTTTCTGATTGTCACTTTGTATTATGATTATGATTTCACTTTTTTGTGGGCTTCATTATACTGATTTTGGATGAGCATATTGAACAATATTGCTAACAGGATTGGAAATTCTTACCAGCACTTGAAGCGTACAAAATATATCATTCGACGAGAATTACTCTAAACTTTTTGTTTGTTCAAAAAGTAGGCCTTTTGATATAGTATCTGACTTTCTAGCACATATACTTGGCTACCTTTTACTTTATTTGAGTTTCCTTTTTATCATTAGTATTTAGTACCAACTTAAAGCTTGTTTTTTTTTACCCAAATTCTGGTTTAGACATATAGATACTACTTGCCTCATTTTATTATTAATGTCTTTTTCTTTCAGCAACAGGTCTTCATCTGGAATACCACGTGTTGTTTTGCCAGAGGAGTTGTTTGTCAACATAGCTAAGAGACTTGGTGTAGAGGTCAACCGAGGGCTTGAATTTCTTCAAGACACTGCCTGTGGAGGAAATGTTAAACAGTTTGCAGTGGTAAGTTTTACATATAAACTTTTTATGTGTTTATATATCACAAATTAGTACTGTATCTGTCTTTCCATTTATGAGTACCGAGCTTTGAACATGGATATCCAATGTATAACCTTGTCTGGGGAGGAGAAAATTTCTTTTTGTTTGCTTGAAAACTTCTTTGTCTTGTTTGGTTGCAACTTTAATTTCACTCTTTTCAAAAGCTAGTACATTTGGCTAATCAGCTTAAATGATTGTTGATTTTGGCTTGTAAAGCTAGAAACCTCAGGCTAATGACCCGAGTTTCTTTTTAATCTCAGAATTGCATCCCTTTGCTTAAAAACTTAAGTCAAACTAGGCCATTGCAAAATAGCCACCTCCCCTGTCAATTACAGTATGTTATTTTAAGTAACAATTACTATAAGTTGATCAAAGGATGTACGATGCACATCTGAGACTTGTATGCCTATCACATAGCAAAATTTGGTCAATCTATCTGGATTGCAAGTATGTGTAGCATATGTGCTTACTAATGGACAAGAAAAGGTACAGACGGCTCGTAGGTTTGCAGGTTTTGGAAAACATGTTATTGCGCTTGTAAGGAAAAAGGCAAATTAGTTTGACCTTTGATTATGTGTAGCCAAACAAAACGAGTAGCAAAGTGGTCATAGTTATACTCTCCCCTCTTTCATTTTGGTAACTTCTATCAGAAATATTTTTGAGTTGATCGATCTGGTTTGCATCTTTTCAGGTTGTAGGAAGCCTGTTAGCAGCTGCTGTAATTGGGAGCTGGTGCAATTTTCTAACCGTCGTCTATATTGGTAAGTAGTTTCCTTATGAACTTGGCAATTTGCTTATTATCAGGTTGTCTTTGGTATTAGTAATCAATAAGCATTTTTCTGTTGCAGCTTTTAAGCTCAACTTTGTTTGCTTGTTTCTTAAAGTCTGGACTGTGTTTGGTTGATTAGCTTAAAGATGTGCTGAAAAACTATTACGCTGTATGCTGGATGAACAAAATTGTTTTTCCTCAACAAAGAAGATCCAACTTATTTGCTTTAAAGCTGCACCATGACTATCCCCACTTTCTAGTTAATGGGATCCTTTACATGTTGGTTACATTTGTTGGCCCGTGTGCGGCTAAACCTTAGGGGGGTGAATAAAGTTTATGGCGATTTTCGCCTAATTAAAACTTAAGTACAACTAACACCCCAACTTACGCAATTCTAAGCTTAAGCGTTAATAATCGTTAATAAATTCAAACGCAAGCAAGCAAGAATAAATATTTGCAGAAAATAAAAGTTTAAGGGAAGAGATGACACCGTGATTTATAGAGGTTCGGCAAAACGTGCCTACGTCCTCTCCTCGGTACTACCAAGTATTTCACTAAAAATTCTTTTCCCGGATATTACAATCCTAATGAGCTAATCGACCGATTAAGCTCCCCCTCACTTTATGAGTGTCCCGAAATGAAAGACCTAGAGCTTTTAAGGTTCACTTGCTTACAAAGCTTCTACCCGATCACTCGCTCACAAAAGAGTTTATAAAACACTCGTTACAAATTTTGTTACAATAATGTAACTACACTCACTATTCTAATTGCTTCTAAATAAGCTAACTTGTGAGTTTTTGATGATGATTGAGCTTGTATGGATTTTTCTTCAATTTCCCTCTTTCTTGAATATATTCACCAAAATGATGATTTTTAGGGTTTTTATGAGAGAGGTTGAAGGATGATGTTGTATATAATAATTGGTGATTTGGGAGAAAGATTGGGGTGGTTTATATATGGACCAAGGTCTGTTTTTCTCTATATGACCGTTGACAGTGGTTGAGGCTTTTATTCAGTGGTTTAAGCAGCTTTCCAGAATAAGCTGAAAAGCTGTTTTCGAAATCTGTAGAAAACGATCGGTCGTTTTCTACAGTCGATCAGTCGTTTTTCAGAAAACGATCGGTCGTTTTCAGAGAAACGATCGGTCGTATTTTCGACGTCCTCACTGGAAGAATTTGGTATAAAAACGATCGGTCGTTTTTGTACAGACGATCGGTCGTTCTCTGTTTTCTCGCTATTCTTCGAATGCTCATAACTCCTTCGTTTTAGCTCCGATTCTGGTTCCGCTTGAACCTGTGGCTTCGTTTTCAAATGCTCTATCTTTCTGGCGTTCTAAAATTTACAAATTCTCTTTTTGGAAAAAGACAAGCATTATATCATCGAAATAGAGAAATCGTAAAATCATTAAAAACATAATCAAAGTTATAATCAAAATCAATTATTGAACCCCATGGTTCAACAATCTCCCCCATTTTGATTATGACAACAATAATGATGATTTTACAAAAAAAATCTCCTCCATTTTAATAAAACGCAGTTCTCTAAATATCATTTTTCTCCCCCTTTGGCATTATCAAAATGCAATAAATAATTAATAAAAAATATGGGGTTATGTGGAGGGTTTTCAAAGAAAAAGCAAAACATGAAAAATGTTATTACGATGCATATGCCCCAACTAATCACATATATGTAGATATTATAGATTAGAGTATACCGAATATGTGATGTGAGGTCGAGTCCGCTCTCTAATGGCATTTGCATTGAGCGTTGCCAATTCCAAATAAGTGGTACCATTTGTTGGTATGCCTTCCACCTTTGTCGATTAATGGCACTTCATTTTGGATGGTGGAGTCGATCTTCTTGACTTCCACGGCTTTTGTCGGTTTTGCCAACCACTTGTTGATTTTCTCCTTTTGGATGGAGATACCTACAACACAAGATTTGTCTTTTTGTACCCAATTTCTTGTGGGTCCGACAATGTTAGTGGCTCGGGTCTTTACTACCCATTTCAAATCGCTTCTAGTAACATGAAAGCGATTTGGGCATTTAGAAGAATTATGCTCACTTCTACTTACAATGTATGCAATGCATAGACTTTTTCGAATAACGAGAACTATGCGACTTTTTGTAGGAAGTTTTAGAAGTATGATGAGCGGTTTTGGTTTGAAAACCTAAACCTCTTCTATTATTATAAGAGTTTGGCAAAACTCTTGAAGTGCTCCCTTGTGTAAAAACAACCTTTTGTATAGGCGGAATAGGAGTTGTAGACAAGCTAGAAGATTTGACAAAGCGGGTTGTGCTTGAGCCAATAGAGTTGGAAACGAAACCCAAACCGCTTTTGTCATTGACATCTTTTTGACAACTCAAAATTTCGTCCAACACGGTTTTCTCTTTGGAAAACCTTGAGATTGTTAACTCGAGTTTCTTTACCGCAATGACAAGCTCATCGTTTTTATTTTTCAAAGAGTCATTTTCGGTTTTTAAAAACTCGTTTTTATCTTTTAAGTCTTCCTTTTCGTCATCTACATCATGAAGAGAAAATGACGATGTCGGAATAGACTCATTTTCAATTTTATCTCTTTTTAAGGATCTTATTTCTTCATTGAGAGAAGAATTTATCCTTTTAAGAGAGTCGACCTTTTCGACAAGCTTAGGAAATTTTTTAGAATAAACATCGCACATATGAAGTAATTCATCATAAGAAAGATCATTTAACTCATCGGCTTCGCTTTCACTTTCGCTTGAAGAAGATTGGTTAGGCTCATTGTTGTCTTCCAAGGCCACATAGCAACCAAGGTGAGCGACTTCATCTTGGTCAGAGCTATCGCTAGAGCTTGAGGCGGATATCTTCTTCTTTCCTTTGCTCTTGCGATTCAAGACGCAATCTCTCGCCATGTGTCATTCCTTACCACAAGTATAGCAAACAAAATCGTTAGAATAAATTGAATTATTTGACGATTTACCTTTATGATTGCGGTGGTCTTTTAGCTTGAGTATATCCTTGACGATTCGAATGATTTGCATTGAATTTTCGTCGTCATTGGATAGCTCATCGCTTTCGTCACAAATTGTTCCTTTGAAAGCTATCTCCCTCTTTTTCGAGATTGGCTTATGACTATTTAGGGTGATTTCGTGAGTGAGGAGTGAACCCGTCAATGCATCAAGAGTGTAGGTGTTCATATCGTGTGCCTCTTGAATTGCGGTGACCTTTGGTTCCCATTCTTTCGGTAAGCTCCGAATCACCTTTGAGACCATTTCCTTACAAGATAAATGCTTACCAAGAGATGTTAATCCGTTAGTAATAATAGTAAATCTAGCAAGCATATCGGAAATAGTTTCACCCTCGCTCA
This sequence comes from Primula veris, assembly GCA_963682055.1. Taxonomy (NCBI): domain Eukaryota; kingdom Viridiplantae; phylum Streptophyta; class Magnoliopsida; order Ericales; family Primulaceae; genus Primula; species Primula veris. The sequence goes on from OY821740.1 coordinate 20,084,014, forward strand.
TTTTAAAAAGCTCATAGTCATGAACTAATAGTTGGAGTTTGCAATCCTTAACTTGGTTAGTCCCTTCATGCATTACTACTAGCTTATCCCACATACCCTTAGCGGTTTTACAAGCGGAAATTTTGTTGTACTCGTTAGGAGAAACGGCACAAACAATAGCATACATCGCTTTGGCGTTCGTAGAGTAGGCTTCTAATTGAGCGTTATCTAGGTCCTCTACGGGGATTGAGTTCTCGCTATTTTCGGATGTAGGTGCGGAATATCCTACTTTTATGGTCATCCAAAGTCTAACATTATAGATTTTTAAAAACATGCTCATCCTATCCTTCCAATATGAAAAATTTATTCTATCAAAATAAGGTGGAGTATTTGGGGATAAAGCTATGCCGGATGCGAAATTGTACAAATTAGCCATCGGGATCTTAACTCTAAAATCGTTAGATTCTTATATGCAAGAGCCTCGGCTCTGATACCAATTGTTGGCCCGTGTGCGGCTAAACCTTAGGGGGGGTGAATAAGGTTTATGGCGATTTTCGTCTAATTAAAACTTAAGTACAACTAACACCCCAACTTACGTAATTCTAAGCTTAAGCGTTAATAATCGTTAATAAATTCAAACGCAAGCAAGCAAGAATAAATATTTGCAGAAAATAAAAGTTTAAGGGAAGAAGATGACACCGTGATTTATAGAGGTTCGGTAAAACGTGCCTACGTCCTCTCCTCGGTACTACCGAGTATTTCACTAAAAATTCTTTTTCCGGATATTACAATCCTAATGAGCTAATCGACCGATTAAACTCCCCCTCACTTTATGAGTGTCCCGAAATGAAAGACCTAGAGCTTTTAAGTTTCACTTGCTTACAAAGCTTCTACCCGATCACTCGCTCACAAAAGAGTTTATAAAACACTCGTTACAAATTTTGTTACAATAATGTAACTACACTCACTATTCTAATTGCTTCTAAATAAGCTAACTTGTGAGTTTTTGATGATGATTGAGCTTGTATGGATTTTTCTTCAATTTCCCTCTTTCTTGAATATATTCACCAAAATGATGATTTTTAGGGTTTTTATGAGAGAGGTTGAAGGATGATGTTGTATATAATAATTGGTGATTTGGGAGAAAGATTGGGGTGGTTTATATATGGACCAAGGTCTGTTTTTCTCTATATGACCGTTGACAGTGGTTGAGGCTTTTATTCAGTGGTTTAAGCAGCTTTCCAGAATAAGCTGAAAAGCTGTTTTCGAAATCTGTAGAAAACGATCGGTCGTTTTCTACAGTTGATCGGTCGTTTCTCAGAAAACGATCGGTTGTTTTCAGAGAAACGATCGGTCGTATTTTCGACGTCCTCACTGGAAGAATTTGGTACAAAAACGATCGGTCGTTTTGTACAGACGATCGGTCGTTCTCTGTTTTCTCGCTATTCTTCGAATGCTCATAACTCCTTCGTTTTAGCTCCGATTCTGGTTCCGCTTGAACCTGTGGCTTCGTTTTCAAATGCTCTATCTTTCTGGCGCTAAAATTTACAAATTCTCTTTTTGGAAAAAGACAAGCATTATATCATCGAAATAGAGAAATCGTAAAATCATTAAAAACATAATCAAAGTTATAATCAAAATCAATTATTGAACCCCATGGTTCAACAACATTCCATCTCGGTATTTTTTAAATTTTGAATAAAAACTTTATCTGGGAAAAATTTTGGGATATAATTTATGCTTTTTTGCTGTAGGGTGGATTTGTTTGAAAGAAGTACCTGAGAATTACTTAATTTCTGATTGTATTTACATGTTTGCATATATAGTAGGATTTTCTTTTCTAATTGGTTGCCTATCTACCTCATATGCCCGGTAAAGATTCCTTTAGTTCTTTTTACAAATTGCTTTGAGAAGAAATGATGAGATCGAACAATCGATTACTTTTATTTACTTTGTGAGTTGTGACATTTGTAAATTTTGCTTTGACTTTAGGTTTTGTTTCCGCCCACATTCTGCCGGTTCTGTATGAGAAGTACGATGATCAGATTGATGCTTTTGTATACAATTTGCTCGACCAATTTCAGCATCACTATAGCAAGCTCGACAGTGGTGTTCTGAGCAAAATTTCAAAAGATGGTTTTAAAGGAAAGAAGATAGAGTGAATGTAGATCTGTAGTAAATAAGAAATATATTTATTGATTTACATTGTTTAAGATTATGAACCAAACAGAAGATTGATTTGAAAGGTGTAATCCATTCATATCGTACATGTATACTATAAATGTGGCGTTATTGTATAATGTTTTATATTATTATACATTGTTGAATTTTTAATCGGGCCTTCTTGGTGTGAATAAATTTCAGTTTTTCTTAAGAATACAAGGATGGGTGTATCGGCTTAATGTCAACAGCGTTTTTAACCTAGAAACAGCAAAACAGTACCTATATACATATTGTTTCATTGAATATTTTTTAAAAACTTGATGGCATTTTGTTGTTTCATTGATTTAATGGTTGCATTTTTTTACTTGAAATGTCAGTCGTACGGTAAAGAAACACCTCTTTTTTTTTTGAAATGGTGGGTTTAGTTATATAAACTGAAAAACGTCATGGGTTCTAGTTTATTTTGTTTTGTTATATTTTCGTAGTTTTGATTAATGGTGGGTCTGTTCATATCTTTGATATAAGTGGGTTATACTGTAGTTATTAACAATTTAAAAAGGGTTGTGCCTTTTGAAGGTTTGAGATTTGACTTGTTAAAGAAAAGGGAAATGAAAAACAATTGACTGTGTAAAAATCATCAACTTTAGATGTACCAAAATAAAATAAAAATCATCAACTTTTACACTAAAATCTGAACCATCCATTTTAAGGGTTAGGATTGAAAGTTGACTTGTATAAATTGAATTTCTATCAATTGGTTAACCATGCTTAAACTTAACCATAAATTAATTCGCATGTGAAAAAACACCCAACAGGGCATCTTCTTCTCTATCGATATTGGCTGGTTTTGTCGTGTATTTTATGTTCAAAAATATATTTTTTGTAAGTGGGTTGAAAATTATATTTTTTCTATTTAATTTTTAGTAAGTAAATGCGGTTTGATGAATACCGTAAAAGTATACTTTTCATTAAAAATGTTGTTTGGTAAAATATGTTTACTTTTACTTTTTGAGTGAAAATGAATTGTTTATTTCGATTAATAGAATAAAACAAAATAATTAACTAGAAAAAAAAACATTTCATTATTTAAAAATTAAAAATTAAAAAATACAAAATAAGGAAAATATAATGATTATACGAACTAGGTTTTGAACTGGACTTTAAAAGTACATTCAGATTAAAACCTAAATTTTGAAAAGGTTATGAAAACTTGAGTAATATAAGATATTTTGTACATTCAATACTGAAATAGGTTTATGATATAATATATATAAACAATAGCAGTATTTTACGTTTTTTCCAAATAAGTATAGGAAATATTACTTATGTTAAGTAAGCTTTTTTGGTGTTTAATTTTCTTAAAAGTATACTTTTAAAGGATCAACCAAACACCATTAATTACTTTTATACTTATAAGTAACAAAAAGTAAAAGCAAGGGTATACCAAACAACCCCAAATATATACTCCATAATTAAACTCACAAATTAGGAAAAAAATATATGACCAGTAAAAGAAAAAAATTCACTGGCGTTGTTTTAGTTAGGTTTAAGCTTTAAGCTTTAAGCCAAAATAAATAAATTAACTTTGGTATTTTTCAATTCCCAAATGGAAAATCATTTGGGTCTTTCGTAATCTCTTTTTTAATGATTGAATTAACCAATTTTTCAACTTCACAAGGAAAAGCCAAACCGTAGATATTGAGCTCTCAAAAAACTGGAGATATTGAGCTATAAATATATATATATATATTCCAAACTCTGTTTAAGTATGCAAAGAATTCCACTTTTGATAAAAATTAAATCTTATAAAGAAAGCTTCAAATTAAAGTAATTTAGCATGTTGAATAAATCCATAGTTTAAAGTATCGGAGAAAGATAGATAGTAGCAGGGAGAGAGAGGACTGTGTATTGTGTATTGACATTATTAATATTTATTCTTAACCCCAGTTAGTTGTTGTATATTAAAAGTATTTTTACATAACTTTCAATCCTAACCCTTAAAATGGGTGGTATGTATATATATATATATCTCCTTTATGAAAAATAAATGAAGAAGGTGATATTTATAATGCACAAGTTTGGAAGCAAAGATTCACTTGATTATCAATAAATGGTACTCCCTTGTTTACGAAGAGGCACAAAGGCTCAAATATATGCTTTTATGTTTAGAACACAACGGTTTTATCTTCAAATATTTATCAAAATATTATTTTGAGAATTGATTATAAGAGGCTTCACCGAGGTATAGAAGTTTAATTCGAATGAAAAAATTATAATAGTAGTATTTCACATTTTCACCTTCTGATGTTCACTAATACTCCATACTGGTTGTATTTATATTTGGTTGTTCTTCTATTATGTCTCTCGTAATCTCGTTCACATTGTTTTGGTGTTAAAGAGATGGAACAAATCAATCATTTTATTTTCAGGGATAATTAGTGTCAGTCACTTAATTTATTTCCCACAGTATTCCTTGCATGCCGTGTTGGATCAAAGATTAAACTATTTTTTGATCTTCAGAAAATTTCAAGAACCAAATATTCAACTGTTTCCTTTAATAAAACAGTTTTAGGAAACTCAACTTGGTTCCAATGTATTGATGTTACTAAGGTAAAACATTATGTACGTTTGCAGGTGACATTTTTGTGTTACTTTTTGAAGGTTGTGAAAAATGCCTGAGGGGATAACTGCTGATGGTCTTATTAGTAACATAATGGAAACTCTTACTGATAACGGCTCGAACAAAAAAGGTGTGTCGTTCTTCGAGGAAGACAAATCAGATTCAGTCAATGAGCAGATTATTAGACTTTTTGGGCGAGAAAAGCCAGTGCATCATATTTTGGGAGGTGGACAATGTTAGTTCCTTGACCTTTCTCTGTTAATTTTCTCTTATTTCCCTTTATAACATCTTTTGTTTGTAAATGATTACCATTAATTTTCTAATGGAAGACTATTCCCAAATAGTGACTGGGAAAAGGATGGCATACTATAGTAATATGATTGGTGATGTATGTACTGAATAGTTCAGGATGGTTAGACCATATTAGAAGTTTTCCCTAGAACTTGATGGGAATGAAAGTCTAATATATGTCACCTGGTGGGAATTCTACTTTCTTTTATTCGCCAGAATGACTAGTCATATATATATACTAGCGGAATACTCCCATTAGTTTACCAACCTGGAGGATGAGTTATCAAGTTTACCAACCTGGAAATGGTTGTATGGCGTTATGCCTCTCTCTATCTCTCTGACCCGTCTCCCCTCCCTTTTCTTCATCTTTTTCACTTCCTCTCTCCATTAGTTTTACTAAGAAGAGGGGAAGAATACGTGTAAGTTCTCCTGGGTTTGACAGTTTATTTTTCTTTGCAATCAGTTACCTTTTCTTTTCTTTTTGTATTAACATTATACTAATTTTTTTTTATAGTAATCAAGAGTATTTTGGGTTAAAAGAGTTTCACGGCTTCATAAGTCCTCCACACATATATATATTCATATCTGACTTTATTTGTATGTCTATTGTTCTGTTAAGGAGGAGCAATGAGATCTCAGCAAGGGTGCTAGTTAGTGCTACTGTTGTGTGGGTGCTTATTAAATGGCTCAACTATAATCTTCTTTCTCTTGTCTGTATTGGTTTGGTGATCTTCATGGTTGGCCAGTTTATGTTGTCAAACGCTCGTTATGTAAGCAGGTGAGTTTTCATAAACTTTGTTTCTGCTTTGTCTTTTCTATGTTATTTGTTTTAGTATCCGGAATAAGATTATTTAGTTTCTTTTTTTGCAGAAAGTGGAGTTCTTGATACAGTATCTAGTTTTTTAGCACATATATTTACCAACCTTTTACTTTTATTCGAATTGCTTCTTTATCATTATTACCACTTAGAGCTTGGTTATTTAGTCAAAATTTGGTTTCAATTACAGATACTAATACTACTTGCCCCCTTATATTATTAATGTCTTTTTCTTTTAGCAATATGTATTCGTCCGGAGTATCACGTGTTGTTTTGCCGGAGGAGTTGTTTGTCAAGATAGCTAAGAGAGTTGGTGTAGAGGTCAACCGTGGGCTTAGATTTCTTCGAGACACTGCTTGTGAAGGAACTGTTAAAACAGTATGCAATAGTAAGTTTTATATTATCAACTTTCTTTGTGTTTATATATCACAAATTCGTACTATATTTTCCTTTCCATCTTCGAGTATTGAGATTTGAACGAGGATATCCAATGTATAACCTTGTTTGGGAAGGAAAAAATTTCTTCTTGTTTGCTTGAAACTTTTTTGTCTTGTTTGGTTGCAACTTTTAATCTTCGCTTTTTTCAAAGCTAGATTTATTTGGTTGATCAGGTTAAATAATTGATGTTTTTGGCTTGAAAAGCTATAAACCTTAATATGGAGGACCCAAGTTTATTTTTGGTCTAAAAATACATCCCTTTGCTTAAAAGCTAGAATCAAACCATCCCATTGGAAAATATCCCGCCCCTCCACTTGTCAGATACAGTATGTCATTTTAAGTAACGATTACTATAAGTTGAACAAAGGATGCACATGCACGATGCACATCTGAGTCACGTATTCCTATCTCACAGAAAATTTGGTCAATCTATATGGATTGCAATTATGAATTATGCGTAGCATCTACGCTTACTAATGGACAGAAAAGGTATAGAAGGCTCGTAGGTTTCCCAGTTTTTGGAAAATAAGTTATTGCGTTTGTTAGCAAAAGGGCTAACGTTTGACCTTTGAATATGCGCAGTCAAACAAACACTGAGTAGTGAAGTGCTCATCATAGTGGTCATAGTTATACTTTCCCCTTATTCATTTTATTATTTCTATCAGAATTTTTTTTTGAGTTGATCAATACGGTTTGCACCTTTTCAGGTTACAGTAAGCCTGTTAGCAGCTGCTGTAGTTGTGAGCTGGTGCGATTTTCCAACTGTCATCTATATTGGTAAGTAGTCTCCTTATGAACTTAGTAATTTGCTTATTATCAGGTTGTCTTTGGTAGCAATTCCAGTTGCAGTTTTTAAGCTCAACTTTTTTGCTTGTTTTTTAAAACCTGGACTGCATTTGGTTGATTAGCTTCAAAGATGCGGTGAAGAGCGTTAAGGTTTATGCTGGACAAAGTTTGAATATAAACTTTATCAGGAAAAAAGTGTTGGGATATAGTTTATGCTCTGTTGTACGGTGAATCTGTAGAAGTACCTGAAAGTTACTTAATTTCTGTTTGTGTTTACATGTTTGCATATATAGAAGGATTTTCTTTTCTAATTGGTTGCCTATCTACCGTATATGCCCGCTGTAAAGATTCCTTTAGTTCTTTTCGTAAATTGCTTTCAGAAGATATAATGAGATGGAATTTGAAAAACAGAACTAGACATACGTCACATACCTGTAGAGGTGTTATTGTAGTATGTGAATGTACATGCAATCAAGTACTTTTATAGTTTTATTTACTGTGAGTTGTGATATTTGTAAATTTTGCTTTGGATTTAGGTTTTGTTGCCGCCCACATTTTCCTGGTTCTGTATGAGAAGTACAATGATCAGATTGATGCTTTTGTATACGATTTGCTCGACCAAGTTCAGCATCACAATCGCTAGCTTGACACTGGCGTTCTTATCAAAATTTCAAAAGATGGTTTTAAAGGAAAGAAACTAGAATGAATGTAGATCTGTAGTAAATAAGAAATATATTTGTTGATTTACATTAATTAAGATTATAAACCAAACAGAGGACTGATTTGAAAGGTGTTATTCATTCATGTCATACATGTATATTATACTGTGGCGTTATTGTATTTTCTACCTTTATACATTGTTGAATCTTTTATCGGGCCTTGTTGGTGTGAATAAATTTCAGTTTTTCTTAAGAATACAAGGATGGGTGTGTTGGCTTAATATCAATAGCGTTTTTACCCTACAAACAGCAACGCAGTCACTATCAGCCTGTTTTGTTATTTCGATGGGCACACAGACATTGGACTTCTTTTTTTTGTATGAAGCTTTTAAGATGTTCAGGGGGTCTGTCTTGGCTTTGTTGAATTCGACTCATTACAGGTCTTTCGGATTTGTTAATAAAAAAAGAGGCTAGGGCAGAGGAAAACCGAATTTAGCGATAAGAATATATAGCCCATACTCTTTTAGCATACTGCGACATTCTGAGTCTTTGCTGTAGATTGAAACATCATTCATTTTTTGTCTTCAAATCTACTTTAACACATGGATTTCCAAATACACCAAATTATTAAAAGTAGTAGTACCTTATACAACTTCCAATTAATTTTTATACTTTTTGATTTACTGTCAGAAACTGGCAAACTGCCAATTAATTAGTTTTCCTCCTACTGTAACAGCATTAGATACTAATTCCCCTATATTTCTCAAAAAAGCACCACACCAAGCGAACAATAAGACCACTACTGAAAATATGACTTTTAAACTCAAATGTTTTTTTGCAGCAATCACAGATAGAGGCTAGTTGAATTCCCCTTCCCTGAATTAAGGTATCAAGAAAAATATCAAGATCAAGTAACTTCCGCATAAATCAAGATATCTTCAAAGGTATAATCTTTTCGGAAATAAGTTCATAAGTTCAAATTCTTCAAAACAATTGCCTAAATAATTACCTTGAAGACTATCCTTTCAACCAACTGTATCTGGTCTATAATAATTAATTTGAATATTCATATTGACCTTGCTCTAATCTTAATTATATTCTGTCAAAAGGTCTTTAAGCTTCAAGTAAATAGGAATAAGGTCATCTATAATAGGTCCAAATTAACAAGAACATAGCTTTCCCACCAGCCAAAACATATAGTTTTCACCAATTTCTCCCTCTTTAATCATTCTAACACAAGTATTAGAGCCTTTAACAGACACATCTCTATTTAACTGTTTTTCTTTACATTATCTAGTTGACATAGGAAATATTAACCATTTCCTTAAACCTTCTAAGACCAAGAACCCCTTTCTTAGTAAATATACAAATTTTACTCTATTTAACCCAATAATACTTGTTTTTCTCACCATTCTGACCCCAATTGGTGTTAAGTGTATACACTTAAAATATCGTTTTACATAGGATTCATGTGTTGAAGTACATGTACTTCAAGTTTTATTTTGCATGCGCTTGAGGTGTTGAAAGACAAGTTCATCAAAGTAAGGTGTAGAAGTGCAAACACTACAAAGATCATTCTGGATATATATATATATATATATATATATATATAGTTTCATTAATCACCAAGGCAATAATATATTGAATTATTGGCATCGGGTTGGGTCCCGATCCGAAATACTCGTACCCGAATCCCGATCTGATAAGTTTCGAGAAGTGATTTTTTTCTCCCAATCCCGACCGGAAATATGTCGGGTCCAGACGAGTCGGGATTGAATAATCCCGAAAATATTTAAGATTTGAAAACGCGGAAAAAAAATGCACTAAAAAATTATTTTTTTCCAAAACAAACTATTATAAAGTTGACAAAACTACAACATCACTCTTTCTTTGGAGACAGTTTCGACTTATTGGAGTGGACGAAAGTGAGATAAGGGTAGACTTGAGGAGACTCAGTTACCTCCGTTTTTAGTCGATCAAATTACTCAGATTCTGATACCGGCAGAGGGTATCTATAACGACCCGGTCCTCCGACCAGACCGCCACCATCTGCTTACTACCACCAATACTGTCCGCTTTGGCCCGATTTCGTCCTCGCTTCTCGGGCCACACAGTTTTAAAAGACATTGGTGATAGTAATGAGGGTTTTCCTTAACTTATATACCATATAAGTACTCACATATCTAGCCGATGTGGGACAATACTTTCTCTTTACACCGGCATTTTTCTACGAAAATCCGGGTTCTTACACTGTTCCCCCCTTCAGGCACGACGTCTTTGTCGGAAACACCGTCCTTCCGGGGGTGGTTTACACACCATCGGCTATATAGCGGCTCTGATACCAATTGTAACGACCCGGTCCTCTGACCAGATCACCACCATCTGCTTACTACCACCAATATTGTCCGCTTTGGCCCGATTTTGTCCTCGCTTCTCGGGCCGCACGACTTTAAAAGGCCTTGGTGATAGTAAGGATGGTTTTCTTAACTTATATACCATATAAGAACTCACATATCTAGTCGATGTAGAACAATACTTTCTCTTTACACCGATATTTTCCTACGAAAATATGGGTTCTTACAGTACCGATAGGATCCGCTTGAGCAAATCAGTAGATGGGGAGTTTTTGATTCGTTCGGCATGGAGTATTTTTTAGAGAGAGGAGGACGGTCAGTAAGGTCTATTCATATGTTTGGTGGCGCCCGATTCCAAAGCATGTGTCATTCTTTCTTTGGAGGCTGCTTCGTGGCATTTTAGCGACGGATGATAGGCTATCTTTGCGGGGATTTTGTATGACATCAAGATGCACTTGTGGTGCTTCTTGTGAGACTTTGACACACCTTTTTATTGATTTTATGCTTACTAGAAAGGTCAGGCTGTACTTTAGTGGGTTATTTGGATTCCCGTCGGATCCGGTTGATTCTATTCTCGGGATGTTCTTGCGTTGGCGCAAGGACCTTACCTCGATTGGCCATGTACGGTTCATTACAGCATGCTACATCATGTGTCATGTCTGGAAGGCCCGTAATGATTATATTTTTGAGAGATCAAAGTCTTTTAGTAGCCATGCCGTGGTATACAAAGTGGTCAATGATATTCATATGTTGGGAGTTGCTCATGGTTTCCGATCACGACAGCTTAGAGGAGATAGAGGAGTAGATCTTGTGGATTCTTTCAGGGTTTTGCCTCACAGAGTATGACCTCTGCGTTTGGTTGCTTGGGTTCGACCTCCTCCGGGTCACCTCAAGCTCAACATAGATGAGTGTTCTAAAGGCAACCATGGCCTATCCGCTGTTAGTGGGATCCTCCGTGACGAGTATGGTCGTGTAGTTAGATCATTCAGTAGATTTCTTGGACCGAGACCGATTATTTTCGCTGAGCTACATGCTATTTTGATTGGGTTGGAAATGGCGACCGAGATGGGTTTCGATAGCCTAGAGGTTGAGTCCGACTCTGCGACAATGGTATTTTGGGTGACTTCAATGGCTTTAGGAGCATGGGAGCACATTTACACTCTAACTCGTATACGCCAGTTGTGCAAGCATATGGTCTTGGTTCGGTACGTCTTTAGAGAGCCGAACCAGACGGCATATTTCATGCCAAACCGGGCGTGTTCACATGAGACCGATCAGGTATTTCATGGTATTGGTACTCTTCCACAGAGGATAAAGGGGATACTTGCACTGGATTCGAGACATATGGCTCAGATCAGACGATGACATTGAATTTTTATTTCCATGCTTTTTTTTCCACTTATTATTTGTCACAATTGCGTAGATTTCATTTTGTTTTTCTAGATATCATGTATTCAGTTATTTCTTTGGGAGGCTTGGTTTATGTCCGCCTCCTATGTACGTATTGATATTATATGCTTATATATGTAGGGGTCTCCCTAACCCCCTCCATTGGAGTGTTTTGGTAAAAAAATAAAAAAAATAAGTATTATAATAAAAATAAACTTAGCACAAATGGTACAAAACACAAAAAAAAAAAAAAATACCTTAGCACAAATGGTGCTTTTATCTCCAAATTTTAATCTGATGGATTAAATTTTAATAAAAACTTATGCTAAATATGTTTAGTAAACAATAGCAAAAGATAAGATTTATTTTAAATTAGTTTTATAACCTCATTTTACGTATAATATTCATAAATATTTCCCTTAAACCTAAGGTATTAAAAAATATCTCAAAAGTTAAGATTAATACACGAGACTATATAATATATAAAAAAATTTTAAAATTATTTCTTTTAGTTTCGGGTCGGGATCGGGTACCCGACGGGTATCAAACACTACACCTGATCCCGAAAGTTTCGGGTCATGAGAATACCCGACAAGGTCGGGTCGGGATTTTTTTGGGCCGGGATCCTTTCGGGTCGGACTTCGGGATAGGTCGGGGAGCGGGATTTTTTCGCACCTCTAGAATTATATATATGTACACATCCAACGCCGTCGCCAATGAAAACACCTATCATGGCCTAGATTCTGCTATAAAATCTAAATATGAAATGATAACTAACGAGAAAAATTATTCATAAATATAGTAACCTTAATTTTAAAAATAAATTTGGGACAATTTAAAATTATAAGAATAAAATACACTATAAGATCACATAAAATCATGTTTTTTCTACCTGTACGAGCATCTACAGTTTTCCCTCATATTCCGTTACAGTTTTCAGGCCGGCAACCTTAATATATGAGATTTCAAGTTCTAGGCTCTAGATAATCCCTCCTGGTTACCTTGTCAATGTTAATATTGTTGGAAAAACATGTGAAAACAGGGGTGTTTCCGAATGGTCACTGGACCAACTTCGAGTCATTATTTCGTGTAACAGCGCTGAATTGTTTATACCGTACTCAACGTGGTTGAGTAGCCCGTGTGACGAGCTTCGTAACGGTATATCAAATGACCTATTCGGAGAATGGGTGTGAATACAAAGTGGCTTCAAAGTTGGTGTCTCGAAAGCTCAAATATGGAAAACCGAAATGGTAAAGGAAAACCATTTAGTATAATCCCATATTGGAAGATTAAGAGTTATTTTTACAATATATATACCATACCAACACATGTAGTTATTAAACTAACATGTCCACATACACCTAAGAGTATTAGTGTGTACCACACACGCGCGCTTTCTCGTGTCTCGGGTCTCGGGTCTCGGGTCTCGGGCGCGGGTGTGGGCTTGGGCTTGGGCTTGGGCTTGAAATTTGGGATTTGGGGAATGTCTCGGGTCTTGGGTCCAAACCCGAATAGGGAGTTTTGTATAAAATACAAAAGTAGTCCGTAGAGTTTCCAGCAATAGAAACGCCAGCAATGAATGAGATTAAATGCTGCGGATTCTGGGGGTGTAACTCCCAGAATTGATGACCAACATTTATGGCTGCGGTTTCATTAGAGCCTATAAAAGGCAGCCATCCCCCTCTCATTTCAACACACCATCAAACACACAACTCACAGCATAAGCATCATATAGAGAGAGAGAACCGCACCACCAACAGCTCGACCTGTGGTTCGGTGCCGGTTTCCATACGAGCCACTCTGAGATAGAAGTTGTACCTTGGGAACAAAGTCCCGAAACCAGAAACCTTTAAAGGTGGTTCGGGAAATATTGTTTAAGGGAAGCAGTTGCCTCTTCTTTTATTTTTCAGTCATTTACTTTCTGTCCATTTCTTTTCAGTACCGTTTCATTTCTGTAATTTACTTTTCTGTACTGTTTCTTTTCTGTATTTACATTTCAGTACTGTTTACTTTCAGTCTTTCGATTCTGTAATTTACTTTTCAGTTCTGTAATTTTCAGCATTTACAAAAAACCAGTCCGGCAGTTTTTTATTCATTAAAACCAGTCCGACAGTTTTTTATTTATTACAAAACAGTCCGGCAGTTTGTTAAAACCAGTCCAACAGTTTCTTTTATTCAAAAGCAGTCCGGCAGTTTTATTTAAAACCAGTCCGACAGTTTGTTAAAACCAGTCCGGCAGTTTATGTGTTAAACCAGTCCGGCAGTTTCTTTATAACAGTCCAGCAGTTTTATTTATTTGTTGAATCAGGAATTGTAATTTATATTACAATTGTGAGAAATAAAATTGTTATTTCCATTCAGTACTTTGTCTTTTACATTATTGTCTTTCAATTATTGTATTCAAAATAGTACCAAAACCAACAAATATCTGGATAAAAAGATGGCAATAAAGAAGTATATTTGTTCACTCGTTATTCGAGTTTTAAAAGATGACCTCTCGACATTATGCCGATTGGGTGAGTACCTAGGGAGCTGAGCCGACTATAAATGAACCTGGAACCAATTTAAATTATTCCTAAATAAGGTACGTACGTATTTACACAAATGCATATCAAACTTGTCTTAGTTATTATAATGATATGAATACTTGTGACTTCCTCTATGTTGTAACAATCCATCCCATCTGCCGAGAAGCCCTTTTGGTGAAATTGGATGGAATGTAAGAGTTAATCAAATAATCTTACATGGTATCGTAGCGGGTTAGCAATGTTTTATTCAGCTCCACCTATTTTATATACTCGCTTGCTCCTTGGACCTTTAAAATGTCGGACAATGAGACAGTGAGAGTGTTAGAGTTTATTATTCTCCTTGTACAATGTATTCATCAAGCATGTGATTTAAACATGAGTTGTTCTCCATCCTATCACAAAGTCTTTTGATGTGATTAGATATAACACTTATCAATGTCTTATTATATAAATAAATTCAGTCCTACTACATCCTTTGAATACTTGCCTTATAATCCTCATTCACATCCTTCTTTAATTTCAACTTATATAAATAGATGGTTTTCAAATTTACACAATGTTCTGCATAATTCACTTATAATTTTAGAGAAATGCTGGGTGAAAAGATCAAATTTTTTTAAAAATTTATGTTTAGAAAAAGATTTCCTTGGAAAAGGTTCGCCTGCTTGAGCAAAGAGTGTGCACGGCTGTAGCTTCCACGTGAGAAATTGTGTCTTTCCAACTCCAACAAGTGAACCCCACATTTTCCTTTCTTGTAATATGTATTGAGATTAACTTTTACCATCTTTTTATCTTTCCCTCACCATCATGGACCGATATAGTAAGAAGAATGGGGTGACACATGTATCCTAATTTTTTTAAATTTAAATAACTATAATATTCATATTGTGTTATATAAATTATAAAAATTTATCTGCTACTTGTGTTTAATACGAATTGAAAGAGTATGTGCCGTATGAATCACTAGTGACGTGACAGAACCATGTGCCTCACCATGTTTAATACGGAAAAAATTTATCTGCTTCACCATCAGCCCCTGCTCACCATGTGCTGTATGAATCACTAGTAACGTGACAGAACCAGAAACTATAAATGGGAGGGCCCCATCGGTGTCCATATAATTTGTTTTTCATACCCTATTTGAGTTTTTTCCCGTATAATTGTGGGAGAGAGTAGAGATTTTAATCAAAATATATTGAAAAAAATTACTTTGCCTCGACCTAGTTTCTTGCTGAATCACTTGTTACTTTAAATTCTTTCCTCCGTTAAGACAAAACAGACGGTCAGTTAAGTTTGTTCTTGGTCAAATGGTAAACGAAGTTACTTTAGTTTAGGATTATTTTGGTTTACTCCCCGGGGGTGACCCTAGGAGGTGAAACTAGTTGTAAATTAAAAGAGTCTACGAAATGAAAAATGAATATCGAAGGGAGCCCTCGAATATTTTGACTGGGACATTGCCTTTTTAGGTTATAAAGAGGGGGATAGTGCTCAAGGATATCATTCAGAAGAGCTAGTTTGTCTAAAAAAAAACACTCAGTGCTTATATGGTAGTTGTTAGTAGTAGTGGCAACAAAAACAGTTCCATGAAGATGGTTTTTGACGAAGATAGGGCTTCTATTTTCTTTCATCTTTGTCGAAGGTATGGTGACGATGACGACGATGATGATATCGATGTTGCCCCAGCAGCTTAAAAATGAGGAGATCAGCGAGTTTAAAATATTGATATCTTTTACATAATAAGTTTAGAGTTAAACATGTATACCTCTGAATAAGAAAGAACTTATGCAACTAGGGTTTGTACTTGCAAACCCTAACTATCTGTACTACTTACACCTGATATTTTTGTATCAATAGAAGGCCGATTTCAGCTAATTGTGAATCTCTTTTACAGTTTTTATATGCTTCTAGGCTGAGTAAGGAGGAGCAAATTAAAAAAAAAGGTGTACCAATGTTTATTCACATATAATTTAAGATAACTTCTTTTTCTCAATATAGTGGAAAAACCCACATTTTATTTCATTAATGTAAAATAAAAATGTGGGTGAAAACCCCACTAAGAACAAGGTACAAGTATTTAACAATACAAAATTGAAAAAAGAACCAAACTGAACTTAGAAAGAAAGAAAAAAACTAATTCACGAGGAAATTATCTAATATAAAGCAGTCCATTTGCTTCTAACTGCATCAAAGCATTGATCAGTCTTGTCGGAAAGACATTTTGGTCTTCGGATACGATCCCCTTTTGCTCCATATATCCCCAATTGGCTAGAAATAAACATATTATTAACTTGAAGGGTAACATATACGAAATTAAGTCAATAACATCATAGTATGCATTCAACTTATTAGGAACGAAGTATCTGAAAAAAAGGAGCAATCAGCTACTGATAATTAAAGTGGAAGATTATAATCATCCAATTACTTGCTAGTGACTCCGCTAAAATTAAAAGATAAACAAAACTTAAAATATACCTGCAATTATAAGTTATTTATTTATTTATGCGCTTTCACTTATTTCCGTCCGTTCTAGCAATGTTGTAGCATTTTTTTTTATTTTTAAAATACACCCAATTGGTCCTTTTTATAAATAGCATTTCACATCTCAGTATTTCTTCTCTTGTTTTCCTGAGCTAGTTTTGTAGCAGAATTTAACCTCCGATTATCATGCCTTTTTCCCTTTTCTTATTTAGTTTGAGCAGCAATCTGAATTGGATTATTTCTCTTCTAACTGCAGAGCTAACAGGAATCATAATTGTTTATAAGCGAGTACAAGTGTGATACCTCATGATCTTTCAGTTGATACTATATTCGTGCCAGTGTCCATTTGTGCGCCTCAATTAACTAATTTGGTTTCCCCCTTATAACAGTCTTCTAGCAAGTTCTCTTACCAATAAATTATTTTTATATATAAACTTGATTTTGACATCTAAGTACTTGTCCTCTTCTTTTTGTGGGCTTGTTTTATTATGCTCTTAACCTCCACTAATTTTTTTTCTTATAAGCTACAATACATTGGGTTGGTGGGATTTCGTAGCTGATCTTTTTTATGATAAACAAAAAATTGAAATTTTAATCTTGGATATATTTCTCCTCAAACCACCGAGAACTCAACTAATTATTTTCTTAAAACTGTGAAATAATGATTGATTTTGTTCTTTTGAGGATAATGAAAAAGAACTTTTATTCTTGTTCTAATATATATCTTTAGTAATTTACAATCTAGTACTGTTCTTACTTCAGCCTTCACGACCTCGAAATCTATTGCCAATACTACTTGGATTATACAGTTTTTTTGTTTTGTTTTGAAACAGGATTATACAGCTTAACACATCACTTTTTTTTATCTGATTTTTCTTCAAATCTTTCTTCAACCTATATTTAATTAATATTCTCATGAGGGAACAATCCGATAACCTTTATGGTTGCAAGTATAAGTATTTTGAATTTTTTTTTAGAAAATTTAATTCATTTATTTCGAAAAGTAAGAGAAATCAAGTTTCACTTAGTTTTGAAAGCTGTTGAGCTTGGTTACAACCGAGCTGTAACCTGATTTCAACTGAACAAGAGATCTAAACCATAGCTTCTGCGTTTAACTGAACATAATTAGTGAACACTTGATGTTCACCTCTGTTTTAAAATTCGCGCTACATAGCGCGAAATAGCGTTTTTTTGGTAAAAAACGCAACGAAAAATCACGATTTTGGGTGGAATTGCGCTAAAATCGCGCTATAGGGGACCAAAAGCGCAAAAAGCGCGAAATTCTGGACCAAAAGCGTAAATAGCGAGTTAAAAAAAAAACAGCAGATCTAAATAATTAATATATATTGTGTAATTTTCATAAAAGTGTCTGCAGTCCAGATGGTTGAGACAATGCTGTAGTATTCAGCAGACCCAAGTTCGAAACTCACCAACAATAATTTTTTTTTTTTGATTTTTTTTTATTACTATCTAATATAACTATACATTTTTTTTTTGTTATATATTCTAAAGTTTAGTGCATATTTAGGCAAAAAAAAAATACACCGCAAAGCGCTATATAACAACGCTATTAGCGCTTTTAACGTTTCTCTCAAAAAAACGCTACGATAGCGATAACGCTATTTAAAACAATGATGTTCACTAGTGTTCATTAATGGAGTTATGACAACGTCTCTCGGGATCCCATGAGATGAGTATTGGCATTGTTTAAGCTTGCATTTGTAAACTTAAGATTTACAATAGACCTAGTATATGTCTACCTCACAATTGCTCTAACATAAACTAACTATTAAGTATTAAAGATCAAACATCTTTCAACTTAATAATATAGTTCACTCGTGTGCATTTGTGTTCTATATTCCCTTTAAGACTTAAAATATATTCCATGTGAAAAAGAGCACAGAGTAATATAGATTATAGCCCATGAAAAGGTCCAAGTCTATCCGGTGGGGTCTCCAACATTTTTGAGAGAGAAATAAAAATATAAAGACCTTTTTGTCTAAAAAAAATATATGGAGGTCTTTTTTGATATTTCTACACTTTTCTCTCAATATGCCAAATGTCAAAAATGTTATAAGTAGAGTTCTCTTTATTTGGCGTATTGGTTTTTATATACTCTATAATCTACACACAGATGTAACATTGTATAACACTGTAATGTCAAATATTGGGTGTACAACTGTACACGTAGAGTTTAGATGTCCCTTTAAAGATGAATTCGTCCTTTTGTTGGTTTTAATATATGTTTACATACTATTGTTACATTGTATATATAATACTCAGGACAGAGCCAATGTATATTCAGTGTTGGCGATATCTCTCGTTGTAATTTGAAAAACTATTATTTTATATGTATTTATTAATCAAAGTCTAATGTGGCGTAATGATACAATGTTAAAACCAGAATATTTGATGTGATGCTTACTTGGTGGTTCGAATCTGCACATGAGAAATTATTATATTTTGGTTTTTTATAAAAATATTACATTGGTACTATTATCTGTGTATTATATGTTGTGATAAGCATATTTTTTTTATGTTTCATTTAAAAAAAAAATAGTCTATAAACGTTGTATAATTTCTCAAAATATAAATATGAAAATTTAAAACCACTAGTAAATCTTTGTAGTTGTACTAAATATAAATAAACTACATTGTCTGAATTTATTAAAATGCAATTGATTCTTTTTATTGACATCATTCAATTTAGCCAATCAAACAAGAATATTGGAGAATTGATAACACCATTTGCAAAACCCATACCATATATATATATATATATATTCGTTCAACCAAAATTCTGATTCCTCCCCCGATAATAGGTAGTATTATTTTAACGTACACCCCAAAAGTTAGAGGCCTAAAATTTTTTATTTTTTTTGAGAGGCCCAAAACTTTTGTCTTTGTGAGCTTGGATGAAATCGGCTGAGTCTATCTAATTATGAAATATTTCCTATATTTTATTTTCTTTTCTTTCTCTAGGATTTTTGTAGCTTTATGTCTTTATATCTCTCTCCTTCTCTCTAAACTTATTTCACATCTTTTTTATTTGATTGTCACGCTTCAAATACAGATAACCGTGTTTTCAATATTAAAAAAAATCTTCACCGAAGCTGTCCCTCGGATTCAGTTCTACCGCGTAGAGCATCTGAAGGTGCAAGTAATAAAAATTTGTTAAGTAAAAAGTGATTGAAACCGTACGCATTTACTCATATTTTGGCCACACGAATGACAAACAAGTAGGTCCTTAGAGCCTAAAGCACATGACTTCAAAATCTTCCAATTTGTCATGGTTGTGAGTCTTGTGAAATAATTTTGAAGTAGCAGAAATAACTTACAAATACAGAAACAACAGCTCCCTCTGCATTATTGCATATCATGATTGACTATATTACGAAAGTAATTTTACTACACACAAAGGTATCACAAGCGCACGAGATCAATTGCAGTAAATAATGAAATAACAGGGATCGAATTCATGGACGGGTTTTGTGCTCGGATTAGATTTTTGACTAATGGGCTTCATCCGACAAAAAAATGGTTGTTTGAAATTTGGACATCTTTAAAATTGATATAATAAACCTAGTATTTTTTCTATTGCTAAAACGTTTGACATTCTTTAAAATTGGATAGTACTACGCTTCTCTAACTAGGCCTAGCCAAGCAAGAGTTTGTGTTGAAATCGATCTTACGAGTAAGTTAGGACAGATTCTGTACTGGTTATGGGAGAGAAGGAGAAGGTTTCTGACAATATTGTAAATATGAAAATTTGCCAAAGTTTTGTTGTGCTCGTCACAAGAAAGGTCACGATAATTTAGAGTGCAAGATTAATTTGAAAGTAGAAAAGTTAAAGAAATTAGACAAAAATGAACTTGTCCAAAATAAAAATAAGTGTAAAATTAAAAATGTCAATGAAGAAAAGCATTTAATATAAAGAACACTACCGAAAAAGTACTAAAGATTGGGTCAATAAAGCGGGTTTTGAAGTTATAGTTGATAAATACAAAGTTTTAAAACATTTAACTAATTTAAACCAAGGTTCAGGCAAAAAGGACAAAGATGCACAAAGATGCAGAAGCAAGTGGTAGTGCTTTGACAAACCAAGAAAATGAAAGTGCTCCTATAAATATAAACAGTCACGTACGTAGAAAGGAAAAATGTGGAAAAACCAGAAGAACAAATAGTTCAAGATAAAGGTACGAAGGGGTTAAACGAACGAGATAAGAAAGTGAGTATTGTTTCAGAAATTCCTGTCTCGACAGAGTTAGGGCATCCATTACCACTTTCGGTGGTCTTCCCTGCTAATCAGACACATACTAAATAATTTTCACTCAAACCTTGGTGACTTTGATACTAATGGAGAGGAGATTTTTTTCAACGATCCTTCCAATATCTTGGACCTTATTAATGCTCTTAATCTTCCTCTTAGCCATCTTCCGGGTTGCTTTTATGATGATGATGAGGCTTGGATACCAGCAAACAAAAACAAATGGAGAGGGGAAAATATTCCTAAAAATAGAGAGAAAATGGTTCTACGATCTTCTTCAAGAGCAACTCAAAGATATTACAATTAAAAAGGTCGAAAGAAATGAAAAGTTAAGAGTGGGTTAGAGAAAGTAGAGACAGAAATATGACTCGTAAAATTAAGCTCGGTTCTTTACTAATTTCTATTGTAAGTTTTTTCTTTCTTTTTTTGTCTCTTGTATACTTTTTTTTTTCCAACAAAATTATTAATGAAAACAGAGAGTTCCCCTCTAATTTATATATATAAAAAAATCCCCTTACAGGTAGGAAGATTTTCGATTAGTTCTTTTCGGATAAACAGTTAATGGGTTATGATTTTTTGAAATTGATTTAATTTTTGTTTTTGAATCGTTATTACTACTGGGACGTTGCGCTTCATTTGGTTATGCGACCGGTTGCTAAGGGATGTTTGTGGAATTATTCGCGTCTTTTTATTGATACTTGGCATGGTCTCATAGGTTGTTTAAGTTTGGTTGGACATTTACGCCGTGGTTCGGATGATTTTATGGGTCTTATCGATGGTATACCCCATACCATGGGTAAGCCATCGGGTATTTCTGATGACCTATACTGAAGTTACACTACTCATGGAGCTGGAATGCGCGTGAGGGAATCGATCTATTGATGGTAATTATGATGAGGATTCTAAATACGAGCTGATCGCTCGTGTTGCTTGGTTTTCTTGGTCTTATGATTTTGACAGTTTGCTTTGGATGTTCGTCGAAGTTTCAGAAATATCGTTGTTTGAAGGGTTGACGGAATTTGAATGGACCTCCTTTCGAAAGGGGGCGAAGTTTCTTTCAAGGCTGAAGGAGTGTATTTGGCTTGCCGGCGGATTGTGGAAAAATGGACATATATCTTGTTTAGTTCATCCATTCGTACCAACAACTCTGAGCACAAGTTTGTTCTTAAGGGGATGGAATGATAAACACGGCCATATTTGGATTGCTCTACTTTATTTGTCTTTAGGTGGTTTATTCGTTAGTTTTGTTATCATTTGAGGACCTAAATTGTTATTCTTTTATTGTGGGTATTATTAATGCCCACAAACTCTTTTACTTATTCATTATGTTTGATATGAAAGAAAACCTAAGTTTATCTCTCTAAAGGTGAGCCTTTATCTTCTTGCATGATTCTTGCATGGATTTTATATTCAGTTCTTCTTGCTATTTCTCTACGAATAATAACTGTATTGATCTTTCGTCTGACAATTTCTCATAATCTCGGTTTAGATCTCGTATCAACTTTTGACCACATAGGTTAATAAGAAAAGTGGGAAAACTGGTAAAAATAAAAAATTCTGGAAAAAGCTAACCGTAAATCCTATATTGGGAAAGTTTTTCTACATATACTTGTATTGAATTGGGTGTTTGGTTGCACTTTTTGTTCATAATATTTAATAGATAAGTTTAGATCAATTTAATTAGTGTGTTGCCATTTTGATTGAGCTTATTGATAGTCTTACTATATGGATATTAAAAGCCCTCCGTTGTCATGTTCTAACCAAAAGCAAATTAGGGATCTAAGAATTGTTAGTTACGTATACTCGATGAGAGGTCTATCTCCCAAAGAAAGGTTTTGTAAAAAACTGGCGATATCAACATATGCCGGCACAAGACGTGAAAAAGTTTCGAACAAGAATTTAAAGTGTGTAGAAGTACCGACGGGAATCTCTCCTTAGCACTAATATGTATTTATGAAAGTTTTTATTATAATTTCTGCTGTAATAAGGTTGTTTCGACAATACATTATTATCATTAATAAAATAGTGAGCATTCCCCACCAATTTATATATAAAAAAGAACAAGTCATTATATCAATATCTATTTCCTCATATTTTTGCCACCACAATAACAAACAGGAAGTTCCTCATAACATAATGCAAACGGGCCTAACAGTAACATTTGTTATTAATCTGACCATAGGTTGATTGATTTTAGCATTTATGCTCATACGTACATTGTTTTCTTTCTTAAACATGGTACAATCGGTTGAGCCGAGTGTTTGAGCATCTTAAGTTTTGTTGATTGATGTGCTTAACAATATATTCAATCTCCAAATCATAGTTTTAAACTGGAAATAATTCTTAAATATTTGTCTTTGAAACTTTTCTCGCATATTGTTGCAAAAATAAAAATTACCACAATTCTTTTACAGAATAATAAATGATAAAACATAGTTTACTCCTCCTGATTCTCGAATTATTAATTTGGCGCCTTTAAAGTAATAAAAACTGCTAACTATTTCAGGGAATTCCATCCATAAACACAAAGTTTAAGACCCGTGAGACTATTAAGCATGCAGGATCACAACTCCAATTCAATAATTCCCAGACCTTAATTATACTTTTAGATTCTATACCAAAGTGAAAAATTGTTGTGCAAGAGTTTTTCCATGTGCCAAAAGGAGCGTCTCCAATTGCTTTGTTACTCCAACCGAAGTTTCTCTTGTGAAGTGGTAGTCATTAGCCTCGATATTGTCTAAGAGTTCCTTATACAATAGTAAGAGCCACCAAAAGAACCATCTCTCTTGCGGTTTAAGTTCCATAATGAACTTGTCTCCCTTTCTGTAATACATTCCAACTCTATCAATTTGTCTTTTCATGAATTTTTTCCATGCATAAGTCATCCTCTCATTCAATATATCGTCGCTTGATATGGCTTGGGCTTGGAGCTCATCTTGTGGGAGGTATATCCTCCCCATCCGGGCACTGAATCATAATAAGATAATCAGGAGAAGGATAACAAAATTCAATGGCAAAAAAAGAAAATTTAAGGTTCTTTCCAATATTGTTGGTAAAGAACTCCACTGTTATTGTTTTTTAATAAGTTAGATTGACAGTTTTAGCTCGAACCTTCTAGAGTCATTTTTCTAACAAAAATAATTGTATTGGTGGCCTAAGCCAACCTTCATGTATATGCTTTTAGAGTCATGTGTATTAGATCTCGTTCAACGTTTCACATGTTCACAGTTTCCATGTGAACTGAGACTGGATGGAAAGTGTTAATAAGTTTGCTTGTAGTTTTGATTGATTGTTTCTAAAGTTTCTTTGCATTAGCTGGATTTGTATTGTTCTAATTCAGTGATTCTACTTCCGAATTAGTGATCTCTCTATGCTACTATTCCGCATGCGTCGTGTAGGTTACAATCGGGGTCGATTTTTGAAAACTGAGTCATGAATTTCTTTTTGCACCTTTGGGAAGGTGCCACGCAAATTTGAATCATATTTCAGAAAAAAATCACTTTAAAATGAAAACAAATTAATC
This sequence comes from Primula veris, assembly GCA_963682055.1. Lineage (NCBI taxonomy): Eukaryota > Viridiplantae > Streptophyta > Magnoliopsida > Ericales > Primulaceae > Primula > Primula veris. The sequence goes on from OY821740.1 coordinate 20,108,306, forward strand.
TCAAACTATGTATAATATTTACTATCAAAAGTAAACCAAGAAATAACATCAATATATTAAGTCAAAGTGTCAAACTTATAATACTGTTATTTTGGTAAAATCCTAAAATTGGTTCCATTTAAATACTAAGAAACCACGAAACATATCCTCTTAAGTATGGAGACCAACTAGTACTGAACTATATAACAAAAGCTAACGAGATGGTCCTAAGTGACAACATAGAAACCTGAGTACCACTCAATTGTTTAACTCGTATAACCCGTTAAGTTTTAATTATTATTTTATTATATAAATCTTATAAAATAATTTTGTAAAGAGATAATTAATATTTACTATATTTAACTATTACGAGTTTTCGATTTAGTATACCGAACTAACAAGTTTATTGATTAGTATACTGTACTAAATGAAAACTTTCGATTTAGTATTTTCCGTCCAAATTGATCGTTAAATAGTGACGTCAACTAACATTTCAGTTAAGTTGAAGGGCAAAATGGTCTTTTTACCTACTAAATTAACTAAAAAAAAAACTAAATTAACTAAAACAGAAAAAACAGGAACCTATAGGATTCGAACCCTAGTCTGTCACCAAAGTGGAGGTTCTTAACCACTTGACCACCAATACTTCTATTATAATAACAACGTTATATATATATATATAGACTCTATCTGTGTATAGATGTGTTTGGGACTGATTTCGTAAATTCTGGTAATTTCAAATTTTATGTTTGTTTCATTTTGGTCCTTACATTTTTAAATGTATTATAATTGGGATGTAAATTTGTTCATAATTAATAAAATTCATTAACAGCTTTAAAAAGAATTTGCAGCAAATGTGAAAATGACTAGATTAATCTTTTATACACATGATTCAATTTTCTAAAATAAACTAAAAAGGGTGCAACAAAAATATGATTTTTGACTATTTTTTTCATTACACATTATCAATTTTACTAACTAAAATAATTTTATTTTTATAGTATACTTTTCTTTTGGTCTTACATGTTTGTTTTTTTTTTTTTTTGTTTTTTTTTTTTCAGTAACTTCCTTTTAAAAAAAAATTCTACTTTGTTCTGATAAATAGTATTTAATATACAATTTCTAGACAAATGGGTTTTTATGTTATAAACAATTTAAATTTGAATGGAAAAAACGAGTTCTTATTTTTATCATACATGCATGACCAAACATACCAGCTAAAAAAGGTGCAATAAAAATATGATTTTTGTCTATTTTTTTCATTACAGGTTATCAGTTTCACTAACTAAAATTATTTTATTTTTTTAGTATAATTTTATTTTGGTCGTATATGTTTTTTTTAAATGGCTCATATTTTTTAAACATTTCTACCGACGAGTAGTATTTAAGTTATAATTTCTAAACATAGATTTTTTTTTTTTGTTATAACAATTTAAATTTTAATGAGAAAAAAATGTGCTATAGTTTTTATTTTCTATACATGAAGAAATGTACCAAATAAAAATACTTATTATTTGTAGTGTAAGTTATTAGTCATACATATTATTTTTTATACTTTCTTTTATTTAATATTTGGTGCCTTTTGAGATTATAAGTATCAGATTGATTATATTCATAAACTACAAGGACTACTTCATTAATAATGAATAAGTGTGAAGTTGATAGAAAAAAATAGTGTACAAAATTGAAAAATATATTAGTAAAATACACTAAATCAAAACTAATTTAAGTTTCATAAGGGTAATTTTATACTTTACTAATTTCTATTAGATAACTGGACGGAAATATACTAAATCGAAAGTTTTCATTTAGTTCAGTATGCTAATTAGTAAATTTGTTAGTTCAATATACTAAATCGAAAACGCATGATAGTTGAATATAGTAAACATTAATTATCTCTTTTGTAAATCTCTATTGATTTTATTACTTATGTAGTTTTATAGAAAATTTATATATGGTTTTACTTGAACTGGTAAAAGTAGTGTAGTAATGAAAGTACTATCAGTTTCTTACCAAATAATTGTTGGTTCAATTGAGTGTATTTCTTTCCGCTGGAAGCTAGGTTTTTCTCTAGATGTATAGTTTTTTGGAGTTTAGCCTAGGAGAGTTAAAAAAGGGTCCGCCTCCTATCCATACCTCTCCTCGATCGATCCTTCGCTACGCTCTCATTTCCTAACTTTGACTCCTGTTTGTGGTTAAATCACCTCGCTCTCGATGATATATATATATAAGCATTGTACCTTTCGATATACTTCTGAGCCTTTGACTTTTTTATTTTTTGAAAAATAGCTTGACTTGATTATAATACAAATGCTATATAACTTGCCAAAAAAAACTTTATTAATACTATGTCCTTTAATAAATGCCACTGCAAATTACTAGTTCTTTTTGTTTTACCTATTCTTCAATATCTTTGGACGTTATTATTTATCTCATGGAATTTTGATGTGCTTAACATAGTAATCGACAGTTTTTTAATAGAAAGAAAAATTGAATCTTACTCTTCAGAAATGTCTCGGAGGATATCAGTGAGCTGCAAAGCAACCGCAAAGGATAAAATCGAATCATAAAGACTTTCCAGTGAGGCCTTCGATTGTGGATCAAAACCAATCACTTGAATGCACATTAGTAATGCAGTCCCAGTGGCATAGTAGCTATATAAGTATAGCTCATCAAAAGTTTCATATGTTGGATTGTTCAAGTCTAATCTCATTCCTTCTATCATGTCTTTGAAGAGCTGCAGATTGACATACAGAATATAATTATAATTTACTACATAACATGAGGGAGTCACTCCACAATCTGCGGACAAAATTCAAAAAACTAGCTGTGTTTCGTGGTCGAGAAAACAGGAACCAATTATAGATATTTTGTTTTGGCAAAAACCATTGTTTGCTTGCTTTGTTTTAAAAAACTATTACGAACAGTTAAGAGATGTGATTAAAAAGCATTGTATGTCTTTCATAATATGATAAAATCATTTTTGCCTTTGCCTAAATTTATTTACTTTTTTTTTTATAGTTATTGTCAAATTTATTCGTACATCGTTCCTTTCATTTGTACACTACAAAAAAAATACTTAAATAGCGACGGGATTAGTTACAGTATTTTTTGTTACGAGCTTATTAGTGACGGTTTTTGTGACGGTTTTGTGATAGTTTAGTCAATTTGTGACAGATTTGTGACAGTTTTTTAAATTATCGACAGGCTTGTGACAGTTTTTGATTCTCACTAAATAAAACATTATTTTGTAGTGTAATGTACTTTATTTTTTGTAAAGAGTGACTTCAAGTATTATGAAAACAAAAAAAAAAGTTTAGAATATTAAACTTAGTTTTCATCTTAAAATTTTTAAATTAAATTTACAAAAAAAAGTAAAAATCAATAACTATACAAAGTGCAATTTAACTATTATTTTTTTTTATGTTAAACTTCTTTCAAGATTAATCTTTTATTATTGAAAAATAAATCCATCTTTCATAATAATTATACGATTTTTTTCATGAAGAAGTAAATTAAGCAAAAATAATTAAGTACAAAAAAGATAATACTTTGACATATTGCGATTTAATGAAACAAAATTTTCCAGCTTACTACGTTTTAATGTCTATCCCCTTTTTTTTTTCTTTACTATCTTTAAAATTCATTTTCCATTACTGATTAACGGCTTTATGGATGTAAATATACAGTTTCAGAGCTCATCGCATAAGCTTCCAAATCAACCGGTCTAAAATATTAATTTTACACCATTTAGGCTGATCAAAGTTGGTCCCTCGGCAAAACCATGCCATTTTCAACAATATTTTGAGAGTACAAAGGCCTATATATATATTAGTGAATATTGTATTTGTGCACTGTATCAATAAAAATATCTGTTTATTAAAAAAACCAATATATTAGACAAAATATAGAAAGTGGGAAAACAAATAGAATCATTTTAGAAAGCCAAAAGGGTAGCCGGGTGAATATACGTACTTGTAAATCAATATTGTATTTTGTGACAGTATCATATAATGCAACATCACAATTGTCACGTGGATTCCCACGAAATGTATCAATTAGTCTTTGCTCCCATTTTTCTAGAGTCTCTAGCTTAGTACTTTGACGGTTAGATCCATCAACAAGCTCATCGGTCCTCCTACACCACACTATAAATTTACATAATAGCTTTTAAAAATTAGTGATTTTAGTGAAATTATTGAACAATTTTGATGTTGGTATGATGTTTTAATTGTCAATATATGTATATCACTTGGTACCTATTTCTCTGTAGAGACTTGCATATACTTTTAAGACTCGTGATCAAATTAATCATGTAAATATGATATCTGGTGTACTTTTTTTCATTGTGAATAATTCGGATAATAGACCGTCAAATAGATACTGATCATAATAAACTAGAAAACAACTTAGTTGCAACTGGAAAACAAAGGACTATGTGATTGTGACAAGCAAAAATTAGTGTCAATGAGATTGGAATAAGCTTATTTAACCAATACATTCAAAAATCAAAACCTACCCGCCAATGCTGCCACTGCTTTAAGATGTTCTTTCTCCGTCAGGAATAATAACACTGAAAGCAAATTGACAGAAATGTTAGTACTTACATTCGGGAGTGTTATTAATTACATTGATTTTGCGTATATAGCATAAGTGACTGTTTAGTCCGTCCAAAAAAGCAATTGGTATTCAACAGTAAAGTTAAGAATTACGTTTCCTTTTTAAAAAATTGTGTTTCCTATTTCTAGCCTCCCGTTTCTCGCTTCACACTTCCCATTATTTCAAATGTAGATCATAGATTTATTTTTTCCCACGTTGCATTCCCTTTTCCGCTTCCGTTTCTCTTCGGAGCAACAATGATTATAACCGTATGTCCCTATGGCTCTGTACTAGTGAAGTTTAATCTTAACCACGGTAAATGAGGATAATAATATAAATAAACAAAGAAGTCTCGTCGAGAAACTTCATTACTCTTTAGTTTTTTTTTGGGTACAACAGAAATCAATTACACTTTGCATACGTCTAAAGCTACGTGGCTTAATAATACTACAGTCTAATGTTTGTGGACAGGAACAATGACATAGAAAGGTATTATTTATTTTTTAATGAAAAAATATACTCTCAAACTTTTAATATTTAATTGTTCATTACGAAATTACGTAAAATTTTAAAAATCTTATAATTTGTATCAAAATCATCAAAATAATTTTTTTTAAATCTAATTATAAAGTTTAATATTTGAAATATATGATTAATTTTGAAATAATTTCATTCCGACAAATTTGATACAAGTTTTTCATCGGTCAAAATTAGATATAGTTTCGTAAAGAACAATTAAATAGAAACACCGACAGTATTATCTTTTAACATATTCAAATATTCTGTCAGCAGTCACCCACCGCACCCACCATATACAAATTGGCGCTAATGCAACTATATAAGAAATCTTACTTTCGTAGGTATAAAAGTTTTCAAAGTAGAATTAACATGGGTTTTCCGTGTTAATGTACAAACTTTGAGTCAATACTTATGTCGTGTACACTTCATATTTGAGTCCGTTCTCGTAACTTTCATCAAGTGCGTTTTACAGGCTTCGAGACGACATATTAGACATGCCAAACGAGTAAGCGGTTTGAATGAGAATTGGCTTCTAAAAGCCCATCTTGAAAGGGCTAAAATCCAAGTGGCAAATGGAAAAAAATGTGTGGGAGTTTATCACGCGTTGAAGAGAAACGGTCCAAAAAAATGGTTAATATGTAATTTCTACTCTTATAATTTAATTAATTAAATTCACTATTGGGTACCAAGACCCCACACACGTGTGCCGGGCCGGGAGTCGAACCGGGTCGCGGGTCTTACAGCTTAGAAGATGTTTGTGTTTGAGTTTTTCTGAAACGGATAACGACTATGCATTAATGTGATTAATGTCAGAGTTGATCTTACGGTTTCAGAAAGTCGTAACCTTACAACTATGGTGTTTTATAATTGAAAATCGTAACCCCACATCGTTTGAGTTATTCTGAAACGGATAACGACTATGCATTAATGTGATTAATGTCAAAGTTGATCTTGCGGTTTCAAAAAATTGTAACCCCTGGAATTATGGTGTGTTATAATTGAAAATCGTAACCGTACATTTATGTTGGTACTGATCTCGCCTAGTATAAATAAACCCCTACTCTTAGTCTAAACATTCACTCATTCACACGCACAGTCACACACACATCACAACATTATAACAACATTATAGGGAGAGGGTACCACTAGGATCAGCGTGTGATTGAATTATTCTAAAACGGATAGTGATTATGCATTAATATGATTAATGTCAGAGTTGATCATGCGTTTCAGAAAATCGTAGCCCCCACAATTATGGTGTGTCATAATTGAAAATCGTTTATTTTGATGTTGAGTTATTTTAATTCATGTAAAAAACAGTCTGAGTAATTTCAAAAAAAGTCTGAGTCATTTTAAGTTATTTTAAAACCAGTGTTATTCGTTTTAAGTCATTTTAAAAACAATCAGGTTAATTTTAAAAACAGTTTGAGTCGTTTTAAAAACAGTATGAGTTTAAATCATTTTAAAAACAATCTAAGTGGTTTTAAGTGATTTTTAAAACACACTGAGTTCTTTTAAGTTATTTTAAAAACTGAGTAATTTTAAAAACAGTCTGAGTCGTTTAAAATTATTTTAAAAAATAGTATGAGTCGTTTTAAATTATTTTAAAAAATAGTATGAGTCGCCTTAAATTATTTTAAAAAATAGTATGAGTCGTTTAAAGTCATTTTAAAAACAGTATGAGTCATTTTCATTCATTTTAAAAACAGTTTGAGTCATTTTCAGTCATTTTAAAAACATTCTGAGTCATTTTAAAAAAACTTAAGTCATTTTAAGTAATTTCAAAAACAGTACGAGTCATTTTAAAAATAGTCTGAGTCGTATTTAAATCATTTGAAAAACAGTCTGAGTCATTTTCAGTAAGTTTAAAAACAGTCCGAGTCATTTTAAAAAATGAACTGGAATAATTTTAAAAACAGTCTGAGTTATTTTTAAGTCATTTAAAAATAATTACAAGTTATTTTAATGTTTTTAACAATTTTTGGACTTTCCGTTTTTTTTTTTTGTTGTGAACTTGTTTTTTTTTTTTTTTTTTTATTATTATTACCATTTTTCAGGTTTTCTTTCAGGTTCCCAAATTTTTCAACCGTTTTTTTTTATAATTTTGGATTTTTTCTTGGGTTTTTTCTTTTTTTTTTTTTACCATTTTTCTGGTATTTCTTGGGTCCCAATTTTTTTGAACGTTTTTTCATTGTTCTGTGATTTTAGGTTTTTTTATACCATTTTTTGGGTTTTTTCGGGTTGCCGATATTTTTGAATTTTTTTTTTTGCGATTTTGTGATTTTGGTTTTATCTTCTTTTTTTTTTTTTTTTTTTTTCCCATTTTTTCATTTCCCGTCTTTTTTTTAAAGGTTTTTCACTTTTTTGAATTTTTGCTGATTTTTCTGGTGTTTTTTTCATTTTATTTTTTTGAGTTTCCCCTATTTTTTCCATTTAGTTTTTTTTTATTGGGTAATTAGGTGAGTGACCAATCCTTAATTAGTTTAAGAAATAATTGGCCAATCATTAATTAAATTTTTGAGGCTAACCAATTATTAAATAGTTTTGTTTTTATGGACCAATTTTTAATTAACTCATAATGTTGAATGCATAATTTGAATATGAGATAAACTCTTTTTTCGGACCGGGTTGGGTATTTATTTGAAATTTTTAGAAAAACAGTTTTGTGGTTCGCAACCATTTCTCACATTATTACGTTTTTTGTCATGCGCAATTCAATATCTGTGTACATGTAACCGATGTTTGGTAAATAAATTTAGAGGTCAGGATTAGATTATTAGTAGTCTGGTTAACCCCGCAAATGATGTGTTTGTCGACCAAACTTGTGCCCGAATTATATATCTGGTTTGATTTACAAACAATAAAAAATGAGTGCATTTGTGATAGCATGGAGGATCTGATACTAGAATTATTTCAATCTGAACTGCACTATTTGTTCAACCTGTCTTTTAAATTTACTCATAATCCAGACTTAATTGTTACTCCGCAGCTAACCAAGTCTTCTGACATTTGAAACATGAAGTTTTATATTGGAAAAACCTTAATTAATATGTTTAAGAATTCAAACTAGTCGACATATGCAGTTCACTAAAAAATAAGCTCTAGACTAGTAATACTTACATGTTTTGATGATCCAAGATAAGCCCAAGTTCAAGCTGGAGTCCAAAGGCTGGTTAGTAATAACCGTGGTTAAGTCTTTAGCAGCCAACTCTACACATCGATCATAAGCTTCGTCAAGGTTCCATTTTTGTAAAACATCTTGACTCGCTTTCCCTCTCATCCCTCTCTCTCTCCTCGCAAGGGCTGCTTGCTTCAGCACTATTTCCTTCACTTTCTCTTGTGAATTCATTTTGTTATTAATAATAAACTTGGGGTTGTTGTACAAGGTGTTGGCTGAGGAGTTCATCATGGTCATTGAGTTCCATGTTGGGGGTTTGACATGAGCCCAAGACATGTCTCAAGGTTTAAAAGTGAGCTCTAGTGTGCAATTAATGGTTACACCATATATATACAAAAGTGCGGGAGAGAGAAATTGTTACGTATATATACTTAGTAATTATGAAACACACTAGACGTAGTTGCAAATGGGCTTGTTTGGTAGTATCTTTTAGGAAATATACACGTTGGATTTTTACTGATAGCAAGACTTAGATTATTAAATACTCCATCCGTTGTTATTTAATTGTCAACTACGAAACTACGTGCAATTTTGACCATAGAGAAATAGATTGAATCCTAGAGAAACTATAACGTATATTAAGCCGGTCTCCTAATGGTCAATGTACTTGTGTCCATACATAAGATACGTTTAATTGTTAGGTTTGCGTTGTTCTTGTATTTATTTATTTGTTGCGTGTGAAATGAGAAAAGATAAAATATCTTTACGAATTAACTAGGCAATGAACATGAGAAAAACAATCATGACCAACTAATTTCAGCAATAAAAGATAAATTGACTTTTCAAATCTCTATCATATATTATGGTATTACTTTAAATGACATTATTTAATGACCAGTAACATTGTTTTCAAACATCAATCATGTTCTGATGTAGTTGTAATTACATAAGCAAGAGGGAGAACAAGTTTCCAGTATCCCGCTAGATATATATCATATATATATTTTTTTGTTATTGTATATATGCCAGGACGACTGAATGGCCACAAAATCAGATTTTTTGTCAATATGCATCGGAAAAGAAAATGCTTTTCTCTTGAATGGGAAATTATATTCCCTCAATATTCTTCAAACTAGTTTATCTATGGTTTTACATTACTACACAAATCCCCCATCATCGAATAAGTGTAAATGTATATATCATAATAAATAGGTCATCATATGTTTTCGAACTCAACATAATATAATTGTGTTCTATTTATAACAAAAGGGGTTATATATTGACTAATCCTATAGCTAATAAGTAGTAACTAATCACGATCCGACACTAAAAAAAATACTCAAATAGCGACGGGATTAGTGACAGTATTTTTTGTTACGAGCTTATTAGCGACGGTTTTTGTGACGGCTTTGTGACAGTTTAGTCAATTTGCGATAGATTTGTGACAGATTTTTAAATTAGTGACAGATTTTGACTTTCACTAAATCAAATATTATTTTGTAGTGCGATTATTTTCATTTCTCTCAACAAATATTAGTTCCTTAAAATTTTTATCCCAATTTGTTATTAAATTACAACACAAATTTTCAAGATTTTAAATTTGTTTTTACGGCTAATTACATGCAAATGCAAGCTAAGTTTTTTTTTATTCTCAACTATATGATGTGAGGGTTGATCAGAGATCTAGCACCACATGAGTGGAGACGTGCCGGGTCAATCTTTACTCTATGTATATCAAACTATCCATAACGTACGTGTGTATTGAGTGAGCAAAAGGACAAAGTTGTCGTCTTCAGCCTTTACTATATATATTAATAGATGAAAAATAATTATGTGTGGTGGAAATACTTAATCAGAAAATATTTATCTTTAAAAAAGGTATATACTTATAAGTCAAACAAAAGTTTTAATATATTTAAGAGGAATTACAGTTACGTAGAAATTAGGTATAACTTTTTGAGAAAATTAAAGATTAGACCATGAAAACAAAAGTATTTAAGGATTGGTCCGGATATAAAATTTAATTAAGTATTGGACCATTATTTATGAAACTAATCAATCAAGCTCTCTCTCTACATACATATATAACTCACTTAAACCTACCATCACAACCGCTCCTCCGTCGTTCCCTCTACCGCTGCCGTCGGAGGTTCGCTCCTCCTCTCTCTCGTCGTTGCCAGCGGCCTGCCTCCACCGCCCCCTGTATATACATATATCTATGTATATATATGTATATATATATATATCTGTATATATATATATATATATATATATCCTCTACTGCTGTAAAAGTTCATACTGTTTTTATATATATATATATATAAAAGTTCAGACTGTTTTTCATATATATGTATAAAAGTTATATATATATATATATATATATATATATAAGTTCAGACTGTTTTTTATATATATATATAAAAGTTCAGACTGTTTTTCATATATATATATAAAAGTTCAGACTGTTTTTTATATATATATATAAAAGTTCAGACTGTTTTATATATATATATATAAGTTCAGACTGTTTTTTATTTTTCAGACTGTATCATCTACTGCTGTAACAATTTTTTTTAAAACAGTCTGAACCAAAAACAGTCTGAACCAAAAACAGTCTGAATTTTTTTAAGTCATTTTAAAAACAGTCTGAACTATTTTTAAGTCATTTTAAAAACAGTCTGAATTATTTTAAAAACAGTCTGAACTGTTTTTTTTTTTGCGTTTTCGGATTTTTGTTGATTTTTTTAAAAAAAAGTCGTGTTTTTTCGGGGTTTTGCCTTTTTTATTTTTTTTTTTGATTTTTTCATATTTTTTTGATTTTTTCATTTTTGCATTTTTATTTTCTGGAATTTTTTCATTTTTTCTGATTTTTTACATTTTTATTGGTTAGTTAGGGAAAATGGACTAATTCTTAATTAGTTTTAGTTTCATAGACCAATACTTAAATATTTTTGTTTTCATGGTCCAATCCAAAATTTACCCTAACTTTTTAGTGTACTAAAAATCTAAGTTCGCCAATCTGAATGATCCCATATTACACCACAAGTGCCTTCAGTTCACCAAATTACAAAGTTACCTTAGTACTGTCAAATTAGAAAAATGTATTGTCTGTTTAAGAAAAAATGCTTCCTGATTATTTAGACAATATATAGCAATTTGACAAATATTTATACATCCATACATTAGTACAGGAGTTAACGATGCATGTACATACATGCGTACCAAAATTACGGCCTATTTATGTTGAAAGGTGAGCTCAGAGTTGGCGATATTGATAGAAAACCAGTTTGCACAGCGGAAAAAACGTGTCCAGATTCTTAGCTTTAATATGTATGTATATTATCAATTAAATCATGTTTTACCGTATAGGTTTAGATCATACCGAATAACAGAAGGGAACATATGACGGCTGTGATAAACAAATTCGGCTCAACTCTTCTACCTTATTTATGAACTAGCATCTTCCTTCTTGAAAGATGGTGGACTCTTTCTCTCTCTAGATAATCTCGAAATATAGTTACGAAACCTTATTCTGCCAAGAAAAGGAACGTGCTATATGCAGAATAAGATAGAGACTTGTAGACCGATTATGATAGAGTTCCTTAAAAAAAATTCGTGCTATCATATCTTATTAGAAGCCGAGATATACACAATCCATTTAAATCGTGATTTATTCCACTAAAGATCACGACTGATCTCTCTATCATAATCTGAATATACAATTCGTTACAATTGTCAAACCTGTTCATTATTTCCCTACGTAATGATTAATCAGATACTCATTTATTAAATTAAATCAACTGATTTTTTATTTAATAAACGTATTATCCATAAGCCTGTCCGCTTAACTTATTTGTCGTGTTGGATTATAAATTCATATGCAGGGTTTATACAAACAAAACTTATAAGATTTCTCAAGGGAGTATCATCAATTCCTTATTGAACGTGAATTTCTTTTATTACTAATAAACACCGATACGAATAATGATGTCATCCAACTCATTAAGTTTATTGACTCGTGACGAATCTCACTATGTATGAATCAAAATGACAAACACATCCATACATGTCTAAATAGAAATATAGGAATTAAGAGTATAAACAATAAGCATGACCACGAGTTATAAAATCATTTTGTCTAGTCAGTCACCAAATGATTATTTCGTAACAGTACTGTTTAATACACACAAAGTGCACTAGTAAATAGAGTTGGAATTTATCCGTTACTTATAGTCAAGACAGACCTACTAAAATCACATACTACAACTCTACTAATGGTGGTGTGTCCATTTCCATCTAAAGTTATAAACATATAACTTATATTCTATTAGAACCGACAGTCTAATCTTCCGTGCGTAAGATGTACTCTACACAATAGATCATCTACTAAATAGGATAATAGACACTTATTTAGTATAAATAACAATTGCTCATATTATTCTCATTAAATAGATCAATTCAAAACATTGTTAAATATAAATACAAGCATGTCTTTTAATATAATTCTAACAGATATATATACTCCGCTATGGGGAAATGTGCTCTTCGATTATTAGTTTCAATTTTAGCGTCATTTAAATTAAACCATAAATCTTAATTGAATTTTGGATTGTGTAAGTGGAATCTTTTGTGAGGCCCCTTTGGTTTTCGTTTATGCTTTCTCGGCGTTCCTATTTTGAGTCCCGTTCTATTTAAGGTTGAGATTTAGCTACGTGAACAATTTACAGATGAACAATTTTATTAGATACTAAGATCAAATATTAGCGTGTCCATAGTGGCTCTGCCGACTATTATAGAGTTTGTTTGGTACATATTGGGGTCTGAGATATGTTAGATCTCGGCATGATCATTAGAATTGTGAATATCATTATCTTTGACTTCTCGTGATGAAGTAGTCATTCTTGGGTACAATTCAAACTCTTGAGTTTAGTGAGAAATGGAATATGGGGATTGGTTAGACTACATCGTGATAATCAGAATTCTAAGTGTGATTGTCTTTAATATTGTTCGATGGAGTCGTTGCTTTCGATATTCTTGATCTTCAAGTTTATCGGTGTTCTCTTCACTATGACCGTTTTCGCTAATCTTTATTAAAATTAGATCGAGATTATAAAGATGAGTTCCTTGCAAAAAAAAATAAAAAATGCAAAAATTGTTGGACTAAATTAAATGTTTTTGTTTTATGATTAATAATATGATTCTTTTTAGGATGAGCTATTACTGCAATACCATGTTATTAGTTTTCTTCTTTTAGGTCTCCAACAAAGCGCCAAGTTCATATGGTATTAATGATTCTTTTATCAAGCTTATTTGGTATACTATTATAAAGGATATTATTTCGACTATTGTTAATTTATTCCGATCAAGATCTCTTCTCGGTAAATGCAAACTCTTCGACTATTTAAGATTATAGACCCATTTCGTGTTATAACACAGTCTATAAGTTTTTTCTTTACAAAAATAGCCAGTACAATTAAGCCTATTTTAGATGACGTTAATAAGGAGAAAGAATCATACTCTCTTGGTGGAAGTCGACTAAGTGCTAATATCCCAATAGTTATTGCAAGGGTATCATCAGAAACGGAATCAACCCGGTTATCGGTTAAGGTCGATCTTATGAAAGCATGCGGTTCCGAAAGTTGGGCCTTTATGTCGGATCTCCTCAAGTGTATGGGGTTTCCAAACGGTCCTATATAGTGTGGATCCTAGAATGAATAACATCTCCAACTTACTCGATTGCGGTAAATGGCGAGTTAGTGGGATTTTCTCGCAGAGTCAAAGGCTTGTGCCGAGGGGACCCGTTATCTTTCCACATTTTTGTTATTTGTATGAACCTTCTCTTGTTCGTTCCGAAAACGATTAACGTTAATAGTGAGTTTTAACAATATTGAAGATTTAAGTATCTTAAAATGACACATGTTTATTTCCTTGAGAATCTAATTGATAGAAATAACGCAGCGGAAAAACGCCAAGAAAGCATCACTACAAAATAATGTTTGATTTAGTGAGAGTCAAAAGCTGTCACAAGCCTGTCGCTAATTTAAAAAGTTGTCACAAATCTGTCGCAAATTGACTAAACTGTCACAAAGCCGTCACAAAAACCGTCGCTAATAAGCTCGTAACAAATAATACCGTCACTAATCCCGTCGCTATTTGAGTATTTTTTTGTAGTGCATATAGTATGTACGTATGTTATCAAAATTAAATTATATTTTACCATATAGTTTTAGATCATACCGAATAAAAAAGGGCAAATATTATGGATGTGGGATGAAATATATTGCCTCAAAACTTCTACCTTATTCCTACTTTAGCACTTTACTCCAGAAGAGAGGGTGGACTCTCTTTCTCTAGGCAAAATCGAAAATTTCAACTTGTATGAATTGTACTTCGTGTGTCTTTTTCTTTTGCTAATAGAGTGTGATGTATATAGGCTAAGTTAGTGACTTGATAACTGATTAGGATACAGGGCCAAATAAAGATTCAGTGCTATCAAATATCAATCTTCGAGATTTACACATTTCTTTATTAATCGTGATTTACTCCACTAAATATCACGAGTGATTTCTCTACCATAATCCGAATATATTATTCGTTCTAATGTCAAATATGTCTATCATCTTCCCCACGTTAAATTTAAACACATACTCGTTTATAAAATAAAATTACTGACCGATTTCTTATTTAATAAAGATATTATCCTTAATCTTGTCTGCTTAACTTATTTGTAATGTCGGATTATAAATTCACTTGCATGGTTTACATACACAAAACTTATAAGATTCCTTAACGGGGTATCAGCAATCCCCTACGGGAAGTGTATTTCGTTTATTACTAATAAACACTGCTACAAATAATGATGTCATCCAACTCATTAAGTTTATTGACTCGTAACGAATCTCACATATGAATCAAAATGACAGACACATTCATACATGTCTAAATAATAATATAGGAATTAAAAGCATAAACAATAACCATGATTACGAGGTATAAATTATTTTATCTAGTGAGTCAGTAAAATGATTATCTCGTAATAGTCCTGTTTAATACACACAAAATGTACTAGTAATGGAGTTGGATCTATACCATTTCATGTAGTCAAGACAGACATACTAAAATCACATAATACAACTCTACCGATGGTGTGTTCATTTCCATCTAAATTTGTAAACATATAACTTATATTCTATTAGAACTGATAGTCTAATTTTATGTGTGTAAGTTATATTTTGCATACTAGACTATCTACTGAATAGAATAATACACACCTATTTAGTTATTCAACTAATAATGTTGAATAACAGTTGGTCATAATATTATTATTTAATAAATCAATTCAAAACATTGTTAAATAATATGCAAAAACAAACATGTCTTTTTAGTATATTGCTATAACTAATGATTTTCCAAAAGCTAAAGCTAAGTTTGGTAGGGTTTAAAGTATGGCGTTAAATACCTTTTTTTCCCATTTTACAGGGCTTAATTAGTCCTAATCTCGTAAAGAAAAACATTTTCCTAGGCAGTGGTGCCGATATCCACACCTGTCGGTCTCTCTTTCCCTATAGCTTATTTCTTGTTACCTATTTCGGGATCTCTCTTTTAACAGCCTCCCCCACTTCTGTAGATTGCTCGATTTCAGTCCAACGAATTACGAATGATCAGCTGGTCCCTCTTGTTAAATTTGCGTTTGCCATGCAATCGTATTTTTGTGCCCATCTCCTTATTCCCATGAACGTTATTGACTAAGTGGAATCTATAAGTTCTCCCTTTTTCTTTAGAGCGGTCGAGAGCTTAAGCGGTATGTGTCAAAATTTGCGTGGTCTAATCTTAGCTTCATGTATCGAAGGGTGACCTTAGCACAAAAAGTTTAAAGAATGGAGTAAAGCTTTAATGGAGAAAAGTATTTTAATGTTATTGAATCACCGCATTCTGTCCCTTTAGAGACATTGGATAGTAAATTATACGGGAGAGGTTTTTGGTTAATTCATATTCTGTCAAGGTGCTCTTGGATGTGGGGTAAACTTCTAAAATTACGTGAGACCTTTTGAAATCAATTTTTCTCTGACCCTATTATTTGGTTATCGGCTAAAAAGGTGTGTTACTTGCAAGAATACGATTGATAGTCATATTAGTAAATTTATAAAGAATTGGTAAAACCAGTTCTTTTACAGAGATTATGTTAAAATAATAAAGTCGTACCTGAACGTGTTTTTCTAGTTTTTATATGTCGATATGGCTCGCGTCTTTGGTTTGCAAAAAGTTTATTTTTTCGATTGGAACATGACTTCTAATCTTTGGATTCTAGTGCTCCAATTTATTTATTTTTTGTTCGAACTTCATACGCTAGACAATCTACTATTGATACTAAACTACACTTAATCTACTAGCCAAATACCCATTCTTTAACATTAATTCTCATAGTAAAAAAAAACTTTATTTTTAAAATAGTAGATCCCAAATAGGTTTTTTTTTTTTTTTCATTTCTCCCTAATGCTTTAAAATGCTCTTAATAAAAATTAAATACCCAAATGATCGTAAATTATCCCCTTTCACTTTGTACGCCCAACCACCATATATAGTAAAACCTCTCTATAAAAATACTTCATATAAGAATAATCTCCCTATAATAATAAAAAATTTCGGTCCCAACTCGGGACAGTTCAAAATAGAAATAAACTTTCTATTGTCATATTTCGTAGTTTTTTATGGTCCCGTTAGTTATAAATCCATCTCCTTATAGGAATAAAATACATTTCATTACAAAAATATATATATCTAGTTACAATAAATTTATGATGATGTAAAATACTTATGTAAGGTTGTTTGCGATGATGATTTAATTTTTTGTGTTCCTACCACATCTTTTAACTTGCGCGTCCGTACTAGCTCGTCGACATGGATACCATTTTGTTGAAATCAAAACATTTCTAACTTGTTAAGCATTTTAAAAGATTCTTGACATGAAACTTTTTGTATTCATATACTATCATCCTCCAGGTTATCTTCTTCTGCATCTTGCCTAATTGCAGCAACGATTTCTTCATCGGTTAAAATATTTATTTTCTACGTACATGTATTTGTTTAACTAAACTTTTGATAGATTCATTTGTTTGTTTTAACTTATAATGAACCATGTATATGTATCTAATATTATGTAAATACAAATATTTTTTATTTTTTTTAATATGTAAACTCTGTATAGAAATAACCTTTTTATAATAATATTTTTTCGTGGTTGTCACAATATTACTGTATAGAGGTTTTATGTATCATAATTAGTTATTGTCTATTCAAATGGGCTGAGAAGAGTCAGCATATGAATGATTTTCCTAAATAATTTCGCACCCGATTATGGATTGAGTATATAATTTTAGCGAATCATGGAACACAGAAAATTGTGAGCGCAAACTTGCCCAATGTTGGTTCTAATCATACCAGTTTTTCTGTGTCGAATCCATGATTGCAACGACACTCCATTAGTGAAGTTGTTTTAGGAGGAAGTTATTTTATAGCGTGCCTGTAAAAGTAACATCGTATAGTACCAATAATATAAATATGACCATAATGTTGTTTGTTTTTGTCAACCAGTTGGTCCAACCGTACAAGTCACATTATTTTCGTACAGAGAGCTATTCTTATCTTCAGTAATAATTTATACACTTGTAATGTATATCTTGTCGTTAAATTGTCTCTTTGGATGCTAAACCTGTCACACCCTGGTTTCGGTAAAGGTTCATCGGGGATGAGCTTTGAAAAGTAAAACACCGTACGAGTAAATAAATAAGAGTTTAATGTAAGAACGGTATCCAGGGCAGAACAAAACCATTCAAACAAATAGAGAACTAATACAGCTTCTTTCTACAAATCTTGTGTGACCTTCCAGTAAGTTTGAAGATTAGATTCCACCTTGATCTCCTATAAAACTTAACGGACTGCGTTCGTAATCGGTAACTTGGCATATGAGTCCCTTTTCATTATCATCATGCCAGATTGGTAACGGCCTTTTCTTCCTCAAGTTCATGTCGAGATTTTCGTTATTATTTGTTGCTAATCTCATGTTGTGATACATTACTTCAGTTGATCCTCCATACAGGTCAAGGTCTTGGAAAGACGGAAAATAGTTTATCTCCGAAGCTCCTCCGATATTGTTATCTGTTAATATGAGAGGACTTTATTATGCGATATGCTCAATATCATTATTTTATAACAGAATTTTTATGGAGTAAATGAAAATGATGAAACAAAAGAAATGTTATAGTTATATATATATAAACCTATCTGTTTATGTAAGTAGATACTATTAATGAAATTGATAATACCAGCATATAAGTGATATTAGTTATACCTCTTATTAGGACAAAATATAGTATAATTAGTACTATCGGTTATATAATACGTAATGTCATTTGTGTAAATAAATAAAGTCTAATGTGGGTCCCACAGTACTAATAATATTATATCAGCTCTTATATCGTAAACAAACATCGCCCAATGGAACAGTTTTGCAATTCGCACTTATAAGAAGTTTTCTAATAATTTATCATTTCAACAAAAAGGGAAATTATAAGTGCTTCACTGTATTGACCTTACTAGCTAGTACGGCTGGTATCTTTTAATAGTTTCTTTGGATATGTTCGTTTTGAATGAAAATGAAGATGAAAAATATTTTTCCCAAAAATATAGTTTTTTTTTGGTTTCTTTAGAAGGAAAATCTGTTCTTCAGAAAAATATTTTTAAGAATTGAGGGAAAATTAAGGAAAATATTTTCTTTTAAAATTATCAAGAAAATATTTTCCGAACCCAGAACATGGTCATAACAAAAAGTAACTTATTGTGAAAAATGATAAACAAAGTTAAATTTAACTAATTATAACATAAAATAATTTACAAGTGATTTTTTTAGAAGTAATCTATCAAGGTAAAAGTAACTTACGAGAAAAAAGTAAATTACTAATAACGACTACAACTTAAAAAGTAACTTTTAAGTGAAAACTAACAAAATACAAGTAAAATGGGACTTTTTTGCTCGTAAAAAGTTGACTTATCTTTAATATCAAATCATACGAGAAAAGTAACTTAAATAAAAATGTAACTTATATATTATTATTTTTTCTAAAACCAAGCAGTTTAAATGTCTAAATAACACTTTTACAGTAAAAAAAATTATTGCACGCTAGAATTGTTATAAGATATTAACTTATATGGAGAATAAATAAAAGTTACTTATTGCGTATTAATTCTAACAACTCGAAAGTTACCTATTTACAATTTATAGTAACTCCTAAAAATAAAAACATAAATATTTGAAGTTAAAATTTACTTAACGATAGTTAAATGGTATTAATAAGTTAAATAGAAATTACAATTTAACCTTATGACTAACTTTTAAGTTTGGTCACGTCTTAACTTATAAGTGAGTTGTAAATATATAAACACATTCTATTATATATATTTTTACTTTTGGATAATCTAATGTGAAAAAGTTTAAAAAAACCGCAAATTTCTAGTTGCTATGCTTTTGAGCTTTTTAATTTTTTTGACTCAAAAACTAGCTTTTTAAGAGCTAAAAAGCCGACATATACCAAAAACTCATGAATTTTTTAATTAAAAAGCTAAAAAGCCTAAAAAAGTTGCCAAACATGCACAATATAAAAACTATGGAATAATTTTCCACAAAAAATTTCTTACAGCTCCCAAACAAGTAGAAAATATGGTAAAGTAAAAGTTTTTCCAGAAAAATGTTTTCCGGAGAAACAAACATAGCCTTTATCTCGCATTCGTGCACAAGTAAAATGTGAAGGCATAATATAGTAACATGGTACTACCTTCTTACCAAAAACACAATGCAAAGTTCGGTAACATTTTGGCTCTCACGAGAAAAGAGAACAAAATATAGCAAGCTTTGCTAATGAATGTTTGTTTCTTTCTTGATTTTACTCAAATTAGATTTTACTTGTTTGGGACTGAGAAAATATAGGTTTATCAAAATTGAAACTGTTAGATTTTCACGACTAGAACGACATGAAAATTCTGACCAGAGTCATCAGACTGTCCAACCAAATACTAGTAAATTATACGCCAAAAAACAATGAAACTAAGCTTAAAAATCTAAAAGTGAACAAACTCAGAAACTATTGACATAAACATAAAGAAATGCACTAAGATGAAAAATGTGAAATTGTACCCTCCGAAGCTGATAAGTTTTGAGCTCCAACTGTTTCGCATGCTCTGTCAAGTATACTTTGCATATACTTCCCTTGGGCCTCAATCCTCATTTGTAGCCGTCTTTGTACCTTCAATATTTAGCTTATCAAGGGTACACGATGTTTTTGTTGATAAGTAAAGTTGTAGAAATCAATTAGAGCTCCGGTCAAATAAATTTAGATTGATTATATATGATTGATATATTATCAATGACCGGAACAGAAACTAATAGCTCTCCATTAGTATATTGGGACATATATATGAAAGTCTGCCAGGGTATGCACACGATGTCTCAAATTACCACAGTTAATAGATTTTTACATTGTTGAATTAGGATCAAGGATTTTGATGAATTAGAGTTTTTTCTTGGTTACAAGTGGCTGATCATTCAACTAGAGCCATTTGTCTGAATGGGAAATAAAAATAAAAAATAAAGCACTTTCATGTATTCAACATTTCACTCGGAGCTACACTATGACAACGGATTGCCGTGGCAACCCTACAATTTACGAAAAGGCTATCTTTTCTTTATGATTTTTTTATATATATATTGGAAATATTATGTTTTGCAAGAATATGGGACGGTTCTAAAAAAAGGAAAATTACATTGTGATTGTGTTTTTCTGTTTTGTTTCGCGTAACTATATTGAAATAATAGGCAATCATTTTTGTTTTCCATGGTTACATATTAAGTTAACCATATACCTCTAATTGTTCGTGCAACCTTCTTTGCACCTCCATTTGCATCCTAAAGAATAGCAAGGGTAATGCATTGAGTATGTATGTTATATTAAGACTCCACCAAATAAATTAAAAAAATAAATAAAAGAACCTAACACGAAAATAAAACTAAGAAAACATGAATTATTACGATAAATGTTAGAGAGGGGTGACATGCAAGTAAAACAAAAAAATAAGATGTCCTTAATTGAATTGTTGGTATCTAACGTTCTTTAATTAAAAAAAATTGGATACAATATTCTCAAACTTATCGAGTGTCCAAAAACTAATGTCCAACGTAATTGTACCAACTTTTTTTGCGACGTGTAACGTTCTTTAATAACTGATAATTAATTATATATAATCGGGTTGCTAGCTACCCTTCTGTTGCATGTGCAACTAAAAGCATGAATTTTGTGAATGGGTAAAGTATGGGGCTCAACTATTTTCTGAAATGGAATACGACAAAATGTCATGATAGTAATATACATTTTTTTTTTTTAAATGTTGATGAAGTGACTATCGTTAAATTTTAACAACAATTTATGTTGCTATTTTGTTACTAAAATTTATCGATTAATAGTTTTTAAAAATGTATTTGTTGCTATCTTGACATTCTTTTGTAGTGAATAAAAATGTAGTTAAAATAGATATAAAATGAGGTGGCTAAATTATTCTATTAAATTATTATCAAAGAAGTATAATAAAATCGAATAAGGGTTGCAAAAGCTTCGGGCCAGTATAAGAGGTTACTCACTCATTCATACTACGACCAATCACCCCAGCGGAAGATGATGTATTTCTATGAAATTCTAGGCCTGAAAAGGTAATTAACCAAATTATTACCGGAAGATTAATTAGTTTCCATTTGCTACTATTTAATTGTCATGTTATCCATTTTAATATGTTTACTTTACAATTTCTGTAAAAAAAATTCTTTTTTGTTTTCTGAAATATCCTATTTTAGTAGTTAAATTAAAATCATATCATATTTACTCGATAGCCTCGCATTTCAAGTTAGAAATGTTTTTTATTCAAATTTTGACATTGTGAAGCTTTATAATTAAATGAATTTGAAGTGAAGTTGTTTCCTATCTTTAAATTATACGTACTATTTTCGAAGCTAAACAATTAATTCGAATGAAGTATTAATTTAATAAAGTCCGTCCAAATTATTAGCCAACATAGAATAATGTGAAAATGATCACCTCTTTCAGCGTGGTCTTTAATTGAGTGATCATTAAAATCCCTCTGAGGTTGCTTTCCGAGTCTAAATTTCTGATTGTAAAAATTGATAAAGTAGCAAGATAAGACTCAAAATCAAGACTATAAAGCACATGCAATTAGTCGACTATCTAGGAGAAAAAGAGTGTCGAAATTTGACTAACAAGTATAATTTTATTGAAAAGAATGAATACTATATTATGGCACATGGAAAAAGTCGTCATTTCTTGTAAAAGTTTATCGACACTCACTTTATCAATAACATGATTATTTTTATCTCTTGCTATATGACATTCTTGTATATAAAACGTCAAGAACAATATTATTAAAATTTAATTAAGATCTTCTGTCTAAAAGTAAAGTGGGATAACTTTTATAATAAACGAGATACCAGTCATGTTTTCGATATAAAAAAAGAGGAAGTTAAACTCGTGAATCGGTATTAAAAGAATTTTGTGGATAAAAAAGTGTAAGATTTGGATCATTTTTTGTATATGGCTTAGATTTAGGACATCCTTCATGGCACCACGTTATTTCTCCAATCATGCACTAAGTGTACAAATAATTTTCATTATATACAAAAAAATATTTAGTGTAAATCTATGTAATTAATGATGAGAAATGTTTGGAAATCAGATTTATCACAAATCTCTTGCTTGTGCTAAGCCTTGCACAAATATTAGAGATATATCACCTATTGCTCTAGTTTTGTGGACTTTCAATTAGTTTATTTGGGTATTGGTTTATATCTGAGGAAATTTGACACCATAAGGAAAACATCACTGTAGAATTAAGCAACTATATGGATTTTTAAAGATGGTTATTTCTACTGGAAAAGTAAAAATTTCCATAAATATAAAGACTTCGTAAAATCTACCTGAAGATGGCTCTTGAGATGGTAAAGAGTGAGACCCTTCACGCCCATAAATTTCATGATGGTCTTTGGTGTGGCCTCTTGAATCAATATAGACTCAAACATTAGCTAATCAGAAAGGGGATTCGATAAAGAAATCTACCATTTTGCTAAGAAGATTGGATTTTAAAATTATTCTTTTGATATTAACTAAAAGTGAACAAGTGGTAAACTAGTGGAACGACTTTTTATAGGATTGAAATGTCCACATTGGTGTTAGTTGGAAAGGTGACATTTTTCTTTTTACGAAGTCCTATTTGCATTTTTAAGACTTAGGTCAGTCAGTGCATCCCATCTGATGGTCGAAACTTGCTATATTTTTAGGTCATCTTCCCCCTTCCTACATAAAATTACAGGGATTAAAATTATCAGTAATGCTATAGATCCAGACTGAATCGACCAGACTAATTGCCAGACAGTTTTTCATTTAATTTTTAGAATTCTTTTTACATCCCAACTAAAATAAAAATAAAAGACCAAATTTAATACTTATGAAAATATAGTTGCGACTACTCTAAACTTAAATATTAATTAAAAAATTTTAAATTTTTTAATAATTTTAATATATTTTATTTGACGATTTAATAAAATAAAAACTCAAATATAATATTATAGAATCCTATTGAGACTATCTTAAAGTTAAATATTAATTAAAAATATTAAATATATGGCTGAATAATAAACTCTTAAATTTTGGGATGAAAATAAAATTCTAAATTTATTTTGAGAACTGGTGTATTGAGAGTCTGGCCGAACCTATCTGGCTCATTAGCATTATTGTAAAATTATTGCAGATCAATTAGTGATCTGGTTAAATAAATCAGGATTGGTTATATTTGTTACAGTTTTTCTAACCCGCTTCCGGGGAATCATGTAAGCATTTAATAACTTTTTAAATTAAGTTAAATTTAATACATGCGTGCCCCCATGCAATGCATACTGTCATAGCAATTCCTCTCTTTTTTTCTTTATGAAAGAAAAATCATCAAACTTGTAGAAATTCAGCAATATGCTGAATATAATCTTGATTATATATAGAGAGATTACAAAGAGATATAGAGAGAGAAATAGAATGAATATTCACAAGTAAATGTTATTCATCGAATGTTAAGTTTGTTACAGCGTAGTATATATAACTACCTGATTATTACATATTTACATAGGAGATCCCTGTAGTATCAAAGTAATAATCAGAATAGTACTATACAATTAGAAAGTAACAGAAAAACACATATTATAATCCAACACTCCCCCTCAAGAAGGAGAATGCAGATCAAGCAT
Organism: Primula veris; assembly: GCA_963682055.1. Taxonomy (NCBI): domain Eukaryota; kingdom Viridiplantae; phylum Streptophyta; class Magnoliopsida; order Ericales; family Primulaceae; genus Primula; species Primula veris. Next base: position 20,132,866 of record OY821740.1, read on the forward strand.
TCCTATCTTGGAACGAAGATGATCAAACTGAACAAACCCCAATGATTTGGTGAAAATATCAGCTAGTTGCTCAGTAGTTCGTACATGAAAAGTCTTTACTATATCTTCATCAATCTTGTCTCTTATAAAGTGGCAATCCACTTCAATATGCTTACTTCTTTCATGGAAAACTGGATTTGCAGCAAGAGCTAGAGCTGAGCTACTATCAGAGAACAAAGAAGCTGGAAAAGAATGAGCAAAACCCAAGTCTTTAAGTAAACTGATCAGAAAAACAACTTCACAAATAGCAGAACCCATTGCTCTATACTCTGATTCAGCTGAACTTCTTGATACAATAGCTTGCTTTTTACTTTTCCAGCTTATTAAGGAGTTACCTAAAAACCAAGAATAGCCTGTAACAGATCTTCTTGTGTCAATACAAGAAGCCCAATCAGCATCACAATATCCTTTTAAATGAATCTCAGAACTTCTAGGGAAAAAGAGACCCAAACCAGGGGCATTTTTCAAATACTGCAATACTCTTTTGGCAGCTTGGAGATGAGAATCACATGGTTTGTCCATAAATTGGGACAGGCATTGAACACTATAGGCAATGTCAGGCCTAGTTAGTGTCAAATACAACATTTTACCAATTAAGCTTCTGTACACTGTAGGATCATGCAATACTTTATCCCCAGTTTTGCTAAGCTTAAGATTGGCAGGAAGTGGAAAAGTAACAGGCTTACATGCCAACATACCAGTATTTTCTAAGAGGTCCAAACAATATTTTCTTTGGTTTAAAGAAATCCCTTTAGAAGAATGAGCTACTTCAAGTCCTAAGAAAATTTTTAGTTCACCTAGGTCCTTGATATAGAACAAATCATTAAGAAAAATTTTGACTTGTTGAATCAATGTGAAGTCATTGCCAGCTAGGACTACATCATCAACATAAACTAGTAGAGCCAGAAATGAATCCTTGCTTTGCATTGTAAAAAGAGAGTAATCAGACTTAGATTGCACAAAACCAAAATCTATAAGTGCAGAAGTAAGTCTGTGAAACCACTGGCGACTGGCTTGCTTCAAACCATACAATGATTTCAAAAGTTTACATACTTTGAACTCCCCCTGCTTATCAAAACCTGGTGGAATGTTCATATAAACATCTTCTTGCAGTTCACCATGCAAGAAGGCATTATTGACATCCAATTGTTGTAAAAACCAACCCTTAACAAAAGCCAAAGCTAATAAACATCTAATAGTTGTTATCTTGGTTACAGGGGAAAAAGTTTCAAAATAATCAAGGCCCTCCAATTGAGTATAACCTTTAGCTACAAGGCGTGCTTTATATCTTTCTAAAGTACCATCAGCTCTATACTTCAATTTGAACACCCATTTGCAACCAATAGCTACCTTACCAGGGGGTAAGGTAGTAATTTTCCATGTTTTATTTGCCTATAAAGCAGCTATTTCTACTTTCATAGCAGCTACCCATTTAGGATCTTTCTTTGCTTGTGTATAAGATGTTGGTTCCACTAAAGTAGAAACAGAACAAATATAATGTCTGTAGGGAGGTGACAAATTATCATAAGATAAATAATTGGATAGAGGATAAAGAGAAGAAAAAATAGGTAAGGAAGTATCTGTTGACATATAGCAATGAAAATCTTTTAAATGAGAAGGTACTTTGACAGGTCTAGAAGCTCTCCTTTGAGCTAAAGGAGGAGATAAAACAGAAGTAGTAGTGGTTGTTATAGAAGAACCATTAGGTGAAACAGGTTGTTGTATAATAGGTAAGTATGGTGGTTCATAATCCTCATCAAGTGGAACAGGACCAGAAGAGGGAAACAAAAGAGATGAAGAAGATGCAGTATCTTTGTTAGAAGAAGCAGAATAAGGAAAAATATTCTCATGGAACACAACATCTCTGGAGACAAAACACTTATTGGTTTCTCTGTCATAAACCCTATACCCTTTAGTACCAAAAGGATATCCCAAGAATACACAAGCAATAGCCCTTTTGTCAAATTTCTTTCTATTATGTACTGAAGTAGAAACATAACATAAACATCCAAACACTTTCAAATGATTATAAAAAGGTTTGGTGTGAAAAACAACCTCAAAAGGAGAAGAACCATTAAGAACAGTGGTAGGGGTTCTATTTATAAGATAAGCTGCTGTTTGTATACAATAACCCCAAAAAACTCAATGGTAAGCTAGCTTGAAATCTTATTGCTCTAGCCACATTCAACAAGTGTTGGTGTTTTCTTTCAACAACACCATTTTGTTGTGGTGTATCAACACATGAAGTTTGATGAATTACACCATTATCATTATAAAATTTTATCATAACAAACTCTGGCCCATTATCACTTTGGAAACATTTAATCTTGCTACCAAACTGAGTTAAAACAAGTTGATAAAAAGCAGCAATTATACTTGAAGTTTCAGATTTATTCTTCATCAAATATACCCAAGTACATCTGCTAAAATCATCAACTATGGTTACAAAGTAACAGAAACCACCAAGAGCATCAACAGAAAAAGATCCCCAAATATCCAAATGAACTTTATCAAAAACTTTACTACTCTTTATTGAACTAAGAGGAAAAGAACTTCTATGTTGCTTTGCCAAAGGACATACAGAACAAGGCAAACTATTTTCTTGAAAAGAACAAGACAATTCTTTTGATATTCCTTTTAAGCTACTATATGAAGAATGACCAAAACGTTTGTGCCATAACTCTGATTTAAGAGATTGATCAGAACCTGCAACTTTATTGAGAAAACCAGCAAAATTCTTCCACTCAAAATGATAAAGACCTTGAGATTCTTTAGCAGTACCAATCATCTGCCCTGAGCAGAGGGCCTGTATCACACACTTAGTAGGATAAAAGAACATATCACATGGATTAGTAAGTGTAAGTTGGGAGACTGAGATCAGATTTACATGAAAATCTGGTACACATAAGACATTCTTGAGGACTAATTCTGGGCTTAAAACAATATCCCCTACATGAGTCACTATAGTTTTCTGACCATTGGGCAATGAGACTTCAGAAATAATCCTTCTAGGTGAAGAAGTATAATACTGTGAAGAAATTACTATATGATTTGTTGCTCCTGAATCAAGTATCCAAGTAGTTACACTATTCATGGTTGTATTATTGTGAGCAGAATAAACAAGAGTAGATATACCTGACTTTGAGCTAGCAGTAATCACATTAGCTGAGGGATGAGAACCCAATAAGCTTGATTCATTATTCTCAGAATTAACTGTGTGATGTTGCATTTGTTGTTGAATAGTAGCCAATAAGTGATGATATTGTGACTGTGTCATTGGTTGTTCTAAGGCAGAATTAGAGTCAGCACTACTTTCTGCTGTAACTTGATGAGCTTGAGACCTATTTATGCTACTTTGAGCATGAAGTCTATGTCCTGGTGGAAAACCATGTAACTTGTAACATTTCTCACGTATATGATTATCCCATCCACAATATGTACAAGCCTGTTTACCCCTTTTTGAAGACCCATGAAAACCCTTAGGAGCCAACTTTGGAGCATTCTGAGAAAATCTTGTCATACCATTCTCTCCACCATAAGCATTCATATTCTGAGATGACCTATGAGTATTATACATTGCCATAATCTCTGGAGATACTGAATTATTTTGACTAACATTTCTTTGCCTTTCTTCTTGTACCAACATATAATGTATTTTATTCAAGTTTGGTAAAGGATCAATCATCAGTATTTGCCCTCTCACAGATGTATATTTGTCATTAAGACCCATTAAGAATTTCATTGCTATGAACTGATTATTAACAGCTTCTAATTTCTCCATAGCTTTGCACATGCAAAGTGCCATGGCCCCACAAGTACATGCTGGTATTGGACTAAACTGATGCAAATTATTCCAACAAGTCTCTATTTGTGTGAAATATTCAGTCACACTTTGACTCCCTTGATTCAGCATAAACAAATCTCTCTGTAACTCATAAATTTTTGGACCATTGGCTTGGGAAAATCTCTCTTTCAACACCCTCCACATTACACTAGCAGTTGGCAAATAAAGAATACTAGCCCCAATGTCTTTCATCATTGAATTTAACAACCATGACTGCACCATCAAATTGCATCTTATCCAGCTTTGATGGTTAACATCATTCACATTAGGCTCTATTAAGGTTCCATCAATAAAACCTAGCTTATTTTTGGAGCCTATAGCCATGTACATAGATCTACCCCAAGAATGGTAATTATCACCATTTAGAAGGGGCGATACCATTATAGAACTAGGGCTATCTCCTGCACTAAGATAATATGGACTAAGATGCCCTGTTTCTCCACCAACAGAAACATTTGTATCACCCATTATATTCAGATTAATCGATTGAAAACCCTAATTTCTTGAAAAAGCCCCAAATATCAAAAAATTCCTCCAATATCCTTTAATAACAAGGAAAGCGTCACAAAACCCAGCTATTTACTCAGTCAAATAATATCGAACCCTAATCAAACCAGAAATTGCGATAAAAGAGGAAAAATTGAGCAGATTATCTTCAATTGCAGAGAATAGAGTAAAATTCGTTACTTACTTATCTTTGCGGAAGCGATTTTGCTCTCATACCATATAGAAATTCAGCAATATGCTGAATATAATCTTGATTATATATAGAGAGATTACAAAGAGATATAGAGAGAGAAATAGAATGAATATTCACAAGTAAATGTTATTCATCGAATGTTAAGTTTGTTACAGCGTAGTATATATAACTACCTGATTATTACATATTTACATAGGAGATCCCTGTAGTATCAAAGTAATAATCAGAATAGTACTATACAATTAGAAAGTAACAGAAAAACACATATTATAATCCAACAAAACTAATGGACCACCTTAAGATTAGACACGTACATCTTCTCATCATTTCATAGGGTTCTCTAGCCAGTCAGATAGTTATTCTGTAATGTTATAAAAACCATCATCAGGAAGGGATACTTACTATCAGGTCCACCAAGCTGAGCTACTGCATCAACGAAACGTTCATGAAGCTCAACTGTCCACCGAAGTCGGGGTTTAGAGTCAGTGGTAAGAACAAGCCCAGACCCTGCGGAATCACCATCATGGTTCTTCATATGAAACATTCTCTCTTTTATTTATATATATAGTGTCTGTATGTGTGTGGAGCTAGAAGACAATGATTGAGGAAGTACGTATAGGGATTAAAAGGGAGTTCGCCCTAAAATAAATCAGGGAAATTCTGGTCTTCGTTTGGATCCTTTAACATAGAGGAAACCTAAACTACAAGCTAACTTTTACTTTCAATTACTAAAGAAAAGGAAGATGTGAAAAAGCTAACTCAAACAGAAATATCCTTCGACAAGATACTAGTAGAGCATGGAAAAATGGACATAAATAAGCTCCTATGTTTTTTTCCTTTTCTTTTAATCATCATCGCCCTGCATGGCCATTTATATATATTGAAATTAACTAATGTAGGCTAGTACAACTGTACAAGTGTGCTTACTCTTGAAATATATATATATAATCCCACATAAGACGAGCTAGACAAAAGAAATCTAAGAGGAGGTAAATTTAAATTGAGATTCCTCTCAAACGACTAAATGAAAAACAACTAAATAAAAAGTGAAATATTGTCATATAAGTAAACCTAGCAAAAGAGATAGAAGTAGACTAACTAATGGTCGCACAAGCGAGCACAAAAATCAAGCATGAGTATACGAAATGGCTTATATGCTCTACTTAACACAGCTCAAGAAAAAATCATCAGGACGCCAGTACATGCTTAAATCTGAACTAAATAATAGGTCAACCGCGATCGAGCACCCAAAAGACGAAGTAAACAACCAAAACTGACTCTAATACACTCAATTCTAAACCAATATCGAATAACCATAATAAACAATGTAGTTGACATATTCACACAAAACTATAAACTAAAAGTATGATAAAGGCCAAACGCATAGAATCAAGCAAAATTATCACCCAAATCAGTCACGCGACAAGCTCCACCACAATTCAAGTATATATGCACTTTTGAATAGAGATCAAAACATACATACGACTAAACGAAAATAATAGTATAGAAAACATAACTTATAGATTTGATCCACCAAATAATATAAACTAGAATAAATTAAAACCTAAAGTAAAGTTTTTTTTTTTTTTTTTTTTTTAACCTAAAGTAAAGTTAATGGTACATATGATATACTGATGACTAGCTAGTGAGGATTCTTAGGAGGCGTATAGTTAAAATATGCCCAGATCGTGAAGAACCATCTGGATGCTAATACACTTATAACCGATGTAAAGAGGTGTATAATAGGACTCCCCAAAAACAACACCAAAAAATCCATGACCAGAAATTTCTATTTGCACAACCCAAAACAAAACCTTAGAATCGCATATGATTGAAAAAGCCAAGGAAAATTGTAAAAATTCCAAAATAAAACTTCAAGTGGGGTCATCGAAAGGCTCTAAATAAACGGGTGAACATCTAAAAGTGGGGAGGCAATGGGTGGGAGAATGAGGTTCGATCTCCATTACCGTTAGTGACGAGTGATATTCTTTCTTGAGAAAATTCATTTTACCTTTAAACCTTATAATATAAATATATGTGAAGATAATATTATTATTTTTCTAAAATTTATGAAATGATACATTGTTAAACTGTTAGCATTATATCCATGTAAAAAATTTATTTACGATAGGGATAATTGTAACTAGCTCAATTAATTTGCTATATTTTTACAAAACATTTTTTTTTATTATGTTTCACCATTATATCTTTATTTAGCATACAAGTTTATAATTTTAACTCTTATATACATACTAATAAATCGAACGAAACAAAAGTTACATGGTGAAGAGAGCTTTTCTCATGATGGTCTTGTTTACTAAACGAATTTTACATTTTGGTTCATGTATATTTCATTTGGAAACAAAACTAAATGAATGGAACATCTTGCGAGACGACACTAAAAGGAACCAGTGATTTTGAGACAATCTTTTTTACAAACAAACCGAAATATTACTGGACGAGCAATTAAGAACAGGAATATATCTGGGGACTAATTTTTTTTTGCCGTTCAAATTTGTCTCCAAATCTATTGTGATACAACATTTAGTGGTACTCTTATTGATACTAGTAAACGATATCCACGCGTTGCGTATGGTACACTATAAATTATAATGATGATACAGATGTAGAGTAAAAAAAATGATATAAGAAAAAAAATATGATATAAATTGTGATGATGATACAAATATTATGAAAGTAATTAATATGTTAATTAATAAAAAAATATATGAGTATTTTTGAAAAAAAAATGTCTAAATTGGACAGTCTCATTTGACTTGTTTTGACTAATTATAATATAATTATAGTAATATATTTGGGAACATTTATTTTTTCTTGGTCGCTAATATTAGATTTAGAGAGAAAAAAAATACTCCGATCTTTAAAAAAAACTATGCGGAGATTATTTTGATTCTCTCTGAATCTTATTTTTCTTGTGGTGCGAGGATGAATTTCTTTCATCAATTGTTAGTTTCTTTATCCCCTAATTATATGTATGGAGGCTGTGGAGCTCAATTACCAAACACAGTAACAAACAATTGATTAGAGTTAATGTCTAATAAAGTAGGAGTATGGATGAAACCTCAAGCAACATATATGCTTTCGTCTTATTCAATCAAGGAAATATTCCAAAGTACTTTTAAGTTGTATTTCTTTATAAAAAAAAGGAGTATTTCTTTGTATTTCATCCAAGAATATCATATTTATTTATTTTTAACACACCACTATGGCGGGTTATACATGCAGACTTAATTAATTCTATAGTACAAAAGAAAAAAAATTACATTTAGTCTACTTTATTACCTTCTTACTGTAAACGATTTAGCTAACAGAAAACGAGAATAAATAATTGAGTTACTCATCTATAAAAATGTTCACAATTCAGGTATCGCCATTAATTAGATTGGATTGGATGAAATTACTTTTATTTTTTATTTTGCTCTTATTTTTTATAAATTGTATATATATTTAGCACACACACGTGGATGCATGTATGCATGTATGTAGACATGCATGCACGTGTGTATGATATATATATATATATATATATATATATATATATATATATATATATGAATTCATATTAAAATGAGTTATTTCAGAAAATTCGGAGTTAAATTTAGGCATATTATAAAGAATAAGATCAAAATGAAATTTCAAACTAACTTTCATCAATTTCAATTAATGGTAGCACTTAAATTGTAATATTTTGATAGATAAATACCCCAATTGTTAATTTTCGTAGTCTAGTAACTAAATCATTAAGAGTTAGTAGTACATTACACTTCATGTATTTTTCTACTAGTATAAAACATGAGTTTAAATATATAACTAGAAAACAATAGAGAACTGAATCTTCCGAAAGTAACTTAAAAAAAGTCTAAGCAACGGAGGGAAAATTGAAAAAGCAAATGTTATCTATACGTATGGAACATACTCGGGTGAGACCTCCTCAAAATCATCGTCCTTAGTTTTTTCCCAGGATGAACATATCTTCCTCACCATGATCAATCTGTACTTGAAGCTATGGATACCGATGGAAAAATTATGTACCGATAGAAAAGTGGCTTAATCGATCTTCAAGGCTCTTCGGCCGCTCCAACAGGCGATTTCAGAATAGACAAATTTTGAAAATTTCGTATGTGAGGAACTTTATCAGTAAAAAATACGTTTAATTTACTATACTATCAGTGATTAACAATATCAGTATCCGACTATCATTTTTAACAATTATATATTGATTTATAGGTTTTGTCACAATTAAGGACCCGATGTTAAAAAAAATTTGACGTAATTGCATTCACGTTTTCTCACAAACAACATAGTGAATGTGATTCTATATAATGACTGCAATTTCGTCAATTTATACCGTTAGGTCTTTAATTTGGCAAAAATTGATAGATTATTATCTAAATTGTTAAATATGGTATTCTAGTACCTAAATTGTTAACTAAATACTAGTATAGTACACTAAACGTATTTTTTCCGAAATTTATCCAAGCACAACTAGCGAGTCTTTATTCCAATCAAATTACGGGACTGTAATTGATCGATTACTTATACCATGTCTATTTGTTCCATAAACAAGAATCCTCTCTATGACTCCATCTTATCATAGTTACCATTTGACTTAACTCAGATTAATTTGCTCTTTTGTTCAATAATAAGGTTCTATCAACTATTATGTGAAGAGCTGAATTTGCACAAGAATACATGTTTAGGTAGATAATAAATACATAATAGCTAAATAAAAACCAAATAGAAAGCAAACCTGAAATTGATCAGTCTATTATTGCAACTTAGTATGTCAAGCACCATCTGAATTATGATCAAATTGTTCCATCGGTATCCAAACTTCATAAGCCATACACTCAATCAGAATGTTTTCCCTAACAACATTTTTTAAATTTTTCTCCGATCACGTGGAAAATTCTATATGATCCCAAATCTCTGTCATAGGGTCATTACTGCTACAATTATTATCTCCACATCAATAATAATATAATGACAAATTTTGTAAATCATGAAGAGTTACCTTTTGCTCATTGTAGATCATATCATGCAGATGTGTATGCGTGTCTAATGATGAACAGTTACCTTCCATCTAATTTATGGGAGAATGTTGAACACTTTTGTTTTAGCTAAAGCCTTTCTATCCTAAAAAAAGATTTTAGAAACTCATTAAAATGCTCCATTTTTTAGAAGATTATTTTCTAGGAGGGGTAGGAATTTTAGAGGTTTTGGTGTCAAAGATGTGTTCTAGGTTTAACGTAAACACAATCTCAATTTATAAATTTATGATGTATAATACTTGTGCATGAGTTAAGTTACATATGCGAGTTAGTACGTACCCCTGCCCATCCATCCATTAGGGGTCACATTTGTTCAGAACTTTTTTACATACCGCTATCAAACTGAATTAGTGCATGTGGCTGGCAAATATTGAAACCATTACTGGCTGAAAAATTCGGTATACTAGCTAACTTTCAGTAAATCGACATTTTCGGTCCGTACGGTCCGGATTTTGGTTTTACTCCAAACTTTTGTTAAATCTAGTACGCGCAACCAAACAAAATATATAATAAGTATTCTTTGCAAACAAGCAAGGCTTCACTTAAATCTTATTCTTTTATGTGCAACAGAAGAATCACTACAACCAAATAATTAAAAACATGTTTTTTTAAGGTGTAAATTAGCAAAGACATGCTGAAATGTGAAGAGAAAAAAACACTTAAAGAATAAAATAATTGACTTGTATATTTATGACTATGAGAATGAGTACTTACCGAAAAAAATATGAGAATGAGGTGCATTGTATAAAATATGAGGAATATGTATAAATGTATTAACGAATAACGAATTTAGGGAACTCAACATCAACCACAATGTGTTGGGCTGCATTCAGTCTAGTGAACTAGCTAGTCAGAGCCGTCTCCAATGATTAAAAAACCTGACATAATCTCAAAAGTCAAGGCCTCTATTATATCAATTTTTTTAAAAAAAAATGAAAGTAAAAGTTTGTTTGGTTACCGTACGAAAGTGCAAATAATTATTCAAAGTCAGAATCACAATTTATAGCTCAAACTTAAGCCAACATTCATTACAAAAACTCATTCTCATCAAATACTTGACAAATTCCATTTACAAATAAAATTCCCAAAAATTGAAAAAAATAGAAAGACAGGTCGAAATAGTATGTACTCCCTCCGTTCATATTTAATTATCTACTACGAAACTACGTGTAATTTTGATCGGCTTATAACTTGTATCAAAATTGTCGAAATGAATTTTTTTAAAATCCAATCATAAAATTTAACATTTGAACTATATGATCAAAATTTAAAAAATTTCATTCCGATAATTTTGATAAGATTGAGTGGTTTTTAATTTTGTCCAATTGACCTTTTTAGAAATTAAAACATGCATTTATAATTTAAAAAGATAATATAACATAATGAAATGTAAAGCAAGCAGTTAGAGATGAAGCAATTATAGTATTTTCAAAGTGTTGAAATATTAGTAAAATTGAAACCAATCTTTTACGAATTTAAAGAGAGGAAGAGTTGAGCTGTAAGGTACTTAACAATTAACATAGTTACATAGTTTAGCAGGAATAATATAGTAAATGTGAGGGCGAACACATCAGTATGTGTTGTATGTGCCTGTCACCGGGTCTGTAGCTAGTTTCTGTATATGCATCCATGCCAATAATGTGTTGGCCGTTCAATACTTTTATTTTAGTAATAAACACTCTTTAAGAGTATTTCCAGCAGCTCTTGTAAAGAGCATCTATAATGTATAATTTGCCTATTATATGAAAAAACAAAAGTGAATAACAATTACCTTTTCTTGAACAGTAATATGATAAGAGTAACTTATTAATGTAGCCATATGTACCCTACTACCCTTTCACTAATTTCCTTTGACTTCTTTTTCTGTTTTTTTTTCTTGTTTATCAACAATAACATAACATATAAGAATAAAACTAAAAGATATAATTCCTTCCATATCTTGGAGATTAAATTTAAGTATTCAACTTTTGATACATAAATTATGCATACAAATTAGCTTGAATATATGAATAATAATTAGATAGTGCTGAAATAAATTAGATAGATTATATTAAAATTTTAAGAAACTAAGATGTTTTTATTCAATAGCATGTTTCTAATTACATTCATGGAAAATGACAAACATGGAGAATTTCTGACATACACTCATACATAAACTCGCTGAGGGTCATTTGACAATTGATACATAATTTATTTATCAACAACGAAGTGCAGTCGTGCAGATGTATATGTGTTATTACAGAGAAATAAAAGAATAGGAAAAAAATGCACTACAATTGGCCCAAATTTATGCATTGTATGAGATGATGGAATAGTTAGGTCATGGATTAATATATAAACAATAACAAAGCTACAGTGGCCAAATTTTATTTTATTTTGATATGTATGAAAGATGTTACTTTTAATAAGTAAGCTTATTCATTGTTTATTTTTGACAAAAGTGAGATTTTAAAGGGGTCACCAAACACCATCATTTACTTTTGTACTTATAAGCATAAATAAGAGTAAAAGTAAGGTTGCACCAAACAAGGCCTCTGCACTTTGGGTTTGCTGTGAACAACTAAATAGAAAGGAGATTTTTGTTCTTACTGTGTTCAAGAGCTGTAAATGTAAGAATCTCAATTATAAAGATTCACTGCTTCATTTTAGTTTACAACTAATTAGCATGTGTTGTGAGTCTTATTAGCCAAATATATATATTATATAGGAGACATAGAGAGAACATAGAGAGAGTGAACAATAGATCTTTATTAATCAGAATATGTATTAATGAATGTCAAATACAAGACCCCTAACCCTCTTTATATAGATAGAGAGATAGGGTTACAAGTCCACTTGGGCCCATAAAATACAAGTCCAATAGTCCAATAATATCCTACAACAATCCCCCTTTAAACGTCTTGAATTTTTCGTCTTCATGCAGTCGATCTAAGTCGAGTTCATTCGCAGTGCTAAACACATAAAACCTTAGGGACGAAAAACCCAGTGTGGGACAAAACCGGTAACTAGGAGAAACTGTGTAGCCGAATGATATAGGCCGAAATATCATGTAAGTAACTAACCACAAAACAGTATGCCTCATCAAAACCTTGCCAGAGCAAACACAATGGTAAAATCTCTGATCGAAGAAAAAAGAGTGCAACATTGGTAGTAGTAGGGGATCAACCACAAAACAGGTGTCTCATCAAAACCTTGCTAGAGTAAACCCAGTGGGAAAAACCTCTAGTCGAAGGACAAAAGAGTACACAGTGGTAAAAAGTATACAACAGGATACTCTCCCTAATTTCGGCAATCTTAAGTGAGAAATGATGGGAAAGTGTCTCGCTAAAAACCTTGCCAAGGAAAACCCAGTGGAAAACAAAACTTGGTCCAAGGACAAAAAGAGTACACGAGCATGCGACTGGATGCTCCCCCGCACTTGCACACGACAGGGTACGAAGATTTTGACTAAGTAGTAATTAGTGCAATAAGCATTCACATGAATGCTCCCCCTCACTTGCACACGACTGGGTGTAATGATTTTATATTCGAATTAAGAGTACGAGCATTCGACTGGATGCCTCATTTACTTACACACGACTGTATGCAAGAAAATATAACGTGGAATAAACCGAGCATTCGACAGGATGCTCTTAAACTTCATATGTGAAGATTTATTTCGGCAAAAAATGCTAAATATCATAATCTAGTCATGTCTCTCTTGATCGATAACAACAAGTTGTCTTCAAATAAGACAAGTGTTTTATCTGGATCGTGAGACAGAGCATATGTAATTCAAATATGGCTAATACGAGCTCGAAGCCATATACACTCTCTAGTCGTCTCATAGAGCACGAGTAGATCAGAGTGATTCGTTTGGAGTCATTCCAAGACCTCCAAGATATTGCCTTATTCCTAATGGTAAAGACAGACCATGTTAGGAATATCACTTATGCGGGTCTGATAAGTAACCGGCATCACTATAACCGAAAAAGGATTGCGTTAATTCGAGTACCGAAGGGGGTAGGTACACTCGATGACGCAAATGGGATAAACTAGCCCACTTTCAAAATTACCATAAGGTAAGGGAATGTGTCTTTAGTGCCATTTTGATGGCAGCGTGTTAGCGCGATGCTGTGTCGAGCTATACCATTCACAGCATATGAGATGTTCGTCCTAGCACATTAGACCAAGTACAATGATGCGCTTATTGTACTTAGATATGAACATGATGGTTCAATATCTCTTCATCGTCTCATCAGGGACGGACTGGGTCTATATCAATGTCTAGTGATCGAACGATCATGGAATAATCTGACGACTTAGCGTCATGATGACTAAAACGTCATAACACCTTCTGGGTGTAGTCTAAATCATGAACTTAGATTCAATCTTTACGGAACTCGATCATCAGGCCGAGTCACTACCGTTTCTTCCCAAGATCCTTCATCTCGAAGGCAAATCCAAAAGTGGATCGCATAATAAAACATGCAAGGGCATAATACTTGTTCAAGTATCCCAAGCTGATCAAGTACTCACTTAGGCAGGTATACCACATTCGCTCGGATTATATTAATCCATATAGTGAACGTCTCTTTAATTGAGATCGTGTTCCGTGGTCAGGAACTACTTGATTAAAGCATATGAAGTCACACAGGGACCTTCATCTATATCTCTTTGTCTAAATTCTCATAGAGATAAAACAGTGACCACAATCACATGCTGCATAATCAGTTTTTGGGAAACTACTAAACTGATAAAGTAGGGGACCGTTATAACGTCCATTACGAGGAAATAAACCATCTCGTAATCAATTCCAAGATGTGAGAGAAACCTTGCGCTACTAGGCGAGCATTCTACAATCTCATTATTCTCATCACTTTTCCTTACGAATAACCAAATAAACGAACTCGTTTAACATTGGTGGTGTTAGAGCTATAGGTCCGAACACACTTTCGCTAAGGAGTCTACTTGGATTACAAGTTTCCATTAGTCCAGTCTATTCTCCGTTAACTTTAGGCAACGATACATGGTTCTCTGTCATAATTTGTTCATATTATCAGTCGTCACCGAATATATGAACAAGTAATCAATGACAGTCTCGTTTCGCTTCAATATCGTCTAAGATATCATGATCGACAGATATTTCGAGATTCTTAGGATGAGGAGGAAATCGCACATCTCCTTAATCCTTTATAATCTCGTGCGACAAACGAGTTTCAGTTCACCACCTCTATGGCTGAACGAATTAAGAACCGGTCAACTTCCTCATATCTTGGGAAGGACGGCAGACTGACGGCCGATGGCAGCATCCTTTGCTTGGTTGGTTTGGTCAAAGCAATGTTACTACGACAGGAACACGGCGTCCGACAGGAACGTCTATCCTTGCAACCATTTTGCAGCAGGTATAAATGATCTCGTGACATCTCATAAAGTCATTAAATGCCTTTGACATTTAGTTTGACTTGAGGGAGTCTATGCACTTACTTATCACTAAGTGCAGTTTTGGGGATCAAGCTAAGACTGAGTGGGTTATACCACGTTACTTCACGTCGTTCCTTATCAACAGTAACGTGCAAATCTCTCCTTAACGACGGGAAGAACAGTCTTAGCGATGCCATTTTCGCATATCATGCGGTAAAGAGATCGCTTGCCAAGGTTACTCTATCAAATGATAGCCATGGGATTCATAATCGACTTATGTCCCCTTCAGAGGTCCATATTTTGAACGTTATAGCGGCTCAATCAAAATATTAAGCACTCAAACACGCGTTCATATGAGGCGTCTGACTCATAACCAGTAACCAACTGGTACGCATTTAGAGTTTTGAGTGACTATGGGCCTCAGACGGACCAATGCAGCAAAATAGCATGACCCCATATGGAAATATAAATCTTGGTGCGCAAGACCAAGAAGTGCGTGCAACCATTTACAGTCCCATCATCAAACTTTCCGTAAGTCCATTTGGGTCTGAACATAATCGACAGGATGTTCAATTTCAATTTCCAAACTCAAGTAATTCAAATCGAAATTTCGATTCTTACTCTTCGGAATTATCAAGTCGACTAGACTTTTCAGGATAATCCGGATCATGAGCCATCAACTTAATGATAGGGCTAAAAGTTTGGGAAATGCTGCATTTCTGTAGACAACAATAATCATGTGACCTATTGTCGATGCATCAACCATAACCATTTATATTTATGGTCCGTCTTATGGTTGGATAAGTCCACAATGACTCCTTCAATTCTTTACAAAAATTCTACGAGTTCATTTCGTGATCTTTACACATACTAGTCTTTCAAAATGAGCATTAGTGGCATTAATTTCGGATTAATCACGAAATATATTCTTAGAGAGAATCCAAATGCAATGCGATTATAAATCAACCATAGTCTTTTGACCTGGGAATATCTCATTCGGTCAATGCCACAATATCAAAATGCTCTTATCAATCGACGACAGGCGAATGATAGTATAGACAATCATGTCTTAGCATCTAAATCATTTATCATTTCGACGACAGGCAAAATGATAAGGTAACTTTAAATGCTTTAAATAATGTCGTAGCAACCACTTGAAAGACATTTCAACTCCTCTAAAATACGTTTTATGGTCGTATTGAATGGAGGCTATGTAAATAAATTTTAATTCTTTCATGAGCTATTACCAGATAACACTGGTTTTCTCGAATATTTTATAACTCAACAAGGTACGACAGTACCTACAAGAGTATTAAGGCCTCATATTTGACAAATCAATTTGGTTTTAACAAAAGATTTTGATTTGGAACAACAGGTCCAGAATCATTGTCACAAAGGACTCTTTTAGGCAAGTAGTTGGTGAAATTATGTGGTACACGGTTACCCACTATTTCCAAAAAAAATCAACTACCCCACAAGTATTACCTAAAATTTCATAATTTAAAGTTTGGTCACATTTGTCAAAGGAATTTGCTCAAAACACTTTAAATTATTTCGAGAAATTTCGTAAACAGGTAAACCATAATCCAAAAGTATGTCCAAATGGAAAAATCATAATCCAAATGGAAAAACATAATCCAGATGAGCGAAAAACTGGCTCAATGATTTATCAAAATCAATAAAGAAAGGTATCAAACTCATTTGAGCCACAAAATCGGGGGTTTCAAGAGTTTCCTTTCAATTAACTTTAACCACATTAGCATCGGTTTTTCCACCTTTACAATAGTTGTGAACTATTTAAGGAGTAACCGTGCATGACCTTTGTCTTTATAGCATAGAGTTATCTCCTTGAGCATTATCTCTTGCTTTGTGACAACGGGTCATATTGTTCCTTTCAATTACTGTCTTGGAGCCACAGGTTTTCGATTTTGATGATTGTCTAAAATCTCGCTTGGCTAGGCGATTCATCGGGATCGCGACAGTTCGAGACAAATAACACTTGTCTCGGTTCTCGATTCGTGGAAAAAAATGTACACGAAGATCATTAATATCAGGCAAACAATTCGCCATTGACCCAATAGGATTAAACTACTCACCGGGGTAATTTTCTTATCCAATAACAGATGGGCGATAAAAAAACATGGTGAATATAAATTCACGATACTGCTTATGGAATACAATTTCCAAGCTAGTATTTTGGTGAATGATAGCTCCAATATGTCAATTTCAGACAGTTGTTCACCATAGACGTCATCACGTCTCAAATGTGGCGGCGGAATAAAATCAACGCCTTAGCATTCATCTTGAGGGTAACAACAAACTCGTGTTTTACTCATCAAAGATGGCATCCAAAAAAAATTTGGGCATCACATTTTCACACATCAGGGTGAGTAACATGTGGTGACGGATTAAAATCAACGTTTAAACAGTCATTTCGCAAGTATATTTTACGATTTTTCTCATCATGGATGGCATCCAACATGTGTTGGGAGTTCTGGATTATTTATCATATAAAACAACTGGTTTATATATTTATGGTTTGCACAAGCATAAACTTTATTTCGAAACGACATGTTCGAAAAATAGTTTTGCTTTTAATGTGAATAGGTTCTCATTGATCGAACGACAGGTCGATACAGAGATACCAATTCGGCGAAACATACATCACTATATAAACACATTTGGGAAAATTATTATTTAGTCAAGCCCTTTCGGTAGCTCTACTTGAAAAACGACCAGGAAAGACGGTGAGGGTGGAGGGCACGAATGCCACTTAAAATCCGACCTCATTAGGATATCGATTTCCGCCTATATCTTTCCTAGACATCGTATTCAAATAGGTGAGCCTATTTGGGGAAGGTTCATTATTTTTTCAACTTAAATGTGAATATATATGATTTCGCAAATTTACATATCTTATACATAACATCATTAATAATATTACGTGGCAGTGATTATTAACATGGCAATTCATAAATTAATTCAATTAACATGCAATGTTATTTACTAGCCAATTAATCAATTTTCATGTATGTATTTATGTAGATATGGACCGAATTTTATACATATGTGAACACGTATATTGTTTTAAATGTAACATACATACTACAGGGATCACTACTGTAATTACAGTAAACTATATTCAATTTACAATTATTACAGTTTCAGTTCATACTTTCAGGCAAGTTGCAGTTTGATCTTTTAATAATTAACAGAAGGTCAATAGTTTTCATAGAATTACATATTGGATTACTGGTTTCAGTTTATTATTACATATTCAGTCCAAACAGATTAATGATTTCAATGTTTACACATGTTTAAACATAGTTTCATACACCGGTTGCTTGGTAATTATAATATGCATTCTGGTAGTCTTTCTTCAACATATACAAAGAATTAACTCACCATACTAATATTATCCATATAAAGTCTGCGTGTAGCACATATTAATCGATTGGTTTACTTTACATACATTGGTATATATTTTTATTCTAGTTATATAGATACTAATACCGCAATACCGTGTTCTTTTCATACACAACCGTCATGCAGTATAACTTATTAGTGCTAAGTATCATGTTACAAACATGTTTACTAGTGTTAACATGTGGGATTGAAGCAATTATAATTATCCATGCAATTTGTCATATAGTAGCAATTTGTTATAGTACTAAATTGTTGAACCATGGGGTTCAATAATTGATTTTGATTATAACGTTGATTATGTTTTTAATGATTTTACGATTTCTCTATTTCAATGATATAATGCTTGTCTTTTCCCAAAAGAGAATTTGTAAATTTCATAATGCCAGAAAGATAGAGCACAGAAAAACGAAGCCACAGGTTCAAGCGGAACCAGAATCGGAGCTAAAACGAAGGAGTTATGAGCTTTCGAAGAATAGCGAGAAGACCAAGAAACTGCCAGAGAAAACGACCGATCGACTGGACAAAAAAGACCGATCGTTTTTGGTCCAAATTCTTCCAGAGAAGTCATCTGAATAACGACCGGTCGAAACTCAGAAACGACCGATCGTTTTCTGAAAAACGACCGATCGACTGCAGAAAACGACCGATCGTTTTCTGCAGTTTTCAAAAACAGCTTTTCAGCTTATTCTGGAAAATTGCTTAAAACCTGTGGATAAAACCCTCAACCACTACCAACGGTCATATACAGAAAAACAGACATCTTGTTCCATATAAACCACCCCAAATCTATCTCCAAAAATATCCATTCACAGCCCATTATCATTCTTCAACCTCTCTCATTCATAACACAAAATATCACCATTTTGGTGAATATATTCGAAAAAGAGGGAAATTAAGGAGAAAGCATTTCGAGCTCAACCAAAGATCAAAACATCATCAAAACCACAAATTAGCTTATTTAGAAGCAATCAAATTGTGGGTGTTGTTTTAATTTTCGATAAATTTGTAAAGAGCAAAAATTATAAGCTCATTGTGAGTGAGTGTTTGGTAGAAGCTTTTAAGCCAAAGTATTGGTTAAAAGTTCTAGGTTAAACACTTGGGTACTCATAGATTGAGGGGGAGTCGTTGACTCATTAAACGTGTTCGCTTGCACTTGTATTAAGAGTAGGAACCTCGGGTAGAGGGTGAGCCAATCGGTCGATTGAGCTTGATAGGATTTTTAAAATCGGGAAGATTATTTTTAGTGAAATACTCGGTAGTACCGAGGAGAGGACGTAGGCCGTTTGCCGAACCTCTATAAATATTGGTGTCATTTTCTTTCCCTATCTTTTACTTTTCCGCAAATATTTATTATTGCTTATTTTCTTACTTGCGTTTAGTAATTCTAGCAATTCATTAACTCTTGTTAAAACGCTTAAGTTTAGAATTGCATAAGTTGGGTTATTAGTTGCCACTTAGATTTTAATTAGGCAAAATCCGCCAAAAACCTTATTCAACCCCCCTCTAAGGTTTAGCCACACGGGCCAACATAAATCTTGTTTCAGTTTGTGCCATATTGTTTCGCATGTATATATATAGTAAATGGTTAGTTACGGTGTACATATTAGGTTTCAAAAAATTTGTGTACCTTTCATACGGTATTTTGGTGAAATTCGATATATTAATAACCCAATTAAATCCGGAAAATCTCAAGGTTTATAAATACTCAATATCCATGCGTTTACCAGAAATCTTCAATATCCGCGAGCGTATATCCTATTCTCCGCGAGCAAAGTGTCGATAACGTGTTGTGAGTCTTATTAGCTCAGTATATATATTATATAGAAGACATAGAGAGAACATAGAGAGAGGGAACAGTAGGTCTTTATTAATCAGAATGTGTATGAATGAATGTCAAATACAAGACCCACAACCCTTTTTATATAGATAGAGGGGTAGGGTTACAAGTTGGACACATAAAGTACAAGTCCAATAGTCCAATAATATCATACAAGACAGTATGTATTTTATTTGATTTTTTTATTTATTTATCTTTTTAGTTCTATCAAGGTTTTTGTTCTAGTGGTAATTAATATACGCTTGCGTTCCAACAAAAATAAGATAAGACTCATTTGTGATGTTTTGAAACTTGGTCCTCTGCCTCTTTCGGCAAGGGCTTAGCCGCCACACTAGTTTCTGGTTTATAGCTTTTGGGTGAAACTCGTTTTCTTTCCTTCTGGCCTTCAGTAAAAGCTAAACTTCCATAAAAAACAAACGTATAAGTTTAGAGATTTTAACGAACCAGAGAGTGCTTCTGTCCTAAAAAAAGAAGTAACATCACTAATAAGGAAAGAAACTGTCACGCTACTCTGGTATGATATACTGTTATATTTATGTATTTTAAATCATTATTAAGCTACGGCTGATGTATTTATAACTGCGTAAGAACGGGACAAACGCCAATGAAACCGTTATGAATTGACACAGACGCGATCTTTAAATAAGGTGTTACCGAAATTTAGTTTCAAAAGTAGTATGTTTTGTTAATTTATTCTTAATAAAAACATATCCAAAATTTCATATACTAATTTGTATATTTCATAGACTTATTCCAAAAATTTATACCCTTATTTCAAAAGTTTATACCATAATTTGTATATTTTCATACCATTATTTTAATAAGTCAACTCAAATCAAATGAGTCTGACCAAGTCAAAATGTCTAAATTGGGCATTTGACTTCCTTTAACTTATTATAATAGAATTATATATATATATATATGGGAAGAATATATGAACATCATGAAAAACACCCAAATGGACACTTTTTTGTAAAAACGCTCCAAATCAAGATTTGGTTAATGCAAATATTCACGGTTTCACACAAATATGAGTCTTGTTTTTTTTTTTTCTGAGATATATAATGACATGTTTTGAATTTTTAAATTTTACCATAATTTCGAAAACATGTCATTATACCTCTCAAAAAAAAAACAAGACGCATATTTGTGTTCCCGTCGTGAAATTATGGAGATTTGCATTAACCAAATCTTGATTTGGAGCGTTTTTACAAAAAAATGTCTATTTTGGTGTTTTTCATGGTGTCCATATAACATTATATATATATGTATGTATATATATATATATATATATATATATATATATATCATTCTATTATAATAAGTCAACCCAAGTTAAATAAGTCTGCCCAATTTAGCCAAAAAAATTTCAAAAATACTCCTACACCTTTATATTAATTACAATAATACCATACTCCAATAAAAATATAAAAAGTAAAAACTAATAACATATTTATATATTTTTAACAACCAAACATTCTTTTAAATCTTAAAATATGTTTTTTTTATTATGCACATATTTATATCATAATTATACATATTTTCTATATTTTTATTGCATTACGCGCGGCACACGCAACACGTAGGGCACGATTACTAGTGTGTGTATATATATATATATATAAGTATGTAGAAGTACTAGAAAGTAAACTGTGTAAAGTAAATGACACAAGGAGTTTATCCAGGTTCGCCTCAAACGAGACTACGTTATGTCGCCAATTACAAACGGATCTTGAGATTTTATTAACTCTTTCTTTAAGGGCAGTGTAGCCGTTACAACTTCTCTTTCTTGAGTACATAGATACCCTTTACAATTATTTCTCACTTGGGGCAAAGCGACCCACATGCTAAACACAAATCATTTAGCTAGGCGTACACAAAATTATAACGAGAAATGGAATTCTCTCAAATCATTAATTGAACCACAAAAGTTATGAGAACATCAAGAGTTTACAACCATTTAAACTGTCTGGAAAATATATGTATTTGAAGTATAAGAGAGTTAGATCAATCGTCGAAGTCTTGTTCAATGAAAATGTGGCTTCGAGGTGATCGAAAATTAGAAAAAAATAAAGATGCAAACTTAGGATTGTTTGCTATGGAATGGTGTAATGAAATTTGAAGGGGTGGCCTCTATTTATAGTGTTTGAGGTATAGTAGCCGTTATAGTTTGAAATTTTTAAGTATAGGCTTTTCAACCGGCTAGTTCTTTAGTATTTCGCAGATTGAGTTGGTATATTTGAACGTTGGTGTTTAATGCATATTTGAACGTTGGTGTTTAATCATTGATCTTGTCATTATTACGGTCATGTAAAACTTTGGAATGTTTTTTGAATAATTTTTATAGCTTGCAAAATTGTATCTGACCTTTGCATATACACTGCTTTCAACCGGTTACTTTCTTTTTCAACCGGTCAGGTTGTCCAGGATATTGAATTAATTCTTAATTCAATTTAGTCTTTTTACTTTGGTCTTCTTACTTGTATTCCAAACTTCTTTAATATACTCTAATCATCTTCTAATCATCTGAAATATCTTAGTGTAAATATTAGTGTGACTCATGAGTTTTCATTGAGTTAAATTATATAAATTTGGTTATTTATCAAAACTTTTGTTAATTATGAATTGATGCATAAAATTTTATTAATTATGAATTTGTCCATAAACTTTAGTTAATTTAGAGTAGGTTCAACAACTCCCCTTTTTGAGAATAACAAACCTTTTATAATTTAGTTTAATTACTTACTCCCCCAAACGATGTGCATTGATTATAAATTAAGTGTGTAACTGAAATTGCATAAACGTAGAGACAGGTACAAATAAAAATAATAACTTTAACTAATTAATCGAAATTTAAATACAACGGGAATTATAGAATTTCCCAAATTTAAAATAACGATAAAAATTAAATAAATATAACATCAAGACTTGTGCTAAATTTCTATTCTTTTCTCCCCTTTGTTATTGTCAAAAACGCGTGTTTTCCAGTTCTGGATGTTTGGTCACTTGAGATAGTACTCATCTTTGGAGTTTTCTACGTCAAACATTCCTATAAGTGTCTTTGCAGACTTCATGAGCGGTTTCATGCAATCAATGATTAGATTGAAAACACTTGGTGCTATAGCACTATAAAGAAAATTCATGGGTTTACATTTTAAAAACAAATGTTTATCATTTTCATTTGTGACTTGAGTGTTAATGGAAAGAGAGACTTGGTTTTCCATGAGGACTAACCACAAGTCGACATAGTTGGTTTTCATGAATATCGTGAATCGTATTTTTCAATATGTACACAAATTCCCTTTAAAAACGAGGGGTTGGGAAGGGCTAGAGATTCCTATGGGGGGTGTTTGTGTTCACCAAGATTAGCCATAGTTTAAAAGTAGGCTTAAAAGAAAGGCATGTGAATTAGTGAGTTTTCTTATAACTTAGTGGGGTTTATATAGTGTTTTGAAGGGTTCTATGGTTATGAAAATGGTGTATTTATTGATTTCACACGTTCTAAAAAATATTTTGGAGCTTTGGCTAGCGGGAAATGTAAATGATTTGAATTTAAAATATGACAGCGTTTTCTAACCAGTTGAAAAATAATGTAACTGGTTGAAACCTTCCATTCAGACAAATTCTATACGTGTAAAAAAAATAAACATGTAAAAATATGGACATGATATGCACGGAAAATGCACTTAAATAATTATGGTGAAATAAAGATGTTTTTGTGACATAATTTTTTATATAGTTTGACTAAAATGATTGTAGATAAGATGATATTTCGTTTGTGAGTTAATTTTGAATTATTTTACTATTAAAATATATTATTATGAAATTTCACACAACTGAAATACAATTGAAAAAAGGACCTCAATTCTTTTTTTTTTGCACCGCGGAACAATAATTTCAGAACCTGCCTGAAAAGATTGCGCAAAAGGAACTCGCTAATTATGCTCTTCCTCGCTCTATAGTATCCCATGATTCTTACTCTCTTTATACTCTGCCGGTCGAGATCTCTTCTCACCATTTAAAATGCTAAAACTACTCGACTCCAGACTACAATCATCATACGGGAAAGGAACAAGTCCCGCATATATAATGCTGACGTCAACTACCGGCTCATTTTAGTGGCGGATGATGTTAGGAATGGTCTTTTCGGGATCATATGCGCCACATTTTCCCACTTCTCGATTGTGTCACCGTTATAGAATGTCAGTGCGACTTTGAAAAGTTTGTTCTCCTCAGATGTCCAATACGCTACGCTCTGTCCATTGTGGAATACAGAGAGAAAGATTTAGGTGAGTGTTGTAAAGAAATGTAGAACGTCATGTTAAAAAGGGAAGTGTGGAGATTAATTTTTTGGCCAATCCAATTTTTTAACAATAATGTAGTACCACTTGTCTATAAATGCTTCTTCAGAATTTTATAATATTCCATCCGTTCCAATTTAATTGTCCACTATAAAATTACGTGCAATTTTGACCTGTCAAGAACTTGTATCAAAATTGTCGGAATGAAATTTTTTAAAGGTTGATCATATAGTTCAAATGTTAAATTTTATGATTAAATTTAACAAAAAAATCATTTCGATAATTTTGATACAAGTTATAAGTCGATCAAAATTGCACGTAGTTTCGTAATGGACAATTAAATGAGAACGGAATGAGTAGTTTAGTACAACTTTCCCATGCAACATTTATGTCTACACTTCTATACAAATAATAAAATAATGTTTCTTTCTGTATAGTTACTTTTTCACACATAACTTTCATTACGATCATGATTTTTGATATAAAATATTCTTTGTATATATCTTAAGCGACTTGACATATTTGAACATATTTTGGGTATATGTCCAGTCGTGGCGTGCAAGAGGTGCAATCACACAGGGTCTCACGACTTCAGAGAATCGTTCAGATCCCCATGACGCAGATAAAAAAATTTAAAATTTATCTATATGTGTAAAAAAAAATTAGCATGTAAATATATGCACAAAAAATACACGTGATAAAATAAAGATGTTTTACTGACATGATTTGTTGTATAATTTGACTAAAATATTTGTAGATAAATTAACAATATGTTTATATTGATGATTTCTTTCGTTTGATAGTTAATTTTGAATTAATTGCTATTAAAATATTTCATTATGGAATTTCATACACGAAACTACAATTGAAAAAATGGCCTCAATTATTTTTTGTATCCGGGAACAAAAATTTCAAGGCCGACTTATAGTTCCAATAAAAAGACTTCAAGTCTTAAGGGCACGAAATAATTGAGGGTGTTACTCCATTATTTTTTTAATATTTGTATCGAAATAGATGTTCCAGAATCAGGGTCGATCCGTTGCCTTTCTACGCATAATTCGTACACTTTTTTGGACGCCTTTTTAACTTTGTCCGAAAAATCATAACCCGCTTTAAAAAAAATCACATAAATTACAAAACCTGAAACATGTCATGTAAAACAAATTCGAAACGTGCCTGAATTTACCATACTATAACGTTGGAACGAGTGAAACATCTCACATAAGTTCACACTTCAGTTGACATTGAATCTTAGTCGTTTAGAGCAAATTTTAGAACATTTCCGTGTGATACTATAATTCTACCATTTGAAATCAAAGTTGTGTGTCGATCGCGTATTAAATTAAACCCATCACCGATCATCATGCAAAACAAGGGACCAATTCGGCATAAACCAACACTTTACAGGGGATTTATGCAATGTTATCATAAATAATGCAAAGGCTATTTACGTAATACGACGCTCTAATTCAAAAACACAAATCAGGCGCTCTCTCTCTATATCTCTCTAAAAATCATAGATTAGGGCAAACAAAAGGTATTTTTTTCTTACTCTTTTTACAATCTTAATTATTACTTTTAATTCGTTCTTTAACAAATTCAGCTTTCTTTTTCACCGATTAGAACGATCTTGGAAATTTGTTCGAGTTTAAGAACTGAATTTGAGCAATTACTTTAATTATTTCGCAGGGAAATCGAATTAAATTACTATTTCTAAGCTAGAGATTTAAATAGAGAAGAACTTCACATGGCGGCTGTGAAGGTAATTTCTATTAGTGTTTATAAATTTGGATAAATTAGTTTTTTAAGTACTCATGGTTTAGGGAAAATTGGCAAAAATTAAGTCTGAATATGCCCTAGTTAGCAATGATCTTTATGATTTTTGGTTATTTTTAGGTATTTGGATGAATTAGATATTTGGATAAATTAGTTTTTTGTAATATTAATACTCATGTCTTAGGGAAAATTGGCAAAAATTAAATCTGAATATTCCCTAGTTAGTAATGCTCTTTACGATTTTTGGTTAATTTAGATATTTAGATAAATTAGTTTTTAGTAATATTAGTACTCATGTTTTAGGGAGAATTGGCAAAAATTAAGTCTGAATTTGACCTAGTTAGTAATGCTCTTTACGATTCTTGGTTTGATTAGATATATATACATTTACGCACATGCGTGCACGCACACACAATGTTCATATGCATTCCCTAAGAGGCATGCCTTTTAAAAATATTAATTTTGGATCATAATTTTTATTTCTTGATTATTGTAATGATATGAGTCCTACAACGTGTAGGGAAAGTTAAGCAAGCCCTTGAGCGGGATTGGAGATCGTCATACCCGAAAGAGTGGTATGCAATCTAATTTTATTTTGTTTATTTTTTTGTTGGGTTGAGGTTTATACCTAGTATATCCGCATGCTCTTATGTAAAATGTGCTACTATTTCACTTTAGTTCTTTAGCTTAAGCTTACCAGTGAGATCGGCAACCAGATATTAGGAATTATTGATCATGCATTTCTTTGTTTTTAAATGGTTTAAATTCTTTTGGAAAAACAGCTGGAGTAAGGCCGTTTAAGGTTTATGTTGAAAAGGAATCGGATGATGTTTGTAGCGGTGGTTCCATCGAAACTCAACGAAAGTAGGTCTTTATATATTCTTTTAAGTATGGTGTGATTTCTTTTTAATGGGTATCGAATGTATTGACTAATATTCGTGTTCTTTTGTTTCCTTGGAACTTGAAGAGTCTCTGCTGTGGCCCCAGGGTATGTGATTTATTACCTTAGCCTTAAAAATTACGTTTCTTATGTTTATTGATCTTGGGAATTTTGTTACTTCTCCATTGAAATGTTTTCACAAGTGTTTCAAATATCTATTTTCACAAGTATTTAGCCTTTTTTTTTCTACCTGTTTGCAATTCTTGTGTGCTTTCTTTTTCGTGTAATATTTTGATGTCGGTTTCTTTTCTCAGCCTATTCTTTCTTCCTTGTGTGATATTTTGATGTCTGTTTCTTTTCGTAACCTTTTCTTATTTATCTTTATTCGTGTGTTTAGATGGAAATCTGTAACGTTCAGTGAAAACAGCACGAATCAAACGATAACCAGTTTTAAGGTTGTTTCTACTTTTGTTCTATCGTTGTTTTAAATTACGTGTCTTTGATATGTAGAATTTTAGCTATTTACATAAACTGTGTGTTTCTTGAAGCAAGTTGTGTCTTATTCTTCATTTCTCATATTGACATATAGGGGGTAGCTAAGACTTTGGAGAATCAGAAATCTAAACGTGATAGTTCCTGTAAGGAAAATGTTGGATTATGCTTTTGTCTAATAAAATTGTGTTTTCTCTATAAATATTGTTAACTATGCTTTTTTATCTTTGGTTTCAGTGAAAATTGGAAGAAAAGCGTTGGCTGATGTGAGCAATTTGAGAGGCAGCTCTTTAAAGACTAAAGCGCAAGATGGATCGAAGCAATTGTATGCGACCCTTTTGGTTTCCTTATATTGAGAATTTCCCCAACAAAATTATTTTATTTTTTAGGTCTAAAGGTCCACCCATTTTCTGTCCAATTTACGCATTCAACGTCTTCCGAACAAAATCTTCTCTTTCGACCCAATGTTTCTATGTATTGAATTTTTATTCTCCTTTCAAGGTCTTGTTTTCAGATGAAAAAAGGACATTGTGTCTGTTTTTATGAGAAATGCTACTTTCCAGACCCATATTGTTTGAAAAGATGAAAGTCTAGATTTCGGAGAATGAAAATATCGAAAGAATGCTATGTAGACAGTATCAAGGCATTTCTTGTGATTATCATCTCGTAGTTCCTCTTTTTTCTTTTCTTTTTTTATTTGAGAGAGTTTTAAAGGTTTTTGGTGTCACCAGGTTAAGAATCACACATATGTTATTTCTTGTATCCAATATCTCAACCTTAAGTTTTTAAACTTGGATTGCCGAAATTTTTGGCTTACTTGGCTCTTTTTGTTAGGACTGCTGTGAAGAAACCTCTACCACATGCAAGGTTGGTTTGAAATATATTTTTATTATTTTGTGTAACTATTTACATATACAATGTGATACATACTTCTATTTTAAAGTTCTCTTGATTTAAATTATTCCTGTTATGTATATGAAGGAAGCCGTTGTTGACACTTGATACGGTTGGCAAGGTCGATACAACTACAAGTCATGATAAGGTACATAAATTTGTACAGAGTACATAAAAAGGATGTAGAAATTTTCTTTTTTGTGTAGATAAAAATACAAATGAAGAACCAATATTTGTTTCTTTGTTTGCTCCCTTTTCTTCTCTGTCTAAATTTTGATTTGGCATGGCAGCCGTTAAAATTCTTAACTATTATTTTATTGCTGTTTTGTGAATGTAGGGTAAAATGAGGGATGGCCAAAAACAAGTTCTTTCTGTTAATCCTACTTTGAGAATAGGTATGTACTTGTTACCTACTAAAATTATATCTATTTAACTTTTTGGTATCAAGGAAAAATGATCTAATGTTTATTTAACTTATAGGATCTCGAGATTTTAAGCCTCATGTTGGTGATCAGAGAAGCCAAATCCAAGGCCGTGGATCTCTTAAAATTGATTCCCGGTAATTGTATAGCACTGTTTATTTACCCTTTTCTCTGTGCTTCTTACTCTAATCGCTCTAAAAATTGTATTGACATTTTGTCATTTTCTCTTTACGTATAGGAAT
The DNA here is from genome assembly GCA_963682055.1 of Primula veris. Lineage (NCBI taxonomy): Eukaryota > Viridiplantae > Streptophyta > Magnoliopsida > Ericales > Primulaceae > Primula > Primula veris. The sequence goes on from OY821740.1 coordinate 20,162,194, forward strand.
AGTACAAGGAATATATTGCCACTTTCAAGGTCTCGTACAGTGAACTTTTTTTACGTATTCTAATTAAAACTATTTATGTGGTGGTTTTAATAGGTGGTTATATTCTATATGCAGGAAGTCTTTGCCAGTTTCCAGATTACCTATCCAAGTTGGCTTGGGTAGTAAAAAGGTAACCTAAATTTCTTTCTTATCTTTTTGCTCTTTTAAGTTGAATGATTATTCACATGCTCATTCTATAGAAATATTTCCTGTATCAATGACCCTTTCCCCTTTTAGGCAGACAGGGAGAATGTAGAAAAGAATACTAATGGAATTCACGGTTTTCATAGTGAGATGATCATACCTTTAGCTTGCTTCCTTTTATAAAAGAGCAAATAACCGAGATTTGCAATTTTTCACTTTTATGTTTGTAAAATATTTGTATTGTTTCAGTTAAGCCAAAAGTTGGCCGTAAAGTGATGCCGCAAGTAGTTAATGGGAGAGCTCATCTTTGGAAGAATCGTGTCAGTGATGGATTTATTTTAACGTGAGTGAAGTTGATTGAAATTATTGCTATTCTTTATACTCTATAATAGAGTAAAGTATATTTTCAACTTTTGTTACTTTGGCTTCAATGATGGTGTGGCTCTTCAATATCATAATCTGACAGATCACATAACAATTATCCATAGTTATTTCAAGCATTATTTAGTTTCTCATAGTGTTACTTTATATTAGACTTTTTGAGTAGCACAAATTAAAACTTGAATTATTTGACAGAAAAGTAATTGTAAATGTTCTTTCAGAAAAAGAAAACGAGTCCTCTTCTCAAAGGGTTAATTGGATTTTTGTACCATGTATTGTTGCTTCTTTTTTTATACTAATTGGAAAAACTAACAATGTAAGGTACTAATTGAGAAACACGCAACGATACAAGGTACATGCTAATAACCCTCTACTCAAATGAGCCTCTGAAAAGGGTTGTATTTTTTCTTATATCTGACTTCCTTCAGAACGATTAGCTTAATCTTATCTGACTTGTTTAGCTGTTGTACTGATTTGTATATTTTCTTCTAGGGCTTCTAAAAACCAATCTGATGTGGAAGGCAGAGCTTTTTCTCGAAAATTTGTCAAGGTATGTTACAAAATATATGAAATTTACTTTCTATTTGTTTTCTTCCTCTATCTTCGTGATTTCTGTGCACTTTCTCTTGACATTTAAACCTTCATTGTAACAATATTGTGCTAAACAGCTTAGACCAAACTTTATTTAACGATTGAACTTATTTAATTTAAAACTGGTCGTTATCTTAAAAGTATTGATGAAAAATTGTCTTCTTGGTAAACTTACTGGTATGCCTTAAGTGGTAACTTGCAGTCTTACTACCTTGATATTGCAAATTAGTTTATTTGTGGATAGCCTATATTGCCAACTGTTTGATGTAAAAAAAATGTGTTATGGCTACAATTGACTTGATCTTGCTTGGAACCTTGTTTATCTGAAATTCCAGCCGGATATCAAAACCACATATGGAATGTCATGTGCCAAAATTAATCTAAAATCCAAGGAGAAGGAGGTATTATCTGTATGTGGAAGTAATACAACTTCTGAAGAGCAAAGTTCTGTGGCTGAGGATGCTCCAAAGAAATCAAGACGTAGGAAGTCTTTTACTTCACTTTTGATGGCAAGATCAAAGGTTGTGAAATTTTTGAGCTTCTTTTTGATTCTATGATATTACTTTCTTTCATTTTAAGCTAAGGAACAATTCGGATGTTTTTCAGGTACAAGATGAGAAGGGTCAGTGTTTAGATCAAAAGCTACCTAGTATATACGACGATAGCAATCCCAATGAAGTTGCTGAATATGTCGATGACATATATCAGTATCACTGGACTATAGAGGTAATGTTGTATTCCATGATCTCATAATGCATTAGCTCTGTTGTCAGACTTGTCCTTGTTAACTGTAAATATTAAAATCAATGATCGATTCCTTACTTTTTATATTTACAAATATATTTATGTTTGTAAATGATTTTTACAAGTACCTGTATTGGTATTAGGCACAAAGTAGCTCTTTGGAAAATTACATGGATACGCAGACAGAGATCACCCCACAAATGCGAGGCATATTGGTTAATTGGCTGATTGAAGTACTTAGCTCTTCTTTTTCATAAATTATTTTGCTAAGTTCTCTAATTTTGCTTGATAAATACCATTGGTTACTCTATAGATTCGCTGTATTTAACTTTCTACAGGTGCATGCCAAATTTGATTTGATGCCAGAAACGCTTTACCTTACTGTCACCTTATTGGACCAATATCTGTCTTTGGTTACAATCAAGAAAAATGAAATGCAGTTAGTTGGTCTTACTGCGCTGCTGCTAGCTTCAAAATATGAGGACTTTTGGCATCCAAGAGTAATTTTATTTATTTATTTATTTCATATTTATACATTTTTCTGATATTTTCATGAAAGTGCGCTTCGTCGTTTTCTCTACATTGGCTCATTTTTGTTGCAGGTTAAAGATCTGATCAGCATTTCAGTGGAATCATACGCAAGAGATCAAATGCTTGAAATGGTGGTTAACATAATATCATATTAATTATATTTGGGTAGCCACACATGAGATGGCAATTTTTAAATTTGTCATAAGTTTTAACTTCTTTTTTTACTTATATGCTGTCTTTGCTGGGTTATGCACTTTTGGACTTTCCACAATGGAAGAGAGCTATAAGACAGTTCAAATTTGGAACATCCATTAGCACAAAATACTGAGTCCAACTCTTTTTTATAGGAAACACCAAACTGGGTGAATTATCTTCTTACTTACGGATTAGGGATGGATCAGAAACTTTTAATCCAACATATTTTTAGCCACTTCCAGAATGGCCAAAATCATATGCTATTTTCCGAAGAAGAACCTATAATTTGTTCTTTCATGCATATAGAAATGGAATTTTAAGTGTGTTATACATAATACAATCTGATGATCTTTCAATTGTAGTTAAGTTTTCACTAATGCTTGGCCATGACTTTGATTTTCCAGGAGAAAACCTTTTTGAAGAAGTTGAAGTTTCGCATGAATGTTCCAACACCTTATATTTTCATGCTGAGGTTTCTTAAGGCTTCTAAATCTGACAAGAAGGTAATATGGTGGTCTGTTTAGGCAAAAAAAAAAACTTTCTTAATCATTCTTAGGATCGTATGTATAGAGCTTATGATAACCATATTGAAGGAATAGACATGTTTTTCCTTTTAGTTTTTGAATTAGTAATTACACTAATATGTTTCGATATATGTTTCAGCTTGAAGATTTATCATTCTACCTCATTGATCTGTGTATGGTTAACTATGAAGCTCTACGTTTTAAGACATCATTACTTTGTGCCTCGGCAATTTATGTTGCACGCTGTACATTACAGAAAACTCCACAATGGTCTCAATTACTTTGCATTTATTCTCATTATGACGAATCACAACTCAGGCAAGTTTCCTTTAGAATTTTGATAAATGTTAACTGTTTTAATTTAGTTTCCACATACTTGGTTTGACTTTATACCAGTGTTCAAACACTAATCTTCGTAGGGGTGAGAATGATGGCCAAATGTTCTGTCAAGTTTTAAAATCTCATTGACCTTTCATTTTTTAATGTTTTGTTTTCATGTAAATATTATATAAAATCACTGTATTAAACAATGATATTTACCCGTATAAGTCAAGTTTAAGCAAGTTGTTTTCTGGAATATCGAGTCAAGCCACAAAGTTCACTTTTTATAGTACTAATTTATGTTGTTTATATATATGTTTTTGAATTTTTATTACATTGTTACAGGGACTGTGCTGAGTTGGTGCTTAAAGTTCAGAAATCTGCTAAAACATCAAAGTTGGATGTCACTTTTGAAAAATATTTAAAACCAGAGTGTAGTCAAGTTGCAATTATAAAACCTTTGAATAAACTTCCTCTATACTGAGTCCTGACTACAAGAAGATCATCAATACAGGTTTGATATTAATCACATGGATTCTAAATAAATAGATCCACTGAATTATTTTTTAGAAAAACAGAGATTTCAAGAGTAATTATGCATTGAGAAACTTTTTCTTTTCCTGCAGGAAGTTATGTAACTTTGGCTTCATTAACCCAACTATGAGAGTATAATGCAATGTTTACGAATTCCATAGACAAGGATCGTGTTACTAGACTGCACATTACCTTATTTTTTTTAGAAGGTTCACAAGTGTTGCAGAACATTAGTATGCCATGAATTTGTGATTAGTTGTAAAACCAACATGTCCGCTCGGTATTACTGGTAAAGCGTGTATTGAAATATCTACTTTTAGCTATTAATCAGTAGCCTTGTAACGATCTTTTTTTTTTGTTGTCATATGGTGTGATTCTATAATGTTTAATATATAAAAATAATTGGATAACTAAGAATGGTGGATAACGATTCTCTACAGTCTATTTGAGGACTGAGATTGTGAGCCCAAATGAAGAGTTTTGATTATAATCAAATACCCCACTTGACTGATTGAAACCCCCCTCTTACAAATGAATAAAGTCTAATTCATGTCTACCAAGATAATGTACAGATAGAGACCATTTATGATATGGAGAAAGGGATAATGATTGTTTGAAATTATTAGGATGAATTATAAGACATGCTGGCTTTACTGCAGGTAGATATTATAGTTCAATTCCTGTTTAATCAGTAGCCTTGTAAAGATCTTTTTTTTTGGTCATATGGTGTGATTCTATAATGTGTTAATATATAAATAATTGGATAACTAAGAATGGTACAAGCAAAGTGGATGTTGTTCAATGATAAGGTATATAACAAGGCCTCTTTTATTTAAAATTTGAAGCACCCCTCTTAGAACAAGTAAAGTGGATGTTGTTCAATGATAAGGTATATAACAAGGCCTCTTTTATTTAAAATTTGAAACACCCCTCTTAGAACAACTGAATGAAGTCTAATGTTTACCAGGATAATGTACCGATAGAGTCCGTTGATGATATGGAGAAAAGGGATAATGATTTTTTTGAATAATTAGAATGAGATTATGAAACAAATAGATCATGCGAATGCTGGCTTTCCTGCAGGTAGATATTATATTTCAATTCCTGTTTAGCAAGGAAAATACTTCAACTCCTGTTTATATACTGGACTGGATTATCCAGTTCCTGATCAGTCGATAACCAAAAGAGTACATGGTACTAAATTTGGAAAATCTGTATATAAATGTCTACATGAGAATACAAAGAAAAGATCCACAAGTTATGATAGTAAACTTGTCTATGTATTACAACAATATCCCTTTCTATGTACATCTCGAACCGAGATTATTTAAAATTGATGAACCAAGTGATACATATATATAGATAAACTGATACAAAGCAAAATCACATCGTGTAGTATACATTTGTCGGGGGAGCAGTTACTAAACTATGGTAACTCATTTTTAACTATAAACAAGTAACCATGTGATTATGTATAGCCAACTGATTTTCATTAACCAAAGTTTGCCTTACCACCCGATAAAATTGCACCCACGAGGATAAATAATTTGAGTACACATCATCAACTGGAGCCCATAAGAACATCGGATTTGGACTAGCAGTGACCAAGTCCAACACTGAGGTGGTTTGTGTTAGCGTCTGTGGGAAATTAAAAGCCAAATTATCGACTTTATGTTCGTATATTTTCCCATTTCTGTCCAATTTATAGCGAGAGGTGCCTTGGAATTGTCCATTTGCCTCCCATGGGACCCTAGGAAAACCCCTCAAATTCCACCTTATCAGTATAACATTCTCCGAAGGTTGCCAGATTCTTAGTACTTCTAAATTAATTTCGCGAAATAGAATTCGACCATGAAATCTTAATGCCCAGAAGATGAGCTTGTAGTTTTCGATGCCGGTGAACGTGTTTAATGGGTCTACAAAAGTAACATCGTCCCTGCCAATTATAAAATAATAATAACGATAAAAAAGAGTTTGTATTCAAATTTAAAAGTTTGAAGGGATTGAGCACGATTATAAAGATATGCATGCATGTAGGTTTCAAAATAAAAATTGTCGCTGAATACGACCAAGTATTTTCTGACAATCCTAAATTTATAGCTCAAGTTAGCAAACCATCACAAAATTATGTTTAAAACTCTTGACCAACTAATTTAGTACAGTACAAATTATGTTTTAGGTGCCCGACTTACTTAATTCCAATTCGTTGTTCCCAAAGAGAAACCATATTATTTTATCCCAAACACAAACCATATTCCAATGTTGGCAATGTATGTGATTATTTGGATACAAAGTTCACATGTGGCAGATGTAGAACGATTATCTCACCTGATTTGTGATTATGTTACATTCCGAGTTTTAGTTGCCAAATATGAAAACTTTTGCAAAAAATACTAGATTTTTATGTACATAGTATCGCCTTTCAATGAAGATAAGGTTCTAAAAGCGCTACATAACCCCTCTAGAATTTATTGGTTGCCTTTCTATGAAGATGAAGCTCTAAAAGAACTACATAATCTCTCTAGAAACTAAAGCTAATTACATGGAATACAAAACATATCCCAATACATCTCCTGTATGACTTTTAAACCACTTGTAAAATAGAAACTCGAAATTTGAAGAGAGAAAATGAGCAGATAAGTTAGATAGCAATGAACTTAAAAAGAGAATACCTATGGTAAACTATAATGTCAATACCAAATCTTATAAGTTATGAATATGTAATGAGTTTCAAGAACTATGCACTCAAACATATTTAATAGCGATAATAAGTAAATGAGCCAGGTCAGAAATAAAATAGTTCAATAAGCTGGATATTTGGAATAGAAACACTTTTCTTTGGGAAAGGAATAGAACTCAAATTTCAGTCAACAAAATGATTTTAAAAGTGAGTTGCACTGAATTTGGACTCAAAACACAAATGAGTTTTATAATTGATATTAGCGCAAACATATAGGTGTCTGTGTATCTATCAATATGGTAATTCAGGTCTTTGGTGACAATGAGCAATTGGGTAAAATATCTACGGATTTATTCTATATTCAAACCCTTCTTTTTTCTGAATAAAGCCTAAGCCAAAGCCCTGAATGGACCACCACCCCAGCAGAGCAAGGTTATCTTGACCAGCCAAAAAAAACATAAATATATGTACCTACCTGTAAAGGTAATTGAAGCCTTTGGTGAAAATATGATTACCTAAACTAAAAATGTGGATTCTGAATCTAAATCCAATCTTTTTTACTACTATGCACATGACCACATAACGTTTGAATTCTAACTCAAAAGCCTAATCATACGGAATATTGATTTAGAAGAAACTTCTATTGCGAGACTCACAAATAAACGTATAACAATCCAGCATTAGGTTTGTCGGAATTAACCAAAATGTTGGACCCTTAACTTAACAGACTGGAAAATAAGTTAATTGTTTTTGTAGTAGTCGTTTGTCTACTCTTTCTCCCGTACATGTCGAGTTGTATAATGAGTGAACAAAATCATTGGTCAAAATGCGAAATAGAATGAAATAGGCTATGAATCCAAATATAGAAGTAACAACTTTATTTGGGGTAAGCAACAACTCTGAAGTGGACTAAACAACCCACTCAATAAGGTTGTAAAGTTGTCTTTATTAGCCAAGACAAATACACATTTACATAGTTTGAATGAAAAAATCAGTGAAATTAGCTACGAATTTGTATAAGTAAATCAAAACCTTTTCTTACTAGGCAAAGCCTAAAAATTCTGAATTTGGACTAAAAACTCAACACCCAGTGAAAAAGATAAATACTACTCGGAATTGATTGTACTGCCCATTCAAGAGTATTGTACGAGCCCAAAAAACATTACATAAGTAATAAAGTCTAGCTGTCAAACAATTATCCTCTAATGCCTAAACACCACTCGAAATTTGAAAATTAACATCACTGTGCCACTACTCACTTAATTTTGTAGATTCGTCCTTACCCATTATTAAACATACAAATCAATATGAATAATCTGACTGTCAAAAAAGCTCAAACTTGTGAGCAAGATGCTGTGGTGAACAAAGCAATATATTACTCAGACTCCATGCAAGTCCCTGTACATACATGATTTTTTGTATACCTCCTTTTTCCTATATGTCCAAACCCTTTATCTAGATAGTACAAAGAACTCCGAGTCGGGGGACTCAAAGCACAATTAAAAAGGGTCACCTTCTTAGTCATACAATACCCAATTAAAAAAATCACACTCTTACTAACCCAAGAAACTTAAAGATACATATTATATGAGCATAGTCTATTTGTCAAACAGTTATCCTGTAATGCCTAAATACCACTTGGAAATTCAAAATTAACATTATCGCGCCACTACGTAGTAGATTCACCGTACGAAAAATAAAAGCATACAGAATATTAACCCCTCCCATTTGAGTTTCTTGTTTCCATTAAACTTCCGGATAATCAAAAAACAACTTCGAATTAGGACTCAGACCACAATTAAAAAAGGACTCACCATCTTAATCAAGAGAGTTTCTTATTTCTCTTCAACTTAAACTCTTTATCCGAATAATCAAAAAACAACTCCGAATTAGGACTCAGACCACAATTAAAAAGGCTCGCCGTCTTAATCAAGAGAGTTTTTTGTTTCTCTTAAACTTAAACCCGTTATCCCGATAATTAAAAAACAACTCCGAATTAGGACTCAGACCACAATTAAAAGGACTCGCCGTCTTAATCAAGAGAGTTTCTTATTTCTCTTAAACTTGAACCCTTTATCCTAATAATTAAAAAACAACTCCGAATTAGGACTCAGACTACAATTAAAAGGACTCACCGTCTTAATCAAGCAATATCGATATATATACATACATACATAATTGTACATGCATGTTTACTAAAATCACTCATTCAGTCATTCTCCTATTTGTCCAAACACGGAACCAGGATGGGAGGGTCTGATATTCTATATGATTTTTTAGACGAGCTTTTTTCCATAGTACGCTTGGCTAAAGTGCTAATTTTTGAAGATTTTAATCAAAATACAAAAAAAAACTTTTACTTCTTTTTATCAACCCCGACTGTCTCCATCTAGTTACTTTCGTGTTTATCTTGATAGTAAAAACAACTCCTAATTAGAACTCAAAACTTGTAAAAACAGTCACCTTCTTAACAAAGCAGCATCCATATATACATATACATATATATACACATACCTATAAATAGTGTAATTGAGGTCTTATTAAGTTTTGAATCGAGTTTTTCTAATACGAAGTATGCTATTTAAAACAATGATAAAAACAACTCAAAATTAAGAGTCTCAAAACACAAATAAAAAGTGTCACCTTCTTAACCAAGCAGAATCCATATAAACATACACAGATATACACATACAAAAATAGAAAAATACCTGTAAATGGTGTAATTAAGGTCTTTAGTAAAGATCAAAGGCATATCCTCACGTAAGGTCCTAACAGCCAACCCAAGATTCACATAAAACTCATCAAACTCCGGTTTTGGCAACGGCGTCGGCTGGAGCTGCTGCTTGCTCGGTGGCGGAGGCTGTAGCTTCGGAACGGTTGGGATCGTGAGAAGAGAGAGGGAAGAGGGTGAATAATTGTGGGTCAAGCTTAGTCTTGGGTTTTGGAGAGAAGATAAAGATGAAGATGAGAGAGATTTTGGAGGAGAGAGATTCTGGAGGAGGAAAGACATTGATTTTTATTTTAGAGAGAGAGAGAGAGAGAGATTTGAGTGGTGATGAATATATATGTACATATCGGTTCCTATGTCACTAGTAGTAGTAGTACTAAATACGACTACTTATTTTATTTTACTTTTTCATACGAAACCTTTTATAAAAAGGTTTTTTGGTTTTTCTGTTTCATACTATGTGAATTTAGAATTGTGCATAATTATGGAGCAACATTGAACAACCTTTTTAGAAACCCACTTTTATACTCTTACCATTTGTTGGTTTTTGTGTTTGATATTGTGAATTTAGAATGTGAATAATGATTAACGATGGAGTGAAATTGAACATTCTTTCTGGAAACCCACTTTTATATTACGATTACGATAGAGGTGGTCGCGAGTGAGATACATGACTGATCTTTTGGGTAGCTAAAACAACCGCTTTCAAGTGAAGGTTTGATTGTTTTTCCGTCAATAAAATTGTGCATAAGGGTGATTGTTTTGTATAATGAAAGTTATAGAGGTGAAAAATTCCTTCAATAAAATTGTAAATGATTTTGATTTTGTCTAGTCTAATAAAAGAGAAAAAGGTGAAAAGTTTCTACCTTGACTAAGGTGACAATAACTATTGGACCAACAATGGGGTTGTATTCTAATGTTTCAATGTATAAGTTTTGGACTACAGTGTCGTTTGGATCCTGCCACATAAATGAGCTCTGGAGAGTAAAAAGAGTAAACGAAGCATTACTCGTTACCGATGGACATGCATTTCAAGAGACTAATTTGGATTATGATTATCGTATTGTTCATTGAATTGCTTTTAAATTTTAACTGACAATCATGAATGAACTAATTGATTCTCGGTGTAAGAGCATTCACCCATGACCAGCCAAAATGCTAGTTTAGCTATAAAAAAATGAAGTAACTAGAAAAAACAAAAAAAAAAATAAGGTTAGCTAGCTAAAAGCATCTATAATAGTTGTGTTAATTTTAATAATATTAACTTTGACACGTCATTATTTAATTGCATTTTAAATAAAACATATGTAATTGAAATTTAACTTTCACATTAGTGTATTAACTTAACAAAATTATCTAATTTTAATTAAAATTAAGTATTAATTTAAATCTCATTAATAAGTCATTTTGTAAATCCCACTAAAATAGGAACTAAATAGTAATAGTTGAAATATAGTTCACGTTCAAATTAATGGTATTTTGCCACATCATCAATTAATAATATTAAAAACATCGTTATCTAATTATTTTAGTTAACAATGGAGATAACAACACTATTGTAAATGTTCTAATGTAAATTGGCTAGATATTTTCACATAGCATATATGTTGAGTAAAAACTAAAAAAGTGGACCATCACTTAAATTATTCTCGCTTATTACACTATTTTTTCACAAGTACCATTTAATATTATTGAAAGTAATATAATTTGTAGTAATAGAGAACATGATAGATAGGCCGAATAAATATATATGTAAAATGGATAGCTAAATCTAATAAAGTTAAAAGTGTAGTTTTGATGTTAAATATATAGATAATAATATTGATCTGATGTGGTTGCTATAAGTATTGAATATAATATTTGTTGAAAAGTAGAAGTTTGAAATATCAAAATTTGGTAATATAGTTGGTCCACTGCCACTACCACTACCACTTTTTTATCTTAAAAAGATGTTAAAAGTTTTAAACGATTAATGTTATACATGCAAGGAATGGCTTCCTTGTGCAGTAGAGTATATACCAAAACGAATATCGTATCTGATAGTTTAACTTTATTGATCAGCACATTCCTCACAACAATATTGGCATCTTTAGATTCTTGTACAATGTAAAACATAGTAAAACAAAAAATGCTTGTAAATTGTTTCCAAAATAAAAGTAGGGGCTGTGGCTCACTTATATCACCACCGAAGTACCTATTTGTGGGTCAGAATAACAAAAGGAAACCAGGAATGCAACTTATAAGCTTAAACAACTATGAACCATGTCTATTTTATGGATATAATTGGTGCTAATCTATTTCGAGGTAACATCTATGACACTAACATTAAAGCAAGGATTAAACTTTATCCTTCTATAAAATTCTTTTTTCCCCTTACCTACGGCAACACTCTTTACTTAATATCACCTTGAATTGAAATAGACAAAAAGGCTAACAGTAACAGATACAGTAACATTTTTGATTGGAAACAAATACATTTGAAAGAAAAGTACCATAAAAAAGTTTGCTAACTCTGAGAACTTAAGAGACCTTCAAAGAATCTCAAGTGGTCTTCAAATGTCTCCCCATGCCGGATCTTGGACACTGATCCATCATCTTCGACCTAAAGATTTGAAATTATCACTAAATAATCTTGAACGTATGAGAATGAAATACCAAACGTCTTTTGGAGGTTAAAAAGATTGCATTGAACTCAGCATGAAAAAAAAAAATTGATACTTAAGAGTAGCATTTTATAAATAAATTAAGTTGCAGCAATATCAGATACTGGCGAAATGAAAGGAAGGGCTTCTGAAAAAAACTAGAACAGCTAAGTCTGAATTTATAATTAAAACAAATCAATCATATAAGGCTCCAGATGTTTTGGTAAAAATAATAATACTGGGTACTAAATTTTATAACTGCACAGAGATTAACATGCAATGCCCATTGAAAAAGAATTAGAAGATGCTTCAGAAAAATTTACAAGAAAAATAACTACATACGAAAACTACACAAGCAAAATGGATGGAAAGGAAGTTGCTAAAAAACATACCCAATACTCTGGAGGGCGCATCTTGAGATTGTAAGTCGATGCCATGCTCATGCAATAAGCCCCGGCATCATGAACTACCAAACCAGATCCCTATAAAAAGAAGGAAAAATTCATATTAATTAGCACGGGAAGAGGAAGGGAAAAAAATATTTCAAACACATGAAGCTATACATGATAACATTACCCTAGGTGGAGTTGGAAGCTCCCTGTCTTTCCCTAAGAAATCTGCAGACTCACACACAGGACCCACAACGTCAAACGTTTCCACCTCTGCACTGAGAGGCGTCGGAGAAACCAACTCTATGTGCTAAGAAGGCAAACATAAATATATCAATATACAGATAAAAGCAATGTTTGTATTTAAACTTAGGTTTTCATCTTTTTCCATTAAAGCAGGCCCGAGTTTGGTTGATCAGCTAAAGAGCTTATTTTCTGGGTTTTTTGGCCTGACATGTAACGACCCGGCCCTACGAACCGAACCGCCACGCCCGTATCAACAATATTGTCCGCTTTGTCACAACTTCCCAGGGGGTCACCCATCCTGGTACTACTCCACGTTAAGCACGCTTAACTGTGGAGTTCCGTCCTCGCTATTGTGCCGCACGGCTTTAAAAGGCCTTGTTGATAGAAAATGGATCTTTAAGCTCATATACCACACGGGTACTCTCATATCTGGGCAATGTGGGACTGACGCACAACACCGCACCACAGAATTTCCTTCCTGGAAATCTGGGTCGTCACAATCACCCTCCCTTTAGGTACGACGTCCTCGTCGGGCACGTCGTCCTTCAGGGGTCCACACACACGTGCTAGTCCCCACATTTCCGGCCAGATAGAGGCTCTGATACCACCTGTAACGACCCGGCCCCTACGGACCGAACCGCCACGCCCGTATCAACAATATTGTCCGCTTTGGCACAACTTTCCAGGGGGGTCACCCATCCTAGTACTACTCCAAGCTAAGCACGCTTAACTGTGGAGTTCCGTCCTCGCTATTGTGCCGCACGGCTTTAAAAGGCCTTGTTGATAGGAAATGGATCTTTAAGCTCATATACCACACGGGTACTCTCATATCTGGGCAATGTGGTTCTGACGCACAACACCGCACCACAGAATTTCCTTCCTGGAAATCTGGGTCGTCACATGACAAGCTAGAACCTCTAAGCTGGAGAAACCCGGCTTTTTTCTCATTCTCAAAATTTCCAATTTATTGCTTAAAAACAGCAATCAAATAATATATATATATATACATATATACATATATACATATATATACATACATACATATATACATATATATATATACATATATACATATATATATATACATATATACATATATATATATATATGGTTTGAGCTAATACCAATGCTAGCCTCTTGGCACAGCACAAACCAATAATTTGCAACATGGATGACTGGATTTCAAACAATTTATACTCGACTTTTTCATAATACGATAAATAAAAAGTTAAATACCATATCAATTAACACATACTTGATAAGCACCATAGAGACTCGGTCGGATAAGCTCGGCCATGCTTCCATCAATCACAATAAAAATTTTGGTTCCATTTGTTTTGACACCAGTCACGCGATTCACAAGACAACAAGTGTTTGCAATTAAAGATCTCCCAGGTTCAATTATGAGGTTGACCCCTCGAGACAATACTAGCTCCCTTACCTAGATAAGGAGCAGACAAGTTAAATTTATTTCATATTTGCCGGGGAACATTCAATTCCCAAGACTGCGACATAATTTGGACTTGTTCCGTATTAAGTGATAATGGAATTATCAACGCACATCGAAGATAAGTTTATTGAATTGTATGCCCATCAAAAGTGTTTATTGAACAATTTGCTGATCAAAAACTTAGTTCATTGAAGTGTATCCAATCAAAAGTATTTTTAAACAGGAAACAAGTTTCCTCGTGACTAAATTGGGAATGAAGTCGAATCTATCACTTCATGGTACTATCATATTTGTGTTGGTACTGATTATATAAAAGTAACTGAATGTATGCAATAGTGTATATGTAGTTAAAAACTTCATACAGATTGCCCTTACGGTGTCAATGAGATCTCTTGGAGAGGGAAGAACAGCACCAGTGTGATAGTAATCAATCCCAAGCCCACCTCCAATGTTTAAGTAGTCGATTTGAAACCCTTGGGCTCGGATTTCATCAATATAGTTCACCATAAGAACTGCAGCGTCCCGGAAAATATCGACCTAATAATTTAAAGGAAAAGACAATTGCAACATTAGAAGTTAGAAGAAAGATCAATGGAATGCCCTGGGTCGACAATGTTAAAAACAAGCGGTAATAAAATTCGGCAATACTAAAAATGCTAGAAGATAAACATTAATTACTTCATTATCAATCTAAAAATAACATTTTACATAGTGATATAAGCATGCACACACACAAGATCCCAGAAATTAATAATCTTTAAACTCAGGACCAAGATGGATGATGATTTTGGTATTTGATTACGGCCCTTGGTTGTCTATTGTTAAATTATACATATTACTAATATAGATTATGGTTAATCTATTCATATCTATATCTCTATAATTTTTATAAATATACATCAAAGTTTTAAGATCAGCCAGGTACCTTAGTGATAGTTGAACCAAGATGGCAATGGGCTCCCACCAGCTTCAATTCATTGGGATGTGCCTTTACAGCATCCAGAAACCATTGCAACTTCTCGTTTCTGATGCCGAATTTGGAGTTTTTATTACCAGTAGCAACATAAGCATGGACCTATAACAATACACAATATAAAAAGTCATAAGGGATAGCTGACTATGATAAATACTCCATTCTTAAACATTGCTTGCAAGCAACAAAGTAAAAAAAAAAAACCCCGAAATTGAAGAACCAGTTTTTTTTTCTCATCTTCAAAATACTGATCTTATGAAGCATTTAGCTTGAGCCAGAATGCGTAAATATTCAGATATGGATTCGTCAGAAAAAGTGGATGTGTAGTAAAAAGGTTTCAGGACAAAAGGCCAGAGATAAGTACTTCTTTTAGCCGATTGATCATTACCTGAGGATCCACATCAGGATTAATCCGAAGCAACACATTAACCCTTTTGTTTGCAATTTTTGCAGCTGTCACGATGTTTTCCAATCAAACTCGCTATCGATATTAATAAAAACGCCTTCTTGAGCTGCTAAAACCAGATCTTCTAAAAGCTTTCCATTACCGTTGAATATACACCTGTTGTTCCAAACTCCAATCAGAGATATTCACTTCTTACTTGTATAAAGTTCTATAAAGAAAAAGGCAATAAAGGTGAATGCTTTTAAGAACTCAGTAAAAAGGAATTGAAATGGGAATAAAATATATCATTATTTGATAAATAATCATTTCTTAAGTCTCTAAAGAAGCAACTGCAACACTAAGAACTATCAGAGCATTCAAACTACTAAGATCCATTTTTTCTCAAATCAGGAGGAAAGTAAAGATCAAAGTTGATTCCTCAAATTCCAAGTACGAGTAAGAGCATCAACATAATATCTCATACATACATAAAAAATAATAAATTATTTATAAATGAAAAAAAAACTGGTTAAAAGGAGGGGGGCAATCATGATTAGTTGGAAGCTTAACCATTGGGAAAGTTCATTACATTCTCCACAAGGGCGCATATCCAGTCAACTTTAAAAGTTGATAATGCTTTCAACTACTTCCAATAGATTTATTAGTCATATAAAGTTCCGTAATGAAATGCAACAAAGTTGAAGAGAATGCAATTACTAAAATAATAGGTGTTTCCTTTCTCTCAGGATCTAAAGAAAAATGTATTCCTTCATATCAGCATGCTGAATCCAACTTCGCACCTTTCATAAAATGCTAGCATTAATATTTTAACGAAAAATATTCTTTTTAGTATATTGAGGGGGAAAAAGATGTCTCAAATTAAGAAAACGCGTCTTTTTTCACCGGATCCTAAAGCTGGATATCAAGATGATTTCCGAGACTGGATTTTGATACTTCGACTGGAAAGAAAGGAATGTAGCATATTTGTAGTTGAAGTTTTAGAGTGTCGTATTTCTAAATAATGGAAAACCTCGACAGGTGTTTGCTTCAATTTCGTTCCAAGTTCCCGCACCATTCTATCCTCATCTCTTATCTCAAACAATACACTCCTTTGCCACAAAGCATTGCCTAATTCATCATGACTACCGAATTGCATAATTCTAAATTACTTATACCACCTTCCTCCCAAGAACCACACATCAAAGCTTCCTAATTTGTTGCAAAAGGCACAGAAAAACATAGTCTCCATTAAGCCACATCAAATTTAGCTGGGGACTTGTTTAGTTGCTGCATTTTAATTATCCGCTTGCTCGACAAGCTCAAAATATGAGCCTTTAATTAATTTCTAACCTTATATTTTATGTAATTCGGTCCTTACTCCTTACACTTTGTCACCCTAAACTAAATCAGCTTTTCTGTACAAAGCATGAAGTGTAAACTCAAAACTAAAAGGCACAGGAAAAAGTAGTCTCCACTAAGCCATTTCAAATTTAGTTGGGGACTTGTTTGGTTTCTGCGTTTTAAGCTGAGCCATTTTCAAATTTTAACCCTACGTTTTTAGAATATTGGTCCTTACTCCTTAGTCTTTCTCACCCTAAACTAAATCAGCTTTTCTGTACAAAATATGCAGTGAAAACTCAAAACTCAAAACTCAAAACAAGCCCTGAATAGATACAAACTAAACAACTACTAAAACTAAAAACTTTTCTTTTGAAAGTGAAAGTCGAATAAAATTCACTAAACAACAACTAAAACTAAAAACCTTTTGCTTTATAAAATATGCACTCGAATCTCAAAACAAGCCCTGATAGATACAAACTAAACAACTAAAACTAAAAAACTTTTCTTTAAAAATTCAAATAAAATCCACTCACTTTATGGGATCGAGCCCCCGCCTTAAGCGCAAGCCGAAGCTCATTGCCACTAACCAACAAGCTCAAAACCTGAGCCTATTTCAATTTATAACCCTCTTTTGAATATTGGTCCTTACTGCTTAGTCTTTCCCACCTTAAACTAAATCAACTTTTTTGTACAAAATATGCAGTCAAAACTCAAAACTCAAAACAAGCCCTGAATAAATACAAACTAAACAACAACTAAAACTAAAAACTTTTCTTTGGAAAGTGAAGGTCGAATAAAATTTACTCACTTTGTGGGATCGAACCCCGAAGCGCAAGCCGAAGTTCATTCTCACTAACCAACAAGCTCAAAACCTGACCCTATTTCAATTTTTAACCCTTTTTTGAATATCATTCCTTGCTCCTTAGTCTTTCTGACCCTTACAAAATATTCAATGAAAACTCAAAACTCAAAACAAGCCCTGAATAGATACAAACTAAACAACTAAAACTAAAAACTTTTCTTTGGAAAGTCGAATAGAATTCACTCATTTTTTACAAAATATCGGTTTACAAACTAAACAACTAAAACTAAAAGCTTTTCTTTGGAAAATCAATTTAAAGAGATGAAATCACTCACTTTGTGGGATCGAATCCCGCCTCAAGCGCAAAAGCTGAGCCTTTTTCAATTTCTAACCCTACACTTTTTATTTTTTTGGTCCTTAATCTTTATCACCCTACACTAATTCAGTTTTTTTTGTACAAAGTATGCATTCAAGACTCAAAACAAGCCCTGAATAGATACAAACTAAACAACTAAATCTAAAATATTTTCTATAAAAACTCAAACAAAATGCACTCACTTTATGGGATCGAACCCCGCCTTAAGCACAAACCGAAGCTCATTGCCATTAACCAACAAGCTCAAACCTGAGCCTATTTCAATTTCTAACCCTTTTTTGAATATCGGTCCTTACTCCTTAGCCTTTCTCACCCTAAAACTAATTCAGCTTCTCTGTACAAAATATGCTGTCAAAACTCAAAACAAACCCTGAATAAATACAAACTAAACAACTACTAAAACTTAAAACTTTTCTTTGGAAAGTGAAAGTCGAATAAAATTCACTCACTTAGTGGGATCGAATCACGCCTTAAGCACAAGCCGAAGCTCATTGCCATTAACCACAAGCTCAACACCTGAGCCAATTTCAATTTCCAACCCTACATTTTTTGACTATCGGCCCTCACTCCTTACACTTTCTCCCCCTAAAACTAATTTAGCTTTTTTCTGTACAAAATATGTAGTGAAAACTCAAAACTCAAGACAAGCCCTGAATAGATACCAACTAAACAACTACTAGAACTAAAAAAAAAATCTTTAAAAAATGAAACTCGAATAAAAATCACTAAACAACAACTAAAACTAAAAACTTTTTGCTTATAAAATATGCACTTAAAGCTCAAAACAAGCCCTGAATAAATACAAACTAAACAACTAAAATCTATTTCTTTAACAAAATTCACTCACTTAGTGGGATCGAACCCCGCCTTAAGCGCAAGCCGAAGCTCATTGCCACTAACCAACACAGCACCACACCCCAACATCCTCAAATGCTCCAAAATCTTGAGATTATTATTCGCCTTTATCGCATACCCAATAACAGAACTCAACCCCTCCAAAGCCTCCTTATAAGACACAAAATTCCTAGTAATTTGAAGCTTACTATACAAATAAAAAGGCCTTTTCTCAACTTTTTCCATAAAATCATGTACCTTAACACTGTCACAGTACAAAAACCCATCTTCTTGTTTTTTAAAACAATGGTCAAAAACTTGGGTCTTTGTTGATATGGTTGCTCTTAATGGTGGGATTTTTGAGATGGGTTTAAAGGGTATTTTAAATGGGTTTTGAGTAAAAGTTTTATTTGGAAAATGGATAGTGGGTTTTAGACAGGGGGAGTGAGTGGCCGCCATTTTTGGAGCTTCACTGATGACTGAGAATAGGTTTTATTTTATAACAAAATTAGAGTAATACGAGGGTTTTAGACTTTTAGTTGTGCGTACGCGTTACATTTTATTTTTTTTGAAGATTTCTTTTTGCGTTACTTTATCAACCAGTCACTCGGTTCCTTCTCTGTAAATTATTTGGTTTATAACTTTTATCAAAATTATCGAAATGAATTTTTTTAAAATCTAATTATAAAATTTAACATTTGAACTATATTATCAACTTTTGAAAATTTTCATTCCGACAATTTTGATACAAGTTCTTGGCCGGTCAAAATTGCACGTAGTTTCGTAATGGAAAATTAAACAGGAACGGAGGGAGTACTACGTTACATACCGTACCAAAATAGTTTGGTTTGATAATTTTTATATCATTACCGAACTAAAAAATTCGGTATACCAAACTATTCGCTTGGTTCGGTTCGGTTCGGTTCGGTTCGCTTTCGTTTTTATACCAAATTTTAGAGTTTACAAGTGGTGATAAAAAAATGATAATATAAAGTTTTAAAAGTAGTAGATTAAAAATATTTATTTATTTATATTATTGTTACATTTATTGTTTCTTTGCATAAAAGAGTAAACAATATTCGACATTTTTAGTAAAGGTTAAAAATAAAAAAAAATATTATAAGTATTCACTAGAAAAAGTAATATAAATATATTATAACAATATTAATAATTAAGTGTATATATGTATGTTTTTTAGTTTATTAGTCTATATATAGTATATTTTAATATTTCGGTTTAAATCGGTACCATATCGAACTCACTAAACGAATACCGAAACCGAACCGACTTTCAAGCATTGGTTCGGTTGTACCGTACCGTAATGTCGGTATACCAAACTTTTGATACCGACTTGATTGGTTCGGTTTGAAAAGCGATGGGTTGGTAAAAATTGTTAGAAAAAGGTCATCCCTAGCTATACCAATCTATTTAATTTTACTAATTAATTATTTAAGTTATAAATTTTATCCCAATCATGTGAGTATCATCAAATAAATTTGGCATTATGTACTCTATTGGGATGATATTTGTATTTTGAATATTTAATTGGTAAAATTAATAATAGGTTGGATATTTAATTGGTAAAACGTGACTGAAAACTTTTTTACTCATAAGTCACTTACACTTTTAAAATATAAACTTTGTTTTTTTTAAAAACATTTTTTTCCAGACAAAACGTTTTTTTTTAAAAGCATCTTTTATTTTATTTTCAAACTTATTTTCTTTAAAAAAATCTTAAAAATATGTATTCTTAAAAAAAACGTTAAATAAGGAAGGGAATGTTGTTTAATACCCACAGTCTATTTGTTTTAACAGTTAGATATCTAACATATTAATTTTACTAATTAAGTACTCAAATTACAAACTTTGTCCCTGTACGGTGACTTTACAAACTTTGTCCCAGTTAGGTGACTTTCGTTAAATAAATTGACGACAATTTGACGGCATGTATGTGGTTGAGATGAAGTTTGTAGATTGATTAATTAATTGATAAAATTATAGGCTAAATATTTAATTGGTAAAAACAACCAAACAATATTTTAACCAGTATGTAACATAAATACATTAATTGGGAATCAAAATAGATTTGTAGCCAATGTGTGTGCAAATGATCAAGACACAACTTATGTTGGCCGGTTAATCTTTTTTCATGTATAAACAAAGTCAATTATAGAAGTGAGTTATCTCTCTTGTTTTCTTCTGAAAAAAATTAAATTCGTATAAAGGAAAATTAAAAAAGTGTTAAGTGAGACCCAATTTTAATACGAAGTATAGCTGGTAATTTGAATTAATCATATAAGACGATGTTGTTTGTCGTGTAAGTATAAGTGTATCCGATTTGTAACTAGATATCAATATAAATAATTACATATATTATTAGTTATACTTTTTATTTGCATTAATGTAGTACAATATAATATAAATAAAGACTAATTACATAATGATTAACAAACATGTATAAGGCGAGTCACCCAATACAATTAATATTATCTTATACTGCAAACAAGCATATTCATAATATAAATATAAAGAAACATTCCTGACTTAACACTCAAAATCAAATCATAAAAATTCCACAAATTAAAGACCAAATTATTCATTTTGGAATATGCTTTTTATCGCCAAAAATCAAACCCAAAAATATTATTATCTGCTAATGTAATGGATTAGGTGACCAATATTTTTTTTGTTATTTTGAAAACCAATTTTCATCTACATGATTGATTCATCTGATCGGTCACACTTGGACAATGTTTTTTAGTAAGGTTTTGGAAGGATGTAACGATACTCATTCTTAGTACTTTTAGCTTAATTTCACGAAATAAATTGACCATGAAATGTTAATGCTCAGAGATGAGTTGTAGTTTTCAATGTCGATGACAGAAGTCATATCGGTCATTCCAATTAAAAAGAAGGAAAAAAATAGACGTTTTTGGCTACGCATGCATGTCCAGACTCCAGATTACTTGTCCGGTCCGGCTATAACAGACCAAATGAATGATTATGTCTATCTGAAAAGCCATGAGGGGTAGGTAATATTCATAGTCCCGGATTATAAAGTGCCATACTTTTTTCTAGTTCCGACACAATCCTGTCCGAACTCACTATCTCGGGACTTTAAGTTCCACAAGGCCAAACATAATTATGTTTAAACTCATGAACTACCAATCTAGTACAATATAAAAAATACGTTTTAGTTAACCGTACCTGCCTCCCTTAATTACAAATATTTGTTCCCAAACACAAACCACATTCCATTGTACGTGATTATTTAGTTACAGAGTTCACATGTGGCAGATGTAGAACGATTATTTCACCTGATTTAACATTCGGATTTTAAGCTGCCAAATATGTAAAACTGTTGAAAAACAATACTAGTTTATTTTGTACACAATAATAGAATGGAAAATATCTTCCTGATGTGAATAGAGTGACTTCATAGTGTTTTAAAGTTGAAATACAAACGCTGAATGTGAAAGTACATGTCCTCATATAAGGGAAAGATGATCAAGCACTTGCAAACTAAAATCTTAATACTTCTTGAGAAATCACCTCTATTATTAGCATTTGCCCTCAAAGTGCTTTTAAGTGCAGTTTAGATTGTCTTATAAACTTCATGAAGCAAGTAAGCGTATACAAATGAACACTGAATGAGACTAGAGATCGACAATCCGCAAGACATACGCTTGAAAAACATAATTGCCTGGTTCTAGATTCATATCGGAAAAAATTATGAAGCTAGAAATTAATGAACCAGCAGTCCAGAATGTTTCATGTGTCCTAGAATCGGAATCCTATTAAGCATCGATCACAAGATTCGGAACAATAAATACTACTAATATGAACTCTGAAAAATTCCAGGGTACATGACTTTAATTTCCAGAACGCTAAAATACACCCATTTCATAAAAATTTCTTCACTTAATTGATTTTCTTCCTTTTCTTCTTTTACTGACCTCTATCCAAATACCACTATCCCAGTCGTTTGACGGAAACCAACTCTCCTCGTATAAATAGACTTGAAAATAGTCATTATCCGCTGAAACCAAAATATCCCTAAGATAATTGCCTTGAACATCATAAGCTTTTTGGCGAGCCTAATTTTCTTTCTAGGCTCGGCTTATTCAACAGCACGCGTCGGCTCCGTACAAGGTGGTCAGCTTCAGGGACGGGGTCCTCCTCGTGCCTGCACAAAGAACGAACAGGGGCCCGGGGTTGGTATAAGGTTTTTCCTCTCCAACGATCAAGTCAGTATAGTGGGGACTAGAGAGGAATATGTAGTTAAAGGGTAAGAGGGATCGTTCCGGTTACGAAGCGTGGTATCAGATTTGACAGGTTGTGTTCTAGCAGCCCGGGTTGTTTCAACTTTATCTCTCTTCTCACTCTTTTCTCCCCCCCTTCTAAGTAGTATTAGTGGGGGTATTTATAGTGTGATTCAGAGGTGTGTTAGCCCTTGGATCACTGTACTGTCAAGTACTAATCCAACGGCGTTAGGTCATTTATGACTCTGGCAAGGGTACAGTCTTTTTTCGGGGCCCATAGTTGATGGCCTATGATTGGGCCACGTCGATGAAATACTGAGTGGTCCCCCAAGGGAGCAGCAACATTAATTGGGGAAGCGTACTTGATACGCTTCCTAGGCCGGTGTAGTCACACCTCGGCCCTCGGTGTCCGGGGTGGTGCGTCATTCATGAGTGGCAGGGGTCCGGACGCGCTATTTCTGGGACGGTAAGGGCCCGGACAAGGGGCCCCGACATTCCCTTGCCAATAGCTCCCTGTCCGGAGTCGTCGTTAAAGGACGAGGTCGGCAAGGGTCGTCATTCTTTACGGGGGCTCCGGTCATTTTCGAGCTTCCTGAGGTACGTTGATGCCCCCGCATGGCTCGTCTTCATGACACGAGTCCAATCGGCACAGATTTCTTACACGTGGAGCACGCCTAGCTTGCTTTTATGAGGCGTCGCCTCTGTCTCTTCGATTTCATCAATGTCATTAATGCCATTAAAGTCAAATGGCTGCTGAGTGACACTTGGCAGATGACCTCTGCCTGTCGTACACGTGGAGCGATTCAATTGCGTAGTGGCGGTTATATATGGGAGTTCGTGCAATGGGCCGTTGCTGTCTTTTCACCTTCTGGTAAATGTCTTTTCATCTTCCAGTGGGGGGTCTATAAATACCCCCAGTGAAAATCTCATTTACACTTTCTTCTTCTCTCTCTAGAATTTTTTACAGCAAACCTTCTCTCTCTCTCCCCACACCTAGCAAATACATCAACCACTTAGCCAAAATGGTTATTACTCACGGAGCTGGAAAAGGCCCGATGGTTACTCCCCAACCACGGTGCCTGGCCGTGATGGCAAATGCCCTGCCATTTTGGGCCATGGTCATTGACCCGGCCCTCTCCGTGGCCGTCAATGACAACAACATTATGGTGAGGCTGCATGGGCCCGATCTGGACAAGTTCCGACAACTTTGTGGGATCGGCAAAGACTTTAGACTCCGAAAATGTGAGAGCGCCGACGAGGTGAACGGGATCGTAGCCGATCCCAAGAACATGGTGACCCTCTCCCTCTCTACTCTCTTGTATGGGGGAACCGACCTCCCCATTTCGAAGCTGCTGACGGAGCTATGCGCCTGGATGCAGACTCTCCCCTGCCAGTGGTCGTTGCAGACACACCGCGTCTGCGCCGGGATGGAGGCCCTCAACGTTATACTGGGCCCGGCCCTGCCAGAACCGTTGGGGCTAAAGGAGCCCTTGGCTTACTACGAGTTTCTGTAGAGCGAGCCAAGCTCCCAGGCCAAAAGCAGGCAACCCTATCTGCGGTGTCGGGCCTACAATCAACTTATCACAGGTAACTCCGATTCGAATCGGGATTACATGCAAGATGTGATCATGGTGGAGGGCTACTGACTCCACCGAGATGACCTGGTTCTCCCAACCAGGCCGGGGAGGGTGCTTAGCACCAAAGAAAACAAGGCCACAGTGGCCTCGAAGCTAAGGGGCCTTGGTGAGGCCAATGTCGGGTCACTGGAGGTGGCCCTCAACTGGTGGGGCCCGGATGGGGACGACGCTGGCGTGCCCGATGCGGAGCGCTTATTGACCTGCGGTTCCCCTATCACCTGTAAGGGGAATGATTTTATCTGGCCCCACAGGACCTTCTGTCCTGTGGGATACTCCCGGGACAGGTGGGAGAAGGAGAAGGGTTTGAAGTCCACTCTCCCCCCTAAAGCTCCCAAAGAACACGAGGCCACAGAGGGGTCTGCCACAGAGAGGCCCGCACCAAGGAGGACCGTTGGGGCTCCCGAAACAGCCGAGGTTTATTTCGAGGCCCGGCCGGACGGTACAATGGTCAACTACCGGAAGGGGTAGGGGGGCCAGACTCTATATCGACCAGTGGGGGAAGTCACTGCCAGAGGTCCTTCCCCTGAGCTTGAGGGAGCCTGATGCGGTGGGCTCTTTCCGTCTGGAAGATAGCTCTCCCGAAGCACTCCCCACCGGACCGAGCTTGGGCACTTCACGGACCAGGGTGAGTTTTATCCCCCACTCTTCTTTGATTTCAGTTTTACACTTGCTAAATTTTGTTTGAATTTTTTCTAACTCTCATTTCTGTGGATTTTGACTATGTAGGTGGTCCGTTTTGATGAGGAGGAGGGGGAAGAAGATGGTGCCGACGAGGAGGGTGGTGTCGAGGAAGAAGGGGCTGAGGAAGAGGCTATCGAGGTGGTGGATGAGGAGGAGGCGGTCGAGGTAGGGGATGAGGAGGAGACTGTCGCGGCTCCCACTGATACCGACACCGCAACCAAGGCTTTGGAGGCTTTGGCAGATCAGGCCAGGCTGGACCGGATGGCTCGCAAGGCTCAGGCTGGAAAGAGGAAGACTGTGACGACCCAGATTTCCAGGAAGGAAATTCTGTGGTGCGGTGTTGTGCGTCAGTCCCCCATCGCCCAGATATGAGAGTACTCGTGTGGTATATGAGCTTAAAGATCAATTTTCTATCAACAAGGCCTTTTAAACCCGTGCGACACAACAACGAGAACGGAACTCCACAGTTAAGCGTGCTTAGCTTGGAGTAGTACCAGGATGAGTGACCACCCTGGGAAGTTGTGCCAAAGCGGACAATATTGTTGATACGAGCGTAGCGGTTCGGTCCGTATGGCCGGGTCGTTACAAAGACGGAGGAGGCGAAGTCTCTCCGGGAGGCGAAGAAAGCCAAGACCGGGGGACCGGAGCCGAGGGAGAACGTCGTGACCGTCGTGGAGCCGAGGGAGATGAGGGAACCGAGCCGACCAATGGTGGTCGCGGAGGGGCGAGTGGTGTCAGCCACTCGGGCGAAGGATCCGTTACCGAATGCTTCCACTTCGGGCTCAAGCTCTGGCTCCCCGACCCACATAATGCCCGTCCAAACCCCTGAGGAGGTGAAGGCGACGACTGGAGTGAGAAGCATCATGGAGGCCCACCCATCTGCCGGCCTGCTTGCTCTAGCCGCGCTTCAACAGCAGAGCGTCGAGGCCGACCATCGCGGTCGTGACCTCGCCTCTTCCATGGCGTCGGCCATGGCCATGATCCCACAGGTAAGTTGCTGTTTTTTCGTAGTACCATTTTATGTGTCTTCGTTTATTTCCTAAATTTTTGCTAAGTGTTTGTTTTTTTCTTGTAGGCCTACTTGATGATGAACCAGTACGTGTATCATCAAGGCCAACTGGTGAGGTCATGGGCCACGAAGGCCGAGGTTAGCGCCAAGCAAGCGGAGGAGGCCCAGGAGAGGGCGGAGGAAGCCCGAAAAAGGGCAGAGAAGGCCGAGGGCCTTAACGCCTCGGTGGAAGCTCGGAGGGCTGAAGCCATGAAGGCTAAGACCGAGGCTGAGGAACGAGCCCAAGCTGCGGTCGCGGCTCTGGAGGAGGCTGAGGCGGCCGTGGCCGAGAAGGTGAAGGTTGCGGTACAATCTGCCAAGGCCGAGATGAGCGCCGCCTTGGCCCTGAAGACACGGAAGGATTTCAATTCCTTCTATGTTGACGGCTGGTCCGAGGCGGCTGCTTTCATGAGGGCGGGACCGGATCATCCGGTGTGGAACATGGAGAATATCTTCGTTCCCGTCCCCTCAGCTCCCATTCCCGAGATGGTTCCTTTAACTCCTCGAGCTCTTTCGGACGAAGAGGTAGATGAAGATGAAGCCAACTAGGGCTTGAGTAGTTTTGTTTTTTGTTTTTGATGTAATCTCCTTTTTCTGCTTAGCTTGTAATAGCTTTTTATGGAATGAAATGAAAGAACAGTTTTGGCCTTTGGACTCGTGTTTATTTATCTGTTTTTCTGTTTTCACTTTATTGTGTTTCCGGTGTGCTCCCAATGAGTGGATCATTATGCTTCATCATAGGGTCCACTTCTTTCTTAAACAACACATAATCTGAACTAAGAAACTAGAGCTCCAGAGGGCCGAAACCCTCATGGGGCCGGAATTTAAAACGGGGTGTCGTATAGGCTCGAGTGTTCTGAAACACTTAAGAAATTATAGAAATTCAAACCGGGGTGCCGTATAGGCTGGGGTGTTCTGAAACACTTAGAAAATTACAAACATTTAAACCGGGGTGCCGTATAGGCTCGAATGTTCTGAAACACGTAAAAAATTATAGAAATTCAAACCGGGGTGCCGTGTAGGCTCGGGTGTTCTGAAACACTTTGAAAATTACAAACATTTAAACCGGGGTGTCGTATAGGCTCGAGTGTTCTGAAACACATAAAAAATTATAGAAATTCAAACCGGGGTGTCGTGTAGGATCGGGTGTTCTGAAACACTTTGAAATTAATAGAAATATAAGCCGGGGCAATCTTGAAAAAATAACAGTTTTATTGATAAAGTCCTCAGGCATATTTACATCAGATTTACATCAAAACACGAAGGTCAAGTCATTCTACTGATAATACTTTCTAAGATTGTTGATGTTTCAAGGTCGGTCCACCGGGGTATCATTGGGGAGGCGACCCAATCGATAGGCTCCGCTTCCTATTGCTCCAAGGATTCGATATGGTCCTTCCCAATTGGGGCCTAGCTTTCTGTCGGACTGTACCCTCGAGTTGTTGTTCACTTTCCGTAGCACGAGGTCCTCGTCTTGGAAACGTCTGGCGTTCACTCTTTTGTTATAGGAACGTCCCAGCTCGTTCTTATACTCGGCGTTACGGATGGCCGCAACCTCTCTTCTTTCTTGGGCATAGTCTAGCTCGAGTCCCATCATCCTTTCATTCAGCCCGTTTTCCACCATGTCGGTCCTCAGAGATGGGAGCCCGATTTCTAACGGGATGACGGCTTCCATCCCGTAAGTCAGGCTATAGGGGGTCTCTTGGGTGCCCCGTCTTCTTGTTGTTCGGTATGCCCACAGGACATGCTGGAGTTCATGGGCCCATTGTCCTTTTGACCCGTCTAATCTTTTCTTGATTCCGTCGAGCACGGTTTTATTCGACACCTCGGCTTGCCCGTTGCATTGGGAATACGAAGGGGTGGAATAATAGCTCTTGATGTGATACATCGCATACATCACTTTTAACTTAGCCCCAGTGAACTGGCCCCCATTGTCCGCGACTATCGAGTACGAGATTCCAAATCTCGTGATCACATCCCTCCAGAGGAATCTGATCACCTCGGCCTCTGTTATTTTAGCTAATGCCACGGCCTCTACCCATTTTGAGAAGTAGTCCGTGACCATGAGGAGGAACTTTTTCCCCCCGGGGCCCTAGGGAATGGTCCCACGATGTCCATGCCCCATTGTGCAAATGGCCAAGGGGAGGTCACGCTACTCATTTTTTGTGCCGGAGCTTGAGGTATAGGCGCGTACCTCTGGCACTTCTCACATCTGAGCATGAATGTTTTTTAATCTTTTTGCATGAGGGGCCACCAGTAACCGTGGGTTAGAGCTCGGTTGGCCAGTGATCTGCCCCCGGTATGGCTTCCACACGTCCCTTCATATATTTCTTCCATGACTTTTAGAACCATGTTGGGGTGAACGCAGAGTAGGTAGGGCCCGGAGAACGACCTCTTGTAAATCTTTTCATTCGGAGCCAGCCAGAATCCGAGTGCCTTCCTCTTTATTTTTTCAGCTTCTTTTTTATCATCGGGCAGGTCGCCGGAGTTGTGGTACATGATTATAGGGTCCATCCAACTCTGCTCCGGCGGGAGGTCGGACACCACGTTGATTTTTGGTTTAGCGTCGATGCTAGGCGAAGGGACATACTCTATTGTGATGATCCTTTCTCGTTTGTCACTTATCACCGAGGCTAGGGTTGCTAGGGCATCGGCATGAGAGTTCTCGTTCATGTTGATGTTGATGATTTTTTGATATTTGAAGGTTCGGAGTATCTCAGAGGCAATGGCCACGTAGAGAGCCATTCTCTCATCCTTCGTTTGAAACTCCCCACTTATCTGGCCGCTGACTAACTGGGAGTCAGTGCTTACAAGTATTTTCTTGACCCTAAGACTACGCGCCATTTTTAGGCCGGCGATGACGGCCTCATACTCCGCCTCGTTGTTGGTGGCTCAGAAACCAAGTTGGATTGACTTCTCGATCACGTCACCTTGTGGAGATCGGAGCACAACGCCGAGGCCAGATCCTTTATTATTGGCGGCTCCGTCTGTATGCAGGATCCAAATTTCTCGGTTACACTCCTCAGCCCCGGGACATAGGATCGTTATGTCAGCGACGGTGAACTCTGCCACAAAGTCGGCTAAGGCTTGCCCCTTGACGGACGTTCGTGGTTCGTAGCGGATATCGTATGCGTTTAGGTGGCATGCCCACTTCGTCATCCGTCGGGACAGATCCCCTTTTTGAAGTATTTCTGGAACGGGCTGATTGGTATATAACCACGATGCTATGTGCCGAGAAATAATGAGCTAGTTTTCTCGAGGCCATAACGAGGGCTAGGACGAGCTTTTCAAGGGGCATATACCTAGTTTCGGCGTCGAGGAGGGTCTTACTTACGTAATAGACGGGCCTTTGCTACCTGCCGAGTTCCTTGACGAGGACCGCGCTGACAGCTATATCTGACACGGCCAGATATAAGGCGAGGACATCGCCGGTGTCGGGCTTCGTCAATAGGGGCACGCTCCCGAGGTAGTTCACGAGCTCAGTAAAAGCACTCCGACATTTGTCGTTCCACTCGAACTTCTTCTGAGCCTTTAGGACCGTAAAGAAAGGTTTGCACCGGTCTCCGAACCCGTCAATGAATCGATTGAGGGCGGCTGCCATGCCGGCTAGCTTTTGTATGTCCTTTCTTTTTTCCGGGGTTCTTAAGTTCATCAAGGCAGAGATTTGGTCCGGGTTTGCCTCTATGCCTCGATGGGTTACCATGAACCCTAGGAACTTGCCGGCCCCTACCCCGAAGGCGCACTTAGAAGCATTCAACTTTAGTCCGTGCCTTCGGATGGTTTCGAATACCTCTCTTAGGTCAGACAGGTGGTTCTCCTCTCGAGTGCTCTTCACCACCATATCATCGATGTAGACCTCCATGGTCCGGCCTATGTTTTTAAAGAAGATCTTGATGACCATTCTTTGATACGTTGCCCCGGCATTCTTGAGCCCAAAGGGCATCACTTTGTAGCAGTAATTTCCCCTTGGGGTTATGAAGGCAGTCTTTTCTTGGTCAGCTTCCGACATGGGTATTTGATGATAGCCGGAGCAGGCATCCAGGAAGCTCATTCTGGCAGCTCCGGCCATGGAGTCCACTATTTGATCGATTTTGGGCAAGGGGAAATGATCTTTAGGGCAGGCCCGATTAAGGCTCGTGTAGTCGATGCACACACGTAGCTTTCGGTTCTTTTTAGGGACTACTACCGGGTTAGCAAGCCATCTGGGGTAATAGATTTCTCTGATGGCCCCGGCCAACAGAAGCTTTTGCACCTCCTCGTTTATGGCATCGGCATGCTCTAGACTGACACGTCGCCCCTTTTGCATCACGGT
This sequence comes from Primula veris, assembly GCA_963682055.1. Classification (NCBI taxonomy): domain Eukaryota; kingdom Viridiplantae; phylum Streptophyta; class Magnoliopsida; order Ericales; family Primulaceae; genus Primula; species Primula veris. Next base: position 20,192,984 of record OY821740.1, read on the forward strand.
CTTGGCATCCGGGTTGACGTTCAGTTGGTGACAAGCGAGGTCGGGGCTGATACCCGTCATTTCGCTCGGGGTCCATGCAAAGTTATCCAGGTACTGGAGCAGGAGCTCAACGAGATCGGTGATCTCGGGCTCGCTTAGTTTCGCACCGACCATGAAGAAGTGGTCCTCGTCCAATCCTGGGATTTGGATTTTCAGCAGTCCTCCTTCTACTTTGTCTTCAGCTTCTGGCCCCATCTTCTTGTTCAGCTCTCTTAGCAGCTTAGGGTCCTCTACCTCAATATTCATGGCACTCTGGACCGGTACCGGCTTTTCGCCGGAGTACATGGTCATGGCACAGCTTCGCGAGACTTTTTGGTTTCCGGAGATGGTCTCTACTCTAGTTATAGTCGGGTACTTGACCTTTTGGTGCATAATGGAGGAGACGTCTTCTATTTCATGAAGCCATGCACGCCCTAGTATGATATTGTAGACAGAGGGGACATCCACCATCGTGAACTCCACGCTCATAACCTTGGTTCCCGTTTTAACGGGCAAGGTTATGTTCTCTCTGGGCTGAACGGCCTCAGAGTTGAATCCGTACAGGGGTGGGATGTTGGTTTCTAGGTGCTCCTCTTTTAGCCCCATTTTGTGGAAGAGGTCTCCAAAGAGTATGTTCACCGATGCCCCTTGATCGACCAGGATCCGTCCCACGGCACAATGGCCAACTTGGGCGGAGATGACAAGGGCATCGCAGTGGGGCAGGTCTACTCCCACTAAGTCGAAGTCGGTGAAGGTCAGGTCTGGCTTGGAATCACGCTTGCCCTTCTTTCGGGGGCTCGGACTTTCGGTGAGGTAGACATGCTGCTTCATCGCGGACTCACGGGCTTCAGTCCTCTCCGCTCCACTAGGATTGGGTTTATTTGGTCCAGAGTGAATAACCTGACAGGTTATCACCGATGGGGGGAGGTCTGGATGCCTTTCGTCGGCCCCTTCTGGGCCTCGATCAGAGTCCCTTCGTGACCTGATGTATTTATCTATCAGGCCATCTCGGACCCATCCTTTGAGCCTCGCCTTCAGACCATGACATTCGTTGGTATGATGGCCATGGCCTCTGTGATAGTCACATATTTTATCGTTGGGCCCATGGGCCGGTTCGTTCCGGAGTGGGAGAGGCCAGGAGAAGAAAGGCTCGTTCTCTATTTCGCCCATGAGGTCGATCAGTGGAAAGCGAAGGTGCTGGAGTAGGCAGTCCCCGGGTCTGAAGTGTTAGTCCAACAGGGGTCTTCTTTTCTTCTTTTGGGGGACGGTTGTGGATTCCTTCCCGTTCGTGGCCGTTCCATTCTCTCTGTTATGGGCCGATTTCTTCGAGGGCTCCTAACAACGGTCCTTTCACGGGGCTGTTCGATGCTGGCGACCGAACGGATTGCCCCGGCAGATCTCATGTCCTTCTCAATATCGACATGCTGCTTTATTAGTGACCTGAGCCAGGAAACTGTGCTAGGAGGGGTCGCTATCATTTAGTTGCGGATTCTGCTTCCTACGACCATGTTCTGCCTAAAAGCAGCTATGGCAGTGGAATCGGGACACTCGGTGCATTCCGCATGCTTTTGCCATAACCGAGTATCGTAGCTCTCGAGGGTCTCTTTGGGTTGGGCCCTCATTTGGTACAAGTGCTCTGGTTGGGCAACCCTTTCTTTCAAGTTGATGAACCGGTGTGCAAAGTCGTATGCCAGGTCATCCCAACAGTGGATGGAGTTGGCGGGCAGGGACTGGAACCATTTACTAGCCAACCTCCCCATGCTGGCGGGAAAACATCTGCACATTAGTTGGTCAAGGTGGGACCAGTGGTTCATCTGGTATCGATAGTGTCGGAGATGAGCCTCTAGATCAGAATCTGCTTTGAAGATCTGGAGGACTGAGGCGATGAAGTTTCCGGGGGGGAGGGGGGGGGGGCACTGTACTCAATCTCGTCTGAGAATGGGGTGCTGCGGGTGGAGGCTACGATTTTTAATGCTGCCTCGTCGGCGGCATCGTTTCGGCCAGCACGACGGCCTCGCCTTCGCGTTCGAGGAGGTTTGCCGGTTCGTGCACGACTCGATCCCGGTCATGAGTGGTGATCGTCATCCGGCCAGCGGAGCCGCGAGTGCACGCTTTGCTCGCCGCCGTGGTGGGAATTCCCTTCGTGGGAATGCCTCGACTCCTCTCCCCTAGATGGCTCGTCAGGAGCATCTAGGGGGGGTCGTCTCGGAGGTCCCAAGCGTGACGTCACGCTTTTGGTAGGAATGGGCTCTGGTCATGCCGCACCGCTCGCGACGGTTTGGGCTTCGGTGTCATCATCGCGGTTATCAATGCTCTTTGTGCTGCTAATGCAACGAGCTCCTCTTCGTGGATCTCGAGCATCATGCGAGCCAGCTCGTCGCGTGACCGGGGTGTTCCGGGTACTGCCGTTAGGGGGATTGGTTCCTTAACGGGCGTAGTTCTCAGAGAGGTGTCAAGAGATAGGGTCCTTGGCATCCCAAATACCAGGGTATGTCAAGATGATGGGGTATCGTACTGGTTATTATCAGACATGTTTTCTCGGGAACGGATTGTCAGAGCTAACGCGTTCTTTACATGTTTCCCACAGACGGCGCCAATTGGCGAGCCTAATTTTCTTCCTAGGCTCGGCTTATTCAACAGCACGTGTCGGCTCCGTACAAGGTGGTCTGCTTCAGGGATGGGGTCCTCCTCGTGCCTGCACAAGGAACGAACAGGGGCCCGGGGTTGGTACCAGGTTTTCCCTCTCCAACGATCAAGTCAGTATAGTGGCGACTAGAGAGGAATATGTAGTTAAAGGGTAAGAGGGATCGTTCCGGTTACGAAGCGTGGTATCAGATTTGACAGGTTGTGTTCTAGCTACCCGAGTTGTTTCAACTTTATCTCTCTTCTCACTCTTTTCTCCCCCCTTCTAAATAGTATTAGTGGGGGTATTTATAATGTGATCCAGAGGTGTGTTAGCCTTTGGATCACTGTACTGTCAAGTACTAATCCAACGGCGTTAGGTCATTTATGACTCTGACAAGGGTACAGTCCCTTTTCGGCCCACAGTTGATGATCTGTGATTGGGCCACGTCGATGAAATGCTGAGTGGTCTCCGAAGGGAGCAGCAGCATTAATTAGGGAAGCGTACTTGATACGCTTCCTAGGCCGGTGTAGTCACACCTCGGCCCTCGGTGTCCGGGGTGGTGCGTCATTCATGAGTGGCAGGGGTCCGGACGCGCTATTTCTGGGACGGTAAGAGCCCGGACAATGGGCCCCGACATTCCCTCGCCACCTTTATACTTGGGCTGTTATCGCTCATGTAAAATGCTAACAGTGGTTCCATAACATCATAGCAACGAAATTTGGGTACGTTTGAAATAACAAACATAGTATCCCACGAATCCCCATTTCCGTATTCCTTCATCGCCAAAAATTCTACACCGCCTTCATAATTACCGGGATCATCCCAACGGGTCTTACAAAGGCACTCACCTAAAATCCCTAAACTAACAATGATATCCGTGTTATCCTTCTTAGGTTGTGGCGATGGTACTTCAGTGAACGTATCTGTGCTCGGATCAAAGTAAACAATATGGTTTGGAGGATTATATTCTTCATCATCATCTAAATCAGAAAAATAGCTGAAACCTCTGCAAATCCAGTGTCTATATCCTTTGAAAAGTGTCCTTGAGACAAATTACGAACTATAGGAGGGGCATCGACTTTTTCTTAAATGATGATCCCACAAGTGGCTATATGGAAATCTTCTTCTTTCCAAGAGTAGGAGAGATGCTGCTTGACAACCATGACCTTGTACACATTATTGACGTAATCAAAACATAGATATCCCAGCAAGTCAACTCATCATATGTTTAACTCTTTCTTGAAGAATTTTGTTAATGGTTTCCACAAATATAAATCATGTTGTAACGGATCTTTATCCGAGACTTTAATATGGTAATATGATATGAGAAATAAATAACCGACGGATACAAAATAGTAAATATAGCAACGCACTGGACACAACGATATATGTGGTTCGGCTATGCCTACTCCACGGTAAAAACACGGAGAATATTTCACTATATATAACATGTTACAATGTGTGGACACTCAATAATTACTTGTACAATATTAGTACACAAGTAATTATAACTCACAACACTCACTATATATTTCCTTACACCACTCGTACACACAACTGCATCTTCTGTTACTGCTTTGTTACTGGGATACTCTCACTGATTCTTACTCATAGAACACTTATGGTATGTTCTATTTCGGATGAGATGGGATGCCTTTAGAAGCCACTGACATTGCCTATTTATAGGCAAATATCCTTCCATGTGAATACAAGAAAATAGACAAGTCCAAAAAGGAATAGTAGGGCTTGTCCCTTTTACTCTGAAAACTAAATCCCACACATGGGAATTTACAATACTGTCGACAAATCTCCCCCTCAAACCCATGTGTACACAGACGTGAAACTTCTCTTCTTCGCTTTCGTTATGCCCCTACGGGCATCAATCACCTTTTATGGACATCAAGTTCAAACAATGCTTGAACTTGAATACACCAACCAGCTTTGACATCATGTCAGTAGGATTACCTGCCATAATACCAGTAATTGTAGTACCCTTAACCACATAGAGATTTCTGCCAATTTTTCCTTCAAGACCTCTAAACCTCCTTTCGAAACTCGCATAACTCCCCCTTCAGCTGTGTACTTACAACCATTTGAGTCAAGAGTACCAAGAGAGATAAGATTCTTCTTTAAATCCAGAACATGCCGAACACTAGTCAACGTTCTAACAATACCATCGTGCGTCTTGATTTTTACAGCTCCCATACGAACGATTTTACAAGAAAGTAGATTATTTCGGGGAGTCCGATAAGAACGTAGTTTATTTCGGAGAGTCTAACAAGAATGAAGTTTATTTCGGGGAGTCAGATAAGAATGAAGTTTATTTCGGAGAGTCCGACAAGAAATAATAAAAGAAAATCCAACGTTGAGATATATATTTATTTTATTATTCTTAAACTGAATTTTTTAGAAGTGTTTATATTATCATGCATTGGAAATTTTTATTAAGTCTAAATAAACTACATTTTTGAAAGAAAAGAAAAAAGAGAAATACTTATTTTTGTCCCATATTATTATTGTTAGACATTATTACTCACTAAACTCGTTTAGCTTATCCATCTCTTTTAAAACTTTTTCAGGTTACATGTATTAAGGAGTCAGAGTTAAGTTAGTTGGTGACCAGACAGACCTTCTAATATTTCTTTTATTTCCGCTGCTAATACGTTTCTAAGACTATGTTTTAGATTTATGTTTCGTTAATGTTACAAGGCTTTATTTGAATAAGTTGTTGGTGAGATTATGAATTTTATTTCAACTTGTTTGTCAGAATATTTATAAATAATAATGAATGTTTGGAGTCATTATATTAGAGTCTAAATTATTGATTTAATTACTTTTTAAGTTCTTGGCCTTCGTCTAGCACGCGTCAAGTCACGTGTTAGTTGGTCGTGTAGCACCCTTAGGTTCTGTGATGTTACATTTGTTGGTATTAGAGTCGTTATCTAGTCAATAGTGTGTGTACCACCCCCGGAAGGACGGCATGCCCAACGAGGACGTCGTGCATGAATGGTGAAGAGTGTAACAACCCGGATTTTCATAGGAAAATGCCGGTTTAAAGAGAAAGTATTGTCCCACATCGCCTATATATGCGAGTACCTATATGATATATAAGCTAAGAAAACTCTCCTTACTATCACCAAGACCTTTTAAATCTGTGTGGTCCGAAAAGCGATGACGAAATCGGCCCAAAGTGGATAGTATTTGTGGTAATAAGCAGATGGTGACGGTCTGCTCGAAGGACCGGGTCGTTACATAATGCCTTCTCAAACTCTAATAGAGTATAATACACGATATTGCTACACTCCGACCCTACTATTGAGCTTAGGTAATTAAGTAGTGGCTTATTTGATTTTTTTGCTATATAACAATCAGATGAAGCTAAAATTTTATTCTTGGTTACTTTATATGATGGTTATTACGACTGTTCTTATGATATCAAACTTTTTATATAGTTTATCCGGGTTGGCGTTTGTTTAAGTACCATTCTCTTGTACAGTTACAGTTTAAAGAAAGACAAGGCCGGTAAATAGTTTTGTTGTGAACATTTCGAGTAGCTTAATTGTTGATCTTTTCCCAACAACATGCAGTAACCACAACCCTACTAATTATGTTGTCTTTTCTATTAACATTTTTGATAAGTTATCATCTGAATAGCCTTGGAATCTCCCATTTAAACTTGTTTTCATACAAGTGTTAATTATTTTTTATAATGGCGACTTGTAGGTTAAACTCTTGATGTCGAGACTTGGGTATTTGCCTTTTCGTCTGAGTTTGTGGTCATTGGAATAAAATATAGTCAGAATTGAACCTTTCATAATTTATGCTACCTCGACATAGATTATTACAGATTTGTTAAAGTTATGGTAGAGTAGCTTCAGCAAGAGCCAACATTGACTAGTTCTTTAAATGGGTTGACAGTTGTGGTAAAGTATTTGTCGTTAAGTAGGTTAGATCCCGCTTCACAACCCGTTTTGTAGTTAATTTTCTAATAATTGTTGTGCGCCCTTCGAGAGAGGGTTCTTCATACTGTTAAAAGGATAACAACAAAAGTGCCCCTTGACCTAGCTTGTTTAGTCACATAAGCGATTTCAGGTCCAATGCTGCATTAGCGAACAACTTCAGAATTATAGTGGGAAAAGGTTACATAGTTTAAACTAAAATTTTCTATATAAGATTGGTGCATAGCTAGCTGGGCAAGGGCTTAATAAAAAACAACATTGACTAGTAAAAAGTATACTGGAGCTATGGAGAAGTTGTTTTACCAGGAGCCAACGCCGACTGGTTACCACAAAAGAGGTCTTTTTAAATATGACATTTTCGATCGAAAATTACCAGAGCTTAATCCCATTGCTAAAAGTCCATATTGGTGGATGATTTGTAATAATTGTTGCTTAAGACCTCGTAAAGGCCCCCCAAAAAATAATCTATGAATGAATCTGACTTGAATATTAAGGAATTATTATTAGTTGAGTGTCATTTTTAGCTTTTATTAGACCTTTATACATCTTGCTGAGTCTTTCTTGTAGTTTAAAGCCTATTTAGAAGCCTGAGCACAAAAGCTGAACTACGAAGAGTCGACCTACCCTTCCTTGAACTGTGACGATAGTTTTACCAAGAGCCAACATTAACTAGTTACAGTACTCTTACATCTCCTATCTTACAATCTGTTTTGGTGGGTGTTTTATAAAGTATTTATGGAAGCCTCGACGCCTCGTCACACCCTAAACATTCGACGTATCAAGAAAATATTGACTAAGGAGTACTTTTGTCATTTTTATTAATCTTTTTCCTCTTGTTTTTAGTGAGATCAATAACCCAATTCATTGAAGTTAATATAGCCATTATCATATTCATGTAAAATTACTAAGCTAACTTATAAAATGAAGAGGGAATCCTTTTATATAACAAAGCGTTGCCAATTCCCAACCGATATGGAACAACACTAAGCACTATCAAGTGGAAAGCCCCATCTTCTGAAATCAAGTTGTTTGAATTTTTAAATTAATTATGGACATGCATGCTTAACTAATAAGCTAGATAAAGTACTTGCTTAAAACTCGTCCTAACTAGCCCACATCTCTCTTTAGAATCTGACATTTTGATGTTATTCTGATATTTTATTGCAGTAAGCGAGATTTGAAAGAAATGGTATGCAACACTACCTATAACCTTTGGGTAGGCTCTGATAGAAACTAGCTAGTGTTCTATAGAAACTACCTAGTGTTCTATATGGTTAAAAAATAACGAAAATTAGTTTCGGTCAGGACAACTCAAGCCTTCATGCCACCTCATCTGTTGTTTTAAACAAATCTCACAAGAAATCTGAGACCTATCGCGTAGTGTAGCTATCTACATCAAAGGCCAACGAATTGGTAAAACAAAGGAACTTAGGCAAGTTAAATGCGCAGAGAGGATTGGCAATTATATATAAGCAATGGCTGAACTTTTAAAGGTATATGCAAATGGCCGCCAATGCCTCTTATGAAAATTATAAGAATATTAATGTATAAAAGAGTAGTGATATCACATGATTAAGACTTGACAGGAACCATAACATTACGGACCTAAAATAAATTTGAAATTACATATCAGTTAGTACTCATAGAAAGGACTTTTCATGTCAAGTCTTGGGCTCTTTGCACTTTGCAGAATGGATCTTTTTCCAAACGCAGCTGGTTTGACAATTGACACAATAGTGCATATCTAGCTCAAGATAAGAATAATTTGACTGTAGTTTGCAACTCTGTACTTTGTACATTGCGCATACAATAATAGACCGAAATAGTTAGAGAAGTTACATATAATAGTATTGAAAAGAAGAAAAACAATGACAGAAGAACCACATGGCATCAGCTTTTACTGGAGTCCGAATCCTCTACTACCTCTTTTGTACCACACTTCCGTGCCTCCATGCCTATTTTCGCTTTTCAAATTTTTACAACTTGTTTTATATGATTCGTATGTACTTGGACAGGTCTCCACATTGAAAACGTTTTCGAATTGATATTTCTCTCCAAGTAATCTCACAACTATTTCTGTTCAAAAAAATTTTAGCCCAGCTTCAATCAGGTTTTTCAACAAAAAATTATCTTTAGCCTGCGAAACACCTTTTCTTTTCTAAGGAAGGAAATAAATAAATTAAGTGTAGAGAATCTGGTAGCAAACAGACTCATATTCTAGCTGCTAAATTTCCAAGCAGATGCAAACATTATGGGTTTTCCTTTCCATCCAAGTGTAAGGCACCCCTTGTCACTAGCCAATGTATAACCATCGCATCCATAAACTGAGACCATCATCCTAGCTTGGCACATCGACTTTAGGCCCACTATTTGGAAACCGGCCCGGCCTAACTGTCTCCTCCACTGGTCAGCCCTCTCATGCCTCTCGATCCGATCCATCCCTTCATAGGCTATAATATTTTTTATTTCTTCTAGAAAGTAAAAGTTTTCAATCTTGATCCTTTGCATGCTATCCCTTGGCAAGCTAGCATCGAGAGAGTCGAAAATGGCGGAGTAATAGTGGAGGGATTCGAGGAACCTTCCGAGAAAGAAGGGCCCATTGTGGTTAGCATCCTGCTCGACCACTGTAAGTAGGACGGGCCCAAGTTTCTTAATCGCCTGCAGGATCGCCTTCAGGGACCCTCTACTCTCCTTGGCGTGCTTGTGCAGGTGCATGACACTGTTCACGTATAGGGCCTCACCTTCTCTCAAGTTGAGCTTTTCTTTGGTCAAAACTGACAATGTTAATGGCTCTGATATCATGTTAAACTCCAATGATATGCCTAATGATCTTGATTCTTTGATAAGAACATTGACACTCTCTTGGAGCTCGCATGAATTTGCGTTTTCTCCTACTAATCCCGTTATACGTAATAGCTTAGGTGGGCCCTCGGGCCGCGAAGCTAAAGTTCTTAATAGCGAAGGCCATCGTAGAGTGTGCTCCATACCTAAATCAACAATGTGCAATTTCTCTTTCCCTTGAGCAGATTGAGAAATAGCCTCGTTTGTAACCATAAATCCGAAAGAAATGTAAGGGGTTGTTTGGTGGAGCAAATGAAAAGCTTCCATCTTCTCCTCTTTGTTAATCGATGTAAAATCTAATGCTCCATCGATGAATGTACCGTTTGCATTGAGGTTCTGTAGAAGTGAGAGCCTAGTATTTAACCCTGTTGCAAAGCAATAAGAGACTCTTTCTAACGAGTCACCCCAAGGGCTAACCGAAGGCCAAATTTGATCAAGCATCGACTCTGCTAGGCGAGTGTCTCTACACCCAAGGGCCTCCGCACAAGCCAGCAATAAATGAACTAGCTCAACCCCTTGGTTAACACCATGTGTATCAACACTTGGTTCTTGCAAATAAATTGGCGATGTTTGTGGATTGATGACCTCGAAATCCTCAAAAGAACTACTCATCAAGTCGATTTCGCCCCCTCTCTCAATCGTCATCTCAATGTCAGCAAAACCATCGCTTAAGGGCGAAGAGTTTTCGACCTCATCCTTGGAGAAAATATTGTCCAAGTATACATCGTTTTCAATATGAAGAAAGCTATCAACCAGATCTTCCTCTTGAGGAGTGTTGATTGTCTCGTGTTGGGGAGACCATAAAAGGTCCATTTCATTTAGCATTATCATCTCTTCTTGGCTGACTCTTTCATGACAAAATTTTCTAATGGCATGGTCTTCTTGGTTATGCCACCAATTCATGTTTTCCATTTTTTTGAGTTTGTCGAGAGGGAAAGAGAAAATATGCAGACAAAGAGAGTTACTTTTTAGAGTACTCAAACTATGCTTACAACTCACAATGTGTTATGGTTATGAGGGTGCATCACTTTTAAAGTGTGTTGAGTAGAATGTTGTCTTTGTTTTTAGGCAAGAGATTTTGAGTTTTTTAATCAATGGAAGAGTTTTTCAAAGAAAAAGACCCCTAGATACTACAAGCATATACTATTTGTTCAATATTGTAGCTCTCAGCATCACTCAAAAGGACAACGGGAAGGAGAAATCTAAATATGTGTTTGTATTTATGTGCAATATATGCCTATTTGTTACCAAGTGGTATATTGTCAACGTCAGGGGCAGAACCGGGGCGCCATCTCCATCCAAAAATTTTAAAAATATTTTTTTTATATAGAAAAAATCAGAGATTTAAAGTTTTCTACATTAATAGTCTCAAATAAATTAGTAGTTCAGTTCAAATAGTAAACATAAAGTTTTTGTGTCACAAGGTCGTTAGTTCGAATTTTGTGTCTATTTTTTATTCTTCATTTAATTAACATTAATTTACTATTTGACTTCTCCATTAATTAACTGCATCTTTAATGTACTATTATAAGGTTTTATAAATCAATATTTTTGTTTAGTTTCATAGTCATATTACAACACAGTTTAAAGTAATAAATTCGTATTTGTAGTCAATTTTTCTGTATCGTTTGAAATTTTTAGATTAATGGATAAGTCAGCTAAGTTTTAAGTTCCAGATGTTTTTTGTTTTTTATAGCGTTTACTGTTATTGTACTAACAGAAAAAATTCAACATTTTAAATTTTTAGATCAATTGACAAGTCAGTTAAGTTTTAAACTCCAGTTTTTTTTTATATACCGTTTATTGTTATTGTACTAAAAAAAATAAAAATTACGCCCCCAAAGAATTGAATTTTGGTTCCGTCACTGGTCAATGTTCATTTATTTAATTTACTTCTTCTTTTTTTTTGCATATTACGTCACTATATATATTGTTAATACTTAGTGGCAAAATGATTCAATTTTTGGGGGCTGTTAATTTATTTTTTTTCCATTAGTATAATATTTATTCAAAAAGACACAAATGGTTTATGCTAACCAACGAACTAAGTTGCAATTTGTTTATTGAGAGACTATGAATGTATAAAACCTTAAATGTTAGAATTTCAATATATTAAAAAAATCTAAAATTGTTTTTAAAATGCACATGTGACTTCGAAATTCAGAAATACTACTCACCCGTGCTCTGACCATCTGCCGTAATCAGAACTTACACATCAATAACTATTCGAGTGCCATTGCATAATTTCCTTTGTATGTATAGCCAAAATTGTGACCTTTTTTGTTGTTTTGGTTAGAACTTCTCAACTCAATTGGTCCTCATCAAGATTCATTTACTCCATTTCCAACTTGGTTGAAGAACAAATTCCACTTTGCTCTTTTTAGAAACTCAGAAGAAACAAGTACATAAACCAAATTATGTCACTATCAAATTGTGACCTTATATGTACATGATTGGTATTATTTTGTATGAGTTTGCTTTGCAAGAGTTTCTTTGTATAAAATCATTTTCTGTGATGGAACTATTGTCTCTTATTTCAAGAATGTGCGTGAATTAGTTCAGCCATGAAATTAATCTTGGTTATTAAGAGACGATACCAGCATATAATAAACGATAAAGAGAATCACTCTTAAAGAACCCATATATTGGTCAGTTGATGTACTCGCTTCGTCATTTTGAAATTAGGATCATGAGCGTACATCCATAGACAGCACATCACTGTCACTCAATCTGAAACTTGGGAAGTATTTATGGTGTCATGGGAAATAATAACCAGATAAAATTCACGTCGAAACTATGGGGACTATTTGTGCAGCTAGTTACACTTCAAACATGCTGAGAAGAATGTGGTCTTTGTGCAGCTAGTTACACTTCAAACATGCTGAGAAGAATGTGGTCTTTGTTTTTACGTGGGAGAAAAGGTGAGTTTTCTTTAACGCATATGAGAATTTTTCAATGAAAATGACCCTTCTTTAAAATCAGTATTATTTGTAACTTTGTTCAATCATAGCTCTCACAATCGCTTAAAGAAGATGTGTTTGCTTGTGTTTAGGGTATATGCGCATATTGTCACTAAATATAACGAAATTGCATATGGTTACAGATTGATACATTCTTAACATTCCCTTTTTTTCTTCTGTTTTTATGAATATATGGTAGCCGTTTGTTGATACATTTGGCAACCATCCTCCCTAGTTATAGAACATTGTTGTATTTTGTAGTCTAATATAAAATTTAATTTGTTTATACATATATTACCCTCATTATATATATCCTCTTGAAGAAAACATAATATATGATTTAGATGACATAGTTAGCAATAAGTAAATGTCTCTACGCAATGATTTATTAATATAATCTGGTATTAGACACCAGAGAGCCCGGTCCCAATTTCGTAGAATTACCATTCGATGTTTATCAATTTAAAACATGTGGTTAAATAGAAAGAAAGAAGAAATTTTGAGTTTTTGCTAAATGTCTTCATGGGCAAAATCAGGATGATTTTCTTCGGGGGGCCGTGGTGTAAAAAATATGTCGAATAAAAAAAAATATGGTCTAATACAAAAAAAAAATTCTATGTTCAACGTAGCATAAAATAAATATAAAGTCAAGATAAAAGACATTGGACAATAAAATAATTTTTTATATAATCTTATTAGGGAAAATATAATGGATATTTAGAAAATTTGATAATTTTAAAGTAAAATATAAAAAAATTCGAAAAAAGAAACTAATATGATTTGAACTCCTAAATTTTCACTAACTTATGGTCCAATTTCACCGTTACACCAACAACTCTTTTATTTAATTAAGTGGGACTATCAATGTATATATCTCATAAGTTTTTTAATTACATGTATAAAAAAATTAAAATTAAAATTAAAAATCGTCGCTGGAGGGTCACGGCCACCCCCAACCCCATTGGGTCCGCCCTGAATGTCTTCTAACTTATATCCAAGTGAAGTTCCTCATCACTAGCTCTGATTATCTAATTAAATCATGCTACACCCTCATCAAAATAGCTAACTGAAAATCCAATTAATTTGAATGACGGAAGGTTTTCTTGGATGTACCAAAATATGAGGAATCTAGTTCTGTAAATAAGGTGAATGTCCTCTGGTCGGCCAACAAAAGATGAGACAATTAAAGGTGGCCTCTCTCTCGTGCGGTCTGCATTCACCTATTCGTTTATGATAAGATGACGTTATATATCAATTTGGTTTACATCACTTTATGTGCTGGATGCGACCATATGTATGTGTTTTCCCTTGGGGAGTTTCGATTCATGTGAGTCTTGTCGTGCCAACTATCAAAATCGTCAAGTGTAGAGAGCAAGGGTCCTATGACTTTTTCATTAGACTAACCGATCATGTTTATCATATTGTTTCAATACTAATATGGCAATTGAACTTTGGTCTTATAATTGAGTAATTTAAAGAAAACTTAAAAGAAATATTCGCAAGTGTTTTGTTAACTGATAGATGTAGCTAGCACTCGGATTCTGGTGATGTTTGTGAAACGAAATTCGATGGTCCACTGATCATGATGAATGTCGTGTGCATAACCAGGTTTTATATGTAAAGGACTAAAATTAACGTGGATTAATTTTTCCATAAAATACATGAAAAAAAAGTCAAATTTATCACAATAATCCCTTTTAGTATACTCTACAAAAAACTTGTTACTTGTTACGAATCATCCTAGCAGATGGGGTGAAGGTGAATTTAATATATAGCAACAGACATAGCAAGGGCTGGCCTATGGAAAGTCAAGTAAGGCTACGAGCCTACGACCTTAGGTATTCTGACTACAAAGAACAAATTGAGCAACCTAGCTCCCGCCAGCCGAACACATGATATTTGGATATGTAAAATAAAAGGCAATAACTAACAAAAACGGATGTTCTGGTCGGAATGATTTCTCTGCTTTTAAGAGTCTAAATATCAGAATTGATATGGCTCCAATTTTTCTTAACACCATCACTGCATTTTTTTTCCCTTTTACAACCTTTTTTTTCCTTATAAAATGGTATAGAAACAAAACTTTATTATAAATATAGAAACTTACTAATTAAGGATTGGTATAGATTGTTCATACTTAAGATACTATAACGAAGATTGAAAATGGCAATAGATGAATAAGTATTCAAATCAAAATTCCCAAAGTTATAATAAACAAGTCGAGTGAGAGTAACTCATGATACTGGACCGCGCTGCAAGTAGCAGCAGTATATTATCATTTGTAATCAGTTTAATTTCCAATATATACGCTATGCATATCTTTCAAGTGACTGAGCAATGAAACATATGACAAAAACCTTGTGTTCTAGTTTCCGATGATTTGCATATGGTCAGAGCTACCGATTCGAAAGTACCTCAATTAGCTAAATTGACAGTTTTTGACATGTATTATAGCCAAAAGTTAAAATAATCTGGTTCTTCCCCACTTCTTGCCTCCAATAGAAGCTCATTTTCTAGATTCTTCATCCATTTCATACATTCATTTTCCCTCTCATTTTCTTCTCCAATATTTCGTTGGTATACCTCAATGTCATTTGTTTGTGATTGGTAAGCACAAATAGGATCTTCTTTATCCAACATTTCCAAATATTCAAATTCCGTATCCAGTGGGAATATATCAACGCCATAATTCGGATCGAAAAACATTTCATAATTATCTTGATAACTGTCACTAATCAGAAAGCCCGTGTCCTCAGTTTGCATAATGTCAACATCAATAAGGTCCGCGTTCAAAGAATAACTCGTTGCTACTGTGGAAAATGATGGACACAGATTTTCTATTAGTTCATCATTTTCTTGATTTTTCCCTTCGGCTCCCTCTCCTAATTCTTGGTTTTCGTTTTGGTAAATATTTGAAATACAAGAAGAAGAGGAGGAGGAGGAAGAAAAGGAGGATGATTTTGAGAGCTCCTTGGTTTTCTTTTCATGGTTACTGATATGAACTATTTCTTTCTCCATCAATCTTTTCTTCAAATGCGTATTCCACACGTTTTTAATCTCATTGTCTGTTCTTCCTGGGAAACTTAATGCGATTTTCGACCACCTGCAATGCGATTTGAAACTACTCATGAGGAAAATGAAGATGCAATACCAAGTAAAATGAATTCAAAATGGAAATAAGATTAACTAAAGTGAAAACTTTGTGCACGAGTCTTATATATTATTGGTGGAGAAACAACTAGTACGTTCATATTAACAAGTTCGTAAAACGTGCTACCAGTGGCTGCTAGTGATGTTTTGTAAGTTGTAACTGAACTTTGAGATAATACTATCTTACTTGTTTCCAAAACTATGATGTAGCTCGATAATTTTATCCTCATCTTCCTTGGTGAAGTTCCCTCGCTTTATGTCAGGCTTCAAGTAATTGAGCCACCTCAACCGACAACTCTTCCCACATCGTAGTAAATCTAGAATATTTAAAAACAGATTAGAGATAAGCAAGTTACCAAACTTCACAGCTGGTAAATATCTCAACTGTTTGCAAAGGATTACCGACTCCATCAATGTAATATGTGGTCAAATGACTCAAATTTCACCCTTGAAATGCTTAATTAATTTTTGTTCTGTTAGAGCTGTTATAACCCGTATTTTTAGATTATATTTTCTTTAGTTTATCGATTGAGTTTTTTTTTTTCAATTAATGTTATTATGACTGGAAGTGAGTACTTTATTCAGAACTGTTAGTTAAAAATAAAATCCAATAATTCGTAGGAACTGAGCCTAAATATAAGTAAATTGAAGGACTGGTTATGTAGTTCACCTAATTAACTTTAGGTATAGGAATAAATAGAAAAGTGAAACTGAAAACTCTATCTTAAATTCGTATAGGTTAGAATGCACAAAGGGGAGAGAGTTACAGCTTTTAATCTACTTAGCCGTTTTGTTTCTACCCTGTATAAACATGAGATAAAGAGAGAAAGTATATCCGTAGCATACATTAATAAAATACAGAAAATCAAAAGATAGAGAGGAAGGAAGCTAGGGGTCAATCGAGGTCCTGCTTTCTTCATCAAGATAACAACTCTCTTATATTTTCATGTATATTTTAGCTGCTGTTAGATTGAGTATAAGTTAGTATTGGTTTAATTGGTAAACTAGAACTTCTATTAATATACCATTAAGTAGTAACATGTGTGTATTGTACTCATCTTGCAAAGTGTTTTTGGTTGTGTACTATAGAAATTGGATCACAGTATAATATAGAATGATATAATACATATGTTTTCCTAAAGTAATCTGGAAGTAATCGATATATATAGATTAATTAGGTTGCCTTAGGTACTAAAGAAGTTGAAAGTGATAAGTTGTATGTGTTCTGTACAATCCACCGGTGTTTGAACTGGGGTGAATTTGTTGGCCTTTGAACTTTATGGTTAGATGTTGTAGTAAT
Source organism: Primula veris (assembly GCA_963682055.1). Lineage (NCBI taxonomy): Eukaryota > Viridiplantae > Streptophyta > Magnoliopsida > Ericales > Primulaceae > Primula > Primula veris. Next base: position 20,209,838 of record OY821740.1, read on the forward strand.
TAAAAAGGAATAAACAGCTTATTTTCGTATGATTGATACACATTGATTATAGATCAGCTTTATTTCACAAAATAGTTCCTTTGTATTTCCATATTTCAAATTAAATGGATTTAAAAAAGAAAAAGAGCAGATGTTGCTACTAAGTCGTAGTTCAACTAAATTGGGAATTATTTTGTTCATGCCTTTGTTTATGTTATCAACAGTACCTTTGTATTTGATAGTATATACGTGGATAGACCAATTTTAGGTAATCACACATGACTTAACTTGATTGTTCTGCAATTTTTGTACTTCTACTTTTAGGCGATTTCAAGTGAATAGACCTTCACGTGCATACTGTTTGTTGAACCATGGGGTTCAATAATTGATTTTGATTATAAGTTTGATTATGTTTTAATGATTTTACGATTTCTCTATTTCGATGATATAATGCTTTGTCTTTTTCAAAAATAGAAAATGTATATTTCAGCTGTCAGAAAGATAGAGTAATCAAATACGAAGCCAACGGTTCAAGTGGAACCAAAATCGGAGCTAAAACGAAGAAGTTACGAGTATTCGAAGTAAAGCGGAAAAACTGGAAATTGCCAGAAAACGACCGATCGTTTTGGACAAAACGACCGATCGTTTTTTGTCCAAATTCTTCCAGAGAGGTTGTTATAAAAACGACCGGTCGACTGTAGAAAATGACCGATCGTTTTCTACAGATTCAAAAACGACCGGTCGAAATGCAGAAAACGACCGATCGTTTTTCTGCAGAATTCAGAAACAGCTTTTTAGCTTTTTTGAATAAGTAGCTTTAACCATTGGATAAAGCACTCAACTCATACCCAACGGTCATAATACATAATACAGACCTTTTTCCCCTACATAACCCCCAATCCATCTCAAAAACAAATATCCATTATCAACCAATCAATCCTTCAACCTCTATCTATCTAAAAACACTCAAATTCTCCATTGTTGAGAAAAAGCTCGAAAAGAGAGAAATTGAAGAGAAAGCGATACAAGCTCAAATCAAGATCGAACATCATCAAATATCACAAATTAGCTTATTTAGAAGCAATCAAATTGTGAGTGTTGTTTTATTTTCGATAAATTTGTAAAGAGCAAATTATAAGCTCATTTGTGAGTGAGTGTTTGGGTAGAAGCTTTTAAGCCAAAGTGTTGGTTAAAAGTTCTAGGTTAAACACTTGGGTACTCATATATTGAGGGGGAGTCGTTGACTCGTAAACGTGTTCGCTTGCACTTGTATCAATAGTAGGAACCTCGGATAGAGGGTGAGCAAATCGTTTTGATTAGCTCGCATAGGAAATATAAAATTGGAAAAAAGATTTTAGTGAAACACTCGGTAGCACGAATACCGAGGAGAGGACGTAGGCGGGTTTACCGAACCTCTATAAATTTTGTTGTCAATCTCTTCCCTTACTATTTACTTTCCGCATTCCTTATTATTGCTTATTATCTTGCTTGCGTATAGTAATCCTAGCATTTCATTAACTTTTGTTAAACGCTTAAGTTTAGAATTGATAGTTGGGTTGTTAGTTGCACTAATTTTTAATTAGACAAAAAACGTCTAAAATCTTATTCACCCCCCTCTAAGGTTTAGTCACACGGGCCAACACTGTTGGCTAATTAGTAAAATGGGAATATGTTAGTGATGTTATGCTAGATTTAACACACTTGTTACAGGTTGTGTATTTAGTTTAGTTGCCTAGGAAAAATATGATCTTGAATATATAGTATGATAGCATGTATATTTCTTTCTAGTTGTGCTAATGGTTTTCAGGTTTAAAACTTTGATTACATGTTTAACTTTTGCCATGCAGTCACGGATAAGAATATGAAATTGTAGTGTAAAGTTATTTCTTGTATCATGTTCTGAGTTATGATTTCAGTGGAAGTTCATGTTAGCTAAATCAAGTATTGATTAAATTGTTTCACTAGAAACTGAACCTATCTTGTTCATTGAACATAGCTGCAATTTTTATAGTGTGTTTAAAATCGTGTGAGTTATCAAGAAAAGAAGCGAAATGATTAATTATAATATCAGTAGCTTGTCTGTATGTATGTGTGTGATGGAATATGTTCTTAACGTTGATATAGCTTATAAATTTTACATGACCTTGTGTTCCTATAAAAGCAACAACTGATATTTCCAGGGTAGTTCGCCTTTATATTACATTAAAATATGAGTTACATTGTAAGGTTTATACGAATGTCAGGTCTGTTCAGATTGTTGTTAGGTGTTTGAACAGTCAATGCCAGTTAGAGTTCAAGTGAAATAGTCAGTAGGTCAGTACGGTATATTGACAAGTAGTTGATAATTGAATTTTCAGTTTTCGGTGTCTCGAGCTATTTTCAATCCGGTACCTGAGTGAGTAATTTTCTTATTTGCTATTATAAAATCTCATTGCATTTTCTAAAAAGTGTTCCAAGCTCAATTTATATTTTGAGAGTATCAAAATTATATATGTATGTATCATTGCAAATTTGCAGGTTTCAAAACATGAAGGTTATTTGTGTACGCTGATGAACGTAAAGAAAGTGAAATGTTTATATGTGTTGATAAACGTATAAGATTTTCAAAAAAGTTTATTTTATTTTGGTGATCTCTATGATTTATATTTGGGATTAAGTTTATAGAATAAAAGAGATTTGGCAAGTTAAAATTCATCGAATAAAAGAGATTCAGGAAGTCTGAATCCAAGGAATAAAAGAGATGCAGGAAGTTTGGATCCAACGAATAAAGGAGGATAAGAAAGTATGAATCCACCTAGGAGATTGGGAAGGCCAATCAAGCTTAATTTCTCATTTATATTTTCGTATTGATCACACCAAAAACTTGATATCTAATTTTATCGTTTTATTAATCTTTTGCTATAGGATTTTATTTAAAGATAAACAACATTGTTTTTTGAAAGAAAAATAAAAGATGAGAAAATCTACTTTCGACCCTATATTATATTGCAAGTTTTATCGCTCACTAATCTCTTTTAATTTATCCATCGCTTTTGAAACTTTTTCAGGTTTACAGGTTATAAGGAGTCAGAGTTAAGTTAATTGTGGACCAGCCAGACTATCTAGGATTTCGTTTATTTCCGATGCCAATAAATTCTAAGATTATGATTTCGTTTCTTAGTATGCAATACCTTATTTGAATAAGTTGCTATCGAGAGTTTGAGTTTCATTTTAAATTATTGAGATATTCAGAAATAAGAACGAATGTTTGAAGTTAATTTTAGAGTCTAAATTATTTATTTAATTAATTTTAAGTTATAGTAATTCGTCTCACCTATATCGCTACTCTTTTTGTCAATATTATTGTACATTTTATTAGTTAGTGTAATTAAATGTATTTTTACCTGCTTGCTTAGGGAGAGATCTCCAATTGGTATGACCTTGTTTTCGAATAAAAGCGGTGAGTTTCAAGTCCTCTTCAGGGCTCCATGGACCTCTTTTTACCTTGGTTTTATCGCAACATGGAGCACGCCCTTTACCCATTTCCCCCTTTTTTTTCTTCAATCAAAGCTTAAATTTTATATAAACCAACTATTTTAATGAGTACGTACGTATGAACTGTGTGATTTGAAATCTCTTCACTACTATGTATCTTTCTCTCTCACACATACTCTTCATCTATCATATTCTTATAACTTATTAGGACGTGTGTTGAAATGTAGATCACTCGATCCCTACTCTATATATAGAAAATTGGAAAATGCATGAAATCAACAAGTTAGGTCAACATCGGTGCTATTTTGTCAATTACCACACTGATACGTACTAACGACGGATTAATTGAAAAAAGAGCATTGATGTGAGTCATGCCACTTTCTCATGCCATTTCCCACGTAAACTACATTTTTGCTTATCTATTCGTACTTTTCTTTTATGCATACTATTAATATTTTGAGGTAACAATAATTCAAGTATTCTAAACTAGTAAGTTTCATTTCACTATGTTGTAATTAGATGAAAGGTATATATACTAGCGAACCTGTTCACGCGATGCGTTGGTCTGACGGTAACATATATTCATAGATACTAATTAAATCGAATATAAACTTGACAAATATAAAATTGAAATCATATAAATTAATAATAATAATATTATTGGAAAAAAAAGAAAGTTTCATACCTTGAATAGTAAAAAAAATTGAAAGATAGGGAAGGAAGAGGAGAGAGAAGAGGAGAGATAAACCTAAAATAGACAAATGAATTTGAAAGTGAGATGACAGTTAACGTAACATAGCAGTTTTATTTAATATTTATTTTATTTACAATTTGTGTAATTGATGGGGTTTTTTTGTAAATACTTATTTCAATACTTCATAAGGGGTGTTGATATAAAGTAATAGTATAGATATACGAAACCAAGATTGTGAAATGAAAGGCTGATTTTCTATAAAATAAAATAAAATTATACCTTATATGAAATTATTTTACGCAATGGGGCTGAAACGGTAAAATTTAAAGGTTTTAATCAAAATACATAGGAAAAATCTATTTTTTCAGTAAATTTTTTTCAAAATAGAGGTGCAGTCATCAAATGTCCCTATTTAGTTCCTAGTTCATTCCCTATAAAAGAATATATATATATATATATATATGCTCAAAATAGGATCAGTTAAAAAATCTACCTTGATGATATATAGCGTAATATGTACATATGTACAAATGCTCTGTACCTAATTAAGTATACAAATGTCGGAGGATATATCGTATATGTGGCATGATCGGTTTGTCATAGTAACCCCATAATTTATAAAAAAAAAAAAAAAGTAAATTCTGGGTTTAATTATCCGGAAAAAATAGAGTAATTTTACAACCGTCACAACTCTATTCTTTAACATTTGGTTTTAGAATTTAGTACAACCTCCGTACGAAAACATTTTGTAAGATTCATGCAGGATATAAGTCAAGTCTAATATTCCAAAGCAGTAACATGACATGTTAACAGTTAAAGTATTAAATCGCTTAAATATATAAAGTTTGATGATTTAGGTGACCAGCTCAGATAGTGCTCTTTGATTAATAAATTAGGAAAGACGTACATAGTGACATTTGAATTGAAACTGCCTTTAGTATGGGAGAATCATTGATCGATTAGTATAAAAATCTATAAAAATATACTTAATTTTCATAAATCCAGATTTTCAATTCTTGTCATTTGATACATATAATGTAGCATCAGTATTAAAGTTAGAAACAAATGGTAAAAAGAAGTAGCTAGCATCATATAACATATAATAGTTTCATGTATCATATGTATTAATCTTTAAAACTGATTTAGAGACTGAGTTTTTTTTTAATTAAGTACGAAAAGTATGTACATTTTCATCATTTTTCCATAAAATAGATGTGATCTCACACAAACTAATGCGCCAGTTATATATTCAAGATTTCCATATTTTCTCTAGATGATGTCCGAAGTACTAAATGGCTGATAACATTAACCCAAGTGAAGTCACTATCACAAATTACAGTGGATGAACGTACTAGTTTTGTTAGGGATGTTACGTGAGAAAATACCATCTTAGTTGTGTTTTAAAATGCAAAACCATAGCTATCAAGTGTCCATGCAATACATTTACTAAAATTTAACCTTTTTAAAAAAGAAAAAGGTGCTTTTTGCAAGCTTTTCGAGACCTCTATTAAGCTTTGAAATGGAATGGTTTTTTTCTTAGTTACAACCCCAACTCTGCCGGTGACTATAACACTGGAATTCTCATTCTTAAGATATCTCTATAACGTTGTTTATTTTTATTTATTTTTATAAGCATCTGTATAAGGTTATTACGAAAAACTCGTTTCTGTTTAATTACATCATGCTTATCGCATAATGTTCTCAGCTTTACAGAAAAAGTCAGCAGTTTTCGTTAAAATAATCCTTATTAATTTTGTTTATAAGTCACAGATAGAGGGACCATACACTTTAAAGCTTTTACCATTCGTTACCTAATTTTGACTTCTTTCAGTTGCGTTAAGCAAGTTATCACTAAAATGAATGCGACTTTTTATGATTGATTAATTAATTAATTAAGTACTATAGCAAGAGAAAGAGAGGGTATAAACCAATGCATCATGCATGACTTATGCCTTGTCATGAGATATTTCTGGTTCCATATATAGTGAAGCTAAATTTAATGTGAAGATGTTTTTATTTGCAATTTATTAACCAAATTTAGACTTGAAGTAAAAATGAGATGTTTAGTATTCCTAAGATTAACATAACGAACTTATTTTTATATCAACGTTAGTAAGCCAGATTTTCCTTGAGAAAATTCACCCAAATGAAACCGAATTGTTTATTCTAGTACACTTGCTCACCATCAATAGGGATGTTCGTGGTTCCGTTTCGTTTGCTTTTTAAAAAAACATAAGTCGAACCAAGTGAAAATCATTGTTTTGTCTAGTTTGGTTAGTTATGATTAGTTTATCATACGTCGAACCATCAATAGGGATGTTCGCGGTTTGGTTCTGTTAGGTTTGGTCGGTTTATACTATAAATAAAAACAAAACATAAGCGTAAATATTACAATAGATATAACTATATATTAATTCCTAAGGCAAAACGAATCTCAAATGTAATTGTTTACACCACATTCGTGTAAATATGCAATTTACAGAATAATATGGAGTAATAAAGTCATGTGGAAAAAGAACAAATAAGAATAATATCAGAAATGGGAACCACAAAATAAATAAGTCAGACACGCATCAGCATAAGCCCGTCGATATAGATAATGGGAAGAATTTTTAAAGTATACGACACGTGTAAATCATCATGTTCGACATGGGCGGAGCCAGGAATTACGTACATCGAGGGAGGACACAATTTCGATAAACAAAAAATATTGAAAGTCTAATTACATAACATAAATTATTTTTAATTGCTATAGGAAAAATCCGATTTGTATAGCAAGAAAAGTTCTACTTCATAAGATTATTTCTTTGCTTTTTGTACAACAAAATAAATGAAATCACTACAGTCGAAATGAGAACTATAAAGGTGATTTTTAATTTTTCCCTCCGTAATTCTCAAGAAAAAAGAAATGATGGAACAACAAAAATCAAAGTAAAATACAAAAATAAATAGCTCATTTTTTATGTGTCAAAAGGAATTATCTATTTCTGCTAATGTTTTGTGATTATAATACAAAATAAAGTTTACTTTGTTTCAAGACTATTACAGTAATTTAAAAGTTGTAATTGGAACATATTACTCCAAATTTCATCTTAGTAGATATAAAATTTAGACTCCATTCAATCGTTGTTTTTCTAATTAAAAAATTATTTAAAAGAGAGATATTTTCTATTAAAGTTGGCTGAGCCAAAAAATTATACTACGTGTTGAATTTTTTTCTAAATTACAACAATCGTTAAAAACTATAGGTGCAATCTTTTAAGATAAAAACTAAGGGTCTGTTTCTTATCAATTTTTTCAGTCAAAAAGCTGTTTTCAGAAAGCAATAAGAAAATAACTAGATTTTCAAAATATACACGAGTGCTTAGCAAAAATTTAAAAAAACTAACAAAATGTTGATTTTTGGCATTAGTTATTAACTTATGCCTTTTCAATCAAAATAACTTTATAAGATATTTTTTTTATAAATTTTCAAAATATCATATTTTAACGAGAAAGTAATACGTCAAGTATGCGAATAAAATTTTAGTTGATATAAGATCAATATTCATTTAAATATTTAAAATTGTGGTGAGAAATCTATCAAAATCTCCAAAATGTGTGTCATTTTTGCTTTTAGCATTTCTAGTTATATTCCTCCAAAATCTAGATTTTTAAAAGCTAAAAAAAGCAATGATACAAAACGCGTGTGGTTTTTTTAAAATCAAAAGGCTAAAAAAGATTAAAAAAAAAAAAAAATTATGACAAACATGCACTATGTTGTTGACCTGATTAGTAACTAAATTTATATTTAAATGGAAGGAGCCAAATTTAAATAATTAATTAGCAGTAGGATATAAACAGGGACGGACCCGGGGAGGGGCTGGAGGTGGCCACGGCCACCCCGACGATCTTCAAATTTATTTATTTTATACATGTATTATTTAGAGTTTTTTTTTTTTTTTCGATATACACAATAAAAGTCCCCTTTAATGTAGTGTTGCTAACACATGTAGTTAGGACAATAACCAATTAGGAGTCAACAGTTCAATTCTAAAAAAAATGAACTTTAATTTTTAACATCACAGTCTGTCGACGAATTTGATATCGGATCCGCCCCTCAATATAAATATACAATTTCAAAAAATAGAAAATGATGAGTTGTCACGCATGTATTATCGAATTTAATTTAGAAGCATTAAGCTGTTTTTACCTACATAATATTATTCACCAAACTAATTCCCATTATAATACTCTTCCAAAACTTATTCTCATTATAATGCTACTTTTGCCACACCATCAATAATATGCCACATGAAAGAAAACTTAAATGGATACAACACCCCATGGAAAATATCTATAGATTGATTTTGCAAAACAAACAAAAAACCTATTTTTATTTACTAAATGAAGAATAATAAGCAACTAATTCGATCTTTATATATTATTTGAAGTCATTGTCCTCCTAACTTAGGTAACAATAACATCCTAGTGTTCCATATCTCTCTTTTAATATTGAAAGTTCTCTCCGATTTTTAAGTTACACAAATTTAATCAAGTTAATTATTAGTTGGTTGCTCATTTATCAGATAATTAGTAAAATTGTTACTCATTGAATATTGTATGATGAACTAACTAAAAATGTTAAGACAGCAGTGTGGGTTGAACCTCAAACATCTCTACCAAACTTTATATCTTAACCAACTAAATTGTGTTTTTGTATATGTTTAATAACTTAACCATCTTCAACTGTTCACCTATTCATTTTGAAAAGACTTGTTTGAGAATATATTTTTTTACCGGGTTTAGGTGTCCAAACTAAACCTAAAATACAAGAAGTGTGTTATTTTGGTTTCGAAGTACAAAATACAAAAAAAAAAACTTCTACTATCAAACATTCTCAACAAACCCTTCGCTAAAATACAAGCCGTTCATAATTATAACCTACCAATAGTAAATGTCTACTATTTGTCGCTATTCTTACAAAATGTTAAAGTTTTAGGTACAGAAAAAACAAACATTTTATCAAGGTGGGCCAATGGGGAGGTAAACATTAAAATTTCAAATTCAGACAGCGAGCTACTATTCATGTACCATAAATATATAGTAGGTCTATTGTTTATTCATTAGTAATTTATGACCCAAGGTATATGAATTACAACAATAATGGCCCACATCTTTTCGTTTAGAGACTATGTTGATCCGGGAGTGAACTAAAATGTATTCCACCCTCTTTCTTTTTTTAAAAACATTCTCAACAGTATATATAAGAGATTACATATATAATTTAAAAGTTTATATGAAAAAAGAAAAAAATGTTTTCTCAACTCGCTATTTAGCATGTGATATATATGTATTAAGCTAACAAAATATGGGATTCCTTTCTACATGTAAAAAAAAATTGTATAAAGGAAATATATAGTATTTTAATTGGTAAACAAAACTCACTATATCCTTTTTTTCTCTAATTTTTGTTTTTCTTTTATTTCTCCGCTCTCATAGAAACTCATCACCACTTCCATCACATGGAAAGCCTACTCTAACTCTTTGCGACTTGGATTGGCATAAATTTTCATCAAATTATGCCACATATCTCTATTTGCGCTCTTAATACTAGAAGCGAGATCGATCTCTAATTAGAGTATACATCAAAGTTATATATGGAACATTGATGTGTAAAGTTGTGAAATATATTGTATAAGTCTAATCAAGGTTTATAACTCTAAAGTTATAAAAAAAAGTATGTGAAACACGGTTGAGAATGCTACAATCTAGCTAAAGAGAATCTATTCTGTAGATATAAAAGCCAAGAATTAGCAACTGCGGGGAAAAGCCTAAACTACATTTAAAAAAAACTTGGATATGTGAATCTAAAACCTAATTATATACTCCTATAAAAACACTCTGGAATGATTTTAGTAAAATGGAAGAAAATTATAGATGTATATATTGTAATCTAGTTTTGACTAATGATATAAGTAGAATTTTTTTTGCACATACTCGCTGAAGGTCATTTGATCAATGTATATTTTAATATTTTCTTTCCATCTTATTAAGATCAAGTCTCGATTTAGTTCTCAATAAAGGTATCCAACTCTCCATAAGTGAGTAATATTAAGTCATATTTTATCGATATGAATAAGTTCAATCCAGCCCCTTAGGGTCCAATAGCAATAAGTCCAAACATAATGACCAAAAGTCGCATTTCCCGTTTCATATTTAGTCAACAAATATTATTTTATTACACGCTTTGTAATGTCCGAACTAACTCGTATCCGCAATTCAGGGGTTTTAGTTACACGTTGCGTTAGTCATGTATTGGCCTAATGCCTTAAATTTACTAATATATTATATTTTAAACATAATATTAAAATTTGGTATTATTTAGGATAGTTATACAGCTTAAAACAAATTATTAATTAATTTAGAATACATCCGTAATTAGAAAAATATAATAAAAACAAATTGTTAATTAATTAGATTGTTAATTATTAAAATAGAGTGAGAGTATTTCTGAAAAAATTGGACAAAATTTGGGAGACTCATCTCTGGGTTTGCTTATATTAATATGAGTAAAAGTTTTACGCGCGTGTAATGACATAAATATTATAATATATTTAATTTTGACATAATATTCAAATTTGGTATCATTTATTGTAGTTATGCAGTTTAAAATAAACTGTTAATTAATTTAAACTACATTCGTAATTAAAAAAATACAAGTGAGCATAAATTTTTAATAAATTAAATTAATTATATCATTAATTATTATAATAAAGTGACAGCATTTTTTAAAAAAAATAGATAAATTAAAACCGAGTTTTATTATATTAATGGCTTACATACAAAACGGAAATAAAGAAAGAAAAACAGAGTAAATATAAATAAAATACAAAAGTACTCTGTCTTTCCCCCTAAATCCTCTCACTCTCTCTCTCTCTCTATACACAAATTCAAACATTTATACACAACAAATACATAATTATATATATATATATAAATAGAGAGAGAGATACATATATAGAGATTTAATTTGGGGAAAATGTCGGATTTTAATTTACCGGATTCGGTGTTGGCGGTGATCCCAACGGATCCATACGATCAGCTCGACCTTGCACGCAAGATCACGTCTATGGCGATAGCTTCACGTGTATCTAACCTAGAATCTGAGGTCGATAGGTTGAACCAAACGATATATGATAGGGATCGTATCGTGTCTGAGCTCGAGGAGAAGGTCGAGAGGCTTGAAACGGAGTGTAGGGAGGCGAATAACCGGTTGAGATTCGCACACGACGATAACGTATGTCGTTTTTTATTGTTTAATATTGTTGGTGGTTGGAAAAAATGAGAAATTTCTATTTTTAGAGGTTTTGAAGTTTAATTAATGAGTTAACATTAGGAGTCAAATAGGGTTTGTGGTAGAAATGAAGAATTTTGGGGTTTGATTAGAATTTTGGGGTTTGAGATTCGCACACGACGTTAACGTATGTCATTTGATCATTTCTATTATATTTAACATTTCTTGTTGGTTGGAAAAAATGAGAATTTTGAATTTTAGGGCTTTTGGAATTTAATGAATGGGTTGAGTTGGGAGTAATTTAATTAAACCTGGATGAGTAATTAGGGAATTATTACGAAATTGGAGTCGAATAGAGTTTGTGGCAGAAATGAAGTTTGGCTTTGGGGCCGGGTTTGGTTAGAATTGTGTTTTGTAACTTATCAAGGGTTATTTGAGTTTAAGTTTATTTGATTGAAATTAAAGTTTGTGTGATGTTTTGAATTTGCATCCCATTTTGGTTAGCCTGGTTTTAATTAGACTTGAGGTTGAATTAGGGGATTATATGAAGATTTTATTTTACAATCTAGGGTTTTGGGGGAGAAATGGAGATTTTGGAATTTTGATTAGTACTATTGTTCTTTTAAAAAAGAAAATAGGGGTTGTGGAAGAAACTTGAGGGTGAGTTCATATAAGAGCTTGATTAGTTTATGTTTGGAAATAGCGGAAGAATTGCAGAAAAAAGTAAATTTCTAAAAATTAATTACATTTGCATCATGTTGTGTTATTTTATCAAAGCCCTGGTATTCGTAGGAGAAAAGTAAAATTATGTAACTTGAGAAAAAGATTGAGCGGCTTGGCCACAATGACAGCTTATGCATTTGGTCAGAATTGTGTTTCAAAAAGGAGGAAAGTTTGGAAATGATTCTATTGATATTGAGTTTGTTTGAGAGTATATGTTTTGAACATAAGTTTTAGAATAACAATGTTCATTTTATGAAAATCAAGGTCAGACTTCAAATTTAATTTATAAGTTGTATATTTGGAACTCGAAGTTGTGGGGAAAGGGAATTTTAGGAAATGATTTGACAAAATTTGAATATAGCCAGGGGCGGAACCAGGATGGTTTTTTTGGGGGGGCTGTGGTGTAAAAAATATGTCAAATAGAAGATAAAATAAATAAGGTCTAATACAAAAATAAAGAATTTTTTCTATGTTTAACATAGCATAAAATAAATATGAAGTTAAGACAAAGGGTATTGAGCAATAAAATAATTTTTTAGTAATCTTGTTTGGGAAAATACAATGGTTATTTACGAAATTTGGTAATTTCAAGGTAAAAAACAAAAAATTTTAGAAAAAAGCAGCTAACATGATTTGAACTCGTAACCTTCCACTATCTTAAAGCCAATTTTACCACTACACCAACAGGTCTTTTGTTTAATTAGGAGGACCATCAATGCGGGGTGGCCACGGCCATCCCCAGCCACCCCCTGAGTCCGCATCTGAATATAGCTGGTTTTGTGAACTCATGCCATCAAATGACATAATTATAGTTCATTTGTTTTGATAGAATTACGAGCTTCTTTGGTTCATGTATGATTTCTAAGAAAGGATAACATCATAACAGAAAAGGAAATGATTGAATTGTTCAATTGGTATACGATGGAACTAGGATTTGTGTGTGAGAGAGTGGTAATACGGGAACTCGATTTGCAGAACTAGAGTTGATTTGCTTACATATATGCTTCTTTATTTGTGTATGGAATTGGTAGCGGAATAGCAAAGGAAGTCTAGGAAAACATTGATGGGATTGGAATTGTGTTCATGATGAAGATGTGACTTAGCTTTTGTATATTTTTTGGAACTACAGTATCTGAGTAATAAAGGAAAAGATAGATTTGGAATCATTAGACGGAAAGTGCATGTGATGAAAACTGAGTTCATCTGGTTTTATAGGACATGTTCCTGTTTTTAAACCTAACTATGTATAACGAGAATCAGACAACACGGGGATTGATTTATATGATATAGCATATAGGACCATTGCTGACAAGATATAAACTTGAGTTTTTTCTGATGATAATTAACTTCGTTTAAAACTTGAAGGATGCTGTAAATTAAGATTGGCAAGAGTGTAGTAAATGATTGATACAGCAGAAATTGCTTCCATTTCATTAAGATGATAAAAATGGTTTAATTGCACATAAACATAACTTTATTTCAGTCTGTATTTTCTCTCTTCAGTAAATTCCTTGTTTTAATCTTGTTCCTTTTGGACTTGTTATTTTGTTTGGAACTGGTTATTGATATTTTGGTTTGTGTTGATGAATTTGAAGATGAAACTTTCTAAGGAGCGAGATTCACTGGCTGCTACAGCAAAGAAGATGAGTCGTGATTTGCAAAAGGTGAATTGCATAGTTAGGATATCTTTGCATTATTTGACCATTTTGATCTTGTATTTACTAAGTTTAAGATATGGAATGAAGAGCTTCTCTCTATTTCTGTGTTCTCTCTTATTAATCCTCTTCTGTTTGGAAGGAGCTAGTACCTGTGAATTGTGATCTTATATATTTGATTGGGGGCCGATTTATGGCCTTCTAGGAATTGCCATTTTGAGCTACACTACTGGACTTAAGCGGCGATCTTCTCATGTATGTCAGCGATTCATAATTACCTGATTATCATGATTTTTCTTAATTAGTAATTTGATGTCAGAAATTTACAACTCCTTGTAATACATTTGTAAAAGTTGGCAATAGTACCTCTACTTGGTGCCAAACATTTAGCGTGGAAAATTAGACTGTACGACGATACAAAATCGAAAACGAGAGGCATTACATACGCATTTTATGGATACCTGTGCAATATGTTATAATTCTAAACATCTCAGGTTGTATGATTGATAAAATTTGAAGTTCTTGTAATGAGCTCAAGTACTGTAACAAACCTATTAAGGGGAGAATCGAGAGAATAGGAGTGGGTTAAGTGATGTCTACCGTCAGAGTTAATTCGGAGTAAAAAATGATAGATTGGAAACCTGGTGAAGTTTAGTGCAGTTAATGGAAACTCTAGGGGTGTGTTTGCAGTTTATTGGGTTGCAGTTTATTAGGCAGTATAAGTAGAGAGGTTATGTAATGCTAAGTATTAGAAAGAAGAATATGAATCTTAAATTTCCTTTTATGAAGCTATGATTTCCTCCAAATTTGGTTCTTACATTCTGCATTTCAATTACCATCTTTTTTTTACTAGTACTTAGATCTTGTACCTGAAAATTTTGAGTTAATATATACAGAAACAAATTCCCCAAAACAGACCAGCTTTGTTCATGTTTTCTTAATTGAGTGAACTTTACAAGTGAGTTCTTTACATGTACCCATATACTGTATTGCATTTCAAATCCTACACTTGAGTTGATATACCTGTCTTACGTATGTGAAGGTTTTTTTGTTCAAACTGTTGACTTCGACTAATTATTTCTTTGGAGCTGTTTCACAGTGCTCTTGTTCCCCTGGTAAATTTTCACATTCTCTTTATATATACTATTTCTTTTGGGCCAAAATAAGGTGAAATCTCCGGTGTAGGATTCCTCTTAAGTAGTTTTCATTCATAACAATTACGGTTCGTTTGTTTTCTTTTGCCTGAAAGCCAAGGCGCAATATTTTTTGAAAAAAGGTAAAGTTCAAGTACATTCTGGACCTTGTTCCAGATAGAGTTGTACCTTATGCCTATTATCATATTCTTTGACAATCACCATATAATTTTTCCTCTTCCTCTATTGTGCTATGTTTATAGTTCTGCATCAAAATTTCACTCACGGAATTTTAGTCTTGAAAGTATGAAACTTACTTCAAATATTCTTGCAGTTGGAGGCTTTCAAGAAACAATTAATGCAGTCGCTAAACGATGATAATACATCAGTAAGATACTTACATTATTGACTATTCATTGCAATATACGCACCGTTTCTGGCGCAATAAGTTTTGTTTTTCTGATAACTAATTTGTTGTCGCATTACTTGATTCAACAGCATGCTGAAACAGTGGATGTTGTGACGTGTGATCAATCAGTTAGCAGATCTTATTCTACTAAAGGTACTTAAAGCCTGATTAATTAGGAAATAGTTGTATTTTAGAAATTTCATGAAGTGATATATTTTTGGACTGAATTCACATTTAGTGACAAAGATAGATTTTTATCTCATATTTTACTTTTAATGTGCATATACTTCGTTGAACCAATTTTTTTTATTGGCATAGTAAACTGATTTCACTTTGGATGGGCATAAACTTTAAAGGATCATTCTACTCAATAAACCGATTCACAACTTTGATGGGCATTCTTCTTTTGACTAATTTGGATGTGCATTATGATTAAATATGTTACTGAAAAGTTCTGACTAGTATTGAGAAATAAGTCGGAATTGTGTCACTTAATGGGAATCACCCCTTGTATTTTTTTGGTGTGACTCATATATTTTTTCTCTTCCCTTTTGTGGCCCTCGCTACTTGTAGATGAGATAAACGGTCAAACAGCATATTACTCTTTCAGCACTGCAGAGAGTGGATACACATCGGAAGAAGGTATTAAAAGTTCAAATATGATAATTACTAGGGTCATTCGACATTGTCTATATATTGTCTTCGTTACTTAATCAATGCTGTTATTACTTATCCACAGCATCCAAGCAAGGTGCACACAGATTTTCAATCACTCCGTATATAACACCGCGGCTTAGTCCCTCGGAGACCCCAAAAATAATATCGAAAACTGTATCACCTATCAGAAACTCTGGCGCTACATCTCCATTTAAATCACAATATGACGAGAGAAGTTCAGTGTCTTCATGGTATTCATCAAGCCAACAATCATCGGCAGCAAACTCACCGCCACGCGGACGCCCGATTCCAGGTAAGATGTGCTTTTAGTTATATGTGTATGAAAAATGAATATACAGAATAATCTGTAGTTTTTTGGACAGTCCATGTTTAATACATTCATAAAAATTATACGAGTTGGGAGCGTAGGTAATCTAGTTCTGTTTATATGTTTGTTATAGTGTTATCTAAGCTTTGGCATGTTGTATTTTGACGAAATCTTCATATCAATAATCAAGATCATTAGGTTGTTGACTTTAAGAAATTAGAGCATTTGACAGTGTATTTGAGTCTTGGAAGAGCCAAAGTAGAGGACTTCATTAGCCTCTGGTTCTTTGCAAATATATTATTAACACTCACAGAAACTCTTTATTTATATAAATTTCAAATTCGGAACATAAGAAGCTATTCTCTCTTTTCCTATTTAAATAAAAAAAAATCAAAGTTTTGCAGCAAGGACTCGTTGTACCTCAGATTAAACCAATGTTTTAAAAATCGCGCTATATAGTGCGAAATAGCGATTTTTGGGAAAAAAAACGCAACGAAAAACCACTATTTGGCTGGAATTGCGCTAAAATCGCGCTATAGGGGACCAAAAGCGCAAAAAGCGCGAAATTCTGGACCAAAAGCGTAAATAGCGAGTTAGGAAAAAAAACAGTGGATCTCAATAATTAATATACAGTGTAATTTTCATAAAAGTGTGTGCAGTCTAGATGGTTGTGACAGTGTATTGTTTTCCAGCAAACCCAAGTTCGAAACTCACCTACAACAATTTATTTTTTTCGATTTTTTTTTATTACTACCTAATATAACTATACATTTTATCGTTTATTGTTATATATTCTAAAGTTTAGTGCATATTTAGGCCAATAAAAAGTACAACGCAAAGTGCTATGTAACAACGCTATTTGCGCTTTTAGCGTTTCTCTCGAAAAAACGCTACGCTAGCGATAGCGCTATTTAAAACATTGGATTAAACCACCATGGTATTAGTTTGAGCAAGAGGTGTTATTATTTCACATATATTGATAGTTTTATTCATAAAGTATTGGTCAATTCAGAAATTATAAACATCATCTTTACAAAATTATTATTATTGTTAGTATGGAAACCATCCGAGTCTGGAAGAATATATTATATTTTAAGTGTTTTTCTCTTCCTCTGGGGAACAAATCTCACATGCTTTACATTGTAGTACACGCATATTTATTTCCAACTTTAAATTGCTCTTTCCGAGACCAATTTTAATACGGACATTTTTATGATTTTAAGTCATATTTTAAACAATTCCAACATGAATGAATTATATTGTCTTTATTCCTTATGTGCTTTGCTGAAATTTTCTGTGTTCTTGTGAAGCACGCCCTCCACGAATCGATGGAAAAGAATTCTTCCGCCAATCGAGGTAAGTTTTTTCTTGTTGTTTACAAGTTGATTTTTTCCTTTCTCACGGTCCTTTTATAACTTATCTTCTAATTTGTAATGCAGGAGTCGTTTATCGTACGAACAATTCAGCTCATTTTTGGCCACCATAAAGGAGTTTAATTCTCAGAAGCAGTCTAGAGAGGTAAAAGTACCAGATAATCCTCATAACCGTTTTCCCTCTCAATTTATAGAAAACAGAACTTAAACTTATTTTTCCACAATGTGCAGGAAACTTTGAGGAAAGCTGGAGATATCTTTGGAACCGACAATAGAGACCTTTACTTATCATTTCAAGGATTGCTAAATCGCAACATTCATTGATAGCTTTCATTACATGAATTTGGGACAGTTTTGCGTCATCGACACACTTTTCGTACGTTTGTAAATTGGTTTCATCTAATTTTCTCATATGCTTTTTCCGAAGCTTGTACACTTCTGCCGACATTATCATATATGATGAATTCTCTTTGTTGCTCTCTCTCATTACATGCCGCTGCTCACTCTCACCCTCTATTCTAGATTTTTTGTCCTGAATTTCAAAAAATTATTTTATTGTTGGTATCCGTTATTTGGAGTCTTTATGTTTGGAGGGTACGCCTTTCTATCCTTTACTATGAGAAACTTTTAGGTGAACCCGTCAAACCTAAAGACGTGTCTGCCAAACCAGTAAAAATTTAGTGTTTCAATTTCTTTTTAATGTAAGGGTGTGTTTTAGTCCCCGTTTTCCTCTTTGAGTTAGCATTACCAATTTTGGGTAGGCCCCCGATGTACACAAAAGTTACTACTTTAACATTCATGCTGAAAAGAGTACCGCTTATGAAGAAAGACAATTTCTCTCTTTTTGACTAGTACAAATCTCTTAGTTTATTGTCCTTTATAATTTCTGTTAGTAATTGGTTATTGTTTGGTTGGAGATATAGGATTATTCACCAATGATTTCACAGCAATTGATTTGGAAAAGTTATCTTGTGGGTAGTTTTTATGGCCATTAGAGAAAAAGTTGAGGTTTCAAACAAAGGATTGAGCAATCGAAAACATCCAATGTTGAGATTCAAGCATTCGGGTTGCTTTTATATATTAAAAGAAGAAAAACTAATGCAAGAATGAAGTAGAATAGATTTAAAACTTTTTATAACATACTGAAACTCAATTTAGTTTTACTAGTATAAACCGGAACTTAATTTTTACTCTGATAGACGAAAATTTATCATTTCCAGTAGTAATAGTGGAATAAACAAAGATCTGATCCAGTGGAAAAAGAGGGGCTTGCGACAGCATTTAATGGTATACCCGACTTCGAAATTGTTCTCGCACAACTAAAGCTAATGCAAAATGTATCACAATTGTTCTCGCACAACTAAAACAATATAACAATTAGCACCAAGTCTTGCGAAATTAGGTAAGCATTTTGTTGGTCTGTTGAGTGGGCAATGTCCCCAACAAAATTTCCAATTCATGACTTCGGCAAGCGATAAAATATTCGTAACTTATGGTATCAGACTCCCACACAGGGTTCTTGGTATTCTTTGAGCAACACCTAATTAGTTCAACATTATTTGATTCGAACTCAACATTGGCCAACTGATTTTTCTTTGCCCACCTGCATGCCATTCTGATGGTCCGAACTTCCGCCATATGAGAACGATGCCTTAAAATTCCCACTTCTTATGTCTACCAGGTCCCGTAGCATTACGTAAATAACCTCGAACCTGACCCGTTCACTATCCCATTTGTAGGACGTGTCCACGTTAACTTCTATAAATCATTTTTTTATGAACCTCTAGAGCTTGTGCGATGACATGGCTAGGGGCTTTGGCTTTGTTTGGTTAAACACCACACCGTTTCTAGTTTTCCAAATTTACCAACTAATGTTTATGATTGGCTCTAGGTTATGCTCACCAGGTACTCTTTAAGTGTGTGATAAGTCCAGCAGCCCGCTAGGATAGTGATCGTATCCGGTCCGATACGGACACCTTGTGGAATTTTTAACCACACCGGTTTAATCTAAGGACATTAAACAATAACATGTTCATAACTTTCTACATGAGTATCACACCATGGCACATAGGCGAATCGCCACACTTTCTTCTAAATATATTTTCTTACGTGGTTAGCGAGCTTGTCAACGCTTTCCAAAAAGAAAATGTCGAATCCTTGGGAATGTGTTCACATTCCAGAGTTTGATCCATATTCTTATAGACGCACTGGAGGAAGTGTCCGCCCTTATCTTAGTAGATTACTCGACAACTCCAACCAATATAGGTCTAACGGTACACACCAATTCATATTATAATGCCTTACTCACTCCGTTCCAATTTAATTGTCCACTACGAAACTACGTGCAATTTTGATCGACTTATAACTTGTATCAAAATTGTCAAAATGATTTTTTAAAAAATCTAATCATAAAATTTAACATTTGAACTATATGATCAGCTTTTGAAATTTTTTATTCCGATAATTTTGAAAGTTTTTGGCCGGTCAAAATTGCACGTAATTTCGTAGTAGACAATTAAATAGGAACGGAGTGAGGGTAATTTTATCAGTACCTCCCCGTAACCAATTCGGATTTTACAAATACATAGCATTGTTTGTCATTGTACCAGTTTATTCGACTATATCTGCATTCTTTAGTGGGGAGGTCGGAACGGTCGGTAGCTGCTTACCATCATCCGAGAGTCTAATTTGTCGATATCTCATTTCTTAAGAGTCTGATTAATTTTTAAAAGGTAACCGAACACCAAAAAACCTGTTAATAAAGTCAGACACACACAACATAAAACTTGGAAGGCAAAACAAAAAAAGAGGGGCAATATTGGGCTTTGATGGGCCGTAGCCAGATGGTGAAGCCCATAAACCACAACCTATGGTTTATTTCTTATAAACTAGAATATGCGTGGCATAAACGATGAAATCACATCCAACGGTTGAGAATATCTGAAGAGGTATAAACCTAGCTATATATACTTATCATTAGGGTCATTCCAACTCATACGTTTTCTCTCTCTCTCTCTCTCTCTCTCGGCCACTGAGTTCTTTATCGGTAACTCTCTCTCTCTCTCCCTCTTTCTCTATCCTTATTTTTTTTGATTAATTCATCATGTTACTGTGTGTATATGTATGTATCTATGTTGTTTTTTCATTTTCAAGTTTATTTCTTGATCTAAATCTGATATTTTTTAAGTGATTGTATTTTTACTATATGTTGCTATCTCTATAGGTTTAGCTAGTTTTGCTAAATCATTTTTGTGTTTTATTATTGCATATATATATATATGATAATTTCGTTTCTGGATCTAATCTGATTTGTTTTAAGTGTTTTAGAACTGTTTTTGTATATGTTGCTATCTCTATAGGTTTAGCTAGTTTTGGTAAATCATTTTTGTGTTTTGTTGATAGCTTTATTAAGGATTTGTGTATTTGTTGGTATCTCTCTCTCTCCTAATTTTTTCATTAATCTATCATGTGTATATGTATGTATCTATATTGTTTTAGTTCATTTGACCGATTTTTTTCGTGTTTTATTACTGGATTTTTAATAAGTTCAATTCTGAATCTAAATCTGTCTTTTTTAAGTGATTAATTCATGTTTTTGTATGTGTTGCTGTTGAATGAGCTACTCATGAATTCTGCTAGGTCGGACGATATCTATAGGTTTAGCTAATTTTGGTAAATTAATATTAGTGTTTTATTAAGGATTTGTGTATTTGCTGTATTTAATCAGATTTAGTTGATTAGACCTATCATTTTATGTTCTACACGGTTTTATGATGAGATTTGTGTAATTTGTTGTATTTAGCTAGTTTTAGATTATATTTGTTGTATTTAACTAGTTTTAGGTTATTTGGCCAATCATTTTTGTGTTCTATAGACTGTTTTATAATGAGATTTGTGTATTTTGTTGTATTTCACTAGTTTTAGGTTATTTGGCCGATCATTTTTGTGTTCTATAGACTGTTTTATGATCTGATTTGTTTATTTTGGTGTATTTAGCTAGTTCTAGTTCGGTTGACTAATCATTTGTTTGGATTTTTGATATATTTATGATTTATTTAGTCTATTTATTCGAGAATATGTTATTGTATATTACTTATTAGATCTGACAGTGGTGTGCATGTCAATGATTTTGGATTTAAAGATGTTTTTAATGTTTTCCATTATTATTATTTTATATAGAACAGTACATATTGACTTAATATGGAATTTTTTTGAGGGTTATCTGTAGTATGAATTAGTGAATAAACTATTCTCTATCAAATTATTTGCGCTTTATTAGGATTACTAATAGTTTTTGTCTATTGATTCTGGATTTAACTGTTTTTGCATAAGTTAAGTATCGTTACTTTAGATGTAGATTTACTATTAATAAAAGCAAAATAGCTTTGGTATAATTAATGACTTACTGCCTGAAAATAAGACATTAAAAAATGTAAGCAATTAATTAGCTGATCTTATTATTTTATCCAAACATTATTTCTTGTGTAATTTCAGTCTTTTGCCCGTTGGTTCCTTTTTCATTTTTTTTTTGTTTGATATTTCCGGTATAGTTGTTTTTCATGCATTTTCAGCTTGATTAGTTATTAGACTGTGGTCTAATTTTACTTTTAATGTCACATACTCTTCAAATGTAAATTCTATAAATTTGCATGTTTCAGCTGTCTGGTAGATTTTTGGAAGGCAAAAAAATATCTTGTTAGTTGTGTAAATTGTATTTCAAGTTACTCCATGTAGAGGCGTTATATGCTTGTTTAGTAGAATGCCAAAAAAATGTCTAATATTAGTGTATCAGTACTCGTTGAGTCGTTGATAGTTTACTTTATTTGAGAACCATTTAAATTGAGAAAAGTTGCCTAAAAAAGTTATCAATTGCCACGTAATTTTATATTAGTGCTTAATCTTTCACTACTAAGAACGATAATTTGCCTTCGTCATTTTGTCGATATGACACATGTTTGTTTATTTTCTGTGAGATTGTTGTCATTTTATCTTTGAATGCTATACTTGTTTGTCTAATGTATATGTTTTAGCTTTGTAGTACTTGTTTTTCTTATATTTATTTTGGGCATGTTGGTTGAAAGGGCAAAGTAACATGTTCGTTTGCTTGTAGTGAATTTTAGTGAAAATAAACTTGTTTATATATGAAGTAATTTAAATTATAGCTAAATGGTTTGCCTTTTCTGTTTAATTTGTGAAGATATTATGCTGAATTTAATAAAACCTATGGTATTTGCTTGTTCAGTTAGTTAAAAGGAATCGATTTAGTTTGGTATGTGCTTTACTAGACGAAGTTGCACTCTCTTTGTTCACACAGTTAACGGAAGTACGGAACTGATTTTGTTTTTCCTGAATGCAGGTGTGTTTAGAGAAACACTAAATTGACATTCAGTGTAACCTAAGAAAGCCGTCAAAATGGTTTGTGGCTCTACCTCTGAATTTATCCTATATAAGTTTACAAAATGATTGCTTTGTAAAATGTTTTTACGACTTATTACTCTGTGATTGCAGGTGAAGTTCACATCCGATGAGCTTCGCAGGATTATGGACTATAAACATAACATTCGTAATATGTCTGTTATTGCCCATGTTGATCATGGTAAAAATCTCTCATTTATTTCTCTGCGTTTTATTATTTTTTTCATCTGCCTTTCCTTAGCTTACTATGGACTATAATTATATTTACCTCATATGGGAGTATGACCACGTCTGGATAGCAATAGACCTGATCGGAACATGTATTCACCTTCCCTTAAGAACAATAAATGGAATCTATCTGTTTTCTTTGAAAGTAGTTTACCATTTTGTCTGTTATTCCCATTAAAATTAAGGTTCAGTACAAACTTAAATTTTGGCACTTTGTTATTTACCTATTCAGTTCAAATGAATTCTGCCATTTGAGCTCAATATGTTTAAACATTAGTTTTGTAACATGACATATAGCCCTTGCAGATTGTTTTCTTTAATCCTTCATATTTCATCTCTATTATTCACGGATTTGTTGAAATTCTTTAGTTTAGTATTGTGTAAATAACCTTTTGTTCTCCTTGATGATTCTTAACACCATTCTATGTTTTATTAAATATCTCAGGAAAGTCCACCCTCACTGATTCTCTGGTTGCTGCTGCTGGTATTATTGCCCAAGAAGTTGCTGGAGATGTTCGTATGACTGATACACGAGCTGACGAGGCGGAGCGTGGTATCACCATCAAGTCCACCGGTATATCTCTCTTCTACGAGATGTCCGACGCCTCACTAGCAGCTTACAAAGGAAAACGTGACGGTAACGAGTACCTTATCAATCTCATTGATTCACCTGGTCACGTCGACTTTTCCTCTGAAGTCACTGCTGCCCTACGTATCACCGACGGTGCCCTTGTCGTGGTCGATTGTGTTGAGGGTGTCTGTGTTCAAACAGAAACTGTCCTCCGACAGGCTTTGGGTGAGAGGATTCGACCTGTCCTGACTGTCAACAAGATGGACAGGTGTTTCCTCGAGCTCCAAGTCGATGGAGAAGAAGCTTACCAGACTTTCCAGAGGGTTATTGAAAATGCCAATGTTATTATGGCTACATACGAAGATCCTCTCCTTGGTGATGTCATGGTGTATCCTGAGAAGGGAACAGTTGCTTTCTCAGCTGGTTTGCATGGATGGGCCTTCACCTTGACCAATTTCGCGAAAATGTACGCCTCTAAATTCGGTGTTGATGAGTCTAAAATGATGGAGAGGCTCTGGGGCGAGAACTTTTTTGACCCTGCAACGAAAAAATGGACCACCAAGAACACTGGATCAGCCTCGTGTAAACGTGGGTTTGTTCAGTTCTGTTACGAACCTATTAAACAGATTATTGCTACTTGTATGAATGACCAGAAAGACAAGCTCTGGCCTATGCTCACTAAGCTCGGTGTTACAATGAAATCTGACGAGAAGGAGTTGGTTGGTAAGGCGTTGATGAAACGTGTTATGCAGACGTGGCTACCTGCCAGCAGTGCTTTATTGGAAATGATGATTTTTCATCTCCCTTCTCCTGCCACTGCACAGAAGTACCGTGTGGAGAATCTGTATGAAGGTCCATTGGACGATATTTACGCAAATGCTATCAGGAACTGTGACCCTGATGGCCCGCTTATGCTTTACGTGTCTAAGATGATTCCCGCTTCTGATAAGGGAAGGTTTTTCGCTTTTGGTCGTGTGTTTGCTGGTAAAGTGTCAACTGGTCTCAAGGTCAGGATCATGGGCCCGAACTATGTCCCTGGTGAGAAAAAGGACTTGTACACAAAGAGTGTACAGAGGACTGTTATTTGGATGGGTAAGAGGCAGGAGACTGTCGAGGACGTGCCATGTGGAAACACTGTTGCTATGGTCGGTCTTGATCAGTATATTACCAAGAATGCTACCCTGACTAACGAAAAGGAGGTCGATGCCCACCCAATTAGAGCGATGAAATTTTCCGTCTCCCCTGTTGTGCGTGTGGCTGTTCAATGCAAAGTTGCCTCTGATCTTCCTAAGCTTGTTGAGGGTCTGAAGCGTTTGGCCAAGTCAGATCCTATGGTCATCTGTTCCATGGAAGAATCTGGTGAACACATCATTGCCGGTGCTGGAGAGCTTCATCTGGAGATCTGTTTAAAGGATTTGGTCGACGATTTTATGGGCGGTGCAGAAATTATAAAATCCGACCCTGTTGTGTCCTTCCGTGAGACTGTTTTGGAAAAATCTTGCAGAACTGTTATGGCCAAGTCGCCAAACAAGCATAACCGACTCTATATGGAAGCTAGGCCACTAGAGGATGGATTGGCTGAGGCGATTGATGATGGTCGTATCGGCCCAAGAGACGACCCAAAAATCCGTAGTAAGATCTTGTCGGAGGAATTCGGCTGGGACAAGGATCTGGCAAAGAAGATCTGGTGTTTTGGTCCCGATACAACTGGTCCCAACATGGTTGTCGACATGTGTAAGGGAGTTCAGTACCTTAACGAAATCAAGGACTCTGTTGTTGCTGGTTTTCAATGGGCTTCTAAGGAAGGTGCTTTGGCTGAGGAGAATATGAGGGGTATCTGTTTCGAGGTTTGTGATGTTGTTCTTCACACTGATGCTATTCACAGGGGTGGTGGTCAGGTTATTCCCACTGCTAGGCGTGTTATCTATGCCTCTCAGATCACAGCCAAGCCTCGTTTGCTCGAGCCAGTTTACTTGGTGGAGATTCAAGCACCTGAGCAGGCTTTGGGTGGTATCTACAGTGTTTTGAATCAGAAACGTGGGCACGTTTTTGAAGAGATGCAGAGGCAAGGGACACCGCTATACAACATCAAGGCGTATCTACCTGTGGTTGAGTCATTTGGGTTTTCAGCGACTTTGAGAGCTGCGACTTCTGGACAGGCTTTCCCTCAATGTGTGTTTGATCATTGGGATATGATGGGTTCGGACCCATTGGAGGCTGGGACGCAAGCTTCAGTTCTTGTTGCTGATATCCGTAAGAGGAAGGGTTTGAAGGAGCAGATGACACCGCTCTCTGAGTTTGAGGACAAGCTGTAGGAAGAGAGAGAAGCGTATGTTGGTCAGGTATGGTTTTGTTTTACTTTCGGTTTTTCAAGAAAATGTGTAACGTCTTAGCATTTGAGTCAATTGGGGTCTGTCTTCCCCCGTGTCGTGACTGTTATGTTTTTTATTCGGATGTTTGTTGGAATTTTGACGCTGTAACCCGTACTATTTTGGGTGATGAATTATTATTACGTTACATATTCTGTTATGTTTAAATTTTGCATTAGTGAGTTTGCTGTGCTCTTTAGTGGTCATGTGATGTATTTTTTTTCTACCCTTGATGAGATTATCTGTTTCTTACTCCAGATTCTGGTAAAATATTTACCAACTTTACCAGTAATATTTCCATAACTCAGGCTTCTCTTTTCTTTCTTAGTTGTTGACCATTACTCTAGCTGTGTAGTAATTCCAGCTTCACTAAATCGTGCTTCTATTTTTTTTTGGTTTTCAAAATTGAAGTATTATTTTTAATAAAAACTATAATTGTGGGTGCAATGAAGCTTCTTTCTTGTAACAGTACGAATCTGTAGATCTAATAGGTTTTGCATAACCTACTATTCTACTCGATGACAAATGGAAAACTACGCTAGGGTTGCCTCTAAAGTATGACTACTTAGATTTGCCCAGTTGAAATTAAACAGGCAGTCGTGGTATGATGAAAAGCCTCGTGTCTTTTTATATAATGCATATATGTTATGTATCAATTTTGTTTTCATCTTTCCACTGTCAAAAAATAAAAAATAATTATGTACTTGTGAATCAAGTTCCTCGATTTCTTAATTGTTTGATAAATTTTAGTCCTGATTGAAAATATGGGGATGAAATTTGTTCTTCTCCATATGATTATTATTTTTACCAAGGCATAATCATTTTTCTACTCCACTGATCATACTTTTTGGCAAATGCTCGATCATTAAATCTTGTTTGGAATCTTTGGGTAGGAGTTGGGAGTATCATTTTAAATCTAATATATTTTTATCTTTATTTCTGATGACAAAGACGATCAATACTGAAACTGCAGTCAGGCGCATGGTTTGCTAGTACTTTAGCTTATACGAAGTCCAAACTTCTTGTAATTTCTGGTTGTAGCAGTCAAATTTCTAGTTATTAGCCTGCCTTTCTTTTCCAAACAAACATCATATCATTATTATACTTCTACAAGTCTACAAGTAGAAAGTTCAGTCTTGCACATCTCACCCTTCGAACGCACTTCGAAGGCAAAGAATGAATTAAAACGGGCATAGCAGGCGAATTAGTACAAAAAAAAAAATAACTTTCTAGTGAGGCTAAGCCCTCTAAACACTCTCACCTCGTTAAGCTAGGGCAACCAACGTATAGTTATGCATTAGATGAAATGTCCATAAAGAGTGTTGAAGCGAATCAACTATATGGGACTGCCAACGTTAAAAAAGACATTATTAACCCACCTTGATTATTGACTGAGGTTAGTGGCGGAGCCACAGTGGGTTTAGGAGGGTCGCATGACCCCCCTCTCTTTATACATTTATACCCTTACTATTTATAAGTGCAATATCTACCTTATTTATATGGTGATGGAAAAAATTGGAAGAAATATATTATAGATAGTACTATCAATTATAAATTTGTAATTGTTCGTTTGTTACTCTTGGTTCATTGTCATTAAGCCAATAAATTTCTTACAAAAATTACAAAATGTTACTCACAACCTAAACTCATATTTTTTTTGTTCGGTTACCCAGAAAAATTAAGATTACAATTGGTCTCTACAATTTTATTTGCAAGACCAATAGTAACATACTATAATAATTTAAACAAGATTGATCTATAAAACTTCAACCGTTTTATTTCTCGAACCTGGTCTTTTTTTCTAATTTTCATATCGAGAAAGTTTTATAGTTACTATTAAACAATTACCGAATCATAAATTTTCTAGAGTTGTGTCTTATTTGTCTTTGATAGTAACTTTACTTTCGAGCTGTTTTGTTTGGGTTTTAATCGAAAATATGACCCTTCTGAACAAAAGTTCTGGTCCGCCACTGATTGAGGTATTGTTCATTTCATCAATTCATATACTAGATAATCTGACCGTTGGGCTACCAGATATTTTGCCGGATCTAGAACCAACAAACTAGAAACACGGAAATCATTAACCACATAATTTCCTTTCAAATCCTATAAAAAGGTCAACCAGGAGAGATCAGATTACAATTCGGAACTGATAACTTGAGAATAGAAAAGGGATAAATTGTCTATTTATTTGACCAGCAATTGTCACACCATTTTGTTGCAAAATGTCTTATTTAATCACTAATCTGTCAAAGTGAAAATCCAGTTTGGACTTTGGAACTTGGTTGCCACTTATCAATATACACCTATGCTTAATGTTTCAGTTATAAAATCACACCCGAATTCTGTAAGTACCTGCAAATATTCCATTTGTTTGGGAAATTTGCCTGAAGCACTCAACCCATCTCAAGTAATGATTGAGCTTGATCCATGTTACTAACTTCATCAACGTATATCTGCGAGATTTTATCGGGTTTGACCTACGGTACATCAACAAACCCATCAACAAATTACTCGCGTGAAAAGTGGAACTTCATGTCGATGTACCTTAAGCAATTGTTGTGAAATTGGCTGATGCCTCATTGTATCAAGTTGTGTATGTAAAATGTCTTTTTTAAGACGAAATGATGATAAAAGTTGGTCTCTATGCTATGTTCAGTTATCTAGCTAGCTAAAGGAAACAAAGGTTCGTGTCTCTATGCTATGTTATTATGCCCACAAAGAGGGAAGAATGTAGGTCTGTAAATAAGGAGGCGTAAATATCTGCACAATGCTATGGGGATTCATCTTATTGATGCAGTTTACGCACAAGCGGATAACTTATCCCCTAACAAAAAAATCAACCACGCATCTCGTGCAGGGAAAGATTTGTATTGTCTAGGTATATACAGAATCACAGACTAATTCACTAAGACTTGTGGTTCAGTTGAGGATTTGAGATCATGCAATGTTTCACACAATTAAAACTTGACACTCTTGGTTATGATTTTGTCTGTGATACATGGCGGACAGGTCAGAAGTGCTTCCTAGCCTAATAAGCTCATTTAAGATATTTTTGTGTGTTTGGTAACATAAAATTACCCACTTTCCGAAAAACAGGGGGTAATGGAAGCCCATTTTGTAAAAGTTGGTTTTTCATGCTTCTGGAGAAAGTCACTTACTCGGAAAGTTAAAATAAAATAAAAAAAAACCACAAAGAAAATAAAAAAATCACAAAAAAATTATAAAAAATCACAAAATGAAAAAAAATACAAAATTTTAAAAAAATTACAAAAAAAAATATAAAAAATGAAAAAAAATGAAAAAAAAAATCACAAAATATAAAAAATCATAAAAAATGAAAAAAAATGAAAAAAATGACAAAAATAACAAAATGAAAAAAATGGAAAAAATGAAAAAAATAACAAAATGAAAAAAATGAAAAAAATGAAAAATAATCACAAAATATAAAAAATCATAAAAAATCATAAAAAATCACAAAAAATCACAAAAAATCACAAAATATAAAAAAATCATAAAAAATGAAAAAAATGAAAAAAATCACAAAACTCTACTGTTATCTCTCACTCCGTAAACTCTATTTTATAAATTTTTTTGTGATTTTTTGTATTTTTTTAATAATTTTTTGTGATTTTTGGTGATTTTTTAATAATTTTTGGTGATTTTTTATAATTTTTTTGATTTTTTGTTATTTTTATAAAAAAAAATTCATTTTTTGTGATTTTTTTTCATTTTTTATGATTTTTTTGTTATTTTTTATATTTTTTGTGAATTTTTTCATTTTTATAATTTTTTTGTGTTTTTTTTTATTTTGTTGTAATTTAAAACTATTTTTTTGGGTTTGTAGAAAGATAAAATATGTATATTATATTATATTCGTACTGTATCAATTATTGTGGTATTAAGTCATTTCGAACTTATACATATCAAACGCAGACAAAACTTATAAAAATCAAAAGCACTTTTCCATCAGACGCTAATTTTTTCTAAAATACTTTTTATATAAGTCACTTTTCAACCGCATTTTTCCAGACAACATTTTTTTAGGAAAGCACTTGATTTACAAACGGCACCCAAATAATTTTCTAAATCACCATTCCTTCTGGGGTCGAGAAAATATATACATGTCTAAGAAATATAGACTTTAAGAGGGACAAATACACCTACAAAGCGTCCTAAACAGAGCAATTTATAATATTCAAGCGGTAAACTGAAAGCAACACAAAATAAAGCCCACCTTTTGGAACTCAAAATATGCTATTTTCAAAAGGTATATAGGCTCAAAATATTCTGCTTATCTTATATTCGCCCACCTAGTAGAAGCAAGTTCTTTGCAAGAGTAGATCACTTCTGCTTTGGACGATTCCCGACGAAGCCGCAACAACTCATTTGCAACTTTGAGGTCCTCAAACTCATCATATATGTATTCAAAATCTATAGAGAGGAGATTAGGCGAACGAGCTAGGACGCATTTCACCAACGGCATCACAGGTTTTGAACATTTGATGGAACGAAATTTCACCGTTAAAAGGTTTGACATCATGACCATACAGTCCGGTGCTTCCAGGTGGCTTGAAACTGAATTTAGAGAAGTGCTTTCGGAGGGAAATATCTGCAAATGGTAATGTTACAAATTTTTTCTGAAAAAATAAAGCTTTAATTTAAAGGATGTAATTATAACTTACTGAAATAGTCAGATAACGCAAGCATGGCAAACTTCTAAGTAAGCAAAGAAAACATAAAATCTGATCCAGATCATCGAACTTTAGCCCATGTAGCCCAAGCCTCGTCAGATAATGTAACATAAAGGGAAGTCTTTTTTGTAACGTAGTTGCCACCTGTAACTAAGAAATAAGAGAGAGGAAAATAAAAAAATATATGTACTATTTATAACCAATGAGTATACTTTTAAAAGAATTCAGATCTACTACTAGAAGAAGAAAAGAAATGAACAAAGAAGTACTCACTTTCAACCAAGCACCATTTAGTATGAGAATCTTAACAAATGTTAACTTCGTGAGAAATTCACTTAAATTGAACGAACTATCGCTTCCTTGCTCGTAGAACTATGCTTCCAAATGCAAGGTTGTCCATGATTTACTATCATGACAGTGACTGGAGATAAACACATTAAGATAAGGGGAAGAAATTGCAAAATTTTCTATCATTCTGCAACCATGAAAGCACAAAATTCTAAGCATTGGCAAGACTAGGACGACACCACGCCACACTTCGGTAACAAATGACATGTTTCTGAACTTAAGGGTCTTTAATTTTGCAAACTCAAACTTCTTATCAGGCAGTTTAAATAAGCAATTCGCAACTTTCAAGACCTTCAAATTCGTGCACGAGAAAACGCAAGAAGGGAGCTTATAAGGACTCAGACAGATTACATAGTTCGAGTTCAGTGATACCGTTTCTTGATAGAAATAAGAGCCACTTATCTATGTGCACATCCCAATCCCAAGCTATATTTGGGATGTACAGAGAGAACTTAAGAACAGGTTCACTACGAAGCATGAGTATATCTGTAATCAGCATCGTGTAAACTGTAAAGACAAGCAGAGTTCTCTTTCTTTTTGAAGTTTGTTTGGAAGAAACTGTTGGTCAAACTGTAGACTTGTTCTCGCTGACCATAGATACCTCCACTTTGTAGACAAAATACTTGTCCTCACTGCGTCTCTAATAGGCAAACGTTCTAAAATGTTGTCCAATAAGTTTTTCGGTAGCCCACAAATAATATCATCGTATGTGACTTTATCAAGAGCTAACCTTTTCTGATCAGCACTCATAGTTTTCTGTAATTCACAACAGGAGAAATTTAAGTTTAGTGATAGCAAAAAAATGAACCAAGTCCTTAAATAAATGGTAACGAGAGTAACCGTATCTGATACTTCAAAACATATTTTTTTTCTAAAATTTGAGAATTATGGTATAAAAATTGGTATGTATCAATAAACATATAAATTACTTAAATTTAAGTGAACACAAAATTCACCTTTTATATATATATATATATATATATATATATATATGAGAAATGCATACGATTCTTTAGATTAATATAATAGTAAGAAAATATTATGGGGTCCACATTTTTGTGATTGTAATATTGTTATGATTATTAAATGATAATAAACAAATAAAAAGAAAAAATGTAGGGTTATTATAAGAAAATTAATAGCCAAGCTGAAATTTTGTTTAAATATAAGCGATTTATTAAAATATATAAAATGTGTTAAATTTGAGGAAATGGTTAACGATGCTGATGCGGTTGCTCTGATACTGTCTAATAAACAATAATCACAGATAAGCCTCTTAGCATACAAATGATCCTATCATCTTTTTGTAATGTTTTACTTATTATTTGTATTTATCAATAATATATTTTGTTAAATCATTTGTAAATTTACTTGTTATTCGACTTTTGGTTCAAAGTTTGAAATGAAATATAAGCGAAAACTTTACGAAACTAGTATAATTTTGAATATTGTGTTTTTTCTTTGTTAAACTTCAAGACCGAACCAAACAGATTATAACTAGATTGGTTTGGTTCGGTTTGGTTCCGATAATTTTTTGTGTCAAAACCGAGTCGAACCGAATCGATTGTTTTTTATTGGTTTAGTTCGCATTTTACTAAAAAAAAAAACCGAGCCGAACCAAACCGCGAACATCCCTACCTGTCGAGATAAATAAAATTTAATATAAATATAATCTAATTTATGTTAATAGTCTAATGAAACAAGTCTTTGTTTTAAGTGTTAGAGGTGGCGAGTTCAAATCTTTTTACATCGGTTTATTTTTAAAAAAAACCATTATATCGTTAATACAAAAGTATATCAATTACTTACTGTCAGTTTTTTTAGTATCTCCATCCGGTTGGATTTAGTACACATAAAAAACCCGTAGTTTTTTTTATAATTGCACCCCTCCTTCGTTTGGTCTCAGGCTTCGCCCCTGATCATTGTGAAATTAAACCAGATTTTTTGCTATTAAACTCTCAACTTAATCGACCCCCCCCCCCCCCCCCCCCCCCCAAACAATTTAATCTACGGTCTAATGTGTTTTTACGACATTATTCTGTTTTACTTTATCAGTGCCCATATTTAAACAGACCCTTCAATTTGGTTATAGTTACTGGATTCAGTCCAGTGTATTTTATCTCCACAACATAGGGTAAGCCAATCAACAATTTATGTAATTATTTGTGAACTGGGGTTGATGCACATTATAGAAACATCAACACTTGTGAAGAATACCCCTCATTCCTCTATTTTGCATCCGACAGTTCACAAAAATCAAGATTTAACTTACTTGCATGTCTAATGTAAAACGGTGGCCCAGGATCTTACATGAGCCGTTGTAGTTTTTTTACTACTACAACATCCGTCTCGTGTTTAAGAAAGATCTCTCAGAATGCAGAACATTGAATATTAATTAGAAGTATAAAATAGATTACAACCGAAAGAAATCAAATTACAACTGGTAGTTTAAGACTCGCAATCTTGGCTATTCAGCGAATAGTTTGGCTATCATGCATTCTGTGTGTACTGTTGATCATAAATCTCAGAAGTCGTAATTCTCATACCTCATACTACATCCACCATATTCATATTGAGCTCCGGTACGAAGGTAACAACCATTATAGATCTCATCCCTAGCAGTTGCGAGAC
The DNA here is from genome assembly GCA_963682055.1 of Primula veris. Taxonomy (NCBI): domain Eukaryota; kingdom Viridiplantae; phylum Streptophyta; class Magnoliopsida; order Ericales; family Primulaceae; genus Primula; species Primula veris. The sequence goes on from OY821740.1 coordinate 20,243,795, forward strand.
ACTCGGTACGATCCTTGAGTGTGAAGATGCCAACGCACTTAACAGTTAACACGACCTTTCAGAGCACAAACTCTATGGTCATAAGCACCGGGCATACGAGAAGGTGCATTGGAAACTAAAGCATCAAGTAGCGAATAAATAGTGTTAACCATATAACCTCTCTCTGACACAAATTTCATATCATCGCAGGTAGTACTTTCGGCAACTCTATACAGTAACCCGATTAGCACACAGACCAGCAAAGCAATTAGTAGGCATGTTTTTGGTAATGAAGCCATATTATGTGTTTTCTATGTTTTTCTCAGTCTCCGAAAATTTCATAACTCAACGATCTCGGGTACTTATAATGCTGGTTGTGATCATATATAAGAATAGATCAATCATTGATTCTGTCTTTAGATTCCAAATATATCTGTTTCTTAGATCTTTACTTGTTTCATCTGCCTTAAGAGGCTATACACAATTGAGATTTTTTGTTCCTTACTTTTGTTGATTTCTTTTGTAATAGCATACGGTTAAAAGCACCGCCGGCCCGCTATATCAGAATGCGTAAGGCTAGTTTTTTTTTCCTTGATAAATACAAAAATAAAAACAAAATACAATTGTAATTTACAAGTTTTGAACTCATGATTTCTTATGTTGAATATCAAACTACTTTATCATTTGAGTTATTGCAACACATTGTAAACCAATTGGTATTTAATATTTTTATTTTAACTATCCATTATATTAAAAATATAGTCGGATGTTGCCCGTATTTTTTTTTTCCCGAATCAATTGCGACTTGCGCTTGGGGCGGTCATGTTAAAAGATACTACAATTTATAGTTTTTGTGGAACGTCTCTCTTTGTAGAAAATGATCGCCGATAATGTATATAGCCACCATTTTATCTATTTGGTCCTTTGGTAATTTTTTTTTTTTTTTTTGGTAACAAGTCCTTTGGTAAAGCTAATATTTTTGTCTGTTTCACTTTGTTTTGCTATTCTTTGAATACTTGATAGTTGAGCTTATAGAGTTTTCCTTTTACCAATGGAAGAAGACAAATTTTCAAATTCTGACTCACGCTTTGAGAGAATTTGGCACATTATTTTAAAGAACTCCTCTACCCCTTTTAATATAGTTTAATGTGAGGCAATGTTTGCCAAAAAATAAAACTTATGCACCCAAATCAATCTCATGGAAAGTGCACCGAGTTGTACATCTTTTTTACTTTCTATACACATACACCTCCAAAAAAGAGGAAAATACTCCTCATTTTTACTTGACGAATAAGTACAAATTATAAAAATGGTTGTGTTTTGTTTAACACAACAAACACTTTTTAGTCTGAGAGCCCAAAAATATATTTCCTCTTATGTTAACTTTTTTTATTTTAATCCAAAAAAAAAATACTATTCAACCATCTTATACCGGTGTCATTTTCTTTTCACTAATTTTAATGCAAAACTATATTTTTCTACGATAAAGTGAGACATACCTCTAATATCTACAAGTTTTCAACTTTAGTGAAACGGTATATATTTGGGAAGGTTACAGAAGTTATTTTTTCCATCATCTAATCACTAAAAACAAAAGGTAGTGGACATTAATTAAACAAAAACCCAAAAAGAAAAAGAAGAATACGAAAATAACCCCGGATAATAATCATGAAGCTGTGGACAGAACTAATCAACTGGGAGAGTGTGTAAAAAAGCAGTTCACACACACACACGTATGCTACATATATATTCCATTGGTTAATCAAGAGATAAGAAAAATACACACCACAATCAAACAGAAAAACAGAAAGAAAAGGGGATTTTACTACTGCCAGTGTAAGCTCAGTTCATCCCCTTATTGTTTCAAGATTATGTTTCCGTTTTCTTATAGCTTAGAAGTTTCATTCTGGTCTTCGAAAAACAGTAGGCAGTTGTATTGATACACACATTTATGTCTTTTAAAGCTTCAATTAAAACATCTTGAATTTCTTGGTTGTAAATAGACATCCAGGATTTTGATTCTTCATTTATTCAAGGATTCAAAAGGGCGTACGTGTTTTAGAATTCCTGGGTATTTCTCTTGACAGGTACCGATAGCGGATTTAATAAAACGCCAACTTATGCCCTCTTAGGTTACACACGAACGGAAATGAACTCATTCTAGGTTTTGGGTGATTGTAGGAGATAAGATAACCTTCCACCGATAGTGTTGCCGGAAATAACTAGTAAAAGGAACTATATGTGGTGTTTTTGATACTAAATTTGCGCAGTTGGGAAGTTCTTTTCTGGAACTTGGTTTGTCTGTTGTAGTGACAGAGTTACCCTTTCTAGAAATAATGGCAACTCTAGTGAATTCCCTGTCATTGGTGACAACCCCGTCTTCGAAAAATGCCAAAAAGCTTTGTGGGTTCTTGTCCCAAATTCCGAATCTCAATTTCTCGTTACTAAAAACCCATGCTCGGAAAGTTTTGGCATCGACCAACACAACAGTTTCCCCTAAAGAGACTGATTTCACTTTACCCAATTGGAGATCTTGCAAAAATGATCCGAAAACTCAGGATCTTAAGCTAAACGACGCATTTCTGTATCTAGAATACATGGTCGAAAAAGGCCATAGGCCTGATTTCGCTCATGCCACTCAGCTAATATACGATTTGTGCAAGTCTTTAAAACTCAGGAAGGCGACCAGGGTTATGGAAATGATGGTTAGTTCGGGTTGTAAGCCTGATCCGTCTACTTACACGTTTCTAGTGGATCATTTGTGTAAGAGAGGTAATGTTGGTCACGCCATGCAATTGGTCGAAAAATTAGAGGAATATGGATATATGACAAATACGGTTACTTATAATTCTCTCGTAAAAGGGCTATGTATGCGCGGGAACTTGAACCAGAGCTTGCAATATTTAGATCGGTTGATGACAAAAGGCCTTGTTCCAAATGTTTTTACCTTCTCGTTTTTGCTTGAAGCGGCTTATAAGGAGAGAGGGGTAAATGAGGCGATGAACCTTTTGGATGAGATCATTGCTAAAGGGGGGAAACCAAATTTGGTTAGTTATAACGTTTTGTTAACAGGGTTGTGCAAAGAGGGTCGGATTGATGAGGCGATTGAGTTTTTTAGAAATTTACCCTCTAGAGGGTTTTATCCGAACGTTGTGACTTACAACATATTGTTGAGGACTCTGTGCCAAGAAGAGAGGTGGGGAGAAGCAAATGAACTTTTATCAGAGATGGGTGATAAGGATTGTGCGCCATCGTTAGTCACGTATAATATATTGGTAGGTTCGCTCGCTTTTCATGGTCAAACCGATCGTGCTCTTGAGATTTTGGATGAAATGTTTAAGGGTCCGTTTAGGCCTAGTGCAGCTAGCTATAACCCGGTTATCGCTCGTCTTTGTAAAGAAGGGAAAGTCGACGAAGTAGTCAAGTGCCTCGAGTCGATGATTTATAAGCATTGTAGTCCTAATGAGGGCACGTATAATGCAATTGCATTGCTTTGTTTAGAAGGAAAGGTACAAGAGGCTTTCTATATAATTCAAAGTTTAAGCAGCAAACAAAACTCCTCCGTATATGATTTCTATAGAAATGTCCTTTCGAGTCTATGTAAAAAAGGTAATATATATCCGGCTTTTCTGCTATTAAACGAAATGGCAAAATGTGGATTTACGCCTGATTCATTTACATACTCCTCTTTGATCCGAGGGTTGTGTATGGAAGGAATGTTAGATGTGGCGCTTGAGATCTTTACCATAATGGAAGAAAATGGTTATAGGCCGGACGTTGATAATTTCAATGCACTTATCCTTGGACTCTGCAAATCTAGGAGAACAGATTTGTCGCTAGAGATCTTTGCGGTGATGATAGAAAAGTTTTATATGCCGAATGAGACTACTTACACTATTTTGGTGGAGGGCATTGTACACGAAGGGGAAAAAGAGCTTGCTTGTGTTGTTTTGAAAGACTTACATTTGAGACATGTTATTAGTCGTAATACACTAGAGAGACTAGTTATGCAATATGACCTTGAGGAATTACCGCTGTAGTTTCTGATAACATTTTCGCTCACTAAAAAAGGCACTGTTACTATCTTGACAAAAATACTACAGAAATCAAATGTTCATTTACAATTGAGGGGGCTTTTTCTTTGTACAAAATAAACTGGAAAGACTTTATATTATTGTGGATATCTTGAATAGGTCCCCAAAGATACAAAAGAACAACATTGAGCCAGGTGACTGTTGACAAAATTTATACAGTTATTTGTTGAAGGTTTTTTTTTCCTTTTACCGATATCTTTATAAGCATATATTGTTTACTTGGGATATCTGATGCAAGTTTAATTTCGTAGTAGCTGTGTAGAGGTGCCTGGTTATCTTAAGAGACTCATTCATTGTTCATTGAAAATGTACGTAATCACTTGCAACACCAAATAGAACTTAATTCATATCAATTGTCGACCATATTTCTCATGAAACATTAGGTTAACTAAAGATTACAAATCAAACACCAAATTAGGAAGGAAATAACTGTGAATACAAAGCAAAACAGTTAGATCAGCAGCTTCTAGCTCAGGGTGTGCGCTGACTAATTCTTTTTTTCTTCCTTGCTCAACAATAAAACCATACTTTAAATCCCTGAATTGCTAATGAATCATAATCCCAAATTATAATAATTAATAAGCCAGGAGCATCAGATGTTAGCTGTGAAATATGACTATATTTTACACAGGTCTTTAACCAAAGACGGATTATTCAAATACTTTTCGACAATTGGAAACATTTTTTTCGTCATTAGAAATACGATGCTCTGTGAAAACAAGCATTTAAAACTTTCAAAATAAAATTAACAAAGATCAAATATAAGCTGACATAATAAACTTCAAAAGGAGTCTTTAGTTTCACATAACACGACAGCAAAACACATCCAAAGACTAGAGCTTTAGAACAAGTCTTAAAACCAAAACTACAAAACATTGAAACGAGGTGTAGGAACTGCACTCGACAATCTAATCTAAAACACTCCCAAAACCACAAAGAAAGAGAATGGAAACAGGGTGGGCTCTTAACTTCATGCCAAATGACTGGATCGTCTACTTAGATCTCTGTCTCATCTTTCGGCGCTTCCTCTTCAACCTCCTCATGCGCTTCTTCTTCCACTGCAAATATGACAAGACATTAGTCAAAATATATCCATTATAGCAAAACGTAGAAGAAAACAAGTAAAAATAAAAACGGTGTATAATTTGGTTTTCAATACTATCTTAACACTGTTGTCAACAATGCATTTCATCAACAAATGATAAATCTAAAATTCCAAAACAAGTGACTGACATGATTTACATTTTCAGACAATGAATTTTCTGTTAAAATAATCAATATTTTTTCAACAAAAGAAAGATACCAGAATTGAATGCTTATCTCAAACTATCATTCAGGGTCAAAATTAACTTGGGACAAATGTAAAGAACAGATTTAACCAACAGTAACGATAGCGCAAATTATAACTGGTATTAGATAAAACATACAAAAGACATAAAAAAGTTGGAACCTTTTAAACTAGATTGTGATAGAACAAAATAAAAGATGCAGCCAATTCTACATATATATTTGAAAACTAACAAAAAAATAAACACATGCCAGAATAAAGATAAACAACACATGCCAGAATAAAGATAAACAAAACACTACCAACTATAAGAAAGACAGTTAAGTACACAAATATAAACGAATTTCCTCAAACCACATCGAAGATACCATAAACGACATCATCACAACACTTGCTACTCTTCTAAAAACTAAAAGTTATCATTTTGAAAATGGTTGAAAACTTAAAATTGTGCAACAGAACAATTGTGCACATCAAAACTTGTCACAGCCTGGATATCAATCTAAATACAAATAGGCCATGTTTGTTTTCAGTGTAGGAGGAGGTATATTATTAATGATACTATGGGACCCACCTTATATTGTGGGTCCTACCTTATATTGTGGGACCCACCGTATATCGTGTTTGCTTACACAATTAGTGATTGGTATTATATAGGGTTTAGTGCTAATTGTACTACATTTTAGCCCTAATAAGGTATAACTAACAACACCTATCTGGTGTTATTTTTTGTACCACTCATAATATACCTAGTCAAAACTTCGCTTTATACTATGCGAACAAACATGACTTTAAGGGACTGTTTGGTATAGGTGTTTCAAAACTTGGCTTATTTTGTTTATAACCTTGTATGCTGGTACTACATTGACCGAGCATAAAACATTAGTCTTCAAATTTACATTTCACATAAACAAACAGATAAAAACCATGGTAGCCAATTTTTCTCGTAGTACCTATTAAAATTTCTTAGATTAAATCTCATGCCAAACATGTCCTAAAGAATAAGCAGTTTATCAGATAAAAGCATGATAAAAACAACCTAGCTAATAATATCTAAACAGAGATTAAAAGTAAAATGGCAAAATACGTTATCAAACCAAAGACAACTAATATTATCATAACAATTACTACTCTTCTGACAACTAAAAGTTTATCATTTTATAATTAATTAAAAACAACTAAAGGACTGTTTGATTTAAAACTTGGCTTATTATTTATAACCTAATTATCAATAAATATCATGGTGCCCAAACTTTTTAGAGGTATTAATAAAATTTGTCAGCTTAAATCACATGCCAAAAAAGCCCTAAATAATAGTGTAAGCAGTTTTAACAGATAAAGGGGTAATAAAAATAATCCAGCTCAAGAATTTTTAAAAATAAAATCAATACGGATCACATACAAAGCATACATATATTTAAAAATTAATCTTACCCACTAATATTTATATAACCAAAGACTAAAATAAAATATAATCAAATAAACCCATCCAAGGAATCAGTAAGGAACATATGTAGATAAATTAGCAATGAAAAAAACAAAGCATCTCAATATCTAATTTCTCAATAAATAAACAAAAAAAGAAACGCAAAATTCAGAATAAAAATATAACAATAAAGATAAAAAAAAAAAGATATAATACCTTAGCCCTCATGATGGGAGATAACAGGAAAATGCACTATCAACTTTCTCTCACTAAATAAAGAGGTGGGTTTTAGAGAGAGAGAGAGAAAGGCAGTGTGTGAGTGAACAATATTAAGAAGTATATTTTTGTTTATATAGTGCTAGGGCTTTGGGGATAAGACTCTTAATGGGCTTTATAATTTTGTATGACCTGGGCTTGTTTATGAATAATATATCGGCCCTTCAATTTTTTCTATTAGTATAAGATGTACTTTTATCTTTACTCTAATAATTGGATCTGTGACGATATGAGAAACGACGCTGGTGCTACCAGCTACGTCAATGACTAGCGGTGCATTCAATAGCGGAGGCCTCTGTTACTTAGCTACGATGATCGAGCCTGGTGGTCGTGACGACTGCCATCGGCTGGTTTTTTGTTTGTACAATGATTGGTTTTTCATCTATATGGTGATTGTTTTTTATATTGGGAGTGGTTTTACAAATTCAATAAAATTTGTAATTTTAAAATCGGTCATTTAAGTTATATATTCATATATGAGTTAAACCTTAAGCTGCTAAATCAATCAAATTTGACAATTCTTAATGGAATTGTCCATTATTTTTATGTCTATTAGACGAACGTTTTCTGATTGACTCATATTTCTCTGTTCGTCCATTTTTCCTTGTTACACTCGCTCTCTCTCTCTCTAAATCCTTTATCATTGTAGTCGATGACAACTCTAACACATGTCTCTCTTTTTCTCTGGTGGAAACTGACAACAGTTTTGGTATGGTGTTTTTAGGGCATATCTGTCTGGGGAACATTTCGTCTCCAGCAGTGACAAAATGTAGCAATGGTGGAACATAAGGGGGATGGTTTTGCTGATTGTGAATATGAACCACATTATGGCCTACTACATCTAGATTAGCAAAATCGAAACTAAGGGTGAACAATACTCGGTTCGGCTCGACTTTTGACCAAAATACGAGTCAAACCAATTAAAAGTAATTGGTTTGGTTTGATTTTGACCAAATTATCGATTGAAACCAAACCAGACCAATAAAAATCAGGTTGGTTCGGGTTGTTTTGGTCGGTTTGTAACATAATGAATGAAAACATGTAACATTGAAAATAAAACATCTTTTACATATAATAAATATATAACAATTAACAAAAATCATATTTTTAAACGCAATTTATTTACAAAAATCAAAATTTTGAATTAATTAATCAATATCTTCAATTGTAAAAGAAAAATCTCCAAATCACGATGTATTAAACTTATTTATTTACAATACTCAGAATTTATATTAGATGTGTTAAGATTCGTCGTATAGGCAATGATTCTAATTGTGTTTTGCCTCATTATTTTTATTTTATGTTATTAATAGAGATTAAACTCAACATATTTATTTATAATACTTTATAACTATGTTTGTAACTTATATTTATAATATATAAAAATATTTATAAATGTATATAAGTAATCGGTTCGGCTCGGTTTGGTTTAGTTTTGAAATCGTCGAAATCACAAGTTTAACCAATTAAATCGGTTTTTAAAATTTTAAGTCAAACCAAACCAATAGTTAATCGGTTTGGTTCGGTTTTTGATTGGTTTGGTTTGACTAGTTTAGTTGATTTGGTTCAACTTTTGCTCACAATTTGTAAAATTATAATTAAAAAAAGTATAGTTAGAAATCATATAGCGTAATTATGAAATAATTAGATATTTTCAAAAAGGAAAGCATATACTATAATTAATAATAACTTACCTATCTACAAGTGAAGATCTATGCAATTCAGGCGTAGGACCAACATTTATCCTTGTGTATGCCTGAAAGTGGAGTCAGTATAAGTGCATCGTTCACCTTTGCTTTTCTTTTTTCATTGTGGTGTTTACCGATTAATATAAGGGAACCCCGGACTTATGAGATCCACACCCCGCATTGAATTATTTTACAGCCTTTTTAAAAATTTATCAAAAACCAATTGGATCCACGAGTGACCCGTACTTCACTACTACACGTCTCACGTAGCCATTAACTCCACCATATTGAATTATTGGTCCATTTTTATAACTTCGAGATGTCTTTTTAAGCTTTCGAAATATTCCGAATCCGGGTCTCTTATAAAATTTATAAAGTTTTTTAAAATGATTGAAAAAAAATAATTATTTATTATAAAATCATTTGATTTGATTATATCTAAAAATGAAAAATAGAGCTTATTTGCTAACAGGAGAAAACCAGACAAACCCTTAGTAATAGCTATATTTATGTTGTTATTTACATTCTAAAACTACCAAGGGCGTTGGCCTGGTGGAATGTCCCTTTACTTGATTAGTCGAGGTCTGGTGTTCGAACCTCAGATTTATATCTTTAATTTCAATTAAATTAATTTTAATGTTGTGGGAACTGGGAAGTGATGATACACTAGAATCGCATTATACAGAGGCTCTTTGCCTATGCTTGATCAAATCTATATTTGCACGTCAGTCTGATCCCAATCTTAACCCCCCTTTTTTTTTCATCTAAACACTCGGAAAAATAAATAGTGTGAACAAACAAGATGGATTGAGTTTTGAGGAGTACTAACTACGGTTGTTATAAAAATTGGAAAGTTAGTTCAATTACTTAATTAAATAAATAGTGTGATCAAAAAAGATGGATTGAGTTTTTGATAAGTACTAAATACGGTTGTTATAAAACTTGGAAAGTTAGTTCAATTAGTTAATTATATAAATAGTGTGATCAAACAAGATGATTGTGCCTATTGATCCAAAAACGATCAAGCTTAGTATTTGAACTGAGAAAATTAATATCAACAATTTATATAATAATTCGAGTTACAAATTGCTGGTTATAGAGTAATCCAATACGAATTTTAAAATAGCAATAAGTCTGCACAACAACGGTTCAAATTATATACTAAACATTGATAAAGTTATCATACTATAAATTAAATTGATAACCCGTTTTGTCCGACTTTGAGAACCAGTCTAGACGAATTAAACTGCAAAAAACAGTTTGTTCAGTACCGAGATGTACTCCGCAAGGGCATCGAATCGGTATAAACTTTGTGCAAAAGCAATAACTGGTGTAAAAGATAATATTGTTCTCTGAAAACGGAGGTTAAGAGTCATTTCGGGAATTGGTAACAAACTCAATCCCAAGTCGATGGGAAATGAGCAATTTGTTGGGCAAAGTTACCATAATTTATTAATATGTATGTATGAAACTATAATAATTACTACAACATGAAAAAGGATGCAAGTTATATATGTAAATATGAAATCATGACATTAAACATAAACAATGCAAACTCAAAGTTGTTATCAAAGAAATTATAACAATTATCGTCGGACAAAACAGGTTATCAATTTAATTTATAGTATGATAACTTTATCAATGTTTAGTATATAATTTGAACCGTTATTATGCAGGCTTATTCCTAATTTAAAATTTGTATTGGATTACTCCGAAACCAACAATTGTAACTCAAATTATTATATAAAACTGTTGATATTAATTTTCTCAGTTCAAATAGTAAGCGTGATCGTTTTTACGAATACACAATATGTCTATTGGAAACAGGGGCGGAGCCAACTCAAGTCTAGTGAGAGCTTGTGTCCCCACTGGATTTTTAATTAGTAGTATATCTTGAGAATACTTGTTAGTTGTTATAATGTGTCTTAGACTATACATTAAAATCTATTTCCTTGCCTTCTTTATGCTCAAGTTCAAAACTCATGGGCATTTTTTTCTTTTTTAATCTTTTCCTTTCTTTATACCATTAGACTTATTTTATGCCTTATTAAATTTCTTTGTTTAGTTTGTTTTCCTTTTATAGTTTAAGTGATGAAGTTTAACCTAAGTCGCATTTATTTTTTTATCATACAAACTAATACATGAAAAATCACTTTTGTTGTCAGACACTCTAAAATTGTCTTATTTTTATACAATCAAATTTAGTAGGCATGTGTCGATAAAATATTTGGTTTCTACCTTTAACATATTTAATAACGGATTAATTTATAATTTCTCTTATTTATTACATTATTAACTAGTGATATCTTGCTTAGACCAAAATAGTTATTAAAATCATTACACATATTTTTGATTTCGTCAAGAATGTATTAAAAAAAAAAGGAATTCTATGGATTAATTTTTCGCCAATGATACAAACATTTTCAATACTATAGCTAAAGACTTGTAATGACATCCTTATTGTACAAAAAAAAAATTACATCTTTACAATCGTTTTTTAGCTATTAAAAAGATAGTTAACTTATGTCTTAATCATGCTCCACCGAATAGTATTTCTGGCTCTCCCCATGGTTGGAAAATGATTTCCCCTTTGGAAAGTAACCGTGTGTTAACAATAGACTTAATTGTTATAATTAAGTGCCATGTGGCTATATAACACTTGACTCATTCATAAATCTCAAGTTGAATATATTTATAGTCTAACAGCATTTTCAATAATTTTGTTATTTTTATTATTAACTAAAATAGTTAGCTAACAATGCATTTTTTTATCTTCATTAGTTGCGTTAAACTATGTGTTATCTTTATAGATTTTAAAAAATTTGTTAAATTTAACAATATTTTTAATGTTTGTAACTGCTGACATGGCAAATACAGCTCACAATTAACATTATTATCTCCTATAAATTCTCTTCATAAGAATAATGACAAGTACAATAAAAGATAAATTATTAATTAAAAATTGATAACATTGTTAACCTGAAACTAATGTTGTTATTAAATTTAAGATCTTTTTAAATGATGATGTGTCATTATTTAACATTAAAAAGTTAATAAAACTATTGTGCGTGTTGTAACACGAGTTTACTATATGTTTATATCACATATTTAGGCCAATTTTATTTCTAACATATTATGGTTTATTTGTTTCAAAATAAAAAATAAAAAAATATTATGGTTTATTATAACCAAAGTTTACATAGCCTATTTCTTTATTCCATAAAACTTAAATAATCAAATCCTCCTAAAATTTGATATAAATTATAAACTAAATAAGGTTTATAAACTAGAATTCCAACACAATTTACGTATGCGAGCGAGTCTTGGACAATCGTCATCTCGGTCTCGTCCATTTGATCCACATGTCACCATCATCAAAGTCGACTGGGACTCGTAACCACTTCTCATGCCCGAGCCCTAGTCTGCGACCCATGACCTGCAATTGCAGTGGTGTACAAAGCGGTGTGTGAGCCTGCCACGTGACGCTCTCTGGTTCCTATAATCTTTTTCCCGTCAAGAATAACTACCTTTTTGCCCAACAATTGTAACTTCTCACAGATAGATCCCGGCAAGTTTTTATAGTTTCGATTCACACCTTTAGTTACAACTTTTTGCATGAACCCTCAACGATTGCAACCCAAATTGCACCTCCTCGTTTCCTATACAAATCACCCCCACCATTTAACACATCCGATTCTAATTATGTAATTCTTTCCCCTTATTAGATTTTTGTCGCGATTTTTTATTAGTTTTAAAGAAAGAAACTCTCACCTTTCAGTTATGGATCCTGAGAATTGTTGATTCCTTTTTTTCTCAACTCAAAATTTCGCCGTTTTTTGTCATCGACGCCGCAAGCCAAAGGGTATATAAATTCTCAAGGATAAATTACCGAACAATCAATTCGGTCGAGAAATTATTTATCTTCATCGACCGATCACACGACAATTCAGTTAAACCTTAAAATGCCTTATATATTTCAAGTCATGCAATAATATAGACTCACATTATAATTAAGGTACCGTACGTGCCTACCCAACTCGTATACAAGTAATCAGAAATAAAATCACTGTTTATTAAAAATGACGTATCTGGTAATTAAAATGATGCGACCTACCATATCGTAATAAATATAAGAATGTCTAAATTTTATTTTATGAAAGAGGACATCGACATGGGCTTGTATTTTTCAATAGTAATCTCTACTATATAAGAGTATTGACATTTAAAACAGTGTTGAGATAACATTTTCAATTTTGGTCAGGGGCTGGAGTTTGTAGGCCAAAATTGAATACATATTTTTTATTTTTTTTTGGAAATAAAATTTCATTAAGCTAAATTATCATACAAATAGGACGATAAAACGATCGGGCATAACTTGCAATCTAAACTCGTTCGAACTAGATCTAACATATAAAGCTAAATGGTTTGCCGGTTTGTTGAACGATCCTGAAACTCGATCAAAACTCTAATTTATGTTGTTAAGGAAATTATGTCGGTATCCTTTTATTTTGCTTTTCATACTGGAAATAATTGTTCATACCAAGTACAGAGACCGCGTGAATTCAATTGAAAACGAAAATTCCAACCACAGAATGTATGTAGCGTAGATATTTTGTAATTTTCTATTTTTCTCATTTTTGAACCAACAATAAACTTAATACACTTGTGCACCAACGTGAAAGGGGATCTGGGACGAATATTTTGGCTAATAAGTAATAATTTTTATAAGACTAGAGTTTGAATATACAAATATTAGTAATCGTTTTCCAGGCATTGTGTGTGCTGCGCGTAATGTAATAAAAATATAGAAAATATGTATAGTTATGATATAAATGTGTGAATAATACAAAAAAAATATAGTTTAAGATTTAAAAGAATATTTGGTTGTTAAAAAAAGTTAAATAATTTTATTTGTTTTTAGTTTTTATATTTTTATGGAAGTATAATATTATTATAATTAATATAAAAATATATGAGCATTTTTGAAAAAAATTATCTAAATTAGACAGACTGTTAATTTGAATTGACTTATTATAATAGAATGATATTTGTGTTGTATACGGTTACATTCAATATGTTAATGATTATTTATCCATACCATAGTTAGCAGTACTATAGCATAACAAAATTAAGTTTTTTTTTTTTATTAAGAGGGACGGTATTTCCAAATTTTATTGCAAAATATGGGAACCTAACCCAGATAACAAAATTAAGTTAACAGTATATTTGATAAAATCTTAAAAGTGTTACTTTGTATTTTTTTAGTTATTTAGTGTTAAATATCTGATTGAGGATGGATTTTTAAACAGCAATATTTCTGTAAAAACGCACAGACCGTAGATTAAATCTACGGTTTGCAGTGATTAATCTACGGTTTACAGCTATTTCTGAAAAATGATGCAGACCGTAGATTAAATCTACGGTTTGCAGTGAATCACTGTAAACCGTAGATTTAATCTACGGTCTGCATCATTTTTCAGAATTTACACAGTCAGTCCCCATTTTTTAGAAATTACACAGTCAGTCCCTGCGCAAAAATTACACAGACAGTCCATTGAAAACAGAATTTCATGTTTTTTTTAAAAAAAACAAATTTTTATATTACACTCTCTCTCTCTTTCTCAAAAAAACCCAAATTTTTCATCCATTCCAAAAAAACTCAAATCAATCAACCGCAATAACTATCAACTTTCTTAACAAAAAACCCCAAATTATCAATCAAATTTATCCCTAATTCAAGGTATTTCTTTTATTCTCTAATTTATTATTTATTTTGTGTAATTTCAATTTGTAAAATAGGAAAAAATATATAAAATATGCAAATTGATTATTCACTTAGCTATATATAATTGTTTGTTGTTTGTTGTTTGTTGTTTGTTTATATTAATCATAGAAATTATAATAATTGTTGATATTTCTTTTATTCTTTAATTTATTATTTATTTTGTGTAATTTCAATTTGTAAAATAGGAAAAAATATATAAAATATGCAAATTGATTATTCATTTAGCTATATATAATTGTTTGTTGTCTGTTTATATTAATTATAGAGATTATACTAATTATTGATATTTGTCCCATTTAATAAAAAAAGTAAGGTTTTTATTCAAATTTGTTTATTTAGATATTTATTATTAATGGTTTGATCATGATGTTACATGTTTATGATGGTTATTTGTTTTGATTGAGAAAAATAAAAATAGTTACGCTTTATTAATATTTACCCGTTTTGAAAATTAGGGGTTTTTATAAAATTATGTTTTTTAATTAGTTTGTTTGCCCAAATCACCAATAAAAATTGGGGTTGTTGATAATTTTCCCGTTTTATAAAAAAATTGAGTTTTTATTAAAATTTGTTTAATTAGATAATTAGAATAATTGTTTGGTTATCATTAAATGTGTATGTTTCTTATGTTGTTTTTATTGTTAAAAATAAAAATAGTTAGGATGGCAGAGCCATGTCCACAGATTAAAGGCATGATGGGTATTTTACGACATACCGGTCATATTTCAAATCAGACTTGAGATGCTGGAAGAGAAGCGGGTAGAGGAGATGCCCATAAAATTAGGGTTTATAATTATAGTTGGCAGATACCGACGCCTGACAGAGTAGTTGAAAATATGATTAGGGCTGGTTTTTATAAAATTAACACTATATGTAATTATAGCGTAGACCGAGGCTTGCTTACAGCCTTAATTGATAGGTGGCGTGATGAGACGCACTCGTTCTATTTTGTCGGTGGAGAGTTCGAGATATCTTTACAGGATGTAGAGATTATGCTTGGTCTCAGGGTGGATGGTCTTACTGTTACCCGATCGGAGCGGAATGATAACAGGGCGAGCAGGTTAGATATTATAGAGAGTTTGTTGGGTGTTAGACCTCCTGACCATCAAGTCGATACAAACTGTTTGACAGTTAGACTTGATTGGATATTACACACCTTTGGTGAATTACCCCCAACCCTAGTGAGGAGCGTTTGCTATATCAGTATAGGGCTGCCATGTTATTATTACTGGGAGCACATGTATTTTCAGATAAGCGAAGTGATCAGATTCCACTATGGCCTCTGCCATTTCTGAAGGATTTTGACACATGTGCAGAGTATAGTTGGGGATCAGCTCTTCTGGCCTGGTTAGAGGCTAATCTTTGCAAGTTGGTGCGTGGTAAATATACCAGAGTAAGCGGGGCGGTGATGTTTCTCGATATGTGGGCGATGACCAGACTACTGCCGGTTAGACCATGTGAAGAGCTGTCGGAAGATATCGAGCCACCTGAGGGCTTGCCTAGGTTCCCCCTCGGTTACAGGTATGATATTATTTAGTTTTTGTTTTGGATTTGTGTTTTTTTTATTGTGTCATCTATTATTTACTTATCTTATTTATATTTTATTGTTTATCGGGTTTTGTTTGTATATTACAGATGGAAGATTTGGAGGCTTACTAACCTTAAGCCATATGTCTACGGACATAATGTGGTCCACATACGTGACCAGTTTGATAATATGTCGCATGAACAAGTAAATTTTAACTTTCTTATTTCCTACATGTAACTTACGTATTATATGTTGTATATGTTTGCATTGGTCTTATGTTCGTTGAATTTATTACTAGTATTTTTAAACCATTGTTTACATATTCTAATAATAATTTTGCTGATTACAGATAGTCTGGCAACCTTACGGGAACCTCGATGACTATCCGGAATACTGCACGCGGGGCCGTGATATGTGGCATTGTTCTGTTCCTCTCATTTGAAATGAGAAGATTGAGTTCCACCCCGCGGACAGGTTCATGAGACAGTTCGGTTTTGTTCAGGTTGTGCCTACATATATTTGGAAAACCAGACAAGGTCACGGCAATGATAGAAGATATGGGGTTGGCCAAAAACACGATTGGCCTGCACTTTTTGCAGAGTTTATAACCGTGTGGAATGACCACCACAACCGGCTAATTAACGGCGAATTTGGTACGGGGACGTCACCGGATTACATGAGATGGTATAGAGAGAGGACCCGCATCTTTATAAACCCACCTGAACTTGGACTGCCATCTCACGGTTTCCGCGAGCATACGGGTGTGCTCAATAAAATGGTAACAACTAGTTAAAGTTCATTAATATTTGCTTGTTATTTTTTTTTTGTATATTTCAATACTAATAAATCGTGTTTTATTGTTTTTTGTTTTAGAAAACGATGTTGCGTCGCAGTTTCAAATCGTTCAAACGGCTGAAATCTAAAACGGACGTGGACTTACTACATAAGGAGTTCAATGAAATGGGAATGAATCTGTATGGGTCAGGTGGTGAACAGTCGGATGAGAAGGATGACGATGACGACGATGGTGATGACGATCAAGGTTACGACCCAAGAACTTACGCTAGGGCTTCAAGTTATCGGCGTACCGAACGAGGCAGAGGGGAAGGCGAATCTAGTAGCGGCGGGCGTAGCGGGGGTAGAAGGGAGAGTAGAGGTCGACGTCCGACTACATATCAGGGTGGGAGTTCAAGCGGTCATGGTCGTCGTGCTTCTTTTGCTGCGCCGGACTACGTACACGACGATGTTCCGTTCGAGTATCCTAAACAATCATTTGGGTTGTATGAGCATCATCCTAGTCAGCAGTCAACCGACAGTTGGGCTCGAGGCTTGACACTTACATCACACGAGCGTACTCCGCATCCAGAATCGCAGCATCGAGAAAGACGTCGTCCGGAAACCCACGAAATCGAAGAGTCCACTGAGCCGTCATCGCACAGATTAATATCGGCGGGAAAGATGCTCCCTATGTCCAACTTTAAAGGATTTACTCGTGCAAAAAAAAAAAATGTAATGTGTATGTTTGTATGTTTGATGTTGAAGACCAATATTTGATTTGTATGTTTGATTAATATGTTTGATTTTTTTTAATTGGATAAATGCTTTTTTATAATTTGATAAATGTTTTTTTTTTAAGTTACCAATATTCAGTATTTTAATTGATAGGACTAATATTGAGTTTTTACGAAATACAGGGAATGTTCTGCAATTTCTGAAATTATTGCACAGAATTACACACAAACCGTACATTTAATGTACGGTTTGTGTGTATTTTTATAAAAAATGTAGTAGAATCAGTAAAACTCATGGTCAATAACCTTATCATTAAAAAAAACACTACAAACCGTAAAATTAATATACGGTTTGTAGTGTAAATGACATTGGATACCATATCTATCAAATGTATCCGACAACACTTTATGACTTTTGAATTATTATGAGTTGACAACCCTATCCGAAAATGACTACTCAATGCATTATTAAAGTTTGAAAATGACTACACCAAAAAAAACACTACAAACTGTAAAAGTAATCTACGGTTTGTAGTGTAAATGACATTGGATACCATATCTATCAAAATAAAGCCGACAACACCTTATCACTTTTGAATTATTATGAGTTGACAAGTCTATCCGAAAATGACTACTCAATGCATTATTAAAGTTTGAAAATGACACCAACTTGTGGGGTTTCTGAAATTAACACTATAAATATGGCTCATTTTTGCCAATTCTAACAAACCCTAAAATCAAACACAAACACTTTTTAAAAATCTCTTAAAAAATACTCATTTCTCCCAAAAAAAATAATATAAACAAACACTTTTCGAAAATGAATTACGACTATGGTTATGACAACAATCAATGGAATAACAACAATGCGAATTCATCCAGTGGCTCAAACGATGAGCTAACTGATTATACAAAGCACTTTGAAGTTGATGAATTGACTTGGGATACAAGCGATGAAATGCTTGCTGATGTGACTGGAAATTGGGGTTTCATTCTTACAATTCGTAGGTCTGGAGGGGGTGATGGGAGAAGAACACCGTATGTTGATATTGTGTGTGATAAATCGGGGGTTTACGAAAAAAAGAAACCATCTTCCGTAAATTCAGGTACAAAGAAAAAAGATTGTCCATTTTTCATTAAGGGTTACGTAGTTAATGGTGAATGGATGTGTCAAGTAGAAAATGGACAACATAACCACCCACCTCCAACTTACCCCCAAGGGCAAGCACGACGTGCTCGTTTAACCCAATATGAAAAAGAAATGGTTAAAACTTTACGGCAAAGTAGTTTTAAAGTTAGTGCAATATTAGAGGCCATAAAAAATCGAAATCCTGACAATGTATCAAACACTAAAACGATACATAATTTTTTGGCTGGACTGAAATTTAAAGAACGAGATGGTAGAAACCCGATACAGGAACTGTTTAATTTGTTGGATAGACATCGCTACACCTTCTACTATAATATGAACCCAACAACTCATTGCCTTGAGAACTTGTTTTTTGCACACCCCCATTCTATAAGGATGTTCAAAGCTTTTCCTAATGTCTTGTTAATGGATTGTACATATAGGACAAACCGTTTTAATATGTCATTTCTAGAAGTCGTAGGAATGACATCAACGAACCAAACATATTGTTTAGGTTTTGTTTTCATGAGTGATGAGACAAAGGAAAGTTATATATGGGCATTGGAAAAATTTAAAGATACATTGGAGGGTTGTATACTACCTAGGGTGTTTGTAATCGACAGGGAAATGACCTTGATAAATGCTTTATCCGTTGTTTTTCCCGATTCTCATCATATTTTGTGCACTTTTCATATTGCCAAAAATGTTTTGAAAAACTGCCGTAAAAAAATCCCAGACGAGGAGTGGCAAACGTTTCTAGATGATTGGGGTTTATTGGTTGATTCTGAGTCGATAGAGGAGTACAATCATAACCGAGCTTCTATCAATTTCTCTTACAAATCGTACCCTGCTGTGATTAAGTATGTAGACAAGCTATTAAATAATTATGCTGAAAAGTTTGTTGCATGCTATACCAACCATACAACACATCTAGGTAACAGAACTAGCAATCGAGCCGAACAACAACATGCAAAGCTAAAAAGATCCCTTTCCACAAATACTGGCACGCTTGAAAATGTTTGGGTAGAGGTGAATAGAATTCTAGAAAAACAGTTTGAAGATATTAAGATGAAGTTGGATAAATGTAAGTCTTATTTTCCACATTCTGAACGAACACCTCTATTTATAAATCTTAGGTCGTATATCACACACTATGCCTTTGATTTATTATTTCAAGAACACAAAAAATGTAGTGGCCAGGCTGATGAGAATTGTTCTTGTGGTTTCAAATTGTCTCACGGGTTACCTTGTCATCATATTATGAGTGAACATATTTTATTCGGGAAGCCTCTTCCTCTAGAATATATTTACCCATTCTGGAAAAAATTAGACGTAATTGATGATAATGGGAACACCGATGATTATGGGGTAGAGGGTGATTTAGAAAAGTTTAAAAGTGTTTATTCTAGCAAAACTAATGTTGAAAAACGGTGTATGAAAACACAACTCCGAGAGATAATTGACCATCTAGAACATCCATGAATGACCCCGAAGTGAGACAAAATAGGGGGAGACCTATAAAATGAGACAATTCTAGTAAGAGAGATAAGTCGGGATGGGAGTATGTGGAGGAACAGAGTGCTGGTGCTAGTAGAGACAAGGGCAAAAGTAAGGCGGATGAACACCGGAGGTAAGGGTAAACCCAACTAGGAGGCCGCGAAACCAGAACCCTAAACCCACCCTCAATAGGCAAACCTTCCTGTACAGTGACCAAATATGGGTCATGTTACATAGTTACATCGAAACGGTTTATGATGTGCGTGGGGATGGTAACTGTGGGTTCCGGGTACTTGCAAATGCGACGGGTAAAGAGCATGAGGAAGATGATTGGTATGCGGTAAGATGTGAGTTGTTTCAAGAGCTGCAGCAAATGAAAGGTGTTTATTACGAGCTGTTTGAGAGTCTTGATTTTAAAGGTTACCGGTATGATTATATTTTATCAAGTTTGAATTTTTTTCATCCTACAAATCCCGTCCTTCTGATAAATGGATGAGATTTCCGTCTTATGGTTTTTTAATTGCTTCTCATTATAATATGTCAATTGTAATGTTGTCATTATGGCCAAATAAAAGTAGAGGGGTACAAGTATGAAACGCCACTTTTTTACCTCTTTATACTGGTCCGTCTCCTAAAACGACATATTACATCCCTACTGTAATAGTGTTCGTCAACAGTTGTCATTATGCTCAAGTTATTCCTAAAGAAGAGATCTTCCCAATGACAAGAATTATAGCACGGTGGGAACAAACATGCACTGAGGCTGCTGCGCCATGGAAGAAACTTTTTCGACCAAATTTCAAGTTATATATGACCCTAGAAAGGCAATCGGGAAAGCAAATTGCAACCGAAGAAGAAGCTATAGACCTATCAAGTCCATAATCAGTTTTTTATTTTTAATTTTATGTAAATTACTCATTTTTCCAAGTTGTTGTAATTAGTTTTTTATTTTTATTTTTATTTTATGTAAATAACTCTTTTTTCCAAGTTGTTGTAAATTTATATGATGTATCATGTTTAATAAATATGTTTTATGAAATTTAGTTAATGTTTGCATATTGAGTTAATTTCTTTTATGAAAGTTATATAATTTATGATTGTTTCATTCAAGAAAATTTATGATTGACACCAAATTGACGATTTAGTTAATGTTTCATATTGCGTTATACAAGTGTTAAAAAGAAACCAAAAACACTTCACAAAAATTGACGATTTAGTTAATGTTTCAATAAATCTCAACTTATACACTTGGCAAAAAGATAATATGAACCAAAAACATAAAATTTATCAAATCAACTTTTTTTTTTGTAAATTTGTCTAAATTTTGTGTTTATTTTGAGAAATTGTTAGAATTGACCAAATTTATTTTATGTAAATTTTTAAGAATAAGGCATTTCGTTTTTTTATTAAAAAAATCATGTTTAATTTTAAAATAATATTCAGTATTTTAATTTTAATTGTTAGACTTGTAATTTTATTTTTTATGTGTAAATTCTGAAAAATGATACAGATCGTAGATTAAATCTACGGTTTACAGTGATTGTAAACCGTATATTTAATCTACGATCCGTACGTTTTTACAGAAATATTGCTGTTTAAAAATCCAACCTGTATCTGATTTCTCCATAAGGAATACATGCACATGTGTGTTTTTTTTCCTTTACAAAGTATACAAACTGCCAATTATTTTTTGAAAAATAACCACAAAAAAAATCAAAAGTGAGTAGCATTCCTTCGTTGACTTAGTATATTAATAAAAGTCAACATTTAAAACTTAAAAAGCACAAATCCAGAACTAAAATCTCTCTCTCTCTCTCTCTCTCTCTATCTCTATCTGAAGCCCACCTGCTAAAAATTCTACCTGAGGTATTTTTCCATATGTTTTTTTTTGTAGCTTTTTATTTTCCCAAAAATTTATTTAATTTTCATTTACCTTCTTATTGCTCCTATTTTTTCAATTTCATGATATAATCTTAGGCTTTGATGGGTTAAAGATTTAAGCTCATTTTCATTTATTTGTTAATAGTTAGTTTACATTTGGTTAATCAGCTTAAAAGAGCGTAAATTTATGTTTTTTTCTTGAAAAAGCTAGAAGCTTTAAGGTGGATGAACCCAAATTTATCTCAACTTAAAAAATTCTAGCTTATATGCTTAAAAGCTGAAACCAAACAACCCCTTACTTCTCCTCGGAAAAAAGAAACCTCACTTAAATATTGGGGTCTGCTGCTTTTTTATAGATCTGGGTATAATTATGTCATAGCTTATTGCTAAAATAATTTGATTAGTAATAGTTTTATTGCATTTCGTATTTTTTAAATATTACAGAACTACTCAAACTATAATAAAAAGGCGTCACGGATTTGTTAATTCTTGTACCTGGCTGGCTAGCTTGTTCAGTTGCACTTTTAGCTTTTAAGCCCAACATATTTGCGAATAAGACAAGTTTATTAGAGTATTATGTGATACATCTGGGGCTTGTTTGCCTGCAGATTTAAGTAATAAGCTGGTATTTATTGTTGTTCCTTTCGCTTAAGTGCTGGATGGCATTTGGTCACTCAGCTTGAAAACTGAGTTCTTCTTGTTTTTGACCTAAAAGCTAAAAGCTTTAAGCTAGATTAATCCAATCTTTTACTTATATCATAGAAAAGACCTGCTTATACGAACAATCTGTAACCAAACACGCACACAGTGTCTCGCTAGTTATTAATATCCCGAGCTTCTAGTTTGCAGAAGTTTTGCTATCTGGATTAACATTTGTCTAACTCTGAATTGTTATTTTTCACAGGATTCTTTGAATTAACCTGTTGTACAGTTGTAGTGTAATTCACGTGTTAAAAGAGTTATGAGTTGGCTCTCTTGCTTTTTTGGTGGATTCCCAAACTCATCGAAGCGCTCCGCTGAAGTCGATGAAGGTAAAATCCGCATAAAATATGCACTTTGAATTTAGACAGTGTCAAATACGTTTTGTGTTAATTCTGCTACATATACCTAATCTTAATTTCATAATTTTTGTATCATGAGCAGAAATATTGGAAGTCCACAATGTAGTTCTTTTCACCTACAAAGAGCTAAGAATTGCAACCGACGATTTTAGTCACAATAATAAAATCGGCGAGGGCGGTTACGGTTCTGTATACAAGGTAACAAAGAAAAAAACTGTGTATTTTGTCGTACTTGGGCTTGTTTGTTTGCAGCTTTTAAGCTCTTTTTTTTTGCTGTTTTGTTTAAAAACTAGGGTGCATTTGGTTGATCAAATTAAAAGGTGAGCTTTCCTCACCTTTTAGATTGAAGAAGCCAGAAGCTTTAAACTGGATAACCCGACTTTTCTCAATTAAAATTATTCATATTATTTGCTAGAAGCTGCAACCAAGCAAACCAACTAAAGGGTATTAGCGTGTTTTTTGGATTAGTATTATTTTCATAAATAAAATAAGTTGTGAATTGCCAGGGAGTGCTTAAACATGGGAGAATGGCTGCTATAAAGGTTCTCGCAGCCGACTCAAAGCAAGGCGTAAACGAGTTTTTGACAGAAATTAAAGTTATTTCGGATGTAGTACACGATAATCTAGTGAAGCTCTTTGGTTGTTGCGCTGAAGGAGATCATCGTATTTTGGTGTATAGTTATTGTGAGAATAACAGCCTCTCTCAAACCCTTATTGGTAACTTCAGCATTGCTCTTTCTTTCTTTCCTTCTTAGAATTTGGTTTACTGCAGCTTTTGAGCAAATTAGTTGACTGTTTGCGATTGACTATATTCTGTTTAAAATATCGATTTTTCAGGCTAGAAACCATAACAAACTCAGGTTTATGCTGACCAACTAAATGTAGTACAACTTATATGCAAATGACTATTTTATTTTTCTTTAAAACTGCAACCAAACTAACTTCTTTTCTCTTTGTTAGTCTATTTAATAGTATTATTTGTTTAGTAAATACCAAATAATGGAGTTTGTATATTTTATGCTCTTTTCCATTTGTTAGTCTATTTAACGTGTAGTTTGTCAAAATATAGATCGATGGGTTTTTTTTTAAGGTAGGTTTGGTTGAAGTTTATAAGCAAATATTCTGGCTTGTTTGAAGTTTTAAAAAATGTGGCTTTTTCAGTCAACAACGTCTTGATTTTTCAGGCTTGAAAAGCCAAAACAAGCTCAGGTTTCACGCTGACCAATCAATTGCAGTAAACTTATAAGCAATGAGATGTTTCCGGGTTTGTTTTTTCAAATCTATTCTTGAGTGAATTTTGTTTAGGTAAAAAGCAAGTTGACGATATCTTGTTTTATTGCTCTTTGGCTTCAAGGTGGTAATTACACTGGCATCCAATTTAGTTGGCAAACTAGAATAAAAATTTCCATTGGAGTGGCAAGGGGTTTAGCTTTTCTTCATGAAGAAGTGCGACCTCGTATAATTCACCGTGATATAAAAGCCAGCAATATTCTCCTCGACAAAGATTTAAGTCCCAAAATTGCTGATTTTGGCCTTGCAAAGCTCTTGCCTGCCAACGTCACTCATGTTAGTACCCGTGTAGCTGGAACAATGTAAGGACTATAACATATACATGTTTTTTGGAAATTAAGTCAACACACATGATTTCAGCTGTTTAATACGTTTGATTAAAAGGCTACTATAAAATCCGAAAACAATAGCTCATCTCAGCTCTTGATTTAGCTGTTCTCAACGGATGAGATCTCCTGTGTCAACTTAAA
The DNA here is from genome assembly GCA_963682055.1 of Primula veris. Taxonomy (NCBI): domain Eukaryota; kingdom Viridiplantae; phylum Streptophyta; class Magnoliopsida; order Ericales; family Primulaceae; genus Primula; species Primula veris. The sequence continues at coordinate 20,268,698 of OY821740.1, forward strand.
TATCAACATAAATGCCTATTTTTCTTTCCCCTATCTTTCTATAGTTCAACCTTATTTTAGTGCTACATACCAATATGAAAGTGAAGTTGGTGGTTGGATTTGTTGAGTTGAGTAGAATTATGTATCCCCATGTTTGTGAGCTACTTCAAACTACCATTATCAGTGATTTTTTTATTATCTTGAGTTTATGTTCGACTTATTTTTTGTATTCATTTTTGTTGGTGGCAGAGGTTATTTAGCACCGGAGTATGCAATAAGAGGGCAATTGACACGCAAAGCGGATATATACAGCTTCGGTGTACTACTCGTAGAAATTGTTAGTGGGAGATGCAACACAAATACCCGTTTACCTTTAAATCAACAATATCTTCTCGAAAGGGTATGTACTAAGTACTTGTTGAAAAAGATCCGTCTTTTAGGAAATAAGCTTTCAACAGTTCATTCAATTTGAGGCCTTGTATGGTTGCGGCACTAGGCTTGGCAATTTTTTTTGCTTAAAAGCCGGACTATATTGGTTGGTGAACTAAAAAACTGTGCTTTCTTCATTTTCTGTTATCCTCCTAAGCTAGAAGCTTTAGGTTAAAACCGATCTTTTACCTGAACAACAAAAAGCTATGAAAGACGACCATCAATCCAAAAACAAATAAGCTTTGGACGGCTCTTTCAGTTTAAAGCCTTTTTGATTGGAGCTTTTACCCCCAAACTTTTTCCGTTTTTACTGAAAAGCTGAACCGTGTTTGGTTGATCAACTCAAAAGCTGAGATTTTCCTTTTCTTTCTGTCCTGAAGCTAGAAGCCTACAAGCTTTAAACTGGATAAATCCAGCAATTTTCTCAAAACCATGAAAGAGTATGAGCTCAAATGAAAAACCAAAATGGCTAATAAGCTATGAGAGTCCCATTTAATTATTAGTTAACCCTTGTTTGGTTGCAGCTATTAAGCATAACCTTTTTGTTTTTCCCTTGATAGCTGGATAGCCTTATTAATCAGTTTAAAAACATATCCGTTATGTTTTTTCCCTTTGGAATAGCTAGAAGCCTTAAAAACTGGACTAACCCAACTTTTCTCTGGAATGTTGATAAAATGTTTTTTTTTTCTACAGACATGGCAACTTTACGAGGCAAATGAGCTCGTGGATCTGGTTGACACGTCACTAGAAGGAGATTTCGATCCCGAACAAGCTTGTAAATTCTTCAAAATCGGGTTACTCTGCACACAAGACTCTCCCAAGCTCAGACCATCTATGTCAACCGTGGTTAAGATGCTAAACGGTGAGATCGATATCAACGAAAACGAAATTTCAAAACCGGCCTTAATAACTGATTTCATGGATTTAAAGGTCAAAACTGCCCCTAAAAGTAAAAAGCCTGATTCTGTGGAGAATTTGTATAATTATGTATTATCGAGCTCAGATGGTCTCGAGAACTCAGACTGTTTTTCTGGAACTTCGACTCATCCAACGACAACATTTACTGCAGCTTACGATAAAAGCACGTGATTATTTTAGTTTTTTCGATATTTTGAGAAAGGTGTTGTAATTTTCGAATAAGGTATACCCTTGTGATGGCTTATTGTTTTCCCCCTATTAATTTTCTAGTAATTCTAAGAGTTTGAGCAAATTACTGATAGCTGTTTATAAGAAGTTGTAAACTAGTAGGGTCCAGTAGAAAGAGATTCATGTATTCATATATTCATGTTAGTACTTATTTGTAGTCTAAGTATGAGTTGTTTGCGACTTTTGCGTTCTTAGTATCAGGTTGTAAGTTGTGATTCACTTCTTGATTAAGCTTAATTATTTTGCTACATTCGCATGTTTCTGTTATTATTGCAATGTATTTAGTTGTTACTCTAGAAACCTGGATTTATTTGTTTTGATTCCTGAAAAGCTAGAACCTCTAAATAAAAAAAGTTTCAGCCTCATTTAGCCAACTTGTTTGGTTAAAGTTGCAGCCTTTGAAGGGTAAACACCCCCCATAGGGCCATATATATGTATTGTTTTCTTTCCCCATAAATGTTCTGGAACTGCCGATTTATACAACTTTCACAGAATTTACTCATGTTCCGATTTTTAAAATTTGAATGGACAGTAGTTTCATTATCATAACATAATCAAATACCATAATGGCATAATGCATGTTTTGTTTGTACTATACTTGTAAATATACTAAGATACTGTACTATTCTAACCCTTCTATACCAATGGTTTCCTGCTTTTCAGCAAAATTGCACTTATAGCTTCTTGATCGTATTAGGCTATTAATACATCTTTTTAAAAACTTCACCCGGTTGATAAACCACTATTAAACATCTTAGCAAGGGTAGTATCTGAGTTGAATTTTTTTGGTTTAGTGTACTCAAATGGAAAATTGGATACGTTGAATGATGTACATTACAATAAAAATTGTTCAATAATAACCAAGTTCAAAGCTTGTAACCAAACAAACCTTTATAGTCTCTCTCTCTCTTGGCTCCATCCCAAAATAAATAATTCATATTTGTAAGTAAAGTGATGTATATTATAGTATTTACTATTTACTATAAAGGGGAATGCTAACCGATGATTCGTAGTCAATATTTAAGCAAACCGGTCATCTTTTTTCAAATGTTAAATATAGTTGAGTGATAATTGAACATAGGTATGATTTAGCTAGTGTGTATTTCAACTTAATGTTTTCAGGAAATGTCATAATGATCTAATATTATCCGATTATAAATGCAACTTTTGTTTGTATTTAATGTAACTTAATTTGAGAATCGTATTGACTTGCTTGAAACGTGCATCGGAAGCTCTTCTTAGTCAAACCAGATTATTAAAAAAGGACATTCAGAACGATATTAATTTACTCAGGATCTTAGCGTTACTAGATAGCTAATAGGCTAAACCCGTGAACCAGAACAACCAACTCAACCCCACGTAGTACAGACACTCTGAAGAAAAATAGGGTCTCGAACAATCAAACACGACACAGGTTGGCCAAGTAGAACAGAATCGGACACGAGAAATAAATAATATACTCTTAAAAAGTTCCCTAGTTTTGAAATTTTAACTTTGACCCCCAAAATTCATAAAAAAAATTCACAAAACATTTTAAAACAACAATATCCATTACTATGATTCGTGTGCTTCAATGAGTATATTTACCATCTAAATATAAAATAATACTCCATACATAATTTCGGTGGTGTACTTTCCATATCTTATTCTATATTTTAAAAAGCATCCTCATAGACGTATTCGACTCTATCATATCCGACATTCATACTCGTGCCCATGGAGTCTAAGAGAGCCATATACAACACATGGAATACGCATTGGAGGGCCCTACATTTGTGTTTCTCATATATTTAAAGCGTCCACGATGCAAGGTTTTAAAAGGTGTTAGGCGGGGATGAGGCGGAGAGGTGCCGCCTGACCGTCTAGGCGGAAAAACGACTTTAGAATGTTTTTACATGTTTTTCATGCAACATACATGTTGTAAATGGTATAATCATGTTAAATCAAACATTTAAAGTCTATTAGCTTAACAATATACCATAGTAAAACAATAAATATCATGATAATAATGTTCGAGCAGATGTCATGAAAATGTCTCAAACATCAACTTAAAAGAAAATTGTAACTATAATTCAAAATCAACAAAATATCAAAAGAAAAGATCGGTTTAATTTTGAAGCCTGACAGAAGTCGCCGATCAAAGAGAAAATATGTTTAAAATATGTTTTCCTTTATTTTATTGTTGTATATATATATATTTATTCTTATCTATTTTAACATATTTTAATCTTTTGACCCATCAGAATTTGAGTTGGCCCAATTTAAAAACTATTTTAAAATGCCTAACAAAAGTCGGGGCGGCGAGGTGCCGCCTCAGCCACCTTTTAAAACAGTGTCACTACGTTTCATAAAGTATCCATGGTGTGTCCGTCGAATTGCCCACGTATTCAACTTGAATACGGGTTAACAAGTCAATGCCACGGAAATTTAAGTGTCTTAAACATAAAATGGAGCGTGTCTCGGAATTCAAACAGTGGGACACGACACTTTTACCTTTCTTTTGTAGCGGTTAACAGTGGACCCATATACAAAACATGGAATATGTATTGGAGAGTCTTTAGGTATTTTGAGAAACAATGTTGGACTAAATAGGAAATAAGTTAAATTTAACTCCTAATTAAGATCCATAGTAGTTTTTAGTTGAGAAACTTATAAACCCTCTAAAGATATCCCCCAAAAACTACATACAGAAAGAGATAAAATACAGATAAATACATACAAACAGAAGCATATAGATATAGATATAGATATAGAGAGAGAATGTCGTCGTCATCAAGCAGTGGGTTAACGTTCAAGCTCCACCCGCTAGTAATGGTGAACATCTCCGATCACTTCACCCGCGTCAAGGCCCAATCCTTCTCTTCCGACGCCGACTCCGCCGTATCTCCTCCGCCTAGGGTTTTCGGGTGCGTCATCGGAGTACAAAAGGGACGGACCGTCGAGATCTTCAACAGCTTCGAGCTTTTATATGACCCCACCACTCTCTCTCTCGACCGTCCCTTCCTCGAGAAAAAACAAGAGCTCTGTTAGTCTCCGTATTAAAACCCTTTTTTATAATAATTATTATTATTTGTTATTGTTATTGTTTGGTCTGATTTTTATAAGATGCTGTTGATTTAGTGTAGTCTAGGGTTTATACTGTGTTAATTGTTATGTATCTTTCCTGTTTTATAAGAAACAAGTGTTCTGCTAGTCTTCATATCCTTATTATTGTTATTGTTATTATTATTATTATTATTATTATCATTGTTATTATTATTGTTATTGTTGTTGTTGTTGTTGTTGTCTGTTTTGATTAGAAGCTGTTGATTTAGCGTAGTCTTGGGTTTATACTGTGTTAGTCTCATAGTACAAAAATTCTTAATTGTTTTTTGTAAATTGTTATTTATTTTGCCTGTTTTATAAGAAACAATGATGGGCTAAATTGAAAATAAGTTAAATTAACTCCTTGTTAAGCTCCATAGGATTTAACTATAAACCCTCGAAAGATTTCCCCGAAAATAGAGAGAGAAAGTGATTAAATAGATACTATACACATACAGAGATTGATTATACAAACAGAAACATATGCATACAGATACATACGTATATAGACACAGATATATACGTATAGATATAGAGAGAGAATGTCATCGTCATCAAACAGTGGTCTAACGTTCAAGCTCCACCCGCTAGTAATGGTGAACATATCCGATCACTTTACCCGAGTCAAGGCCCAATCGTCCTCCTCCTCCGCCGAATCCGCCGTATCTCCGCCGCCTAGGATTTTCGGGTGCGTCATCGGGGTTCAAAAGGGGCGGACCGTCGAGATCTTTAACAGTTTCAAGCTTTTATACGATCCCACCACTCTCTCTCTAGAGAGAAGAAACAAGAGCTCTGTTAGTTTCCATTATTATTATCACTATTATTGTTACTATTATTGTTTTTTGTTTTTGTTTTGTTGTTGTTGTTGTTATTGGTATTGTTATTTGTTTTGTCTGTTTTTATAATAAGCTGTTGATTTAGTGTAGTCTAGGGTTTATACTTTACACTGTGTTAGTCTCATACTCATAACTCTAATTGTTATTATTATTACTATTATTGTTATTACTTTTATTATTTTTACTGTTGTTGTTATTGTTTTGTTTGATTTTATAAGAAGCTGTTGATTTAGGGTAGTCTAGGGTTTATACTGCGTTAGTCTCATATACAAAACTCTTAACATCCTTCTTATTATATTATTGTTATGTTTTTTTTTTTTTTTTTTTTTTCTGTTTTTACTTTTTATTAGGCGCTGTTAATTTAGTGTAGTCTAGGGTTTATACTGTGGTAATTGCTATTTATTTTGCCTATTTTATAAGAAACAAGAGCTCTGTTAGTCTCCATATCCTTATTATTATTATTGTTATTGTTGTTGTTGTTATTGTTTTTTTTTTTTGTCTGTTTCTATTAGAAGCTGTTGATTTAGTGTAGTCTAGGGTTTATACTGTGTAAGTCTCATAGTACTAAAACTCTATTATTTTTGTGAATTGTTATTTATTTTGATGTTGATTTTCTGTTTAGGGTGGTCTAGGGTTTATAGTTGATTGAGACTTGTTACTGTCATACTAAACCCTGATTGTTATTTATTGTGTGTTTTATAAAATGCTGTTGATATTCCGTTTAGGGTGGTATGTGGTTTATATTTGATTGAGATTTGTTGATGTCTAACTAAACCCTAGTTGTGATGTATTTTGACTATTTTTTGGGTCTGTTTTTAACTTTTTATAAGATGCTGTTGATTTTGTGTCTAGGATAGTCGAGGGTTTGTACTCGTTTGGTGTTTGTTAGTGTCATACTAAACCCTAATTGTGTTTTTTTTGTCTGTTTATAAAGATGCTGTTGCTTTTGTGTTTAGGGTAGTATAGGGTTTATAGTGGACTAAGATTTGTTAGTCTCATACAAAGCGTTAATTGTTGTTATTACTGTTATGTTTGTTTCTAGAAGATATTTTTGGTGTGATTTTTATGGTATTTTAGGGTTTTATGTATGATTTAGATAGATGTGAACTTCTGTTTTCTATTGTTATATCATTATTTTATCTGATTTGTAGACACTTAAGCTTTTTAGGCATACAATGGTAGAACCAAGAAGTTTACTTTTGTTGTTATTTAATTGTCTGTTTTATAAGATGCTGTTGATTTTCTGCTTAGGGTGGTGTAGGGTTTGTACTTGTTTGAGGTGTGTTAGTGTCATACTAAACCCTGATTAAGATTCTAGGGGTTATGTATGCTTTAGATAAACGGGAACTTCTTTTCCCTTTTGTTACTGTGCATTATTATTCTTTCTGGTTTGTAGAGTTTAGGCTTGTTTGGCATACAATATTAGAATCAGGAATTATTGAAAGGGGTGCATAAATTCGAATAGAAAAAAAAGCTAAAAAACGTGTGTACAAGGATGCCTAATCACTATTCTAAAGAAATACTTATATCAAATGTGTAAACTTTTATTGGTTTTTAAATTATGAGGTACAGTACCGTAGCATAATAATGCCACTGCCTTAATCCTTCTCCATTGTGTTTTTTGAAAATGTTTACTTTTATGCAAGTTTGTTTGGTACTACCCTCTTAAAATTTTTTGTGGCATTTAAAAAAAAATAAGGTGTTGTATTGGAGTTTGAGAAAGAAGCTGGTTCAGTCATCTTAAACTATTAGCTTGGGAAAGTTTGTACTAAAGATTTTTTTATAACTAATGGTTTTTTGGAAGACTCTGGGCTTGTCTTGGTAGGAGAATTTATCTTATGGGCAAAATAACTGAGCTTCAAGCAGTCAATGACTCAATGAGACGAGAAATTAAACAATAAATGAATTCTACCAAATGCATCCCTATTTTATGTGTACTTATTGAAATTATAATTTTGCATCTACATCAAAGAAAAAATTACTTAAAAGATGCAGCAAAACAAGCCTTTCGTATGCACAGGTGATGTTTCTGGGCGAAGTCCATGATATGGTACTATAACTTAAGAGTTTTATACATGATTGAGAGGAATGGGTATATTCTTATTTTTTATTGTTCTCTCTGTTTTTTAGACTCGTCCGCTGTTGATTCTTTTGTTTAAGATTCGTGCATTATGTCTGATAAGCGTGAGTTGAGCAGATAAAAAGGTGTTTCCCAACTTTTACGTACTGGGTTGGTACTCTACTGGGAGTGACGCCGAAGAGTCAGATATGATTATCCATAAAGCTGTGAGTAATTATCAACTATTCATCACTAATCATCTCTTATTTTTAATAAGTTTTCTTATTGAATTATACTTTTAGATTTTTCCGTCCAGTTCAATGAACTGAGAAATATAAAATTGGTAGATTCAGTTTCTTGATCCAAATGTTCTACCTTTATATATTATACGTGATGGATGCTCTTTTCTGTGACAGTTGATGGATATTAATGAAAGTCCAGTTTACGTTCTTCTCAATCCTTCAATTAATCATGCCCAGAAGGAACTTCCCATTACTATATTTGAAAGTGGTTAGTATCCTTCACATTAATCTTTACTTATTTGGATGCCATTAACGTCTTTGAAAGTGTTTGATCAATTATTTCTGTCTCCTTAGGTAACGTGTATGTGGACATATTTCATATGTTCTTTTCATATCATGCGTTTGCATCTTTGCTGCAATATATATATATATATATAACTTAACTTTTTAATATCTGCGACTACAATGTTTTATGATTTTTATCTAACATCTATGTGTTTGTGGAAATTCCAGAGCTACATGTCATAGATGGGATTCCCCAGCTTATATTCGTCCGTTCAAGCTATACTATTGAAGTATGTATCTTTTCTTAGTCCTTTTAATTGCATCTGGTATTCTACAGTGTGTACCCTGCTTTATAAGTTGTATAAATTTATACATACATTCATACATACATGTATGCATATGTGCATATGCGTGTGTCCTTGTGCCTATAATTATAAATGCATTTTTACTTTTTTGTTGTTTTGTAGACAGTTGAAGCAGAAAGGATTTCAGTCGACCATGTTGCCCACCTTAAACCATCCGATGGAGGTTCGGCTGCAACTCAATGTGAGTAAATAGCTGACATCTATGATTTTTTCCAATCTGTTTTTTATCTGTGCCTTGCTACTTTTCTAGAATCTGACAAGACTTTTGTTTCTTTTTCAGTGGCTGCTCATCTTACAGGCATACACAGTGCAAATAAGATGCTGAACAGTAGAATCAGAGTTCTTCACCACTATCTACTTGCTATGCAGAAAGGTTTGTTTTTTCTTGTTTCTAAATGATATTTAAAAAAAAGTACTGTATGACATTTCCATGATCGAGTCAAACTGTGTAAGAGAAATTAGATCAGCTAGAGAAACCAAAACACCAGTTGCACCACTATCTACTTGAAATGCAAAAACGGATGTTTAAGGAATAGTAAACTGTGTTGAAGAATCTATTTGAGCTGTAAAGTTACCAAAACGCCACCATGAACGAAAAACTCTATCCTAAGCTGGTTGTGCAAACTTAGTCAACACATGTGTGCATGTAAACGTTTGAAAACTTGATCATGCGTCTTCTGTTCCCTCTGGTGCAATTTTTAACTTGATTAAAGAGATAATGACCAAGCGAACCAAGCTTACTTAGTGTTTGCTGGTGTGTTCATTTGCAGGTGAAATCCCTTCTGAAAATTCATTGCTAAGACAAGTTTCCAGTCTCTTAAGGAGGCTACCGACAATTGAGTCTGAAAAATTTCAAGACGATTTCTTAATGGTCAGTATTTGTGTTTTTCGACCTAGTTATTTAGTTCCAGAGAAAGGAAGGATGGTTACACGTTACTTGCTCCTGTCCCCCTTTCACCTAGTTTAGCTGTTATACTTGTTCTGTCATAAGATTATTTACTATTACCTTATTTTTGGTTGCAGGAATATAATGACACATTGTTGATGACTTACTTAGCCATGTTCACCAACTGCTCAAGGTACTAAAATTACTCATTAATCTTGGTATAACGTATCTTTTTTGGTATTAAAACCTTGAGGGAGTTCTTACTGCGTAAAAAACATGGACCACTATTTTGTTTATTCTACCTTTGTTTGGAGTTATCTTCTTGATCTGGCTGATAATCATTTGTTTTGGGAATTTTACCTTGACTGTAATAATCTTTTCAGTGATTAAAACTTAAAAAGTTTGTTTCCGAATAAAACATGAATAAATCATGAAATTGGAGGGAATCGAACCTTTAGTTTGAGTTGAGTTTTGACTGACCATTAGATTGTGGGAGTTAAAGTGGCTGACCAAGAATTTTGTTGAATGTGCATATTTATTTAAGTTATGATGTTCAATAAGTCTACAATTTCCAGAAATTCTCACCTATTATACACAGAACGAGTTCGTGTGTCGGACACGCCAAAATGGCTAATTTATAAAATTTAGTACACGACTCGGTAAGGACACTTAATAAATTATATAATTATGTCTTTGATATGTGTGACATATTTTTCCACTTAAGCAAACAACAATAATTTGTCATATATATGTGAAATGGAGTTTTATTTGTTTGAAGTTGAGAATCGTAGCATTGTGTGATAGTTTAAGGGTACAAATTCTATAATTATATTATTTTGATCCAATTGTTTATAAAACATGTCAATTGACAGTCTTTTAAGCCTACAATTTTATAAAGAACAGATGGTTCCCATATTAAAATAAATAAATCAAATTTAATTCAATTTTTGAACAAGCCGTGTCCTTGCTCAACCGTGTTCGACACGCGTGTCCAAATGGTCAATAGAAAAATTATAAAAGACACGTGAATAAGACGTATCGGACCACACCAAGCTTAACCTCCTCCTAGGAATATCATAATGGTGCTGCTTTCCTTTGATACCTTTTGAATAATCAGTTTAAAATTCCCTCTGATCATATTTTTATTTTGCGTCAATGTTTTTGTGCAGCACCATGCATGATTTGGTAGAGAAATTCTCCACTGCTTATGACAAGACGAGTAGAAGGGGAGGACGGACTGCTGCTTTTTTCTGAAAGTTGTCCTGATATGGTGTCATTTTGCATTGTTGAGATGGATATTTATCGACGTCAAATCTATGTTCTTTGCATGCATAGCACATTTAATTTCAAAACAAAGGGAAAAGGAGGTTTATTGGTATTTAAGTTTGGACCCAAGATTTGTGTTGCGACTTTTTGTTATGGTCTCTTTTACTCTATCATTTGCCCATAGCTACCTGAAACTCTATTTAGGTCGAAAATACAAAACATCTTTCTTCATATGCTCACTAGTCTATCAACCTGCAAAGGTGTACTCCTGTATAGGTGAACTTGGTATCAAACGAAATATTATACTTGTTATGCTCTTTATCATTTACCCATAGCTACCCTGAAACTCTGTTCAGGTAGAAAATACAAAACATCTTTATTCATATGCTCATTAGTCTATTAACCTGCAAAGGTGTAGTACTCATGTATAGGTGAATTTGGTATCAATCGAAATATTATACTTGATACTATTACTTATTGGGTGGAAATATTGAAATTAGTTGATTTTAATCTGCCGTTGATAAGGCATATATTTTCTTACATGTGTTTAAGAAATCATGTTCTTTTTATAATAAGTAATAGTCCTCCATTTGGAGATAACCCCCTTTTAGGCGTTATGATCCGTATCAATGTACATAAAGATAGAAAATATAGAGATGGAGAGTTTTTTCTCATGTGTGTTCTGGATTAAGGGTAAAATAACCAATGCCTTGTTTTAATCTGTTTAATATAGTGATTCATTAATAACATTTTCATAATTTACGTTTATTGAAGATATAATCTTGGTAAATCAACAAGATACAAATGTAACAATAAAAACTATTTAATGCTCAAACTCTCTGGACCCTGTGCATAGTGGAAGCTAGTACCAGGTTTGCCCTTTTATTTACTGTTTTAAACGATGCCCTGAGGCAAAAACGTGTTGTTAATTAGTTTTAAAAGTGTTATTTTTTTTATTTAATTTTTTTTTTGGCAACAATGCACAACTTTTATGTAACTTTATGTTTACTTGGTCGCCAAACAAGCTAATAAGACCTGGTCAATAAGGTTGTTTGACGAGGTCAGATTAACAAGTACATTTGTACGTACTATCTTATCCTTTAATCTTTATATGCTCATGCATTTTTACAGAAGACTACATAGATATATATATAATATACTTTATCTCTTTATAAAACATACTCCAAGATAAAGCGCGTTAAAGTATATATGAACTGCATGAATTAAAATAAAAACACTATTTTGTCGGGTCTGATCAATATCATAATTCATACATATTACGGTTGTACACTATTTCGGCCACTCCTAATTCTACCATTTGGAAACATATTACTACTGTTGCACAATGTTGATATAAATATTATGTACTGTATATAATTACTAGTATATACGTCGCCTTCAATACTATATTTTGGTTCCACCTAATTAGTATATTGTTCTATCATCACTATTCTAATGACGATTAATACTCATGAAACGATGTACAGTTTATAGGTTTTATGCTTGTTTAATGCCTTTGGAATGACATACTTTTGTACTATGCCATTTTGTTTTCTTGGATACATCAGTTTTTAATTTACTCCGTTTTTTCATTTTTAAATCGGTTGGTAATGTGATATCTGAAAGCTAGAAAGAGATCGTTATCACATCAAGATTATGGCAGTTGGAGATTAAATTAAATTAAATTAGATCGACTCAAAATAGTATTCTTTTTTGAGGTAAAAAAAAAAAACATAAGGGCTAGTGAGGCAGCATTCCAACCAAAAATAAGAAACAAATAGATAAATACATATAAGAGTCTCTAATGTCGAAATGATAGATGGAGTCTCATTATACCAAGGGGACACATGGAATTAGTAATATTAACTATTTGCTAATTTAAATTCCGAAATTTTATTTAAATAGTAAGCATTCTTTTGCAACTGTTCTTTGATCAAACCAGACAAATGTATGCATCTCTCAACTTCCCTCTCTTTTCTTTCTCTAATATACTCTGTGCATGTCTGGTTTATAAGTCACAATAAAATAAACAAACACCCTTACTATTATGGTTTGTCTACCTCGTAAAATATTTATTTTGTAAAATTTCCCCCCTTCAATTATGTTACATAGTCTTGAGAAAGAGAAAAGTTTGCTGAGTATTTAGTAGAGGCTCCCGTTAGTACCACCATAGTTTGCTATATATACATAAACACCTTGTTTCTTTTCTTATGTGCTTGCTTATAGGTTTGAGTGGGAAATTCATATCCTTTTTCTTATTTCTTATCTCCTTGTTTATAGGTACTTATTTTACTACTATTTTTTTCTTAGATCTCTTGTTTATTAGATCCATATATAGGGAGGCGGTTATTTTAAGCCTGGCTTCTTTTAAGCCTGGAAAAGACTGAATTCAGAACGCTTAATACTTGCTCTTTTTAGGGACTAAAATATCCGTAACAAGCCGTTGCAATATATAAGTAAATATGGTTATATAAGCGGAACTTAATAGTATAACTAAACAAAACCTTAAGTACTGTTGTTTTGTTATTGGAGAATTGATGTTTTAGTTTTCAGCCTTTCTTAATTATTACTGTAGTTATTTAATTGTTTATCTATGTTTGATAATTGCAAAATTGGTCTAGGAATAACTTAATAGCCTGATAGCTAGGAGTCATCAGATAGAATCAATTAAGTAATCTGTGCATTACCATAAACCAAGATTGGGACTGATGTATGAATATGATCTATCAACACTCTAATTGCGAATATTTATTTAATGCAGTTGCGTAATACGGAAAGTGTCCCCATCTTATGATTTGCTAGTCAGTCATCATTTTGTATATAATCATGTTTTTAATACATGCTTAAGCTTGTTCTCTTGCAGTTCTTAAGCTTAGCCTTTTCTCTTTTTCCTTTGTGTTAGGTTGATCAGCTTACAAGCTGAGCTTCTGTTTACAGCCTCAATAGAATCCCATCTTATTTGCTCAAAAGCTGTAACAAAAATACAAAATGCTCAAAATTTTCTTCTTCGTGATTAAATAAATAAAAAACTAACCATTACCATCAGACGTTCAATTTTAACTTAACTTGAACTGTATGCCTAGAATTATAGGGATCTTGGAACTAGAATGAGTAGCTTTGATGAAAGCACGACTGTTTTCGAATCATTTCCAAACGATGATATAAGCTCAAGGTCCAATACAGAAAGCCAAACAAATACAGTTTTTGCTCGCTTGACAGCTCGTGCAGAACTAAATGTTCCAACATTAAATACGAAAAGTATGATAGGGCCAAATGACGTTTCTTCAAATAGTAACATGTATATACGGTCCCCTTATTTCACTATTCCCCCTGGTCTTACCCCGACAACCCTGCTCGAGTCTCCGGTTTTTCTCTCAAGTCCAATGGTACATTTACGCTTTTTGTTAGTCCCGTCAAATCTTAAGCAGTTTTTTTTGAGTTCCTATCTTGAAAAAAGCTCAGGGTGCTTTACAAGTAATTGTACGGAAAATCTGAAAAATAAAAAACTGAAGGAATATAAACTTTTTAGTTTCAGAAATAGTGGAGTAGATTTTTTTAGATTTTTTTTTATCAAAAACTGGAATGCATTTGGTTGATCAGCTTAAAATTCACCTTTTCTGATCTTTTGGCCTGAAAATACAAGTAATTGTACGGAAAATCTGAAAAGTAAAAAACTGAAGGAATATAAACTTTTTAGTTTCAGAAAATAGTGGAGTAGATTCTTTTTAGTTTGAACTGGAAAAATATTTATTCTTTCTTCTCAACTTCAAAAGTTCTAGTATGTTTGCTTGAAAGCTGCAACCAAACAATCCATGTGTATCCATGGATTTTTAACCATTGTTATATGCTACGCTCGGGTGTTTGATAAATATCTATAAAAAAGAAGCAAAAAGCTGAAAAGTGAAACCTCTTTAGCTGTTTTAAGAAATTGTAGAATTTTAAGCTGGAACAAAGCACCCTATGCGGAAAACATTTTCAAAACGAAAAACGGAATGAAAATGCATTTCTAATCTCAATTTACAAACATGTTTGGTAACAGGCACAACAATCTCCAACTACAGGAAAGTTTCAATTTGCCCCTGGTAACGATACAAATTCAAACTTGAATAGTGAAAGCATCGACTCAACATTCTTTTCTTTCAGGCCTGTTATAGATTCCAGCTACACAGCTTTTTTTGGTGCTTCGAGCAAAGTAAGTAAAGGAATATTAAAATTGATTAGAAAAGAACTAATTTGGTTATGTTATGATTTTCATTAGAATCATTTGCTTGATTTTTGGAATAAGTTTACACAATCAATGAAGTGTTTTGAGAGTAAGCATGGTCCTCTCTGTCGCTCTTAAATAAGCAAGGCTCCTTTTGATTACAGCTTTTGAGCTTTGTTATTTGTTTACAAGTTGCAGCCCATTTGGCTAGCACACTTATATCCGAGGTTTTTGTTATCTAGCCTGAGAAAACTAGAAATTTTAAGTAATATCTGTCTAGTAGTTATGCCAGCTCTTTTGTATATTTGAAAAAAGGAAGGAAAAAAAGACACACAGCTTCAGTAGGTTCATTCAGTCTGCTAGTAGCCTAACACAATTTTGTTTTTTGGTTGTTTAATACTTATATGCAATATAAGCATGATCCTGCCTCTAGCTCACATATACACAAAGCTTCTTTGATTGCAGCTTCTAAGCGGAAAAAATACATTGTAATGTACTATCTGTTTTTTAATGATTTAGGTACCACACTACCAAAGTTAGTACTGAACTATCATAATATTCACAATTCATGTATTAACGTTAATTTAGTTAGATAAAATTTAGTTTCAATTTTCATTTTGGTCATATTTTTTATAATTTGTATAAATTTAATCATGTATTTTCGAAATATTACAATTTACAATGTTTCTACTAAAATACAAACATAATAAGTATGTCAGTTTAAAAAATATATTATTTGACTAGATTTTCTTTGGTTTTTTTTTCTAAAATAAAAAAATTATAATTTTTTTTTTTACACTTTCTTTAAAACAAAAATAAAGTAAGTTTTAGATTTATAACATTTGAGCAACAATTATTTGAGATCACATCATTATTTGTATACTTTCATGAAAAAACGGCAAGAAAATTGTTGTTTTTTTCAAAAAAATATTTATTTTTTGTAAATAGAATATATTTGTTAAGTATTTATAAAAAAATTTTATACACAAACATCATCTAGAATTCACATTATTTGCAATAATATGTATACATGCATTATATTATATATATTTTTATACATACATTAATATTATATACATATATATATATATATGTGTGTGTGTGTGTGTGTGTGTATTATATACATATATATATATATGATATAATTATATATTTTTGAATTTATACTAAAATGAGACATTTTAAAAAATTAAGGGTTAGATTTATACAATTTACAAAAAATATCACCAAAATGAAAATTGAAACTAATTCACATCCAACTAATTTAACGGTGGTACATGAATTGTGAACATTATGATAGTTCATTACGTCAATTGTTAATTTTGGTAGTATGGTAACTAAATCGTTAAAAACGGATAGTACAGTACACTAAATGTATTTTTTCCCCTTCTAAGCACAACTTATTTGTTCATTTGTTTTATTGTTTATAAGTGTTAGAATGTTATACTAAAATATATAATTTATTATCGGTTTTACCATTTATTTATTAACAATGAATGATTTATTTAAGAATATATGTGAGCAATGTTGTACATATTATTTATCTGTACATGTGTCTTTATTTGGTATATTAATTGATTTGGTGTGTAGAGTACGACTTACAAACGAAAGATCAAATAATTGGTTATTACATAAATATTTTATCGTTCACAACTTTAGATGAAGTGGACAACCATCGGTATAGGTGTAACACAGAGTTTTAGTAGGTCTGTCTTAACTACAAAGAATGGTTGAGTTCCGACTCTTTGTGCTAGTATACTAGAGTATATTGAACATCACAAAATGATATTATTTTATGATACTGACCAGAATAAAATAATTATATCTAATAAATTATTATGATTACTTATATTCTTAATCCCTAAATTATTTTCGATACAAATATTTATAATATATAATGCTTTTATTTGCAATTGGTGAGATTTGTTGTGCTCAATAAACTCGTACGTTTGACAGTAATATTATTTATATGGTGTGTGTCTATAATCGACAAAATTCACGTCAATTAATAAGGAGTGATGATATCCCCGCGAGAAACTTGTAAGTTTTTATTTTTGTCAAATCTTACAAGTGGATTTTATATATAATATTTATTAATTAAATTATAATCTGGGTAGAATTAGAGTTCTAGTTGAAATATAAGTCTATTCACTAGGGTTGTAGCATATAAATACTGCTCCTATACTGAGAAAAAAAAACAACATCTCTAACAGTTTTGAGGGTTCACGCAATTACGTATAATAGGAATACAACATAAAGTCAAGTGTGAGCCAGATCTGTCTGCGATGTATTTCTGTATCGTTTTTATAAAATTTATATATACTATAATCAGGATCTAATGTCAGTTTTTCGCTGCAAAATCAAACGTGCTTCCAACAACAATTGCTAGCAGAGTTATGATTATACTGTATAAGAATTTAAGTTTATAGGTTCTGCCTGATTGAATGGTTTTTAATCGGTTTCAATCTGTTATATCGATGTTGCCTTGTACAAGTATGTTTTAGTTTCTGGAGTAACATATTTAATTTATATTTTGTATATGTTAGAAATTATAATTTGATCGGTAGTAATACTGTTATCAATTAGTTTGTTAATTCACAAACGTTTTGGGTTTTTACTAGAAAAGTGATTTCTGGAAAACTACTGAATGTTGAAACATTGTGAGTTACTATTATATATACAATATATGTATTAAAAGGCAGTATGTATGGTCATTATGAATAGTATGTGAACATGTGATTTGATGGTTTCTGGAAAATAGATTCATCAATTGTTTACATTGAACTCTGTTGGTTTTGCTGTGTATATATATGATGTATATGTATTTGAGATATGATACCCTTAATATAAATACTATTTTAATATAAGCAAATTTAAATTTTATCTGATTTTTTCAAAAATATCATCCATCTATCTTAATACTTACCAATATATCTAATCTAATTAATTAACATGTTTTTCTAATTACGGATATAGGCTAAATTAATTAATAATTCGTTTTAACATGCATAACTATAATAAATGATACCAAATCTGAATATTATGTTTAAAATAAAATATATTACGAGATTTATATCATTAACGCGTCTCACACACGTGTGATATATGTATGTGGGTGAGGAATCAATGGAGTTCCTGGCTAAAGCTCGTTGGAACCAAGACTCACCGGAGCAGCGACCGGATCTGGGCTTCGGCCAGATTAGAATCCGGAGCTCAGCGGGGAGGAGTTGCGGGTGAAGGGGTGTAGAGGCGGTAGCGGCTATAAGATTAAAACCCTAGCTGCTGTATTTTTTATTCAGGGACTTTTTGTAAATTTAATAGGTTACAAGGACCATGCTTGTTAATAGTTAAGTTTGCTATGTTTTAAGTTGGTCATTGTAGTATTCAAAATATCCGTTACACCACATGTTTTCCCAAACATAACAGTATTGGCAAGAACAAATTCAGAAAATTACGAATTGACCCACAAGTTACACATTTGGACAGATATAATATTACACTATATACATAATCTGAAAATCTGAAAGTAATTAACTATTAACTATTTAGATTTAATTGATTATTTTTGTTGATTAATAATAGTTATAGTTTAATTAATTAGAAACTATTTAGATGTAATTGATAATTTTAGTTTATCAATTTATAATAGTTTTATTTTGATTAACTAGATTAATTAATATTGTTTAGAGTTAATTAGTTTGTTTAATTAATAACAATTATATTTAATTGATAGTTAATTGAATTGTATAAAAAGCAAATTATAAGTGATGCCTCCCTTTATGTCGGATGATATTAATTACGGATCACTAAGTATAATTTGTATTCATAAAAGATATAAATAACTAAGTGGGATAGTGAATTTATTTCGTATAAATATCACGGTCCTCCATCGCTACTTTATAATTATTTTACGTGTTGGCTATAGTGTCTTCCTCCCTATCGGATGTAATAATTACGAAAACATCAAGTATAAAGTATAATATTTTGTTAGTATCCAATCACCTCTCCATCTGAGTGATTATATACGGAACAATAGATTTATAATAGACGATGGTATTCACTTAGATATAAATATTATTACCCATTATTCACTTAGATATAAATATTATTACCCATCTCTATCTGTGGCTATGCTAATATTTATAGGACGGAAGTTGATACATGACATTAATTTTTACTTTGTAATTGTCTGGTTAGTAAAATTAATAGGCTAAACTAGCATATCGAATGTTAAATAATAGACGTCCTTCTATTGATGCATATTATTTACGGTGATTAAGGCTAGTGGTGGATTAAAGTTTTAAATATTGTATAAGCGACCCTATTTATTAATAATGCATAGTTATTTTAGTTGCTCATTTAATATTTTATTTGTAATTATTTTCTCATGATAATAAATGGCATTTGTACTCCTAGTTAGTATACTTAAAAGTAAAGTTGTTGATTTGAATTACTATGATGTTTTTATTTGACTGCTAATTAGCAAGGTTTTATGTTTTTTGAGTTATATCCACCGGATCTGAATGAGTGGTTAACTAATTAGTTGATCCAGATCGGATGTAGATTGAATATAAATTGATGAGATGTAGCGGTTTTACATACTGATATTTATGTCAAATGTATTACAACATCAGCATCAATGTATGTTATATATCTATGGCATCATTGTGAATCTGAAACGTAAGTTTGAGATTTAACATAGTGATGGTAGAAACATTTAACATGTGAAAGCTCTTGTCACAATGTGACGAAGAGACAGAATTTAAGGATTATGTTTATGAACTAGAGATCTTTTAATGGTGAAATCAATGAGGAAACTCAAGTTGATAGTTAAGGCCCCAAAATGTTTCATGAAAAAGTCAATTGTTGCTTAGATTAATGAAAAATGTTTATTTTTCTAAACCGAAAGGTTATAGAAAAAAGAAAAATGTTTCATGAACTGCTAGTAAGTCATTTAAATTAATATTTTCCGAGTACATTTAACTTAAAATTAAGCTATAAATTATATCTCGTTCACTTGTTACTATAAAATGTTTAGTGATTGTATCTACGGTTAGCTGTTGTGTAGATATTGAAATCACTAATCTTGGTTGTAATTTATTGCAAGGGTTCCAGCAAATCTGACAGCTTGGTGATGGCGAGATTTATATTTTTGGGTGATGAAGTTGTAGTAAAAGATATAAGAATTGATTAGTAATAATCATATATGGATAATAGTAGACATTCTATATAGACCTTCCATTAGAAAGAAATTTATTTCGGTTTCTAAGAGAATGGATGAAGACATTTTATTTATTTTAATAACTCTCCGGTTATTAGATAAAATAGACAATTTGTCGGATACGGTAAATAAGTGAATGATCTTTATATTTTTAAATTCTAATTTTACATAGCAATTAAATTTGAATAATATTATTAACATACCATATTAGAGAAATTAACTTTCAAGTATTGAACTATACATAACTTTTACATATACATCTATCTTATTTTAATTTAAAAAGGATTTCAAAACTGGTTTAAAATGGTCCATTTGGATCGTTGAAAGTGGAGACACTACCAGTTTATTAATCATATTTATATGGTAAAATGACAAAGTGATTTTTCACGACCAAATGTATATGAGGTAAAAAAGTGTAAGAATTAGTTGATTATGATTCTTGTAATCCTATGCGATCCATGATACATGAGTTTTTGAATAGATGATCATATTATTTGTGATTATTCAAACTAAATATACATTTATTTGATACGTCATACATTTAAGTCTTTTAAAATATTCAATGCTTTTAAAACAAAAACAGATAAGCATATTGAAAATGTATATCTCCACTTCGATATGATCGAGGTGGAGAGGAACTCTTTGGAAACCTACTGGACTACTTATCAGATGTAGGAATTATGTCCAAGTTGACTACGCTTAATATATAATCATCAAACAGTGTAGCAAAATGAAGGTAAAAGACTCTTATAGAAATGGTGAGGTTGATGGTGAGTTATTCAGTCAATTTTATTCGTTTTAGGGTACGGAGTAGAAACATAGAGTACGTCATCACTCGGTTTCATCTTAGCTAGTACCTAACTTTATATTTGGCACAAGGCTAGTATTTGGAAGTTCCGGTATGTGAGAGTCTAACACACGTGTTGAAGAAAAAAGCAAAAAAATCTTGAATTAGGTATTGATGTTTGGTTTTTTGTTGGTTATCCAATATAAACGAAAAATGGTTTTTTATTGTTCTAAGAATCATAAGTCATTGTTAGCACACATTGACTGATTCTTGAAAAATGATTAGATATTACCATGGATCCAAAATAAGGTTTGCTAGTTAAGAGAAGGTAGAAGGACATTTTAGCACCAAGTTTTAGTAGGTCTGTCTTGACTATAGGGAATGGTTGAGTTCCGATTATTTGTGCTATTATACTTAGACTATATTGAACATGACAAAGTGGTATTATTTTATGGTACTGACCAGAATAAATTAATTATACATAAGAAATTATTATGATTACTTATACTCTTAATCCTTAGATTATTTTCGATACACATATTTATAATATATACTGTTTTGATTTGCAATTGGTGAGATTTGTTATGATCAACAAACTCGTACGTTTGGCAATAATAATATTATTTATATGGTGTATGTCTATAATCGACATAATTCACGTCCTTTAATAAGGAGTGATGATATCCCCTCGAGAAGCTTATAAGTTTTTGTTTGTCTCAAATATTGTAAGTGGATTTTATATCCGACACAACAAATAAGTTAAGTGGTAAGGTCGAGAAAATAATATGTCAAGTAAAATAATTGTCAGTAATTATTTACTCAATGGATATCTGTAATCTTAACATGAGGAGATATTTAACTATTTAATAACGTGCTCTCAAATATTAATTTGAGAAGTGTTGGCCCGTGTGGCTAAACCTTAGAGGGGGGAGGGGGGGGGGGGTGCGAATAAGGTTTTAGGCGTTTTTCGTCTAATTAAAAATTAGTGCAACTAACAACCCAACTATCGCAATTCTAAACTTAAGCGTTTAACAAAAGTTAATGAAATGCTAGGAATACTATACGCAAGCAAGATAATAAACAATAATAAGGAATGCGGACAGTAAATAGTAAGGGAAGAGATTGACACCAAGATTTATAGAGGTTCGGTAAACCCGCCTACGTCCTCTCCTCGGTATTCGTGCTATCGAGTGTTTCACTAAAATCTTCTTTCTAATTTTACAATTCCTATGCGAGCTAATCAAAATGATTTGCTCACCCTCTACCCGAGATTCCTACTCTTGATACAAGTGCAAGCGAACACGTTTACGAGTTAACGACTCCCCCTCAATATATGAGTACCCAAGTGTTTAACCTAGAACTTTTAACCAACACTTTGGCTTAAAAGCTTCTACCCAAACACTCACTCGCAAATGAGCTTATAATTTGCTTTTTTACAAATTTATCGAAAATAAAACAACGCTCACAATTTGATTGCTTCTAAATAAGCTAATTTGTGATATTTGATGATGTTCGATCTTGATTTGAGCTTGTATCGCTTTCTCTTCAATTTCTCTCTTTTAGAGCTTTTTTCTCACCAATGGTGATTTTAAGTGTGTAGGATAGAGAGAGGTTGAAGGATGATGTAATGTCTATCTTGGGAGAGAGATTGAGCTGTTTTTGTAGACCAAAAGGTATGTTTTTTGTATTATGACCGTTGGGTAGGGGTTGAAGACTTTATCCCATGGTTAAAGCTGCTTATCGAAAAAAGTTAAAAAGCTATTTCTGAAATCTGCAGAAAAACGATCGGTCGTTTTCTGCAGTCGACCGGTCGTTTTCAGACGACCTCACTGGAAGAAATTTGGACCAAAACGATCGGTCGTTTTCTGGCAATCAGTTTTCCCGCTTTACTTCGAATGCTCGTAACTTCTTCGTTTTAGCTCCGATTTTGGTTCCGCTTAAACCGTTGGCTTCGTATTTGATTACTCTATCTTTCTGACGTTCTGAAATATACATTTTCTATTTTTTAAAAAGACAAAACATCATATCATCGAAATAGAGAAATCGTAAAATCATTTAAAACATAGAGAAATCGTAAAATCATTAAAATATAATCAAACTTATAATCAAAATCAATTATTGAACCCCATGGTTCAACAAGAAGGAATAAAAGTGCAATTATATTCTCTAATGGAAATAAATATAATTTACTGATAGATTATCCTACGATTATAAAAATATTAATTAGATAATATTATAATAGTCTTTTTAATTAACACTATATAATATTTATTAATTGAATTATAATTTAAGTAGGATTAGAGTTCTTGTTGAAGTATAAGTCTATTCTTTATGCAATAGTTTTCTGTTGTAGACTATAAATATTGCTCCTATGTTAAGAAAAAAAAAAACATCTCATTATCAAATTTTAGAGTTAGGGTTTTCTAACAGTTTTGATAGTCCACATCTCTTATGGAGCAATTACCTATAATAGGAATACAATAAAAGGTCGTGATACAGATCTGTCTGCGATGTATTTCTGTATTATTTTTATAAAATTCATATACATCGTAATCATGATCCAATGCCAGTTTTCCGCTGCAAAATTAAACGTGTTTTCAATAATAAGTTGCACTTGCGCTCATTTAGTTAGAAGGTTCAGAGTTGAGGTTATTTGGTTTTCTGTCCTGAAAATTATGGAAGCTTTAACCGGGATAAATCTAGATTTTTCTCAGCTATAATTAAGTCAACTTTCTTGCTTAAATTCTGCAGACAGACTTCCCGATAAGTAGATTCAGACAACCAGTTTATTATTGCTTATTAGCTGTTTTTCTTAACATTACTTACATAGAAATCGTTAACTTGTTGATAAAGGCGGTTCATGAATCAAGTATATTTTCATCTCGAACCGATAAAGAACATCCAAAAGTTCTACATTCTCAAAGTGAAGCTTCCCCTTATCTACCCACTGATATCAATATGGGTAATAACATAAAGGTCGTTGATATTTCCGGTGGTAGTGTGATGAGTTTGCATCCATTGGATGTGGAAGTATCATATCAGATGGGTGGTGGAGATGCAACACACGTGGACGCATCCGAGGACGGTTATAATTGGCGAAAATATGGACAAAAACAAGTAAAAGGGAGCGATTATCCGCGTAGCTACTACAGATGCACTCATCCGAGCTGTACTGTTAAGAAAAAGGTCGAACGATCCTACGAGGGACACATCACCGAGATTATATACAAGGGGGCCCACAACCATTCAAAACCACACCCCAATAAGGGATTGGCATTTGGACTAGTAGACCCTCGGCCGGGCAACAATGTTCAAACATGGGTCACTTCTGACGGTTCTTCAGGTTTTTCTAACGATGACGACGAAGATGTGTCTGACTCGAAGATAAGGTTTGTATATTTTCTGTGTCATAAATATTTTGGAAAATGATTCATGTACTAAAAAAACGCTAAGAAATTTTAATCAACTGAACAATGTCGTAAATTTAGAAATAGAAGGTACTGAACTACAACTTCTAAAACTACACAATCAGTCATTCTCCTCTCTAAATTAATTCCCCGTAAATAAATAAACTCTTTAAAATAATAATTTTCTCCAGTCACAGATTGGGCCAATGTAAAAAATCAGCAATTTCGATAAATTAATAAGATAATAGATTTTCTGAAAATCGTTATATAAATATTGGTTCCGACAAAATCATAAATTAATAATTCTTCAAAATGACAAATATTACTAGGACGACTTGGTGAAATATGATTCTATAGTCGTTCGCTTTTTCTTAAAATTTAAATTTACTTGAATTTCATCCCTAATTTTTCTAATTGCATTCAAAAGATTTGATATAGTCTTCTCGAACTGCACCAAAAAAGAGTTATAAACGCGATAAATGTTTACTTTCACATGACTAGTTCCAAAGGTGTGGTATTATCTTCAAATATCATTTTCAACTTCATCATCTTTGTTGTTATCAAAGACAATATTCATAATTTCTTTTAAGTTCTTGGTGTGTGAACGTGTATCATTTTCATCTGGGTAATCCAACAACTCATTGACATCCGTTTTATTGAGATAACTGAAACCATCAATCATTTTTTCAAGTTCATAAATATCTTTCTCAATAGTGGTTTCATCTGTCAATTGAAAATTGACCGAACGAATTTTGCAGTGTCGAAAATAATTTGTTATTATCGCTCGGGGAACATTAATCGTTCAATCAAAAATATCTTTAAAATAATAATTATTAATTTATCGATTAATTAATAACTCTCTAAATTAATAAATTTTGTACTGTCCCGACATTATTAATTTGTAGAGTTTTACTGTATATTAATAGCGTGACAATGACAAGTTTATAATTCTGAATTTATTAAATTATAGGAAAATTGAAGAGTATGTATCAGAAACAAGTAGGGCAACCCGATCGATTAAGAAGCCTAAAGTCGTGGTACAAACTACGAGTCAAGTGGATATCCTAGACGACGGGTATCATTGGCGCAAATATGGGCAGAAGGTTGTGAAAGGAAATCCAAATCCAAGGTCACAATTTCATATTCATATACATTATTTAATTTTTTATGTATCGAAAATGTCAGTTACTTGAATTGAATGATATGGCAATTGATAATGTTGCAATTCAAAATTCTAAGGTACCTTTATAGGTGTTTGCTATTCCCATCTGGAAATATGGTTAATTCAGGATTACCAATTGTCAACATGAGTATTGAGTACATGACTCGAGGATTATGTATGCCTACACATTACTCTTAATCTGAAATTTTTTTAGTAGTTTAAGCATTACAACATCATCGTGTATTTTCTTATGTTGAAAATACTTCTTTTTGTTTTTCTACTACCGCAGGGGTTATTACAAGTGCACAAGTCCCGGGTGCATCGTAAGAAAACATGTAGAGAGGGCGTCACACGACTTAAATTCAGTGATAACTATGTACGAAGGAAAACACAACCACAACGTACCCGCTGCCCGGAATACCGGGTACTCAAACTTGGACAGCTCGGACAACAAGGTCGTGCAAATTGGAAATACAGCTCATTTGCAGAGGCCCGAACAATCTCAAGTTCAAAATGTATTTGGGAGTAATATGCCAACGGATATGAGTTCGTTGAGATTTGATTATGGAGTTAACAAAGCGGGTCTCGCCAGTTTGGTGATGGCTCGATTGGACCAGGAATACGATGATCCTATTCAACCGCAATTTGGACAGGTGAGTGAAATGGGATCCGTGTTGCCAAAAGGTGAACCAAACTTGGAGTATTTATCAGAATCTTGTTCCATGAACACCCCTACTTCATCATCTGTTTATAGTGATGTTAGGAGAAATTATGACTAAGCTCTCCCACATTACCCCATTCATTGTTAATCTAAAGTTTCTTTGCCAATACTTAAGTGTGTAGTTTTACTGTTTTAGTTGTACTCGTTCCCATTCTTTTTATTCATCTTTTAAAGAATTTTACCATCTGGCTTGTAATTCAAAACTTCTACATTTTTCAATATCAGGAAAGATCGAATAAAGTAATTGTTCTACATTCGTACTAAATTCTTCTCCCTACCTCAAAACTTGTTTATTTTATTGTTTCTGCATTAGCATCGTTTAATAGCATAACAATAGTGAACGCTGAAAGAACGAGAAAAAAGGCGGACACAAGAACAAGGTAAACAAAGGGACTTGTAGCAAATTTGTGAAAGCTTCTTTCTTCAGTTAGCATGATTCAATTAAAGGCAAGCCGGTCTTAAGATCATACGGCCAAGTAAATGCTACTAAAATTAAAAAACATCGTTGATGTATAAGGAATACGTACATGGTAAGGTGGTGAAACATACGGCAAACAGTACATCCCAACTTGTGAGAGACAACATTGCAATCCTTCTTGCTCTTTGTCAATGGTATCCCTGTGAAAGCATTTTTCACGAAACTGAGGGGTTTCATGCAGTGTTAAGAAAAAAGAAAAAAGAAAACACCACTAGTTTATGAATTAGCATCATTAAAATCCTTCGAATATAAGAGTTGCAAGCCAAAAATTCACTTTACTAATATATGTATTAAATTGCTGTGATTTTTGTAGGCTCTGATCCCACATATTAATCCAAACTGTGCCAAAAAGCACAACTGAATTACAAATTTACAAGCACCAAGACCATTCTACCGACCACAACCATTAGTTACATTCGAGAAATATACATACTCTATGGGCAAAATCATGGTGCAGTCAAACATGGGGATAAGCCTCCGATATTAGTATACATCTTTGAAAACAGCCCCCTTCATCAACGCGTTAATGTCCATTTCCGATTATTTCCTCTAGATTGTCTTCTCTACTCTTGTTAAAGATTGATCTCCGGAAATTGATCTCATCTCTGCATGAAATGTAAAAAATTATTTTAGGTTTAGATCTTTTTAGTACTTCAAACTTCAAAGACAACAGTCACTCATCATTGGCAATCAATTCTTGGGAAATTTGTTAATAAATAGATAAACCATTCCTCCAGAAAACGGGTAGCAGATTCTCTGAAGATTTGATATAAAAAAAATACAGAATGAAGGGGAAAAAACTATAAAGAAAAGGTGCAAGTTTGTAACTAATGCAATAATAACCTTGTCTTTCCAGAACGAATAGCAACTATACCTGAGAGTTATTGAGATGGAATCGTAATACAGAACAGCAACTATTCTACGTTTTCTCTCTCTACGGAAATCACCACCACGCTTGATCACAGGTAATTGCTTTATTCCCTTGGCCTCCATTAGCTTCTTTGCAATGGCCAAATCAGTATCTGGATAACAAGTGAGAATTCCACGTTCTTGTCCTCGATAGCTTATTCCACGCGTACATATCGAAGAAACATGACATGTATCTAGCTTTAAAAACAAAAATTGAAAAATGTCAGGGAAGTAATAAAGTACATCAAGGCATGTAAACATGTGTAGCACTTCAACATGTTTGAGACTCAATTAAGGGAAATGAAGTGGAAGATAAATTGTTTCTTCTCACTTACTCCCTCAGTCCCATTTCGTTTGGAAACTACTCTTGTTTAGATTTCCCAAGGAGCCAAAATGTTAGGTCACTTTTTTCAAATAGAGTCAACCACCTTATGAAGTTTTCCTATATCACCCTTCTCTAAAACAACAAAAGTAAAGCAAATCATGACAAATAAGGGAATATCCGTAAAGCAACCCAGAAGGAAATGTGAGCATTAAGTCCCTATAATTATTTGCTTCCCCGAACAACCCCATCAAAAAGGGACAGAGGAAGTACTAGCTAAGCTACACTTTCCAATTTACCCGTTAAACAAAGAAGAAGATAAGTATCTGTTTGAAAGTTACCTTCTGACAAAACATACATGTACATACAACTTAGAAACATAGTATAAAAAAATGTTGAAAGACATTACATACCTCTTGATGAGATGAATCATCGTCAAATTCGTCACTGGATTTCGTCGACAAAAATCTTTTGATGTCACCGTATGTCAAAACACCTTCAAGGAAACCTTCATCATCAACCACTAGTAGACAGTGCTGTTGGTGGTCATGCATAGACTTTATTGCCTCTTTCAAAGTAAGACTCGGGGAAACCTTCACACAGTTCCTTGACATTGATCGTGAGACCTAATAATTAAAAAAGAATATGTAAAATCATAATTGAGAAGTAAGCCAATGTTCAACACAAATTTATGCTTTCCGGCGCCGTGTCAGACGAGGTGCACCAAAAGTTTACTATTTAAGATCAGTATTTAAATACTTTGTAAGGCAGTTGTAAGCATATCTTGCACCTTTCTTGTACTGGTTGGGGGGTTTTCTTAACAAGCCAGAGGTCCCAGATGATGAACTTGCTATAATTTTCTAGTTTTTTGTCCTCTTTTTTTAATTAGAAGAAGAAAATGAATTGCAAGGTTCGAGCACCAAACCTATAGCTCTTGGACTTATTTTTCAAGTAGTAATGTCTAAATTCAGGTTTTTATTTTCCTATCAATTATATTTAATTTCGTAAAACTGCATTTTACTTCTATGTATGATAGAATTGGCTAACTAGGGGCTCCCCATCTAATAGGGATGGCCCTGACCCCTGAGTGTTGGATACTTGGATCTGTTATTTTTCCATGCTTCTTTTTACAAGTACAGCGTTTTTTTTTTTTGGTTGAATGAACTTAAAAAAAAAGACAATGTTTTGGCTTGGCTTGGGGGCCGGAGGGGTCCTGCCGTCAAGTCAATGAAATACTGACTCGGTTAGGCTATTAGTTTTGTGATCTAACTACACGAGTATTTGTAAACTGTAAGGTTTATCATAATAGAGGCAGCATTTTTAATGTTCATTGAATATGCTTGATCCTGTATTTTACGTTTTTCATAATAGAGTCCACTACATTAGCTTATGCTTTTAAAGGTTAGGATAGTGATCATGCCCGTTGAGACATCAAGTGCTTCAAGCTTTTTATATACAAACTATTCGTAGTGAAAAGATTTTCCAAATATTTAGATGTATGTACCAGAAATAGAACTACACCTTAATATTTTCGAGAAAAATATCTTCGTCAGCAACTTCAAGGTTTTCGCCATTGCCCATAACAGAAAGTTCTACGCCATGTCCATCTTCAACTGCTCTCCAAACAGCATCAGTTTTGTCGTCTCTAGGTGATATAGCTGAATAACCTCTACTCAAGCGTCTAGAGGAAGCATTAGTCCCATTGGACTGGTTTGTTACAGAGGGGACCCATATTGCAAGCCCAACAGCACCCTGCTCAAAAATATATAAAATAAATGAGATTTATACTAATGTAAATGATATTATAAACTTGGTATTGTCAAGAAGTGTTGCTTATTAGGTGGTGTGTGACAACCACAGGACTGACAAAAAATGGATACAAATCCCAAGAGTCAAACCAGGATATAATGGATCTTTGAGTACCACTTCAAAATCAAAAAGAGAACCACACACTTTTATAAAATAAAAATAAAAACCAATTTCACTTTATATAAAATAACTCCAAGTATACATATTTTATAAATAACTTGGTTCATCCATTCCCCCTTCCTTAAACCATTTGTACTTGTAGATTTCCTACAGGCATGAAACCTAACAATGAGATCAAACTAAATGAGGACGATAGATTGGCTAAAGAGAAAACAGAAGCTCAAAAGGTATTGTCAATTAAAGGAAAAGAGAATAACTTTTCTCTAATTTGTAGAAGTTGGGTTTGACATCATAAATCAAATTGGTTTTTATAATTTCACCACACACAGAAACACATGCACATAAATATTTATCGAGCAAGAGAGCAAATAATATTACCATGAGAGGAAGTAAAATCATGTAATCTTTTGTCAGCTCGAACAGAAGTAGAACAGACGTTAGTGGTACAGAACAAACCGAAGCCAGTGTAGCTGCCATTCCCACCTATTAATTAAAAAGTGGGTATTTACAATTTAACAGGCATACATAGAGGTCGGACTGGAAGAAATTATACTGGAAACTGGAAAATTTTCTTAACAGTGCAAGCCAATGCGATTTATCTTAGATTAAATAATCCACTCAAGACCCTAATACTCAATCTGATTAATATTTATTAATTTGTTCGGACTTCTTCTTGACATTTTCACGTATAACAAAGTAAAATACAGAAACCACTTAGAATACTCATATAGCAATATAGCATACACACAAGTGACAGAATAATATAAGAAAATGGAACAAATTCTTAAGAGGTACAATCTAATTCTTTTCTGAAATAAATATAAATATAATTCTTAAGAGGATCTAAGGATTTCACTCCTACCCTCATCAGGTCCGAACCACAACCTCCTATTTGAAAGTGTGCGCTCTAACCTGTGGCAGGGCCATAAAAGAAAATATAGAGAATTTCTTTAAGTGATGTTGGGTTTGCTTTATCTTTGTATTTACACATTCCACGCAAGGTTGAAGCGATTTGCAAAGTGCGGACTGGAGCTTTAAAGTTGTGAACATAGCTCTATTGGGGGTTGCATATTATTTCGTACATTAACATATCGTCAGATTTCAATTTTCAACAACACAAAATTTATCAATTTGCTCGCACCTTTACCTGTTTCAGACGATTTAGTAGCTTAATGTACTAGATGGGGAAGAAATAACAGGTTGGGGTGCTAATTAGTTACAAAAAGGAAATACTGTCTACACTATTCTACCATAATGTTTTTTAATACTATCCTATCACTTTTTTCCTGTTTCAAACCCCAACTTACGGCTTTTTTTTTTAACTTTCTGAACAAAAGCGGGAGACCTTTAGGTTGGGGGAAAATTGCTAGTTTTGTACGTCAATTCACAAAGTTGAAGTTAACAATTGCTAGTGCACAAACTTATAATGAACCCCTGTATTGGGGTAGATAAATAGTTTCTACCCTAATGGACTTGAATTGAAAAAATACGCTAATCACTTACCAACGCATAGGCTTGTGGCTGAGCAATAGCAGCATTTTCAGGAATAGCCGAATTTATTAATTCGCCAGCCATACCGCCAAAAACAGCACCAACAGCCGCACCAATCATTAAACTCGGTGCATACAATCCACCTACAAGCCCCGACCCTTTACACAAAGCCGTGGCAACTACTTTAGCAGCTGCTAATTGAGCTAAAAGCCATATTCCAGGTGCAGAAGCACTTTTTCCGGTATGAAGAATCTCATTTACATTAGTAAAACCCCAATAAAGTATTCCTGGATATTTTAGAGCTATTATTCCAACACCTAAACCACCCAAAGCTGGGCACACAACTGCAGGAACACCGAATTTCACTTTTAACAAGTCAAATGCTTTCTCGAACCAACTTACCAGCGCATTGAAAGCCACACTTACGACTCCACATAGCATACCCAGTATCAAGTATAAAGGTAGTTCTGGAAAAAAAACCTATGATCAGGGTGCACATATTCGACATAAATCCATTGCAAGTGGTTAAGGGAATAAGGTTGAAACAGTCTAATCTCACTAGTAAATGAAAACAGCGCAGAATACGGCCTTGTTTGTTAGTTAGTTTTAAGTTTAGACTTTTAATCCTTTTTAAGCAGGACCGCATTTGGTTGAAGGATAGTTAATACTGCATATTTAGTCGCTTCTGGTCTCGGTTTCTATACTGACCTATAAAAGTTCCAATTTAGTACTTGGTTTTCTTAACTACTAAGTATCTCAAAGTACTATAATTCTTTTTCTATTTTGTAACATTAGTGTAGCAATCGCTAATTGTTGTAGGTTACGCTGGTAATAGTGTAACCTGCACTTTGGAAGATCGTCTTAAAAGCTGAACTTTTCTATAATTTTTGGCCTAAAATGGCTAAAAGCTAACCGAGCATTTTCTCAGCCTCAAAATATCCTGCGCACTTGCTTAAAAGCTGCAACCAAACAAGTTATAAGGGTCTGACGTGTTATCTCTGTTTCCAATAAGGTTGCAAACCATCAAACGTAAAACGACCACAAAATGATTAAAATTGCTTGAAGACAGTTTCGAAAAAATACCAGCAGCAGATTTCAGCTTATATGCTGGCACTGTAAAAGCCTCCTTGTTCCCGAGAATAGCATTAGATACAGTTGATGAAATAACAGATGCTAATATAATCATAGCAGTTGTGAACGGAGGACAGTTTTCCGCACGAAGAGGCCTTAAAACAGTTTCTATAGCAAAGAAACAGCCAGCCACTGCTGCATTGAAGCCTGAGTAAAGAAATAACAAATATATCGAGAAGTTAAGAAGTACTCCAAAGACCTAAGCAGAGATAGATATAATTTAAAGTTGTATCATGTTTGAGAACACAGTGTAAGTTGTGTAACTAAACTTTCCAAGAGCTTCACTAACGCATTAGCATCAATGCCTAAAGCGTGAATTTTGCACATAACTAAATGGCTACACGACCATTGCAAAATTCATACATTTTTAAGTTCAAAATTCAAAAACAATAAAATATATCACTGAAAACATTATACAAATGCAAACGAAATCCACGACTTACTATCGATACTTAAACAAGAAAAGCAAAAGCTAATATTAATCATAAAAGGCTTCAAGATATCATGGATTTATCATTAATAACAAACACAGTAATTTAATGTTTGTAAATTTTGATCAAAAAACAAATCTTAGCTCTTTATGTATTAAGGCGCAAATAGCATGCCTAAGGGTGTAAAAAGCATAAACTTTCGTGTTTTTGAGCTTTTTTGCAAAGTGTAACAACAAATCTTACTTACAAGAGTAAATATGAAGTTCTAAGACACCTGGAAGAGCGCATTTGAAAGGAGACGATAGACACAAGACAACAAAATGTGATTAAACAATTAAATTTGATTACCTGAAGCTATACCAGCAGCAGCACCAGCTGCAAGAAGAGCAATTTTCCTTTCCCGGTCATTCTCCATCATTAGAGAGAATCCATTAGCACAGGATTTTCCAATATCTACGCTAGGACCTTCTGGACCCAAAGAACAACCGGTTCCTAGCGTAATAGCAGCTTGTGTGGCTTTTACGGTGGGGAAAAACCCAGCAAGCAAATCAAAGCCTTCACCTTGAGAATTATTATTATTCGACTGCTTTATTTGGTCTAATATTTCTACCAAACCATGCATCATTCCAACGATAACTCCACCACTAACTGGAACCAAAAGAACTCTGTGCCAGGTATCGGCTAAAGACTGCAAACGTAGCCAAGAAGCACCCTCGTTGGGTGTCCCAGCCCATGCCCATTCATGTATTAGATGCACCTATAAGACATAAATTACATTTTTTTAGTAAGCCATGACATGTTTAAAGCAGCAAAACATGAATAGAAGACTTTTGTCCTCAGCCGCAAAAAATGTGGCCAAAATTTCAAATATATTGTTAAAAGACTTAATTGATGATTTTCTGTGAACCGAGGATGAATTTGGTTACAAGAAGTTAGGACTAAATTGAAAAACAATTTACAAGCTGATAGCCTAAGAAAGTATGATTTCAAGGCATTAAGGCAACTGATTTAGAAATTGGCTATCACTAGCCAAATTATATACTCGTATGATATATCTTTTTCGTTTCACTTTTTGAGAGTTGTTAGCATCCTTCTGCGACACGGGCTAGTGGCGACAAAGGACAAAGGCCAACATATGCAAACTTATCGCCAGTAATGCAGTAACAAAGAAATGTCAGATAAGTCCACAAAGGAAATTGTCTATATTTTTGGCGAGTGCTGAATAATTTGCAATTTTGTTCAAATTCAATCAAACATTGTTTACGAATGAATATTACACCTTGCACCGTCCGCAATAATTACTTGTTAATATGGAAAGTTGGAAATTAAAGAAGAAGAATCAGGTAAGTTTTTCAAAAACAGCGATACCTAGTCCTCAAATATAACAATAATTGGTTACTGCAGTGGTAATCGGCAAGGAATATTCTTCTAGTAAATTTAGCACCAAAGGACTCCATTTAAAAAAATATTCACCAACTAAATTAAGTGCAATTAAAGTTTCCCTTGGACGAGAAAATACTTTTAGAAAAGAGAGACTTACATATCAAGGAACAAGCAAGATCAGCAAGTAGACATGCAGGAATTTATCTATGGATTGCTATTGACATAAGGTTTTAAGTGTTTCACTCATTTCTTGTTTGTCAATGTATTAATTTCCTAAAGAAAACAATATTTTTCGTACTCAGAACCGTCTTTAAATATTTATAGACCTAAAGAGGCTATTTTAAAGGAAATTCTTGCTCAACCATACAAGTTTCAACAAAACTAACCGATAAACCTAAATCAAAATGAACTAAAAGTAACTTATAACTACAAACAAAACCACAAAATGGGTAAGATATGCTGAACATCTTGCATGTGCTCCTGTTAGTGTTAGAAGCAAAGTCGTTCACTTAAGTGTTGCTCAACTTCCTGACTTTATTATATAAAACAAGAGTTCTATTACTTGGATAGTATATATTTAGCTATCAAGTCATGCCTAGAAAGGCCTTGATCAACCACATTACCCGAATTCCAAACTCTATTCAACAAAACCAACCAAATTCAGAAGAAAAATCAGTAAAACACCACGAAAAAAGAAAAAGGTCTTGTTGAAAGGTCTTGATCAACCAAACAACCCGAATTTCACGACAAAACCAATCAAACTTCTTGGCTTTGCTATCCAAAACAAGAGTTCTATTACTTTGATATATCTTTAGCTATCAAGCCATGTCTAGAAAGGTCTTGATCAACCAAACAACCCAAATTCAACAAACTAAGCAAATTCAGAACAAAAATCCGTAAAACACGACAAAAAAAAAAAAAAAAAAAAGTGTACGAGATGACTGACCCCACGGTTAAAGGCAGCTACACAAACACCGGTGGCAAGGCCGAGCAAACAACCAATAAGCAACAAAGCCCATTCGGGCGGAGCACCATCCCCAAGTATATCATCATCATCGTCGTCATTGCCACCACCGACACCGCCACGTGGCGTATGATCAGCAGAAGAAGACCGAACCCTATCCAAACGCCTAAATCTTCTCCCAGAGAACCCTCTATCTAATCGCCTAAGCCAATCCTTAATACCCTTCCTATGACTATGGGGAGGCCCTTGGCTCTCTAAATCACCCTCGGAAGCTGAGGAATTTGATCGCAACAGTATCGCGCGATCGTTGTGTTCTTCCACCGACATAATTCTTTTTTTTTTAATTTATCTCACCCCCATAGCAAAACTAAATCTTTCGAAACCCTGATTTTATCAACTCCTCTAGGAAATCGTCTTAGCTTAAAATAATTAAAACCCGATTACCACAGTATCGAATCGTGGTTAAATGTAAACCCTTATGGGATTTTAGCTTCGGATGATCAGAACCCTAATCACGGTATCAATATTCACTAATTATAAAACTCTGAATTAACAGATAATACCAATGAGATTACCTCCACCTGATAAATAAATAAAAAACCTTATCACAATCAAAATTTACTTAAATACAAACCTATAAACTAATATACAAAGCCAATGAGATTAGCTCCAACTGATAAAAAAAGAACCTGATTTATCGAATTTTACTAGAATGTTCAATATTTCAAACCCTTATCACAATATCCCAATTGATCAAAACCCATTTCATAAAATTAAATCTTTTATTGATCCAAACCCATTAATTAAGTGATAAATTAAAATGATCAAACCTTGTAATCCCAAAAAAGAAATAACTAAGCGGAATTTTATTAAATTTGAAACACGTAATACGATTAAGATATACGAAAATTGGGCTAAAGTAACTTACCAGAATATTGAATATTGAATATTGAATATTGAAAGAGATGATTCGAAACCCTAAGTGAATGAATGGAAATATAAATAAGAAACTGTGAGATTTAATTTAATTTTTAAAAAAGGGTGAAAAGGTTAAATAGAAGCAAGGAGGTTGGTTGGGTGATCTGGCTTTTAAAATTGCCGCTACAGAGTGGAGAAATATAGATATTAATTCGCGTTCACCAAAACCAGACAAAAACAAACCGATCCTAAACCGAAAACCCTGAAAAATTTTCGCTTTATTCGGTTTACAATAAAATCGAACCGAAAAAAACCGAAAAACAAAAAAAAACAAAAAAAAAATCCGAAATAAATCAAAAATAAAACCGACAAAAACTGAAAGACCGAAAAAACACGAAAATACCGAAAGACCGAAACCGGATCGAAACAACCGGTTCGGTTCGGTTCGGTTCAAAAACCGAAAAAGACCAAACCGAAAAATCTGCTCGGTTTCGGTTTTGCCAAAAACCGAACCGAACCGAACCGGACGGCACCGAACACAGCACTGTAATATACTACGTGCTGAATTATGTGAGAAAACTATTGTAAAAATATCGGGTAAAATGCAAATAACCCCCATGAACTATTAATTCTTGCAATTAACATACATAAACTACCAAACTTTTGCAATTAACCCCAATTTCATGCTTATATTATAATGACATAACTTTTTATTCATTTGTTCATTTTACAAAAAAGAAAAAAAATGTTTCATATATGTAGTTTATCAATGCACATAGTTAAGATACCAATTACCGTAAAATGCCATCAGAATAGGCTTTATATAAGGAAATATTGTTTTAGTAAGAAAATACTATTTTTTGTGTCATTCCATAAATTAAAATTTTAGTTGATATGCATGAATATTGAATCAGTGATTATAATAAATGAAAAGTAAACCAAATTATTTGATCATTTAAAAGATAGCATTGGGGGTTAATTGCAAAAAATTAATAATTTATGGGGATTAATTGCAAGAATTGATAGTTAATGGGGGTTATTTTAAAATAATCCATAGTTCCAGGGGGTTATTTACAGTTTACCCAAAAATATACTACTGTATTATTTGTTGCTGCAAGTTACATTAAGTAAAGCATTTGTATTAGTAGATGTTAAATTTAATAATACTGCTAAAAAAATAGGAGTAACTTTTTCTGGTCATGGCTCGACTGGTCTACTAAATTAATAATTTATAAATCAATAAAATTGTATTTTAATTTATTTTGGAAGTGTATATAAAGTCCCTTCAATATCAAAAATTAATAATGTTACACATGTTCTTTAATCACCCGAAATTTGATAATAACAAAATGACTTAAATATTAGCTTATTACCCTTTATCATCTTTGGATTTCCTGTTTCATATATAGTAGTAGTCCCGGACTCGTAGTCCGAGGACTAAGAGTCAAACGGGAATTTGTTTCCGGACTATGAATCTCGGGACAACTAATGTAATATCTCCTTGGTATTATAAATACATCAATTCGGAGTCATTTTATGTAATAATGTGTCCGGCCCTAAAATTTGTAACCAAAAACATCATGTGTCGGGTCCACGGCGTCCACCTCATGTCTAATTTACTCCCGCCTAACAATACACCAACCAAACAAGACTAAATATATGTTCTACGTGGAAGACATCGTTATGCAGCTTACGCCATTTGTGGTTTCATAAATTCAACGAGATCACACTTACTATCTGCTAAATGCTTCACATTATTTGTGTTAGTATGTATTTTAAGAATGACTTGCATATTGCTATTTCGACGTACATGTTAGCAAATATTTCCAACTTTACTAATGAACGAATCAATAGCATGGCCAATCATAATAGCCTATTAGGAAAGTTTGGGTCTTTTTGTTCCAGTTGGACAGAACTAATGCCGATTCATGCAGGTTTATCAATTCTAAAAGTCGTTATTTTATTTTTCTTGAAAGAAATTCTAAACATTATTTTGAAAATTAACATTAACAAGCAGACTAGATGAACAAAAACATGCATAATAATGGGGATTAATTTTAATTAAATGAATCTGTACTTCTTAATCTGAAAATGGAACTCAAAAGGATTTTTTTCATTGTTGCTTCTTATCTTCAAATATAATAAATGTTTCTGTGTCCTTTTGTTCTTTGAACAATAGTCGACTTGCATCGCCACATCATTAATCTAATCTGAGACAGTTTACCATTATGTTTTCGCAAAGGGAAATGATAAGGAAGAACAAAGCTCAAATATGAAGTTACAAAGGGGAAGAAAAAGGTCCCTACTGCAATAAAAACAGAAACACTTCAAAGTTAATACAGAATGTCAGAACCTACAGTAAAGTTGCTATTATAGAAAAACAAAAACAAATTTCTTATGCTTTCAAGAACAATGCTCGCTAGCCAACTATACACTAACCCCTTCTTTTCATTAAACAACATTTACATAAACCCCTCTCGGTAATAATCTAAAATAGCCATACCCTTTTGCATAATCTTTATTTTTCTCGGCCAATAAAAAAAAACGCACAAATTTCACACTCAAACAACACTATCAAGGTAGGAATAATTCCTTGTTCTACCAAACTCAAGAAGACTACCATATGTACGGTCCCACACACCAACAAAGAGAGCTTCAGTGTCTGGGCTAAACGACATGCCAGATATCTCCCCAAAGAAATCTATCTCTTGCTCTTTCTCATATCCACCTTTAGCATCGTAAACGTGGACAAAATCAGCTGGCTCTGCCATCGCCATAAACTGACCATCCGATGTGTAGCGGATCGATCTGATGGCTCCGAGATTGCCCTTGAGAGCAGCGACAGACTTCGACAAGTTTCGTGCGTCCCATATTCTACAAGTCTTGTCTTGGTTTCCGGTGGCAAACGTGTAGCCATTAGGATGCCATGCGGATGCAAATGAAAAATCTAAATGGCCGACCAAAGTTTGTATCGTCTGCAATAAGATATTGTAAAAGTTTAACAAGTATTCTTTTAGGAGCGCTACCAATTATATGAAAATGTTACTTGTGCTACATTTTTCTAGTCCTGCTAAGTTAACAGATCATACTTCTATGTCATCATCCTACATGGCATTAGATGAAAAACATTGTGAACGTTCTCAAGTGGTTTGGAGTTTTCCTATAATTTCTTTCCAAGCCCTAGCACATAAAATTGCTAACATAGAGACTTGTGATCTGAGTTTCAAAGTAGTGGATCTAGATTTCTTGTTTTTTTAACTGAGATTAAAAAGATAAGAGCAATAAAATAGTACTTTTCCGCTGTTAGCATCCACCAATAAAGCATCTGGGTTATCTCCAACTATGACAAGACACTTCCCATCAGGACTCAACGATGTATGCTGCAAGACATACAGAATATTAGTTGAAATCTTATAGAAACTTAATGTAATTTTGGTCTAATTTATACCAAAAGTTTAAAACACCACGAGCTGTTTTTTTAATATTAGTTGAAATCTTATAGAAACTTATGTTATTTTGGTCTAATTTATACCAAAATTTAAAACACCGATATTTTTTTATTTTATTTTTTTGGTATTTTTATAGATATCCATCCCTTGTTCTTATAGAAACTTATTTTATCATTTACAACAACTGATATAGCAAAAGTACTTAATAATATAAATGCTTACATTCACTGGCCAAGGATAGCGAAAATGCTTGGTTAGTTGAAATCTTTCCATATCAAAGTCTCTAACTCCACAATCATTGTTCGAAGCTGTGAAATGAAGTGCACCACTAGAAAATGCAAAAATTAAAAATCGGTATGATCGATAGAAAGTAAATGTTCAGTGCAAAACAATGTTTTCCAACACAAAACTGTCGCTAAAGCAATTTGATGAGAGCTTCATTGAAGGGCTTAAAAAAGTGCACACACACACACGTGCATGTGCACGCACGGTGCGTGCGCGTGTGCGTATGTGTGTGAACAAATTTGTAACTGTGTGGCGCTTTTTTAACCAAAACTCAAGCTTTTAAGCTCTAATGCGTATTTTCTAAGCCATGACTGAATAAAAGAGCGTTTTCTTAGCTTCTCGAGTTTTAAGCCAAAGGGTATATATTTCTTTGAGCTTTAGGTGAAAACGAGCCTCAAGGCTCTCAACACGTTTTGAGGCGTCTTTTTAATACGTTGGTGAAAATAATAGAGGATGAAGACACTACCTTGTAGTAGTGTAGATCTCAACTGCATTAGTGATGGCATTATCTTCATAAGTAGTCCTCGTGCAGAAAGAAATCCCAGGTCTATCCAAGTACTGCATTATAAAGTAACATAAAAAGGTTAAAGTCCTTGATTGGCCACAATGAAGCAAAAATAAGAATTGAAATTTTAAACACCTTTATTCAAAACAAAATCTTAATTTCAGTTATGTTAACTACGAAAAAGTCTATACACGTAGATTCCTTTTCATTTTCCCCATATTCTATTAGTTCCTAGATCTAAACACTATCCAAGATATATTAAACTTAGCCATCACTAAATGAATACAGATGTGTCGCATCAAGCAAGCTCAAGGCATATTCAACAAAGCTTTGATGTGTCCATCTGACACATATTGGCGCCTCAAGACTCCGGCCAGACATATTTAACACGTTTACATCTCAAATATATACTCCTCCCTTCTTTCCATAATACTTATCCACTACGAAACTATGTGAAGTTTAGATATGAGGCTTTTGCAAGTCAAGATTGCGAGTAAGTTCGTAATGGACAACTTAATTGGAACAGAGGGAGTACCATACTTGTTAAATGTTCTTGATGATGACATTCAAACTGTGAAATTATTGGATTCCTAAAAACAGACCTAATGAAATTAGTTATTGTAAGATGAAAAAGTACAGAAGAGATTAATTACATTAACAAACCTTATTTTGTCTTCCAGATTAAAATTTACCTCCATATTATAATTGTTAGCAGTATTGATCTTTTATTTTTAAAAACATACACTTCTAATATGTACTCTTATAATGAGATCATAGCATAGTACATGCATGGCTTGTGCTCCCCAGCTAGTAGGAATACATTTAAAGAAGGTAATCCGTAAGCCAAGCTCGCAGCCAAATAGTTTCAATCAAACAAGTACAATCACAATATCAGAAGAAGCAGATAGAACTAAGAACTCAGAAGAAAATGTACAATATTCAT
Source organism: Primula veris (assembly GCA_963682055.1). Lineage (NCBI taxonomy): Eukaryota > Viridiplantae > Streptophyta > Magnoliopsida > Ericales > Primulaceae > Primula > Primula veris. Next base: position 20,309,915 of record OY821740.1, read on the forward strand.
CAATTCATGTCAGTGCTACTTAATGCTCTTATTAGTTCAAGCCACACAACCCCCCAAAAGAAGAAGAAAAAAGTAACCCACCAGTAAAAAAAAATCAACAAACCTTAACAACATTACCTTACAAATCAGCTCTCCTTGAAATCCTCCGGCAACAAGCAAATTGTCTTTAACAGCAAGTGTGCTCACTTGGGTCTGTGTGAACCCTTCTAACAAACTCCCAGGATGTTTCTACATAGAGAAAAAAAATTACTTTATTAAATATGAGACAAAATATTCTTATTATCTGTTAATGTTACTAATAAAGAGGATGTATAGAGAAAGAGCTGAACACACCTCACATGGAGCTACATGTCCCGAAACATTAAGAACCTCTTTCTTGTCGCATTTTATTGAAGACCAATGATTAACCGAATAGTGAGACATTAGGTAAACGTCATGCTTTGAGGTGGCCCAAACCAAGTTTCTCAACTGCATACACAGGCCGTGGTAAATTTATATTCAACAACAATACATAGCTCTTCATATATGTCGGAAAAAATTGGTATGCATATATCGAATATGAATTGGTAAGTAAAGTGAGCCTTAATAATCTCAATACATAACCAAAATACTAAAATCCGAAGTCCGAACAACTTTCTCTTTCACAAGGAATGTTTTCTGAAGAAAAAAAAATACCAAGACAAATATAAAGTACGCAAGGTGACAGTAATCCCATCACTTAGTTATGCAGGTCCATTTTCTTCCCACATATTCACAGTTGACTTAGTCTTTCCTTGACATCGTTGATAAGCTTCATCTTCTTCAGTTTATTTCTTTCTTTATTTATATATTTGACCCTCTCAATAAAATAGTGAAAGGGATCTAGTCCTTTCATAACAACATACATTGCTCTCCTTTTTGTTAAAATAATTTGGGACTAAGCTATATCAACTTATTGATCATACACTGAATTGTTTCCTCATTTCACATAATTCTATCTTTTTCAAGTACGATGCATATAAAAGGGAGACAAAAGCAATAAAAACAACTCTGTGGAAAATGCAGCATCATCCAAGTTCAAAAGACTGCAGAGTTCTTAAAGAAATATGATCGCTAAAACAAATTACACGTTTAATGATATAAAACCACAAAGTCAAGACAGTCTAGAGATTCATAATGCTTTAAAGTTAAATCTGCACTACAAACAAAATGCATACCGAAGTAACTAGTAAACAACTAATCTAAATGAAAGGTTAAAACTGTCACTGACAAACCTGGAAATGAAGTATTGTTGATTTTACTGATCTTGAATTGCGTCTGAACTCATAAAACTTGCCTCCTTTCTTCGTAATCTTGCATTCCTGTATTAAAAATATGACAAAGATCATTAGCATCTTCACGTATGCAAATAACTATATCTTTAAAGAAATTAAATTGGTAAGCCTACCTTTTCTGAACATTCCCCAGAGAGCGGGACATTCTCGTAGTTCTTATACTGTTCTAAGCGGTTTTCTCTATACTTGTCCCTTGTGATACTAAGCCTCTCCCACGGTATTCCTTGGATATCTTTGCCTTTTCTAGCTTGAGCAGCCGAAGTATCTGCCATTTTATTGTTCTGAAAAAAGATACCAAAGTATTAATCCTCGAAATATTCAAAAAGCACAATACACCACTTGAAAATCCATTAACAGTAGAATAAAGATGACTTGATGACATATTGTGCATGAATTAGAGTCCTCCAAACGAGAAGAAGAAAGGTACAATTTGCATGGATATTTCCGAGCAAGTGCAGGGTATGCGGATACACGAGGACTCATAAGTCATTTCAATAAAGGCATCAAAGTGAAATCAGTTTAAAGCTTTATACATAAAAAAGGCAATCTTAACCGCATAAGAGCAAATTTGCGGCAATTGATAATATGACCGAGCCTTACTCAAAATATGGGGATCACTAGTTTAAATTCCTAGTATAATGATTTTTTTTAACTGAGTACCGAGTCTGTTTGTTTTTTGCACGAGGCTTGACTAGTTTTTTGCACTATGGTGATCACTAGTTTAAAACCAAAATCAACAGGCTTAACTCCATTTTGCGGTGGTTTATACTCCTATTTCGCATTATATCAAATTTAACTGCAAGTTTGTTAATTAAATTAAGTCACCAACCAAATAGTCATATTCATCAACATCAGAATCCGAACCAGCCATATCTCTGCCACGAAACTCTTCGTCCATGTCATCATCCACGTCTTCCATCTCATATTCATCGTCTACGTATTCTCCATCATCAGCTTGATTGTGTGACATGGTACTTTTTAAAATAAAACCGAAACCTGCAATAATGTAGTGGACTCAACTTAGCATTTATAATTACTCGTATGTTTGAAGGACTTCAAAATTTAAACTTGTGCGACAAAGGTTAATAAAAAAATCAGGAAAACTCATATAATCTGCTTATTGGATGTAAAATGTCTTTGACTGTAGTAAACGGGAGAAATTTATAGTTATCAAGTTCAGGGCATGCGAGGGTATGGTTTCTATACTAGAATAAAAAGGCGAAAGCTAAATGCTCAACACTAATGAGCTAAAATCTTTATCCAAATCGCTCTTGAAAAAACAAAATAACTTATTATAAAATAGTGAAAAGCAATATATTCTTTAATACCCAATTCAAAATGCATGCCTTACACAACAAACCCTCTATCAAACCAAATTGCTAGGCTTGTCAGAGCTATTTACAAAAAGGTCAAAAATAACAATTCATAATTACTTCAAATGACCCAAATTAGACAAAGTTGGATTCCAACTAAATACATTAAGCTTTTTTGATTCCATAAAACCCAAATAATACTATTCAGCATTTAAGGTGACCGACAATTGTACAACAATTCTTAGCCCAAAACTCATATAACCTGCGCTTGAAAAATGCAACCAAACAACCCTAAGAGTGCATAAAACATAAGATATTAAATCAAACAATCACACAACAACAAATCCTGTTCTGAAAGAGGTGAAAACAGATAATATAAATGAATTAAGCACAAAAAAAAACAAAATTAATTTCTAAATTAAAACAATTCTGCAAAACTAAGGACTCACACCACACAATGACACAATTAAAAAAACAAAAACCCAACTAAACAATTAACACAAGCAATTCAATAAACTAAAAACCTATAAAACAGTTATTACAATTAAATTCCCAAAAGCAAAAAAAACTTAATTAGAAAAAAAGGGCTCACACCAAAAAAATAAAATTAGAGACCCAATTGCTTAAATTAAACCATCTACTAATAACCCAAATTAGATATCAATAATCAATAACACATGCATGTAAACAAATATTTTTTTTCCAAACAGGGTGAATAGCGATCATATAGAGAAACCCTAGAAATGAGAAATGGAACCCTAACTCCTCAATTCATCAATTAAATTAAATTACAATAGACAAATGTGTACAATTAACTATGTGGATTAGAATCAATTGACCTTTTGATCGAGTGTGCGAACAAGATCTGGTTTTTTGATTTTAATTATAATAAGAAATTGGGCATAAATAATTATTCGGCGACCAGATCGTAATTAGAGAGATAAAAAATGGGGTCTCAAGTTGCTATCTTTATCTATATCAGTAGCGGCTTGGATTGAGAAATATTAAAAAAATTATTACAAGTATAAATTTGGCAGATTTTATTGCTTTTTATGGCTTAATTAGATTATGGTCCCCATGGTTTTACAAAAAGTTCAATTCATATTTCCTACAAAAATGGATTATATTAAATTGTGTGGAGTACAGCTTGTTTTCACTTATGTGTGATAGACACATGGACCGGTTGAACCACTATCATACATTAGAAAACAACCTGTTTCAACTTATGTGTGACAGACGCGTGAACCCTTAAATCTCGTCAGCATATATCAGTCAACAACTTGTTTTAATTACTCTAAAAGTAATAATCGTTGATTTTCATTCTGTTTGTTTTTTATGTTAGTGTTTTATTTACTATTAATAGTGTAATCATTCGTTATAATGAACTTATAATTGTTATTTAATGACTACGTAGTGGATTATGTAAAATAGACTTTACTTTCTCCAACGAATAACTGAAAATTGCACCAGAGTTTATGTACGAGATTTGAGGCCATCTAATCTAGACAATATTTGTATATAGTTGTTTACACATTATAATTACTCGGTCAATGTAAATGATATAGTAATTATCAAAGTGCAATAGTCATTAATCTTTTGATTTTATAATAACTTAATAAGTGATTCGGCGGAGTAAATGAACAATCATTTAAACATAATCGATACAACTGACCACTATGAAATATCAATTGGAGTATATTATTTTTCTATATTCTTCGTTATGATGAAGAGCTCTTAGAGATACCAAATTATCATATTTATTTAAGTATAAGATCAATTTCGTTAGTTTTCAAACCTAGTTGGAGAACTTGTAACTTGAGGACTAACTGAAATTTTAGACAAACTAAAGACAATTGGTGTGTGAAGTGTCCTATAAGTAAGGAGTGAAAGTATTCAGTCGGTTGTTATCAAACGCCCCTGTGATCTAGATTTTATTACAAAGCTAGCCCTTTTTTTGTTTTAGTTGATGATTGAGTTTCTAATAGTGTACTCCAATGATTTTGAAGTAGAAACTGAAATATACAATAAAAAACTGTCTAGGGCCATACAACTAGAACCATGAAAAAATATTATTATAGGGAGGTTATGACTTAACATAGGCTACATAGAAAAATCATAAATTTTAGAAGTTAAATACACATACATATGTACAAAGTTTACGTAAAAAAAAAAACATGAATTTAGTTAAATACAAAAGGTCTTGTGATAAATATTTCAAAAAGAATTTCAGATAAATCTCTTACAAAATGAGTCCAAATGATTGTGAATCAGTTCTTCTAAAATTTGATCCATACATTTATTGTATTATGTTCATTAATTGTTATCTTAATCCATATGGATTATGTCTGATCAGGGCGGAACCAACATGTTTTTTTTGAGGAGCTCGTGATGTAAAAAATATGTCGAATAGAGGATAAAATAAATATGATCTAATATAAAAATAAAGAATTTTTTCTGTTTTTAACATAACATAAAATAAATATGAAGTTAAAGACAAATGGTATTGGATAATAAAATAATTTTTTTAGTAATCTTTGTTTGGAAAAATACAATTGTCAATTACGAAATTTGGTAATTTCAAGTTAAAAAACAGATTTTTTTAGAAAAAAACAACTAACATGATTTGAACTCATAACCTTCGACTATCTTAAAGTCAATTTTACCACTACATCAACAACTATTTTGTTTAATTAGGGAGGTATCAATGTATATATCTTAGAAAATTTTAAATTACACATAAAAAAAATAAAAATAGAAATCGCCGTCGGGAGTGGCCGGGGGTGGCCTTGCACCCCCTGGGTCCGCCCCTGTGTCTGATTGTAAATGAAAATTTTGTTCGACTGCGTTTGCAAAATTATCCATGTTCTCTCCTACACCTTGATTAGCCAACGATGCGCATGCCATTAAGGGGTTTATTCCTTTTTTATTTCGCAACCTCTTTTTATGTGTCGCTTTTACGAAGTAACTACATGGACCGATCGTGTAAAATTAGAGACCAATCTCTCTAGATTTTTGTATTAATACAAAAGAAAACATTTTTCCGTAAAAATTACAGGGACCAATCATGTAATTTCAAAAAACTACCATTGTCCATATGAGTCTATGACGTAATGAATACTGAATGGTAATATTCATATTCTTTTGAGTCCATGAGCTTTTAAATTTTACAAAATTGGTCCTAAATTGGTATGCTTTTTTTTAAAAATTATACATAAGAACTGATGTATTTTTAAATTGATGTATTCTTAAAAATAACATTTTTTCTTTATTTGCCACTTCCCATGTGTAGTATACTTCCCTTGTTGGGCAGCATTATTTCTAATCCTGGGCTATGTTTTGATCCATTTTTTAAAAAAACATGCTAGTTTTTCATGTCAAGTCTGTCAGTTATGAGTATTTATTAGGAAGAGTCTCGTACTATCACTTTGAATATGGAATTTGTTGTAGGATATTATTGGTCATCTTGGGCCTTACTCTATTGGGCCTATCTTGGGCTTTCTTAGTATATGTAACCCTACCATCTATTATATAAAGAGGGTCGGGGTTCTTGATGTATCTATCTATCAATCATATGAGAATAAAGTCTCCCTTATTGTTGTCTCTCATACTTCTCTCTATATCTATACATATCTATAACGAGGTAATATGTCACACAACACGTTATCGGCACTTTGCTCGTGGAGAATAGGATATACGCTCGCGGATATTGGAGATTTTTTATAAACGCACGGATATTGGGTATCTATAAAACTTGAGTTTTATCCGGGTTTAATTAAGTTATTGTTCTATATATCAACATTCACCAACATACCGTGCGAAAGGTATATGAATTTTCAAAACCATATTTTATTTTGGTAACATTGTAACCGCATGTTTACTGTACATGTACTAATTCTACGCAATATAACATGTTTTGTATATATTGTTAGATCCTACTGCATGTTAATAGGTTTACAATTGCCCAGCTTGCATGATGTCACAGTAGGCAGTTACATGTTACAATCATATGCTTCACACGTTTGATATTACTGCTATTGTATGTTAATAATTATATTCTTTGATGATAATTGATACGGTTTATTTACTAAACTACTATGTATAAAACTTGCATGTATATTATATAATGATAATTAAAATTTATCATCCCTTCATATGATATGGTAAATTAGTAATTAAATATATTGTTTGCTTGCATGTTAAAACTACCATGTATAGAATTATTTATATGGCAATAAACCGTAGATAATTGATTGATATCTTGTTAGTATAATCAACATATCTTTTGATATTATCATAGATATAAATATCCCACATGGCAGTTAATAGTTTGATTTGATCTAATTGATTTGATTTGATTTGGTATGATATAATTTGTGTGATTGATAATCCTGAATTGATTTAGTTTATCACCAAATCTACTGCATGATTAGATATATATCATGAATATATTTTATATTGCCTTGTATATATATGTGGTTATCTATAATAGATATATCTATTATTTATTGCCATGAATGGTAGAATTGCGAAATCATATATATTCACATTTAAGTTGGAAAAATTATGAATCTTCCCTAAATAGGCTCACCTATTTGGATACGATGTCTAGAAAAGATATAGGCGGAAGTCGATATCCTAATGAGGTCGGGTTTTAAGTGGCATTCGTGCCCTCCACCCTCACCGTCTTTCCTGGTCGTTTTTCAAGTAGAGCTACCGAAAGGAGTTGACTAAATAATAATTTCCCCGAGTGTGTTTATATAGTGATGTATGTTTCGCCGAATTGGTGTTTCAATATCGACCCGTCGTTCGATCAATGAGAACTGATTCACATGAGAAGCAAAACTAATGTTTTTGAACCTGTCGTTTCGGAAAAAAAGTTTGTGCTTATGCAAACCATAAACATATAAACCAGTCGTTTTATATGAAAAATAATCCAGAACTCTCAACACATGTTGGATGCCATCTATGATGAGAAAAATCGCAAAACATACTTGCGAAATGACTGTTTAGACGTTGATGTTATTCTGTCACCACATGTTAGTCACCCTGATGTGTGAAAATGTGATGCCCAAATTTTTTTTTGGATGTCATCTTTGATGAGTAAAACACGAGTTTGTTGTTACCCTCGAGATGAATGCTAAGACGTTGATTTTATTCCGCCACCACATTTGAGACGTGATGACGTCTATGGTGAACAAATGTCTGAAATTGACATATTGGAGCTATCCTTCACCAAAATACTAGCTTGGAAATTGTATTCCATAAGCAGTATCGTGAATTTATATTCATCATGTTCCTTTATCGCCCATCTGTTATTGGATAAGAAAATTGCCCCGATGAGTAGTTTTAATTCTATTGGGTCAATGGCGAATTGTTTGCGTGATATTAATGTTCTTCGTGTATATTTTTTTTTCCACGAATCGAACCGAGACAAGTGTTATTTGTCTCGAACTGTCGTGATCCCGATGAATCGCCTAGCCAAGCGAGAGTTTAGACAATCGTCAAAAATCGAAAACTTGTGGCTCCAAGACAGTAATTGAAAGGAACAATATGGCCCGTTGTCACAAAGCAAGAGATAATGCTCAATGAGGCAACTCTATGATATAAAGACAAAGGTCATGTACGGTTACTCCTTAAATAGTTCAAAACTATTACAAAGGTGAAAAAACCGATGCTAATGTGGTTAAAGCTAACTGAAAGGAAACTCTTGAGACCCCCGGTTTTGTGGCTCAAATGAGTTTGGGACATTTCTTTATTGATTTTGATAAATCATTGAGCCATTTTTTCGCTCATCTGGATTATGTTTTCCATTTGGATTATTATTTTTCCATTTGGACCATACTTTTGGATTATTGTTTGCCTGTTTAGAAAATTTCTCGAAATAATTTAAAGTGTTTTGAGCAAATTCTTTTGACAAATGTGACCAAACTTTAAATTATGAAATTTTAGGCAATACTTGTGTGGTAGTTGATTTTTTTTGGAAATAGTGGGTAACAGTGTATCACATAATTTCACCAACTATTTGCCTAAAAGAATACTCAGTGAGAACGATTCTGGACATGTCGTTCCAAAATCAAAATCTTTGCTAAAACCAAATTGATTTGTCAAATATGAGGTCTTATACTCATGTAGGTCCTGCCGTACCTTGTTGAGTTATAAAATATTCGAAAAAAGCAGTGTTATCTGGTAATTGCTCATGTAAGAATTAAAATTTCTTTACATAGCCTCCATTCAATACGACCAAAAGCGTATTTTAGAGGAGTTGAAATGTCTTTCAAGTGGTTGCTACCACATTCTTTAAAGCATTTAAAGTTAACTTATCATTTCGCCTGTCGTCGAAATGATAAATGATTTAGATGCTAAGACATGATTGTCTGTACTATCATTCGCCTGTCGTCGATTGATAAGAGCATTTTGATATTGTGGCATTGACCGGATGAGATATTCCTGGGTCAATAAACGATGCTTGATTTATAATCGCATCGCATTTGGATTCTCTCTGAGAATATATTTCGTGATTAATCCGAAATTCATGCCACTAAAGCTCACTTTGAAAGAGCAGTATGTGTAAAGATCACGAAATGAACTCGTAGAATTCATGTAAAGAATTTAAGGAGTTATTGTGGACTTATCCAACCATAAGACGGACCATAAATATAAATGGTTATGGTTGATGCATCGACAATAGGTCACATGATTATTGTTGTCAACAGAAATGCAGCATTTCCCAAACTTTTAGCCCTATCATTAAGTTGATGGCTCATGATCCGGATTATTCTGAAAAGTCTAATCGACTTCATAATTCCGAAGAGTAAGAATCGAAATTTCGATTTGAATTACTTTAGTTTGGAAATTGAAATTGAACATCCTGTCGATTATGTTCAGACCCAAATGGACTCACGGAAAGTTTGATGATGCGACTGCAAATGATTGCACGCATTTCTTGGTCTTGCGCACCAAGATTTATATTTCCGTGTGGGGTTATGCTATTTTGCTGCATTGGTCCGTCATGAGGCCCATAGACACTCAAACACCATATGCGTACCAGCTGGTTACGGGTTATGAGCCAGAAGTCTCATATTAACGCGTGTTTAGAGTGATTAATTAATATTTTGATTGAGCCGCTATAGCGTTCAAAATATAGACCTCTGAAGGGGACATAAGTCGATTATGAATCTCCTACCTATCATTTGATAGAGTAAGCTTGGCAAGCGATCTCTTTATCACATGATATGCGAAAGTGACATCGCTAAAACTGTTCTTCCCGTCGTTAGGGAGAGATTTGCATGTTACCGTTGATAAGGAACGACGTGAAGTAACGTGGCATAACCTACTCAGTCTTAGCTTGATCCCTAAAACTGCACTTAGTGATAAGTAAGTGTATAGACTCCCTCAAGTCTAACTAAATGCCAGACGCATTTAATGACTTTATGAGATGTCACAAGATCATTTATACCTGCTGCAAAATGCTTGCAAGGATAGACGTCCCTGTCGGACGCCGTGTTCCTGTCGTAACACGTTGCTTTGGCCGAACCCGCCAAGCAAAGGACGCTGCCGTCGGCCGTCAGTCTATCATCCTTCCCAAGATATGAGGAAGTTGACCGGTTCTTAATTCGTTCAGCCCCAGAGGTGGTGAACTGAAACTCGTTTGTCGCACGAGATTATAAAGGATCAAGGAGATGTGTGATTTCCTCCTCATCCTAAGAATCTCGAAATATCTGTCGATCATGATATCTTAGACGATATTGAAGCGAAACGAGACTGTCATTGATTACTTGTTCATATATTCAGTGACGACTGATAATATGAACAAATTATGACATGGAACCATGTACCGTTGCCTGAACTCAACGGATAATAGACTGTACTAATGGGAACTTGCAATCCAAGTAGACTCTTTAGCGAGAGTGTGTTCGGACTTGTAGCTCCAACACCACCAATGTTAAGCGAGTTCGTTTATTTGGTTATTCGTAAGGAAGAGTGATGAGAATAATGAGATTGTAGAATGCTCGCCTAATAGCGCAAGGCTTCTCTCACACCTTGGAATTGATTACGAGATGGTTGATTTCCTCATAATGGACATTATAGTAGTCCCCTACTTTACCAGTTTAGTAGTTTCCGAAAAACTGAGTATGCAGCCATGAATGTGGTCACGGTTTCATCTCTATGGGGATTTAGACAAAGCGATATAGATGAAGGTCCCTGTGTGACTTCATAATACTTGAATCAAGTAGTTCCTGACCATGGAACACGATCTCAATTAAATGAGACGTTCACTATATGGATTAATATAATCCGAGCGGATGTGGTATACCCGCCTAAGTGAGTACTTGATTAGCTTGGGATACTTGAACAAGTATTATGCCCTTGCGTGTTTTATTACGCGATCCATTTTTGAATTTGCCTTCGAGATGAAGGATCTTGGAAAGAAATGGTAGTGACTCGGCCTGATGATCGAGTCCTGTAAAGATTGAATATAAGTCCATGATTCAGACTACACCCAGAAGGTGTTATGACGTTTTAGTCATCATGACGCTAAGTCGTCAGATTCTCCCATGATCGTTCGATCACTAGACATTGATATAGACCCAGTCCGTCCCTGATGAGACGATGAAGAGATATTGAACCATGATGTTCATATCTAAGTACAATAAGCGCATCACTGTACTTGGTCTAATGTACTAGGACGAACATCTCGTCTGCTGTGAATAGTATAGCTCGACACAGCATCACGCTAACACGCTGCCATCGAAATGGCATAAAAAACATTTTGCCATTACCTTAAGGTAATTGTGGATGAGGGCTTGTTTTATCCCATTTTTTGTCATCGAGTGTATCTGCCCCCTTCGGTACTCGAATTAACGCAACCCTTTTTCGGTTATACCGATGCCGGTTACTTATCAGATCCGCATAAGGGATATTCCTAACATGGTCTGTCATTACCATTAGGAATAAGGCGATATCTTGGAGGTCTTGGAATGACTTTAAGCGAATCACTCTGATCTATTCGTGCTCTATGAGACGACTAGAGAGTGTATATGGCTTCGAGCTAGTATTAGTCATATTTGAATTACATATGCTTTGTCTCACGATCCAGATAAAACACTTGTCATAGAAGACAACTTGTTGTTATCGATCAAGAGAGACATGACTATATTATGCTATTTAGCATTTCTCGCCGAAATTAATCTTCACATATGAAGTTTAAGAGCATCCAGTTGAATGCTCGTTCTATTCCACGTTAGATTTTCTTGCATCCAGTCGTGTGCAAGTAAATGAAGCATCCAGTCGAATGCTCGTACTCTTTCTTGGAATATGAAATCCTTGCACCCAGTCGTGTGCAAGTGAGTGCGAGCATCCAGGTGAATGTTTATTGCACTAATTACTACTTAGTCGAAATTCTCGCACCCTGTCGCATGTAAGTGAGGGGGAGCATCCAGTCGCATGCTCGTATACTCTTTTTGTCCTTAGACCAAGGTTTTTTTTCCACTGGGTTTTCCTTGGTAAGGTTTTTAGCGAGACACGTTCCCATTATATCTCACTTAAGATTGCCGAAATTAGGGAGAGTATCCTGTTGTATACTTCTTACCACTGTGTACTCTTTTGTCCTTCGACTAGAGGTTTTTCCCACTGGGTTTACTCTAGCAAGGTTTTGATGAGGCACCTGTTTTGTGGTTGATCCCCTACTACTACCACTGTTGCACTCTTTTTCCTTCGATCAGAGATTTTTCCATTGGGTTTGCTTTGCCAAGGTTTTGATGAGGCACACTGTTTTCTGGTTAGTTAATTACATAGAATTTTGGCTTATATCATTCGGATACACAGTTTCTCCTAGGTACCGGTTTTGTCCTATATTGGGTTTTCCGTCCCTAAGGTTTTTATGTGTTTAGCACTGCGAATGAACTCGACTCACATCGACAGCATGAAGACGAAGAAATCAAGACGTCCAAAGGGGGAGTGTTGTAGGATATTATTGGCCATCTTGGGCCTTACTCTATTGGGCCTATCTTGGGCTTTCCTAGCATATGTAACCCTACCCTCTATTATATAAAAAGGGTCAGGAGTCTCTTGATGTATCACTCTGTACAATCATATTAATGAATAAACATTTCGTATGTTGTTTCTTATACCTCTCTCTATATCTATACATATCTCTCTATATATCTATAACGAGTTAATATGTCACACAACAAACGTGATATTATACCATTGAATTTTCAAGCCACGAATGCATCTCCATATTCCACATCTCTTATCAAATTTAATTAACTTAACATTATAACATAAAATCTCCATACCATATTATATCATTTTGCTTCTGAAATATTTTGCTCCAATATGGACGTAAATTTATGCTACAAGCATGTACATATATTTTTGGTACAAGAAACAACCAGTGAGCCTATGTACTGGTTGGTTTGAATGAAGTTGATATCTATGTAAATAATGTAACATTACTTTACCAGTTGATCTCAATGAACATTTGTTGAGTGGGCAGTTCTCATTCACGGAGTTCAACATTTTACGGTAGTAAATGTTATTAATATGGATTTATAAAGTTAATGTATATAATAACTTCTCTTATTTCGTTCAACAGCCATATGTAATTGTAATCCCGTGATACATCACAAAGCGTTCTTTACTACACATTTCAAATCGCTTCTACTAACATGAAAGCGATTTGGACATTTAGAAGAATTATGCTCATTTCTACTACAATGTATGCAATGCATAGACTTTTTAGTATAACGAGACTTATACGACATTTTGGGAAGGTTTTTCGGAGTATCCATTTTGGTTTTAAAACCTATACCTTTCCTATCATTAAAAGATTTTTGAAAAATCTTGGAAGTACTCCCTTTAGAAAAAACAACCTCTTGTTTAGGCGGAGTAGGAGTTGTAGAAATATTAGAGGCTTTAACGAAGCGGGTTTTGTTTGAAGTGGAACTAATGCAATCAAAACCTAAACCACTCTTATCATCGAAATCTTTTTGACAACTCAAAATGTTATCTAAAACGGTTTTACCCTTAGAAAATTTTGAAATTGTTAAATTAAGTTTTTCAATGGAAATGACAAGATCGTTGTTTTTAGTTTTCAACGATTCATTCTCGGTTTCTAAAACCTTGGCCTTGTCATTTAAGTTAAAAGCATGAGAACTCAAAATCTTGTTTTTGCTTTTAACTTTATCGAAAGCATCCTTTAACTCTTCAAAATTTTCTAATAAATCACAATCTAAAGAAAATGGTTTTGACAGGGTTTTAGTAAGTCTAGATACTTCATTTTTAAGAAAATTGATCTCGTTTTGTAAAGACTTGTTTTGAATGACGAGATCATTGTTTTTGTCTTTCAAGTCTTCCTTTTCGTCATCTACATCATGTAAAGAGAATGACGATGTCGAAATAGACTCATTTTCAATTTTATCTCTTTTAAATGATCTTATTTCTTCATTGAGAGAAGAATTTATCATTTTAAGAGAGTTGACCTTTTCGATAAGTTTAGGAATTTTTTTGGAGTAAGCATCGCACATATGAAGTAATTCATCATAAGATAGATCATTTACCTGATCGGTTTCGCTTTCACTTGAAGACGATTGGTTTGGCTCAATGTTGTCTTCCAAGGCCACATAGCAAGCAAGATGAGCGACTTCATCTTGGTCGGAGCTATCGCTAGAGCTAGAATCGAATATCTTCTTCTTGCCTTTACTCTTGCGATTCTTGACGCAATCTCTCGCCATGTGTCCTTCCTTGCCACAAGCATAGCAAACAAAATCGTTAGAAATAATTGGAGTATTTGACGATTTACCTTTATGTTTGCGTTTGCCTTTAAGCTTTAGTATTTCCTTGACGATTCGAATGATTTGTGTTGAATTTTTATCGTCATCGGATAGCTCATCGCTTTCGTCACAAGTTGTTCCTTTGAAAGCTATCTCCTTCTTTTTCGAGATTGGCTTGTGACTATTGAGGGTGATCTCGTGAGTAATGAGTGAACCCGTCAATGCATCAAGAGTGTAGGTGTTCATGACGTGCGCCTCTTGAATTGCGGTGACCTTCGGTTCCCATTCCTTCGGTAAGCTCTGAATCACCTTTGAAACCATTTCCTTACAAGACAAACTCTTACCAAGAGATGCTAATCCATTAGTAATAGTAGTAAATCTAGCAAGCATATCGGAAATAGTTTCTCACTCGCTCATTTTAAAAAGCTCGTAGTCATGAACTAAAAGTTGGAGTTTGCAATCCTTAACTTGGTTAGTTCCCTCGTGCATAACTACTAACTTATCCCACATACCCTTAGCCGTTTTACAAGTGGAAATTTTGTTGTACTCGTTAGGGGAAACGGCACAAACAATAGCGTACATCGCTTTGGCGTTCGTAGAGTAGGCTTCTAGTTGAGCGTTATCTAGGTCCTCTACGGGGATTGGGTTCTCGCTATTTTCGGATGTAGGTGTGGAATATCCTACTTTTATGGTCATCCAAAGTTTTTTTTTTTTTAACAAACAGAAGATTTTATAAATAAAAGGTATCTATGGGATAGACCCCCATAGTGGTCATTACATCGAGAACTATTCTGAACATTGGCTACAAAAAAACCATAAAGGAAAATTGCTAGAAAGGTGAAAATATGCCAAACAGCCAGCTAGACCTCTTGTTTCACCGGAAAATGAGCACCAAGAGACAAACGCCTCTCCTTATACCCCCTCCCACCTTGTATCTCCTAGATCAGTCGTGATCTAAAGCGTCTGATTTCTTGGTTTTCAATTTTCCAATTAGCAAAAGGAGCGCTGGATTTTAGCATTCAAAGACCTTCTAGTAATGTACACGAAGAAGCTACCTAATGAAACTGACATCAGTCTTAGTACCAAAAGAGATTAAAAACTCTAGACAAACTTGTGTATACCTGCAATATGTTGTAAAAACTAATTAGCAAACTAAAGCACAACTTCTCTCAGTTTTGGTCCTCATTGTAAAGTTGCCTTTGTAAACCAGAAAACTGCGCAAAAAAGCTTCAGAATAATATCCTCATAAGCTTTAGAAATCTGTTCTTATCCAATGTATTTAAAATCCCAGAACGCAACATTTTCTCAGACTGAAAGTCTTCATTGATAATTTGCTGTTGGTAATTCATATGACTTCAGATAAATATCATCATTAGTCCAAGGAAAAAACAAAAGTTTCAACCTTTTTCTAAGTCTTAAAATAGCTACCCCTCAGACAGGGAGTGCCTTTTTGATCCAAATGAAAAGCAGCATATACATTCTTTGGTAAATCCATTGCTCTGCTTGTTATGAAATTAGTACCATTTGACCCCATTTTGGCCAAACCATCTGCAGCTTGGTTCTGTTCTCTGAAAACATGTGTTAGTGTGAGGCCAACATAATCCAAAAGGGTGATAATATCCCTCCAAATAGAAGCAAATTTTAAGCCTGGATAAGACTTGGTTCTCCACCAATTAACAAGCAATTCAGAATCAGTTTCCACCAGCACATTTGTTACTCCCATAGTATAGCAAATAAGTAAACCATTTTTAAGAGCCAAAATCTCAGCATACACATTGGACTGTTTTCCCAAATAATTAGAAAAAGCTAATACAAGCATGCCTCTATGATCTCTTAATATGCCTCTATGGTCATCCAAAGTTTAACATTATAGCTTTGTAAAAACATGCTCATCCTATCCTTCCAATATGAAAAATTTATTCCATCAAAATAAGGTGGAGTATTTAGGGATAAAGCTATGCCGGATGCGAAATTGTACAAATTAGCCATCGGGATCTTAACTCTAAAATCGTTAGATTCTTATATGCAAGAGCCTCGGCTCTGATACCAATTGTTGGCCCGTGCGGCTAAAACTTAGAGAGGGGGGGGGGGGGGGGTGAATAAGGTTTTTGGCGCTTTTTCGCCTAATTAAACTTAAGTGCAACTAACCATCCAACTATCGCAATTTTAAGCTTATGCATTTAACAAAAGTTAATGTAATGGTAGAAATCCTAAACGCTAGCAAGAAAATAAGCAATAAAATAAGTTGCAGAAAGTAAAAGTTTAGGGAAAGAAAATGACACCAAGATTTATAGAGGTTCGGCAAACGGCCTACGTCCACTCCTCGGTACTACCGAGTATTTCACTAAAAATCTTCTTTCGGATATTACAATCCTAACGAGCTAATCAACCGATTAAGCTCCCCCTCACTCTATGAGTATTCCGAATGAAAAGACTTAGAGCTTTTAAGCAACACTCGCTTACAAAATCTCTACCCGATCACTCACTCACAAATGAGTTTATAATTTCACTCTTTACAAAATTTGTTACAACAATGTAACTACACTCACAATTTTAATTGCTTCTAAATAAGCTAATTGGTGAGTCTTTGATGTTGTTCGAGCTTGAATCGCTTTCTCCTTAATTTCCCTCTTTTTCGAATATTTTCACCAAAATGGTGATATTTAGGGTTATGATTGAGAGAGTTTGAAGGATGATAGATTATATGTTGATTGGTGGTTTGGGAGAGAGATTTGGCTTGTTTATATAGACCAAAGGTCTGTTTTTTGTTTTTCTGACCGTTGGTAGTGGTTGAGGGTTTTAACTAACAGTTTAAGCAATTTCCCAGAATAAGCTGAAAAGCTGTTTTCGAAATCTGCAGAAAACGATCGGTCGTTTTCTACAGTCGATCGGTCGTTTTCTGAGAAACGATCGGTCGTTTTTTCGACGTCCTCACTGGAAGAATTTGGACAAAAAATGATCGGTCGTTTTTGTCCAGTCGATCGGTCGTTCTTCAGTTTTCTCAATTTTCTCGTTAAACTTCAAAAGCCCGTAACTTCTTCGTTTTAGCTCCGATTCTGGTTCCGCTTGAACCTGTGGCTTCGTTTTTCTGTGCTCTATCTTTCTGGCATTCTGAAATTTACAAATTCTCTTTCTGGAAAAGACAAGCATTATATCATCGAAATAGAGAAATCGTCAAATCATTAAAAACATAATCAACGTTATAATAAAAATCAATTATTGAACCCCATGGTTCAACAGGATGTGTAGCGGATTGATCTGATGGCTCCAAGATTGCCCTTCAGAACAGCCACAGACTCGGACAAGTTTCGCGCATCCCATATTCTACAAGTCTTGTCTTGGTTTCCGGTGGCAAAAGTGTAGCCATTAGGATGCCACGCGGATGCAAACGAAAAATCTAAGTGGCCGGCCAAAGTTTCAATTGTCTGCAATAAAATATTGTAAAAGTCCAATATTCTTTTAAGAGCTCTACCAAAAATGGAGTATGAAATTGTTACTAGGGCTACATGTTTCTGGTCCTGCTAGGTCAACAGAGCATACTTCCATGTCAGCATCCTACGTGGCATATTGGATTAGATGAAAAAGAATTGCAAACTTCCTCTAGCGTGTGGAGTTTTGCTATAATATTTTTTTTTCAAATCAAGCCTAGCTCATAGAATTGCTATTATGTAGACCGTGGTCTGGAGTTTCAAAGTAAAGAATCCAGATTTGTTGTTTCTTTAAGGGAGGTTAAAACGATAATTAAGTGCAATAAAATAGTACCTTTCCGCTGTTAGCATCCACCAATAAAGCATCTGGATTATCTCCAACTATGACAAGATACTTTCCGTCAGGACTCATTGATGTATGCTGCGAGACATACAAAATACTAGTTGAAAATTTAAAAAACTTACGTTATTTACGTGTAGTTTATAACATAACTTTAAAACACCAAGAACAGGTTTTTTTTTGGGTATTTTTATAGATAATATTCCCTTGTTCTTATAGAAACTTATGTTAGCATTTACAACAGCTAATATAGCAAAAATACTGAAAAAGAAATGCTTACATTCACTGGCCAAGGATAGCGAAAATGATTCGTTAGTTGAAATATTTCCATATCAAAGTCTCTTAACTCCACAATCATTGTTACAAGCTGTGAAATGAAGTGCGCCACTAGAAAATGCAAAATTTAACCTCAGTATGATTGATTAAAACTTAAAAGAAAACTTTGAGTGAAAAACAATGTTTTAAAACGCAAAATGGTCGCTAAAGCCATTTTGGGAGAGCTTCCCTGAAGCGCTTGAAGCTAAAGCATAAGCTTTACAAGAAAAACAGATCTAATCCATATATATATGTGTGTGTGCACCCTCAACTACTCATAAAGACAAATATAAAAGAGCAAAACTCATAATTGAAAATTCAAGAAAATAATTAAGCTTGAATGAGAGTTTCTTTTATTTATGACTATTGCTCCAGGTAATCTAACACCGTGCGTGTGTGTTTGTGTTGGGGGGTGTAATATACAATATGAGGTGTGAATAATTTATTCATAGAAATGTTAGGAAGTATAGAAGACACCGCTTTTTTCCTCTTCCTAGTTTCTTTTAAAGAAATTTGTTTGCATACATTGTTCATTTATAAGTGGTTATTTTAAGTTTCTGGTCCTGCAGATCATTATTGATGATATTTTCTTTAAGAGAGAGTTGCTAATCTATATTGTAGTTGATTGAGAGCACTGATATCCATAGTCAAAGATGTGATGAGAAGCTCTATCTCTATGATTTTAAATAAGGGAATTTTTTTTAACAAAGCAAGTGATGCATTTTCTACAAGTCAACATCGACAATAAATATGAAGCTTCTCCTTTTATTGTTTATCTAAGAGGCTACAAGGTGCCTATCGATTAGAATGCCGACTATAGTTTTTCGCTCAGTTCTTTAAGCTGTAGCCACTACTATTACTACTACTACTACGGTTCCATGCTCAATTGAGTTTGCGCTCTAGTGTTTGGACAAATTTGTGAGCGTTACATGAAGTATTTTTTAAAACTAAAACTCAATCTTTTGAGCCCTAAAACCTCGAAATGTTTAAAATCATTTCTTTTAGCTTTTCGAGCTTTACATCAAAAGTATAAATAAAAAAAACTTTCGAGCTTAAGGTAAAAAAGTTAGCCACAAAACATTTAAGGGGAGTTTTTTAATACGCATTGGTGAAAAACAGTAGAGGATGAAATGGATACCTTAGAGTAGTATAGATCTCAATTGCATTAGTGATTGCATTATCTTCATAAGAAGTTCTCGTGCAGAAAGAAATTCTAGGTCTATCCAAGTACTGCATTATTAAAATAATATATATATATATATATATATATATATATATAATTCTCGAATTGCACGTAGAAGCGTATATATAAAATCTTGAAACACCACAGATGAATATTCAAATCAAAAACCTTAATTTCAGTTTATTTTCTATGTAGAAGAATATATGGTTCTCTTATCTACTAGGCTGGCATTCAGTTACATTGTAAAGTGTAAACTACCAAAGTCTATATACATATTCCATTTCAATTTTCCAATATCTCTACAGTTCATCAATCCTAACTCTTATCTTTAAAAGACTACTAATTTCCAGATATCTTAAACTTAGCCATCATTACATGAATACAGACATGTTTCGTAAAGCAAGCACAATGCAAATTCGACAAAGTTTTGATGTGACCGTCTCTCAGCAACACAGGACACTCCTACGTGTCAGATTGTAAGATGAACAAGTACAGATAAGAAAAAATACATTACCAGACCTTATTTCGTCTTCCAGATTCAGTTTTGTCTCTGTATTGTATTTTTTAGCAGTTTCAGTTGTACAATTTTAACTCCATTTTCTTACAATGAGATCACAGCATTATCAAATTTACAGTACACGCACTGCGTCTGCCCCATCAGCTAGTATGAATACATTTAAGGAAGGTATTTAAGCCAGATTCACAGTCAAATACTTTCAACAAAACAAGTAGTATCACACTACAGGAGCAAATAAACTTTACAGCCGGTGCTTACCGATGCTCTAAATTGTTATTAAAAAAAACAAGGTCTGTGTGAGCCCTTCTAACAAGCTTCCAGGATATTTCTACATAAACATGAAAAAAACACTTTATTTAAAATGACAAGAAATACAAACGTTCTCTGTTGCTGATAAAGGGGAATGGTGTAAATAGAAAAAAGAGAACACACACCTCACATGGAGCTACATGTCCTGAAACATTGAGAATCTCTTTCTTGTCACATTTTAATGAAGACCAATGATTAACCGAATAGTTTGACATAAAGAAAACATCATGCTTTGATGTTGCCCATACCAAGTTTCTTAACTGCGAATATAGACATGAGTTCGATTACATACAATCACGATTCACAGCTAGTACTGGGATTTTTTTTCCCAAAAAAACCAAAACGAAGCGGGAACCAAATCGAAGTAGATTTTCAGTTTGGTTTCGGACTACATTTCCGAAAACAAAAAATAACCAAACAGAACCGGAAAACCAAATAACCAAAACAATTAAATTTAATGCTAGTGTTAGAAATATATTTAAATTTAAAGTTGTTTTTGTGCTAGACATTGAATTTGTCTAAGAACTTATTTATAATGTGTTTGAGAAAAAAACATGCTTAATTTTTATTTTGTAATTATAGTGGAAACCCGAAAATAACCTAAACCGTAGCCAAAAGGTTTTCGTTTGGTTCAGTTTCACATTAAAAAAACATCAAAACTGAACAAAAAACGAATCGTTTAATGTTCGGTTTTTGTTTGTTACCGATCCCTATTCATATCCCTTTCGTATACTTCCACAAACAAATTGATATACATTCATTTAAGAAGAAATATGATGCACAATAATGCTGTAATGTGAGCCATAATAACCTCAGTCCTCAATGGAAAACCAAAATACTTAAATCGGTACGTTTTTTTCCCTTCAGCAAGGAAATTTTCCAAAAATGTGAAAACACGTCAAGACCAATATAAAATATGAAATTAACTGTAAGCTCTTCAATTACCCATGTATTTTTGTTTCTTCCGTGACTTCAAAGTTTAATAGGGTTGTTTTTTGACATCGTCGATGCTTCTACTTTCTTCATTCTTTTTTTTAAAAAATAGACGTGATTAATTAACAACTGGTTCGCTCTCTAAAAATATGTGAGAAAGGCATTTATTCAGTCATATCATAACAGCATACATCGATGTTTTCCTTGTTAAATGAATCAAGACAGTGTCTCGCATGATTCTAAATTTTGTAATTAAGATGCATACAATTGAGAGACAAAACAAAAATAATATGCGAAAAATACACCCTCATCAAAATTCAAAAAAATGCTGTGGCTTTTAAAGAAATAGTAATAAAATACCATCTCCAAAACAAAATACACGGTTCATGAAACCAAACCACGAAGTTGGGCCAACCTAAAAATTCATATTTTCACCAGAACTTGACAAACTAAAAATCATGGGTCGATCAAATGCGTCCAAGTTAATTCTGCACTACAAACAAAACACAACTGACAGTAACTAGTAAACATCTAACTAAAAAGAACTGAACAAAATTGCCATTGACAAGTGATAACAAACCTGGAAATGAATTATCGTTGGTCTTACTGCTCTGGAATTATAACTAAACTTGTAATGCATTTCCCCTTTCTTCGTAGCCTTGCATTCCTATCTTCAAAAAAGATGACATTTGACAAGGATCTTTAGCATGCAAACGAATACGTACAAGGCTTTTAAAGTTCAAAAAAAACTGTTAAGCCTACTTTTCCCGAAGATTCTCCAGATAGAGGGATGCTCTCATAGTTCTTGTACTGTTTTAACCGGTTTTCTTTATACTTGTCCTTTCAATATCTTTGCATTCTTGAGCTTCGGCAGCAGTTATATCTGCCATCTTATTGCTCTAAACAAAATTACTATCAAAGTGTTAATACTACGAGATATTCAAAGAGTATAAGACACCACTTTAAAATAACGGGTTGTGCTTTAAATAGATTCAAAGATATGATTCGCGGGGTAGCTGGTGCAAGATATGAGATCACTACGGCACAAGAATGAAAATAATGAATAATTTAACTAAAATGACAGTAATCTTAAGCACAAAGTTGCTGCAATTGATAATGTGACAATCAAATAAATTACTTTGAAATTTGTTAATCAAGATAGGGGGTTTCACTAGTTCAACTCCTAGTATATTAACTTTAAAATAGTACTCCCTCCGTACCAATTTATAAGGAATTTTAGGGATAGCTGCAATTTTGCAATGCGGAATTATTGCATTTCAAAAGTCGGAATTGTAATTTAAAAAGTTATTCATCTAATTTAATATGTTAACTATATGACTAACTTTTAAAATTTACAATTCCGGCAATTAAATTACAGCAATTTCGGATTGCAAAATTGCACGTTATCTCCAAAATTTCCTTATAAATTGGGACAAAATGAGCATTATTTTTTAATAGGGTACGTTACAAAAATTTATTTTGCACGTGCCAACTCTATTTTGCAGTGGTTTGTATTGTAGTAAGTAATACCCAGTTTGTTTATTTTATTATTTTATATCAAACTAAACTAGATAATCAATACAGATATGCACAGAGGGGTTGTATATAATAAAGATCAAACAGAGAAGCCCTAGAATTGAGAAATGTAGGCCTAGCTCCTCAATTAATCGATTATAATAGTGTGTGAATAAAATCCGGGATTTTGATTTTTAGTTATAAGAGTTGCATTTAATTGACCTTTGATCAGAGTGTGTGAATAAAATCCGGGATTTTGATTTTTAGCTATAATAATAAATTGGAATAAAGAATTGTCGGGCGACCAGATCGCAATAAGAGAGATAAAATAGAGGTTAAGTTGATACCTTTATTGGTGGCTTTGATGGAAAAATAGTAGTAAAATTATTGGTAAACAAATACAGATTTTGACATATTTTATTACTTTTTATGGCTTAATTGAAGTATTTGATATAAATACGAAAGTGATAGAATAACCTTGGCAAGCGATCTCTTTACCGCATAATATGCGAAAGTGACATCGCTAAGACTGTTCTCCCCGTCGTTAGGGGGAGATTTGCACGTTACCGTTGATAAGGAACGACGTGAATTAACGTGGCATGTACCCACTATGTCTCATCTAGATCCCCCAACTGCACATAGTAATAAGGAAGTGCGGAGAATCCTAGGTCTGCAAAATGTTGCAAATCAAATGTCAGACGCATTTAATGACCTAGCGAATGTCACGAGATCACATATACCTGCTGCAAATGTGCCTGCAAGGATAGACGTCCCAGTGAGACGCCGTGTTCCGGTTGAACACGTTGCTCCGGTTGTACCCACCGAGCAAAGGACGCTGCCGTCGGCCGTTCAGTCCGCCGCCCTTCCGAAAAAAAGAGGAAGGCCGTCCGGTTCCAAGGATGTTCTGCCTCGAAAGAGGAGAAATCCTGTCGCATCTGTTTTGCCACATGAGATCATTAAGGATCACGGTGATGTATTAGAGGAGCGTGTTCCAGATGAAACACCAGTTCCTAATCATCACGATAACCTCGAAATATCTGTCGATTATGCTAGTTTAGACGATATTTTGAAGCGAAACGAGACTGTCATCGATGATGTGTTCATATACGCAGTGGCCACTGACATTATGAACAATGATGACATGGAACCTCGTACCGTTGCTGAGTGTCAGCGAAGAACGGACTGGCCTCAATGGAAACAAGCAATCCAGGCTGAATTGGATTCCTTAACGAAACGAAGGGTGTTTGGACCTGTCGCTCCAACACCACCCAATGTTAGACCAGTTGGTCATAAATGGGTTTTCGTAAGGAAGCGTGATGAGAATAATGAGATTGTTAGATACAAAGCTCGCCTTGTGGCGCAAGATTTCTCTCAACGCCCTGGAATTGATTACGATGAGATGTATTCTCCCATAATGGACGTTATAACATTCCGCTACTTAATCAGTTTAGTAGTTTCCAAAAAACTGAATATGCAGCTCATGGATGTATCTCTACGGGGATCTGGACACAGAGATTTACATGAGAGTCCCTGATGGACTTAAGTTGCCTGAATCAAGTAGTTCCCAGCCACAGAACACGTTCTCGATTAGACTGAGACGATCACTATATGGATTAAAACAATCCGGACGGATGTGGTATAACCGTCTAAGTGAATACTTGATCGGCGTGGGATATGTTAATAATGAACTATGCCCATGCGTGTTTATAAAGAAATCCACTTCAGGATATGCGATTATCGCAGTCTATGTAGATGATATGAATCTCATAGGAACCTCGAAAGAGTTGTTCGAAACTGCTGAAATCCTGAAGAAGGAATTCGAGATGAAAGATCGGGAAGACACGGTATTGCCTCGGCCTGCAGATCGAGCACCGTACAGATGGAATTTTAGTCCATCAAGAAAGCTACACCCAAAAGGTGTTGAGGCGCTTTAGTCATAGTGATGCTAAGCCGTCCTCTACTCCCATGGTCGTCCGCTCTCTAGACATTAATAAGGACCCTTTCCGTCCAAAGGAGGACGATGAAGAGATACTGAGCCCTGAGTGTTCATATCTGGGTGCAATAGGCGCACTATTGTACTTGGCCCAATGTACTAGACCGGACATCTCGTTTGCTGTGAATTGTCTAGCTCGACACAGCAGCGCGCCAACACGCCGCCACTGGACTGGCATAAAAGACATTTTCCGTTATCTTAGAGGTACTACGGACATGGGCTTATTCTATCCCTTTGCGTCGAGTGGATCTAGCTCCATTGATCCTTGAAACAACGCAACCCTTGTCGGCTATGCAGATGCTGGTTTCTTATCAGACCCGCACAAGGGACGTTCCCAATCTGGTTATGTCTTTACCATTGGGAACACGGCGATATCCTGGAGGTCTCGTAAACAGACTCTAGTGGCCACTTCGACTAACCACTCTGAGCTACTCGCGCTCTATGAGGCCACTAGAGAGTGTGTCTGGCTTCGAGCAGTTATTGGCCATATTCGAAGTACCTGTGATCTAGCTTACGATCATGATGAACCAGTTGTTATTTATGAGGACAACACCGCTGTGATTGATCAAGCGAAGCATGGTTACATCAAAGGTGATGCCACTAAGCATATCTCGCCAAAGTTGTTCTTTACACATGAACAACAAACCCTTCAAAAGATTGAAGTAAAGCATATTGGTTCATAGAATAACCACGCTGACTTGTTCACCAAGTCACTGCCAATGCATTCTTTTCAGAAGCACGTACGGGCGATTGGCCTACGTAGGCTATCTGAGCTACCTTAGAGCGACATTTTATGTCGGAGTCGAAATCCTCGTACCCTGTCGTGTGCAAGTGAGGGGGAGCATCATGTTGTATGCATGTGTACTCTTTTTGTCCTTAGTACAAGGTTTTTCCCACTGGGTTTTTCTTGACAAGGTTTTTAGCGAGACACGTTCCCTGTAATACCTCACTAAGGATTGCCGAAATCAGGGGGAGTATCCTGTCGTATAATTCTTACCATTGTGTACTCTTTTGTCTTCGACCAGAGTTTTTTCCCACTGGGTTTACTCTGGCAAGGTTTTGATGAGGCACCTGTTTTGTGGTTGATCCTCTACGACTACCACTGTTGCACTCTTTTTTCTTCGATCAGAGATTTTCCCATTGGGTTTGCTCTGACAAGGTTTTGATGAGGCATATTGTTTGTGGTTAGTTACTTACATAGTATTTTGGCATATATCATTCGGCTACACAATTTCTCTTAGGTACCGGTTTTGTCACACACTGGGTTTTCCGGCCCTAAGGTTTTTATGTGGTTAGCACTGCGAATGAACTCGACTCAGATCGACTGCATGAAGAGAAGAATTCAAGACGTCCAAAGGGGGAGTGTTGTAAGATTATTGGACCTTGGACTTTTACTTTATGGGCTCAAGTGGGCTTGTAACCCTAACCCTCTATCTATATAAAGAGGGCTAGGGGTCTTATATTTTATCATTCATTCACATATTCATTCATAAAAAAGATCATACTGTTCTCCTCTCTCTCTACTTCTGTCTCCCTAAATACCTAGCTAATAGTTGTATTACAACAAGTATAAAATTTTACATATTTTATTGCTTTTTAGGGCTTCATTAGATTATGGTCCCCATAGTTCTCCGTAAAGTTCAATTGACAAGTATTATGCGTGAACTGCAAAGTATGACAGACAGATGTATCGGTTGAATCTCTAACATACGTTATGTAACAACCTATTTTAACTTATGTTAACTTATGTGTGATATACTCGTGGATCAGTTCATTAGAAAACAACCTGTTTTAAGGGCTAAATAGGTAATAACCATTGATTTTTTAATTTGTTTGAGTAGAAAATGTTTTTTTTAAAAAGTATTTGTTTATGTGAATTTGTAATTCTATATATGATATTGGCCTTGTTTGGTCGCGTCTTTTAGGTTGAAAAATATACTTTTTGTAATGAGGTTGAAAAATATATTTTTTCTGTTTAATTTTTAGTAACTAAATAATGTTTGTTGAACACTATAAAATATATTTTCATTCCAATGTTGTTTAGTAAAATATGTTTACTTTTATTTTTTGAGTAAAAATGAATGGTGTATTTCAATTAATAGAATCAAACAAAATAATTAATTAGCAAAAAACATTTCATTGAAAGATTAAAAAGATACCAAATTAGAAAAATAAATTTCATATACTTTTTTTGTTGGAGATTTGTCATGTTTAGCTGTATTTAGGGTTATTCCTAGTACCAAACACAAATGTCTATGTTAATAATAATTGTATCGGAATCACAGCGAAAATAATCAAATGGTTTTACCAAAATAAACTTGATGTACTTGAGGATTCAAATTCTAATTATAAAAAGTATAAATCTATATGTTTCTGGCACCAAGGGGTCATTTTATCCTAATTTACAGCTTAAAACAAACATGATATAGTGGTAATGGTATAAATGTACATGGTGCATAACTGCATATATAACCAAAAGCTTACGATCATAGCCAAAAAACTATGAACCTAATTTTCATATTTTTTTGTAAAATATACAAGTTTTTCCCTTATTGTAATTTATCTTTTCAAAACAATTACAAACAAAGTTAATATAGAATAACTACAGTGTCAAAAAGCAATTTACTTTCATAAGTAACATAAACTTTACTTTTGATAAGTCATATGAAATGGGGTTTACTTTTTTAAAAAGTAAGTTTTTTGAATTACAACCAAATAACATTTTACTTATCATAAGTAAGATTAAGTAAAAAGTAAGAATCAACCAAATAAGGCCATTGTCGAAGGTAGATCTTGTAAATCGGACTTTCCTTTCTTCAATACATTCTTTCTTATTTGAAACTTACCATCGCGAGTATGAAACAAATATACGTAAAAGGATTAACTTCCCCCGACAGATGCCTACATTGCCGGTTGTTATAATTTTTATCATATAGGATGAAATGGGTATCCGTTCGATCAAGCCTGGTAACGGTGAATTTGAAAAGAAAATATTGGAACCAAAAGCCTTGAAGTTCATATAGAACCCCAGCAACTCCCAAGCGTCATACTAAATGCAGATAGAGAGTGATAAAGATAACAATAATCTGGGGTGATATTGTCACGTTTTTCGCCCTAAATCAATTATGAGTGTTAATGTGAGCTTATTTTGGGTTAAAAGAAAGATTAAATGTTTAATAAAACAGTCGTGGTTGCTCTTAGGAAAGCAACTAAATGTAGATCAGCTAGTAGGGCTTGAGTTTTAGGACACAAATCATTCAAAGCGGACTTGTCTCCAATACTCGCTCTTAAAATCAACTTTGTCCTTAGGGCCAAGCTCAAAATTCCTGTTTTGTAGACATGTCTTCTTTCCACGACGTAGCTGAACCTCGAGTACACTTCTCCAACTCCTCAAATTTGAATACTTTCGCATCGTAGGATCCCCCACCCAAACCAAACTTTTCGAATAAACATGTCAAATAAGCCAACGACTTCCTCAATCGAGCTCCATATGAAAAGTGAACCCTATAATCCATACAAGAGTCAACATTGGCTCAATACAACACATCAATCAGATCACTTAGTTTTTTAACAAGCTGTGCATACTGAGAAAGCGTTTTGTATAAAGTCTTGAAAATCGGGGTAAAAGATGGACAAATTATTTAGCCCTCTTCGAAGACATAAATCATGGTCCTCTTCATCATTCATAGGCCGACACGTGTTATGTAGGCCAATCTCATAGTGAATTTTATTGTGTACTTTAATAATTAAAAAAATCCTTACCAATTCAGAGCTATACTTCTATGTTTTCATTTGATAATAATTATTCGCCCGGATCATAGAAAGGGTCAATCCTAATTAACCATTTGAACATTCTCTTACAGACGGGGGTGATCAGTGGGTTCAGATTATTAAGCCCAATGAAAAATTGTTGTCAAATTTAAAAAAGATTAAAATGGGACCGGTAATTATAATTAAATAAAAAACATTATTTGACCAACAATGGTTTTTAAAAGGTGAGAGTTGAACATTCATACTTCTTATTTTAACAGTACAGTAGTAATTTTTTTTTTTTGAAATAACAGTGCGGTATAATATTTGAGGTGATTTTGAGTAGAATATCCAATTAAGTTAAAAAAAATTAATCGCTTGATTTTATATGATTTATATTTTATACAATCTTCCTTTAGAACAAATTTAAGTAATTTTTCTTGTTGTATTCTAATTAGACAATTGTATGCACTTTTGACTAATTATATGCACTTTCGACTGAACTATATGTACTTTTATTGAACTATATACGCTTTTGACTAAACTATACGTACTTTTGACTGAACTATATGCACTTTCAGCTCATTTAGATTAAAAAAAATGCACATTTTCATGTAAAAACCACTTTTTGTATAAAAAAAAAATCACTTTTTAATGGAAAAAGTGTTTTTTTAATGAAAAAACAGATTTTTCGGTATAAAAAGTGTTATATTGACAAAAAAAAATTATATATTTTTTTGTAATTTTTAAAAAAATTTGTGATTTTTTTTCATTTTTTGTAATTTTTATAATTTTTTATAATTTTTTATGATTTTTTATGATCTTTTGTAATTTTTTGTGATTTTTGTAATTTTTTGTGATTTTTTATGATTTTTTATATTTTTTTGTGATTTTTTATATTTTTTATAATTTTTTTTTTTTTTTTTTATTTTGTTGTAATTTAAAACTATTTTTTTGGGTTTGTAGAAAGATAAAATATGTCTATTATATTTTGGTTTGTAATACCCTTTAGTAAATAAACTAAATAATTAAAAAATGATACCTATGAGTAATGTGAACTTATCAAAATATTTAGAAGTAATATAAGTTATTATGAGTTGGTTATTGTAAATTCTTCCTATTTTAATTTGAGTTAATATTCATTTAGTATCCTGAGTTTTATGCAAGTAGAGACCATTGAAGACATTTCCTTTGTTACTTCCTTACTTTTTCTTGACAGCCGTTTAGATATGGCATTGTGCTCGATTGGGTTGAGGAATGTGGTTGTGTTTAACTACCATTAGTTTGTTTTGCTCTTTAATTAATGTTTTAAGTAGGATTACATGCATAAAAGTTTTGACTAAATCCAATGTATTAGTTGGAAATATACATGCATTCTTCTCTATTTAATACTTAACAATCAATTTTTGGCTGAATCATGTACTATATAAATAGCAGTAATACTAAAGAGTCAGACAACAAAACCAGACTAGCTGCCCGACTTATTACAAAACATAAAAAAAACCAATATTTTATGCATCAATGCTTATTTTCTCCCTTTCACATATAAAGTCACCACTTATTCTGCAAATTGTTTTGTCATTTGAGTGGATAGGAGGGAAGAATGAAACAAAAAAGAATAATTAATATAAATATAATAGGTAAAACAATGAAGGACACAAGTTTTGATGACATGTCACATGTGCAACACTGCAAATTGCTCTATTATGAATAACACAAAATATACATTATTATAGCTTTCCACACATTTGTCTTTTCATATATATTGTTTTATTTTTTAGAGTCGGGTAAATTGTCTTTCTAATTAGTCTGGCTCCTTAGCTTTATAATAGCTAAGCTAGAAGGTATTACAAACAACTAAACAATGATCAAGTTTATTAATCTCTTTGTTATCGTAATATATATCGCATCTTTTCCTAAGTCGTCCGGGAAATATGGGTGGATAAGTGATGTTCATGTCACAATTCACAATCATGTTCCCGGAACGTTGGAATTTCGTTGTCAATCAAAAACTAACCATTTTGGAACCCAAAAGATTCAGGAAAATGGAACTTTCAAGTAGCAATTTTATGCAAATCCTTTTGGATTTTCGCTTTACTTTTGCCATTTCTATTGGAACGGAAAGCAAAAAATATACATCAACATCATTGTGATAAATGGTTTGATGGTGACTTTAGCCAAAGAGCAGAGTGTGATTGGTATGGTACTGATGGTTTCTATTTCGAGGAGAATGGTCTCAAATGGATAAAATGGTATGATTGGTGACATTTAAGTGTTGTGTACGTACGTATTTTGTTCGATCG
Organism: Primula veris; assembly: GCA_963682055.1. NCBI lineage: Eukaryota > Viridiplantae > Streptophyta > Magnoliopsida > Ericales > Primulaceae > Primula > Primula veris. Next base: position 20,340,901 of record OY821740.1, read on the forward strand.
GCCTTTTAATAATGATTGGGTCAAGGATAAATGTTATAATGACAAATGTCTAATTCTAGTGTAATACAATATTCTAATATTATGTTGGGTAATGAAACCCAATTAAGAAGTCTGCTCATCCGCTTAAAGGTTTAAACATGTGGATTGTCGCTCGTGGAACGACGCCACAACCTCGTTGTTTCCCCTCTCTTCTCCTCTCCTTCTCGCCCAACACCTCGAAGTGCTGGTTCCTCTTCTTTTCGTTAAAATAAAATAATTAAAAATAATATCAGAAATGATTAAAAGTGCTTGTTTAATTCATTTTTTTTTTTAAATCACAAACAAATACGTGACTACTTTGCAAACAATGCATTTTTTTTTCATTTATAAACAACTTTTTATAAATAACTAAATTATAATTCATTAAAAAAGCAAAATAAATTTTATTATACTAAAATTGGTTTATTTGAATAGTTTTGTATTTTCTGGAGATTTTTTTGTAAAAGGATTTAATCAGCACCAAATCATCAAACAAAAACTTAGGAGTAGAAGTTTTTTCACTACTTCCCAAGTTTCAAAAAGCGTTAGGCGGAGATAAGGCGGAGGGGTACCGCATCGCCTAACCACTTAGTATTTTCCTTGGATTTTCATATAACATACACGTAAATAGTATTATCATGTTAAATTAAGTATTTAAAGTCTATTAGCTTAACGATATACCATAACAAAGCAATAAATATTATGATAATAATGTTCGAGCAGTTTAACATGAGCAAAAAAATGTCATTAAAGTGTCTGAAACATCAACTTAAAAATAAACTGCAAATATAATCTAAAATCAACACGATATCAAAACAAAATATTAGTATTAGTTTAGAAGTCTAATCATCTTCAGACTCATCCTATACCAGCAGAGGCGGCCATAAAAAAAAATAGATTTAAGATATGCTTTATTTTATTTTATTGCTCTATATATTTTTTCTAACATATTTTAACCTATTTTGACTTATTCTAACCTTTTGACCCATTAGAATTTGGATTGACCCAATTTAAGAATTATTTAAAAACGCCTAGCAATGCGAGGCACCGCCTCTCGGCCGATTTTTAAAACAGTGCTACTTCCAACAACCAACCTTACTTACAAGTTGGTGACAATAAAATAACAAAGTATTGATTTTCATTCATTGATCTTCATGGCTATAGCCTATAGGCATCTATTTTTCTAAAACAATCTATCATTTTTTATGCTACCAAAAATACCAAGTAAATTGAGCCTAAACCTCGTAACAATTTGTTGAGATCAAGAGTTAAAAGTTTAAACCTATATAGGCCAGCATAAACTACAAGCAACAATCCTTAGTATACAAACATTATACAGCAAGCCTCACATTATCAGTGGATGCTCCATAAGATTATAATCAAACAAAACCCATCAGCATTATCGTCGACCACTAATGTATAAAAGAAGCGACAAAACAAAGCCCCATCAGATATATTTCTAATTTTACCTCGTTTTACCATAAAATGCTTCACTCTCCGAAAAGAATGAAGCGAAGGGTGGTCTATATTGATGGAGAACACTTAAATTAAGCTATTGATTCAGTGTCAATTTTGCCAAGTGATTGAAATTTGTACTGTATGTTAAGCTGACAATCTCTCGATATTCTTCTTCTTCTTTCTCTTACTTGGGAAATGGGAACATTTGCAGAATCAAAAGAGCACTCACGAGCCGTCGAGCCTATAGTATTCAGTTATCACAGAAGGCACAACTAAATAATGTCCATCGAGTATGATGAAAATAGTTTTGGGCCTTTGGCTACTGTCACATTATCCCACTTTAAACAAACTAGTAACCACTAAGTTTGACAAACCAGCCACTAAACAATTTGGTTGGGAAAACTGATTAGTATTGATCAATTTCCATTGCATCAGCTTTAAAGCAAAAAAGCGGAGTACTACATTACCAAAGTTTTTTTTTTAAAAATAATTACCCTCAGATTACCTAAGTTTATCCAGCCAAAAACCTCACTATTTTTTTCAAGAAACTTAAAACTTTATATTGGCCATCATAAGTTGCAACAGAACAACCCATTACTCATAATTCTACAAGTTTCAAATATACCTAGAACAATGGACGATTGGTAAGCAAAATAATCAAAAACAGTAATACAAATCTGTAGGAAAATCACCAATCACTAAATGTTACATAAATGGTCTGTTTGGCAACAATTTGTTGGTCAATATGTTGTTTTAAAAAGCAATGACAAAAAAATTGCTTATAAAAAATTGCATTGGTGCGTTTGACAACAAATTTTCGAAGCTAACTTTTCTATAAAAAGGCATTTGGAATCGGTGACGGCAAAGCTAAAATATCCAACAAATACAATACCTTTTCGAACCCAGAAGCTAGCTCTTTCAAAGATAAAAGCTAAAAATGTGAACACCCGAAATTTTCTAGTTAACAATAAGCTAGATGAGAAAAAAGCTCATACCAAACACACACACACAAGCGAGGAGCAACATAAACAAATAATCATTAGATAGATAAATACAATCACACATTTAGTCATCCAAACATCTCATTCATCTTCCCCAACTAATATAAAACAAAACATAAAACCAGAATCAAATCAATAATCTCTCACCTATAATTTCACAAATTTAAGATACGTCTACAGTAATTTACGATTTCACAAAAATAAATAAATTCCAAACCCATAGCAGAAAGAAGAAGAGATAAGCCATAACCAACAGAAACAAAACAAAATTAGATTATAATAACAAAGACAATCGTAAATTCAGTCACCAAAAAAATTCATTTCATATTATCCCCGAGACAAAACAAAACCTAAACCCAGTAAACAAATCATCATTAAATAGATAAACACAAGCACAAATTTAGACATCTTACCCAAGTAATATAAAACAAAACCCCCACGCCGATTTTCACAAATTTCATATACGTATACAATAATTAACAATCTCATAAGACAATAATAAAACAAAACTCCGTAGCAAAATCGTCAATCACTAAAAGGTAACAAAAGAAGAAGAAGAGATAAGCCATAACCAACGGAACCAAAACAAAATTAGATCCATAATAAAAAAGACAATCGTAAATTCAGTGATCAAAACAAATCATTTCATATGATCCAGAGACGAAACAAAACCTAAACCCACTAATAATACAATAAATTATCGCATTCGTCCTCGGTCTTAGTCTCAGTCTACAAATTTCATATATGTCTACAATAATTAACGATCTCACAAGACAGTAATAAAACAAAACTCCATAGCAAAGTCGTCAATCACTAAATGGTAAAAAAAAAGAGATAAGCCATAACCACCAGAAACAAAACAAAATTAGATCCATCGTAAAAGAGAATCGTAAATGCAGTCATCAAAACATATCATTTCACATACAATCCCAGAAACATAAGAAAACCTAAACCTGCTAATATAGTCAATCACCGTCTTTGTCCTCGGTCTTAGTCCTAGTCTCAGTCTCAGTTTTAAGACATTAACAAAACTAACAAATCCATAGAAAAATCATCAATCACTAAATGGTAAAAGACAAGAAGAAGAGATAAAGGCATAACCAACAGAAACAAAACAAAACAAGATCCATAATCAATAAAGACAATCGTAAATTCAGTGATCAAAACATATCATTTCATATGATCCCAGAAACAAAACAAAACAAAACCTAAACCCGCTAATATAATTAAGTATTGCCTTCGTCCTCGGACTCAGTCTTGTCGGTTACTGAGAAAATCCACTAATATAATTAATTATCTCCATCAGTAATTTCACAAATTTCATATATGTCTACAATAAGTTACGATTTCACGGGACAATAATAAAACAAAATTCTATTAACAAATCCATAGCAAAATCATCAATCATTAAATGGTTTAAAAAAGAAGAAGAGATAAGCCATAACCAACATTAACAAAACAAACTTAGATCTATAATAAACAAAGTCAATCGCAAATTCAGTCATCAAAACATCTCATTTCATATAATCCCAGAAACAAAACAAGACAAAACAAAACCTAAACCCGCTAATAATGTAACTAATTATCGCCTTTGTGGTCCTTCCTCCCAGGCTCAGTATCGGACTCCGTTACATACGTGCTATCATACTCAAACACAACCACACATTTAGTCATTAAAACATCGCATTAATCTTACCCAACTAATATAAAACAAAACCTGAAACCGGAATTAAATTAATAATCCATGTTATGCTTATGCGCGCACCCACCCATAATTTCACAAATTTCATGTCTACAATAATTTAGGATTTCACAAGACAATAATAAAACAACAAACTAACAAGTCCATAGCAAAATCCTCAATAACTAAATGGTAAAAGAAAGATATCAAGGCATAACCAACAGAACCAAAACAAAACAAAATAAGATCCATAAATGATAAAAGAGAATCGTAAACTCAGTCTATCAAAACATATAATTTCATATCATCCCAGGTAGACAAAACAAAACCCAAACCCAGTAATAATATAACTAATCATCGCATTTGTCCTCAGTCGCAGTCTCAGGGTCACTGCACACGCTATCGTATTCCTCTGTATACCAATCAGAACCCGTCTCTTCATCATCATCATCATCATCATCATCGTCGGACTTATCAGCTGCTTTGGTCTTGTACCCATTACTATAATACTTGAACCGGTTGAGGTCCAGTGGTGTGATTGTGAACTGGTTTTGGACCGGTGAAGGGGGGTTTGGTATGGAGGTTAGAAAGCGAGGGGCGGTGGCGGAAACATGGAGGAGGTTGGTACGGATCAGGTTGCCGAGGGTTATTTTTCCTAGCCTGGTTGCTACTAATTTCGCTGTGGCGATCGACATTTTTTTATAGGATTTATGTATGTATGTATGTATGTATGTATGGATGGATGGGGTTTTGGGTTTAAGACGCAGAATTTCGGGTTTTGACCGACCCGATCGACTCGGTACGGTCGGATAAAAGTGCAGAATTATTTGGGTCGGGTTGGATTGAGTTATTTTGCACTTTTGTGCAACTTTGTGCAAGTTAGAAATAAGTTCATATTGCCTATAGGTACCACTTTTTAATTATTTATTTTATTTACCAAAACGCTATACACATATTTCATAAAAAATGGAAAAAAAACACATAAAATTATATAAAATGCAAAAAATCACAAAAAATGAAAAAAAAAATAAAATCACAAAGAAATAAAAAAATCACAAAAAAATTATAAAAAATGAAAAATTCACAAATAATCACAAAATTTTAAAAAAAAATTACAAAAAAATAAAAAAAATTTATAAAAAATCACAAAATCACAAAATATTATAAAAAATGAAAAAAATCACATAAAATTATAAAAAATGAAAAAAATCACAAAAAATAAAAAAAAATCACAAAATCACAAAATTTTAAAAAAATTACAAAAAAAATAAAAAAACTATTTTTTTTTTGTTTGTAGAAAAATAAAATATATATATTATATTTTGGTTTGTATGATAATTTAGTAAATAAACTAAATAATTAAAAAGTTGTACCTATGAGGAATGTGAACTTTCAACGATAAAATATTAAAAGAGACTCATTCACCAAATTAATTAGTCATCTCTCTTGTGTACTAGCTTTCTCTCTCTATATATATATATATATCCTTATTTTATTTTAGTTTTTTTTTTTGTCAGTTTTTTTTTTTGGATATTGTTATAAAGAATAATTTAGATTATTATAAATTTTTACCAGGTAAATATGAAAAATTTGGAAAAAATAAGATTTTTAGGCTTTTCTAATTTGATTAAATGGTTATTGTTAGATGCTCAATAATGGTTTGGACTTATTTGGCTTATAAAAAGAATTCCGGGTCAAACGGATCGGATCGGGTATAAACGGATCGGGTCGAGTTCTTAAATCTTAACTATACGTGAGCAAGTCCAAAAAGAAAAGAAAATGTGATTATGTATAAATCTAAAACTCAACCCAAAGCAAGCATAATCTTATCTTCCTCAAACCGGGATAACTTTATTGTACGAACAACTGCAATAATTTCATTTTTGTATATGGTTTGTTGGAATGTAGGGAAACAATAAACTTAAAAGAGCCTCCCGACTACAAAAACACTTCCTGCTGCAACTAAAGTGCTAAGAATGAGAGGGCTTGACAACATTTTAGCACAAGAATTTGCTGCGTAAATTGTAGCGACCAAGCCCATTCCTTTCAATAATGCATAGCAAAAGTTACTTCCCTGCCGATGAAGGAACAAATGGCTCAACTTTATCCCCCAAGAACACAAATATCAATAGGCGGTATGCAACGAGAAGCTAAATCTGGAAATGTATAACTTTTGGCTTCCTGATATTGTTCCTTTCACAAGTTTCCATAACCAATTACTTGGAACTTAACATTCTCAAGCTATTGCACGGGTATACTTTTTTTCCTAAGTCTCTTTTGAGAATAATTATATTAGTACCAAGATCAGGAAATGTATAAACCAGAAGAAGATAATTATGTTGGACGTATCAGAATTGACGCGGATGAAGGCAAGTTTCGAGTATATTTAGTGTTTTTTAATTATAAAGTGTAGAAATCATAACAAAGCTCATGGTTTATAATGTTTTGAAGAAAACATCATCAGATATTACAACAGGGTCGGTCACAACCAAACCGGTCAAAAGTTTATAGTGTAGGAACAGCTTGTTGATCATCATCGTCTGTGCCAAAATATCGATCTCCAAATTCACCCATACCGGGTATAACACGAAAATCATTATTTAATCCAGTTTCTATTTCAGAGGTGACAATTTTTAATCTTGGGAATTGTTTGCATACAACGTGAATTCCTTGTGGTGCCTGGAGAAACAAAACATAAATATTCAAAGTTACAATTTATGAACAAGACTGATGATTCGCCATTTTTGTCTCTTGTAATTGAAATAAGAAACTAATGAACTTACAGATATTAAATTGAGAAAAATGATGTTCGCTTCTGGAACACCCTTCTTAATCAGTAAGGATATAGCTTCAACAGCCGAATTACCTGAGAAAGCGGTATAAGTAAAAATTCAGAAGCCAGCGATTAAGCTTGGATCCATAGACTTTTTTTTTTCTTTGACAGTGTCAATTTTCAGATGTACTAAGCTAGACTTCATATTCAAGATAACTAAGAACCACTTTCAAGTGAGAAATGTCGAAAAGTAAGAAACAGCCTAACCTGTGCCTAAGATTGGATCCAACAAAAGCACATGCCTGTCTGAAATATCCTTTGGGAGTTTTTCATATATCAACTGTATAACATTTAAAAGAATGTCAACGCCTAAGCACAATATGTTAACATAAACAGATATTGGAAAAGAATGACGAGGGATATGAACCTGTTGTCCATTGTCACCTTCTCTATGAATAAGAATCTTTCCAATCTTTATACCTTTACAACATGCCCTCAATGCATTCTCCATACTCTCTCCACTATCACACAAGTCAAGTTTTTATAATTATTAGTACTATATAACTAGAAAAATTGTAACTCGTCAGTTAATGCATATTGATTGGAAAAAATAGAGAGAGAGATGTGTGTGTGTGTGTGTGTGTGTGTGTGTGTGTGTGTGTGTGTGTGCGTGAGAGAGAGAGAGAGGAACAGCTGCATAGTACAGGTAAGTGCCTATAACTTGGCCAAAGAAAAATAGGATTATAGGATACCTTCTAATAACAGAGACACCGCATAAACTTTTACAGAAATCCACACCGGTATACACAGATCCTGATACAAAATATCATGAATGTAAAAATCCAAGAGGAAGGTTATGAACCATAGAGCATAAAGTTTCTGTGTCTGTAATTAAAAATAATTTAAGGATGAAAGACAAAAGTTGACCTGTAATCAAGAATAGAAAATTGGAAACAAGAAAAGCATATACTATGACCTTGTTTAGTTGCAGCTTTTAAGCTCAGTTTTTTGTTATGATTTTTCACTAAACTTTATTTAGCTGATCACCAAAAACCCTAAGCTCTTCTGGGTCTTTGGCATGAAAAAGCTAGAAGATGTAAACCGGATGGACTCAGCTTTTTTGTCAACTTTCAAAATCCAGCAAATTTGCTTAGAAGCTGCAACCAAACAAGAACTAAGTTGAAGTGAGAGAAGCTTACCAGTTGGTGTGATCACCTGCTTTTCTGTGAATGGGAGATGTCCGAGACCATTTTCAACAACCTTGATACAAATATTAGAGAGATAATTTAAGACAACTGAACAAACAAGAAGTATCACGAACAATTAAAACGCATCCTACTAGAACAATTACCTACCAGTCGAATTAATCGATCAGCATAAAACACAAAGTCGTGTTTTGTAGTTTGAGCATCTCGTATGAGTGTATGCATACCCCGAATCTGGATTGAAAAAATCAATAGCATTATATCGAATCTCGTTTAAGAGTCCTGTATGAATTACTATGTTCAAGTAGTTTAAGCAAATTATACCTGGAATGTAGAGTGAATGACATAAAGATTAGGATAGATTTTACAAAGATCATGTTGACCAAGTTTTGTTCTGATATGTTGGACAATGAGGTCAATTGCAACATGATTGTCTCCTCCACGAGGAATAATGATGTCAGCATACTTCTTCGTTGGAAGTATGAAATCATCAAAAGCAGGTTTCACAAATTTTGAGTACTGCAAAAGAAATCACTAGATAAGAAGAAAACAAAACGTGAAACTTGTTAAATATACATGGAATATGATGTAATCACCATTTATATGGATTCTTTATTAGAAATGTTAGCCAGAATTAGGTGACAAATAGACTAATTGATCAATATCAAGAAAAAAGGACGAGGATTCGAAAAAAATGTGCCTCTTGAGAAGCAAGGGATGAGAGGAGGCTACTACGGTTTGACTGATTTCATTCATAACAACTACACGAGGATAATTAGTAGAAGACTTTCGTAAGCCGTTGGTGACTATTGACTATTAGCCAAAGTATACCAACAATTGAATAAATAATAGATAACGGAATATAAGATAGATGTTTTATCAAATTACATGGGCAATTGAAAACCTAAAGAGAATTATGAGTTTGAGGAACCTGAATTTGGTGGAATGTTAAAAATATCAAGAGTCGGTATATACCAATAATACAATAAGAATTTAAAACTCAATTTCCATTGATCTATAAGAAAATTAAGATTTCAAACCTGGTCAAGAATCGTATTTATATCTCTACCCTTTTCACTCGTATCACGCCGTATTCTCCTCGCCAGGCGAACATCGGCATCTGCATCGGGAAATTCCAAAGTTGCGAACATAAACCTTGATAAGTTAACGAAGTTAAGTAAAGAAATTCAAAATTTATTACTATAAATTCTATCAACTTAGTCGCCATAATCTTTAGCTCCAAATTTTAGCAAACATTTTATATAAAAGAAAATAAATAGAATCCATATGATATGGAGCAAGATGTCAGCTGTTAAAGGAAAGAAAAGAACCTGTATCAACAAAAATCTTCATATTCATGAGCTCTCGCACCCGAGGATCATGAAATATTAGTATTCCTTCCAAAATTATCACATCTGAAGGATTTACCTAAAACAATCACAACAAACACCAAAACAGAAAAAGTTCACCGACAAGAAATAGTAGCAGGAAAAATGACGAAGAATTAACAAGCATGAAATCTATAAATCCACACGCTTTGATGGCTAAGTAAAGAAAATTACCCTTCGAGCTGGGAATACATCATTTTTATAACTTCTGAAATCATACTTTGAAATATTTACTGCTTGCCCGTGCTTCAACTTCTCCATAGCACATAATAATTGCTCGGTGTCAAATGCATCTGAATAAAGTACGGGATTCATGTTTTAAAAGAGTAATTACAATGAGCAGAAGAACCACTAAGCAGCTAAATAGAGTTCATTGAATCAACACAAGGAACAAAAGTACACACAAAAGGACATGCATTACGTTCTGAACCTATCATTTCCAACCATTGCAAATCAAAATCTTACATAAATTGCAACAGTAAGATCATTAATTATGATTGTCATGCTCCTATTGTAACTTCAACTTTTAAATTCGTGAAGAAAATTAAGTCATCCGTTTGTAAGAGACTAGAGTCTAAATTTATATTACTACAATGAAACAATAGTAATTAAAAGGTAACAAATTATTTAGAGTTGGGGATATTGCAGAATATGTTCGCAATTGCTTAACAGAAGTTACGTATCAACAAGCATAACGAGTAAAGTTAATATATCTAATAGCGAGATTCTTCTCAAGGAATTAACACGCACCATGAATAAAAGCATAAAGGATTAATAAAATATAACATCTTTGATAATAGAACGTAAACTAAAAGATACAGAACACACCAGGGTGGTCAAAGTTGTAATCCTGAACTCTTGAAAGCTCCTCCGGAGTAAGATTATGGTAAAAAGAATCCTACGCAAAATCATGAATAACTCTACAATTAATACACACCAATATTTCCTTGAATAATAACATTAACTAAGGTGAAAATTGGCATACATGTCTTTAATATGGATGAAGAATGACAATGATGTTACAAAGTATCAAGGGGCTATCTATATTTATCAGCTCGATAAAGTTACAAAAATGAAGGGTAATTAATATATTCACATACCTGATTGACAAGCACAACACGCTGATCACGGAGCTGCTCAATTATCATATCACACACTGTTGTTTTTCCGGAGGCTGCACCACCAGCAACACCTGCCCCCAGTAATAATGCTAAAATTAGAGATGATATGTCGATTGTTCATTCAGGGTATTTGCAACTTGGACATTAAACAGTTGCTTATAAGGAAGGACTCTAAAATTTAATTCACAAAGCATATGATTGATTAAGTTGTATTGAGTAACCACGTTCAAATGTGAGGGTACTATGTTATGGTAACAATCAAATTGAGGTATATGCACTTACCAATTACAAAAGGTTGTTTATGTTCATGTTCAGCAGATGATGTTGTTGGTTGTTCGATTTCTGAATTTTGCTTAATCCCATCCAAGTGAAATCCAGAAAAATGAACCCCCGTTGAAGCTTCTATCAGATCAACCACTGATTTTGAGTCAGAACCCATCAAGGTTCCTATACATTTCATAAGAATGAACCCGAAGATAAGCTCACGATTGGATTGCTGATTCGCAAAAAAGAAAAAGGTGATAGCCCCAAAATAAAGACGTATATTTGCAACACTTAAGTTCTCTTTGATTTGCAAATTTAATAAAAAAAATACACAAACCTTCATATAGTCTAAACAGCGTGCTAGATAAGCTTAGAGCAAGACAATAAAAGAGAATACCAACTCACTTAACTAACCACCAGAAATAAATGCTTTATGTCCCCTTCTTCCGCATCGATAACAATGACGTGTCGTACTTACAAGGTTCGTTATTTGCTCTATAGATTTATATTTCAATTCCCTAAGAACCAACTCGGTGTAATTGATGAGTGTAAAATTAACTCAAAAATTTATACTAATTGAATAACTTTTGGCTGCATAAGTATGCCCTCTAAACAATCTTTTGAACAAGTCTCTCAGCTAGTTTCGTGTTTTTCCTTTTTTCTTCCTTCTTAGTTACAAGCTACTGCTTATATATAGTCATGGATGAGGAGACAACATTTTTGCTCTTATCCACCTTGTCTCTATGTGATTGGCTATTCCAAATATTATGTACTCAAGATATGGGGCACAAATCTCTTGCTATAGGCCGGATGGATTTGTGAGTGACCATTCCAAATATTATGTACTCAAGATATGGGACACAAATCCCTTACAAAGTGATCCGGCTGCTGCTATAGGCCGGATGGATTTTTGACTGTGTGGGCCTACCTCTAGCCATGCCGGATGGGTCTTGGGCTTCGTGGGTTCGTTCTGGACTGGTCCGTGCCATATTTATGTTGACGTTAATAACAACGTGGTTTTTATATGGACCGGGAATTCGGTGGTTTATGACTATCATATTATGAGTTCCATAGTGGCCGGACGGGACGGGCCGGACGGGTTGCTTACGAGCCGTTCGACTTTTGGGCCTTCCTTGTATAGGCTGGACGGTGTGGGTTCATCCCTCGCCTAGACCAGACAGGTTTCAGGCCTGTTAGGCTCCTAATTAGTTATGTTCTCGACGTTTTAGTCTGATACACCATGCTTAACGAATAATGCTATTTTTACATGGATTTGGGCATATTACACTTTATGGCTCATCAACTGCTCCCTGATCTTGGAGAATTGCTCATGTCGATTCTTCGGGATCATATTGAATGGAGATTTCATTTTCCCGATGATTGTTTGGACTTCTCTTATCGCGACTTTTGCACGTAAGCATGTGCAAATCGAATGTCAATCCTTTTTCTTGTGAAACTTCGTTTTGATGTTTCTAATATTTCAACTTTTTTCTCTCGTCTTTGTTATGCATATTATTTCTTTCTGTGTTGATTTTTATGACCCTTTCTAATTTTCATCTGATTCTGAACCTTTCATGTCTAGTTTCATACCTTGGATTTTTTCTTGTCCGATTTAGGACCTTTGAATTTCAATTGGTCAAGTCAAGACTTTTCGTGATTCTTTTATGATTCCATACCTTATATTTTCTTGTCCGATTTTGGACTTATGATTGTTCTTGTACGATTTTGTACATTTGCAATTTTGGTTCTTTGATTTTTCTTATCCGATTGTCAGACCTTTGGTAGTTCTTGTCCGTTTTGGGATGTTGATTGTTCTTGTTCTTTTTGGACATTTGACTGTTCTTGTCCAATTACGGACCTTTGACTGTTCTTGTTCAATTACGGACCTTTGCTTTGATTGTTCTTGTCCTGTCCGAATTCTGACCTTTTATTGTTCTTGTCCGATTTCGGACCTTTGATTGTTCTTGTCTGATTTCGGACCTTTGATTGTTCTTTTCCGTTTATGGACCTTTGATAGTTCTTTCCCAATTTCGATCCTTTGATTGTTCTTTCCCAATCTCGGGCCTTTGATTGTTCTTGTCCGATCGGACCTTTGATTGTTCTTGTCTGATTTTGGACACTTGATTGTTCTTGTCCTACTGCAGACCTTTGAGCGTGAGATACCCAAACTTAACAAGGATGATTAATTGTGCCCCCAATTGGGTAGTCTAGAGAGGTGATAGTCATGTCAAATACGAGACTTTAGTCCTGTCAAATACGAGACTTTTGATGGTTCTTGGTCACTCTATCTGCAATCTCCTTTCTCTGTTCTCTTATGTCGAGTGGTAGCACTCGTACACTTTCTGGTTATAACACGGGTGAGCTATTATATATGAATTTTATATAAGACAAAGCTCATCTGTTATCAAACTTCGGGGCAAATTTAGTGTGCCAGAATACTCTCGACCACGGGGTGATATCATTGCCCATGTTCCTCTGTGGACTTTTCTCATGCTATCCCCAACTTCCCTGAATGGTCTTATCGTTCTCTTGAGTAGGATACCTACCGAGAGGGAATCGTGTAACAAGAGTTTGTTCTTTTTTGATGTCATGGGCTTTCTCTCTCAAAGGTTGCTTCACTGCTTTTTTATTGTAGTTAAATTTTTTTTGATAGTTAGTGATATCTCCGCCACTGAAAATTTGACTCTGTGCTGATAAAAAGTGGTATTTTTTAATGGGAGACCATCTTAGAGATATGATATAAAAGTGAGACTTAACATGGCAAATAGATATGACGTGTTTCCGAGTCGTGAGGTCAACAATCGGGGTGATGGGTGCCAAACAAATGTACCCCTTTTTTATATTGCAGGTTTTATATTGCAGAAGCGATGTCTCCTTTTTGATCGAACATCCATGTGTGACGAACCAAGTTGAGACGTCTTGCAAGGTTGTAAAACTGGGACATATGTCGTCGTTAATATTGATAATCTTGGAGGTCATATGGCAAATTTAATGGTCTAAGAGATGGCAAGGCAAATGTGTTTCGTCAGGTTTGATATTAGGGAGCTCTAAGAGATCGAATTTATAAGCAATATGAGAGGTCATAATGTATATCTCTTCTGGTGAGGTCGAGAATTTCGTTCACTATGTAGAGCTGAGACGTTCTACAAAAGCGTAATACATAAATAATATACCAAGGGGATGTGACCAATGCTTCATGAGCAAGACTCGGGTACTCTGTCATGTCACCGAACCAAGGCATCTAGCAAGGTTGTACCTAATGCGTTGTACAAAGCCAACTCAACTCTCAACATACAACCCGATGTATAGTATATGAACTTCTTTCAAGGTCAAGGGGATGAGGAACTTTCTAAGGTCGTAAGTTTGATACGTTTGGGAGAATGAGCTCCCACCAAAATATAGGTGGAAGAATGAGTATTGGTTCAATTTGGAGAAGAGTTGTCTGGAAATTTAATAGCACCAAATCATGCTTTGATGCATCTACAAAGTCCCAAAATGAATAATAGGGACATGACCAATACACTCTTCTTCATGGCCATTTGACCAATATATTATATCGTTGACCTTGAACAAGGCATTCGTCCTGGTCTTAGAGCTAAGGTGTTATATGAGATGATAATACGTAAAATAATCTTGGAAGCCTTGTGATGTAAATATCGTCGTTCCACCAAGACAAGGTGCTGTGTTAGATCATGGATCCAATGCAATCAGTGAGATCATAGGTAATATGATAGGTGATGAGTGAAACTGAGGAGTTGAACTACTGTGCAACATAATAAGTGAAATGGAGAAATCTTTTGAGGCGATAAGACCAGAGTTTTTAGCTAAATCTATAAGTTAGATACTCCCAGGTAAGTGGCTGTCGCTAAAATCGGGTCAGAGTACTAGAGTATTGATTCACCTTTAGATGACAGGATCTGAGAATGGCTGAACATAGATAATGAACATCCTTGAATTGATTCACCTTTAGATGAAAGGATCTGAGAATGGTTGAACATAGATAATGAACATCCTTGAATTGATTCACCTGACGGTCTTTAAATAAATATGTGGTGTCTTCATGAGAAAAAATCATCGTGCTGCGTTTGGGGATCTTGTAAAACATTATTCCCTCATTAAGGCGGTTGGCGATTGCAATTGCTTGTCTAAAAGCGGCCGGCGAGAACATTTGCTATAGAAAAGATATACTAGTGACCAACTTATGTAAACTTTGAAACTTTGGTCACCTGGGGTGAAATTTCTATAAAACTCCCAACATCAAAAAATGTTATTTTCTTCCACTCAAATTGGTAAAAATTGCAAGAGTATATACTCAGGGAATCTTTTAGTATATATCTATATCTTTTTGTACTATATACTGGGTAACCAATTATGGAGAGAGAGAGAGCGAAACTGGTCGAATTTTTCCGCTACCCGGTAGGACAGGTGAGGGGCCGATCGACTGTGGTGGTGAGCCGTTCGACTTTGGTGGCCATTCGGCTATGGTGACCACCAGTCGGTACCGTAAGCACATAATCCGAGATCAATTAAAGTCAGTGAAAAACTTGTCCGAACATGTAAGCCTTAATCCGACGTGATTCAAATAGAACAATTAAACAAGCATTGAGCTCCCAAAACATAGGAGTATTCTTGGCCGAGGTTATAAAAGAGGTGGGATGTGATCGGGTATATGTGTTTGCATCCGTATTTTTTGTACTATATATGTTGTATATTTGGGAATGTAGGTGAGCTTATTCATTTGTTTGGGTAAAGAAATTTTCATCTGATGTATGTAGTTGTGTGTGTACGTATATGTAATGGTATAAAAGTTTTATGTGTACGAATAAAACATGTCAAAGTAATAGCTTACGCTGAGGCTCCCAATCCAGTCGGGCATGGTTCCAACCTCTTCGGCAGTGATACCCACCCTGTCGGTTGGTTGTGGACCAACTTGGCTAGCGTACTCGCCCGTACGTTATTTTGATATTGCTTGTGGGATTATAACAAGGCTTTTTTTTATGCAGCAACTTATGCGAACAACTTTTTTATCGTTTCCCACAGACGGCGCCATTTGATGAGTGTAAAATTAACTCAAAAATTTATACTAATTGAATAACTTTTGGCTGCATAAGTATGCCCTCTAAACAATCTTTTGAACAAGTCTCTCAGCTAGTTTCGTGTTTTTCCTTTTTTCTTCCTTCTTAGTTACAAGCTACTGCTTATATATAGTCATGGATGAGGAGACAACATTTTTGCTCTTATCCACCTTGTCTCTATGTGATTGGCTATTCCAAATATTATGTACTCAAGATATGGGGCACAAATCTCTTGCTATAGGCCGGATGGATTTGTGAGTGACCATTCCAAATATTATGTACTCAAGATATGGGACACAAATCCCTTACAAAGTGATCCGGCTGCTGCTATACGCCGGATGGATTTTTGACTGTGTGGGCCTACCTCTAGCCATGCCGGATGGGTCTTGGGCTTCGTGGGTTCATTCTGGACTGGTCCGTGCCATATTTATGTTGACGTTAATAACAACGTGGTTTTTATATGGACCGGGAATTCGGTGGTTTATGACTATCATATTATGAGTTCCATAGTGGCCGGACGGGACGGGCCGGACGGGTTGCTTACGAGCCGTTCGACTTTTGGGCCTTCCTTGTATAGGCTGGACGGTGTGGGTTCATCCCTCGCCTAGACCAGACAGGTTTCAGGCCTGTTAGGCTCCTAATTAGTTATGTTCTCGACGTTTTAGTCTGATACACCATGCTTAACGAATAATGCTATTTTTACATGGATTTGGGCATATTACACTTTATGGCTCATCAGTAATGATGCGCCCATTTTCAGGTTTACCATACAATATATCCGAGCATACAAAAGTTCACTTGTTTAGCAACAACATTATAATTCATATTACAAATAGGTGTGTTTATATATATACTAGTTATCGTGCCCCGCGTGTTGCGCGTGCAACATGTAGTGCGACGAAAATATATAAAATAAGTGTAGTTATGATACAAATATATGAAGAATAAAAAGAGATAGAATATATGATGATAAAATTTAAAAGAATGTTGAGTTGTTAAAAAAGGATAAAAAGTTTATTAGTTTTCTATTTTTTATAAGAGTATGGTATTATGGTAATTAATAAAAAGGTGTAAGGGTATTTTTGAAAAAAAAAAGTGGCAAAATTTGGCAGCCTCAAAAATCTTGAGTTGACTTATATTAATAGTATGATATGATATGAGTGCCTCTTTGGAATAGTCACTTTATTTGACTGTTTATGCTACAGTCACCTTAACCACCATTAGATTAGAAAATGGATGGTTAGATGATGCTTTTCAATAACTAACTTATTTTTTCTATTTTCAACAAATTAGAATTTGATAAATTAAAAACAAACTGTACAACACACTAAAAACCCGAATAAAAATATAGAACCCTAGGGGGGCTTACCCTAAACTTAAATATTAATCAATTTTATTTTTTTATTCATTTGGCACTTTTTTATGCAAACGGGTTGTGAACCAGTCATATGGGGTGACTGTTCCCTAGTAACCCCCTATGAGATACACCTCAGAGGCACGTTCACTTAAAAAAGTGTTTATCAGCAGCAATGCTGGAAATCGAAATTCCCGATCACATGATCTAATTACTCCTCTTATTAGCTTAGTATTTTCTAGAAAATAGTACTCAAAAGAGAAACAAGATCAATCTTAGAGCTTTTTGGACTATAGGTTCCAAGTTCAGCTGTTACGATTTTTTGCTTATAAGTTGTAATGCAATCGGTGGTCTGCTTAAAAGCTATTTTTTTCATTTTTTTATACTACTGATATTTACTTAAGCTAGAAGATCCCTGCTTTTTCTAAGTCCCAGATTAGCCACCTTATTTGCTTAAGATCAGCAACCAAACAAGCCCTTGAGCTATGATATGCTACTTTTTTTTAACAAAAATAAACAAAATTTGATCAGATCCAGAACAGTGATTTCTCACTGATCAGCATTCAACAAATAAACCAACTGAGATCCAATTGTTAAATCACACTCCTAACAATGACTATAGCAAAGAGTAAACATATTTGTGCATAAAAAATAAGAATAGTAGAATGCAGTGTGTTTTAAAATTATAACTTAAATAGTAGTATTATGTTTAATCAGAATAAAGGATACGTTTGATTTGTTTTGAACTATTAAAAGATACTTGAATATACCTGAGATTAGGAAGAAATGGGAAATAATAGAGAAATATCGTGCGACTGAATTAAGAGAGATGCAGGACTAAGACAGCTGCTACGTATTTATACAGGTATGTGTATTTCCATTTACTTATTTGCCCTTTATGTCTCATTAATTTTATTAATTCACTAAATTTCACAAAACTAATGATAAATAGTAGGTTGTGTTGAAATTTTGTACATTTAATTTAACTAATAAGGCGTCGTTCCGCACTCATAATTTCGTATGTACTATGAACGACAAACTGAAATAACATGTAACATGCGTCGCTATGCATTGCTTTTCAGTGATAATTGGAGTTACACGTCGCATGTGTCGTAAGTTTATACATTCTCTCGTCACATGTGTCTTCAAAAACGTTGGTGTGATTGAATTTAGAGAGATGCACGACTAAGACGGCTACTTGGATGTATTTATACCGATATGGGAGAGATAAATATCACAATCTAAGTGTAATTCCATTTACTTATTTGCCATTTTTCTTTATTAATTTTCTTATTTCACTAATTTTCATAAAACTAAATAAATGGTACGTTGTCCTGGAAATTTACCATTGATTTAACTAATGATACATCATTTCGCATGTCATGCTCGTAATTTCGTATGTATTATGAACGAAAAAGTGAAATAACATGTAAGATGCGTAGATATGCATTACTCTTAAGTGACAAGTGAACTTACATCTCATATGTGTCGTAAATTTATATCCATTTACTTATTTGCCCTTTATCCTAGATTAATTTTATTATTTCACTAATTTTCATAAAATTTAATGATAACTAGTAGGTTGTTTTAAAATTTTACTATTAACTTAACTAATGACACGTAGTTCCACATGTCATGCTCGCAATTTCGTAAGTATTATAAACTGTAAAGTGAAATAACACGTGACATACGTCGTTATATATTACTTTTAAGTGACAAATGGAGTTAAACGTCACAGTCGTAAATTTATACATTTTCACAATAACCTTTTATACTATAAATTGTTACATCATTTCAATTTATGCCTCGTTACTTTTCTTACTTCACTGGGTTTCAGAAAACCAATGATAAATGTTGAGTTGGTCTTGGAAATTTACCATGTTAAATTAATTTAACTAATGGCACAGCATTCGGCATGTCATGTTCCTTATTTCTTAGGGCCAATTTTGGGGCCGTTGCCCATGCACGGACCCAAAAAACTTGGGGGTCCAATATATTTAATAGTTTTATATATATATATATATATATATATATATATATATATATACTAGCGGACCTGCTCACCCGATGGGTGCGAATTCAAAAAAAATATATGCATACATACGTGTAATAACAAAATACGCTGGATTCTATATTTTAATTTGAATAATAAATGGGATAAAGATTGAAGTAAAAAATAGAATAAATGAAGAGAAATGATATTTACCTGTATTTTCAATGCTTTTCTGGTTTTTTTTTAGAAAGAGTTTTTTTGCTGGTGTAATTTCTTTTTTCTTGGGGCAGTTCTATTTAATGGAACGGCAGTTTTATTGGGGCAGTTTTATTTAATGGAACGACAGTTTTTTTTTTTTTTATGGTGTAACTTCTTTTTTCTTGTTTTGTAATTTTTCTATTTATTGGGGCTTTTTTGAAAGAAAAGTGTTTCAAGCCTTCATAAGACCCTCTACACATATATTAATAGTATATATATATATATATATATATATATATATATATATATATATATATATGAGAAATGTTATATGAACATCATGAAAAACACCAAACTAGACATTTTTTCGTAAAAACGCTCCAAATCAAGATTTGGTTAATGCAAATCTCCACGGTTTCACGACGGGAACACAAATATGCGTCTTGTTTTTTTTTTTCCGAGATGTATAATGACATGTTTTCGAAATTATGGTAAAATTTAAAAATTCAAAACATGTCATTATACATCTCAGAAAAAAAAAACAAGACGCATATTTGTGTTCCCGTCGTGAAACCGTGAAGATTTGCATTAACCAAATCTTGATTTAGAGCGTTTTTACGAAAAAGTGTCTAGTTAGGTGTTTTTCACGATGTTCATATATCCTCCCCCTATATATATATATACTAGTAATCGTGTCTTACGCTTTGCGTGTGAGACGCGTAATGCGATAAAATTTAGAAAATAAGTGTAGTTATGATACAAATATTTGGAGAATAAAAAAAAGATAAGAGTATAAGATGAGAAGACTAAAAAGAATTTTGAGAGCTTAAATAGGGATAAAAAATGTTATTAGTTATTAATTTTTCTCTATTTTTTATGAGAATATGGTATTGTGGTAATTAATAAAAAAGTGTAAGGGTATTTTTGAAAAAAAATGATAAAATTTGGCAACCTCAAAAAATCTTGAATTGACTTATTATAATAGTATAGAATTATAGATATAAAATTATATATATATTAATTATATTAGGGTCTTACTAACTTGTGCACGGCAGCATAGGATAAAAGTCATTAAATATAGTTAATTATGGAAAGTGCAATTAATATACTATAAATTTAACAATCAAATCAAGACAATATTAACGACTATCACTAACAACTTCAACGTTTTCCAATAAGGAGCACATTATAAGGGTATAAACGTTTCTAACGCAATAAAACTTAAATAAAAATACATAACATTAGTTGAAACTAACATAAAATTAAAGACTAATTGAATAAAAAAAATTAAAAAACTACATTTCGAACACAATCAAACCCAAATAAAAATACATAACTCTAGTTGAAACTAACATAAAATTAAATATTAATCAAAATAAAATAAAATAAGTAAAAACTAAAAACTACATTTCCAACATAATAAAACTCAAATAAAAATATATAAATCATAGTTGAAACTATCATAACCTTAAATATTAATTAAAATAAATAAAACATTGGTTCTAATTTTTTTATTTCATTTGATTCCATATATAAAATAAATGTTTTTTCCAATAAAAATTTACTTTATTTGATTATTGTCATTATGTGGTAATAGTTAATTAGAACACCTTTTAACGACTCGTAATTAGAATTAGCATTTAATTATAATTATTTGTTTCAAATACATTATAATTAGAATTAACATTTAATGACGGTATTTTTTACTTTAACTTGTGTCCCAGCGGCACAAGTTAGCATTTGCCATTATAGTATACTACCAATATATGATACAATAAAATGTTGTTGGAGATGGTAGATGGTTGGTGTGCTAATGAATAAGTCATAAGTTCGATCATTGATGCTATGACTTACTTACGAGTCCAAATCTTTTTGATATAACATAAAAATTAGACCTGAGTATTCTATTCGGATCTTAATTAGCCCATATATCATAACTGGGTATCCAACGCTTAATGGGTTATCACCCCCTTTACAAAAAGCCCAAGCCCACTTAACTAGTGACCCATATCTGAAAAAACCCATGAGATGGAGATATTTGTCAACATCCTATGAGGCATAATAGCCTATAAATAGCCAAGTATCCCCCAAAAAAGGGACCAGAAAATCTATCCAAAAAATATAGAGAGAAGTAGAGAAAAGAGAGAAACTAGCCAAAAGGTTGTCACATCAAGACATAAACTGAGCAGAGAAAGAACCGAGTACCGAAGAAGAAGGAGAAAGATCAAGATGAGAGATCAAATAGTTAAGTCGAGCATGATTGTTACAAGGAAATTGTAATCCGATCAACGGCGATTGCCGAATAATAATAAAGATCACGAAGTGTTCACCGTTTATTATATATTTAATATTATATCATTGTTGAAAAACCTAACGCCACCGACAAAAGTTATGGTTTTATCAAATGGCGCCGTCTCCGGGAATCATCTAGTTCCCAACTAGTTTAGAATTCGAATACCAATACTCTATCAGACGAGCGACAATGGTGACTAATGTAGAAGAAACCCACCCCGAGATAGTAGAAACCAATAACCAACACGTGCAGATTAGCCAACAAGACCTCGACGATCTACTCGCCATCCGCGATAGATACGAAGCTATCCAGTCCGGAAACCAACCAACAACCTCCAATGTCCACCAAGAACAACCGATCGAACAACCCCAACAGCTTGAAGGGATCGTCGAAGAATATCAAACGTCCTCGGAAGACGAACAAGCCTTGCCCGTACTAAGGCGCGCAAGAAGACGCATACCCGGATCCCAGGCAGGACCGAGCTCAAGAGTCCCTTTGCCAACAGCCTCGGTCAACTCTGGTGCTCGTTTACAAACAAACGAAGCTCACCGGCTTGGCATGCCCGAGGATCATGTACTCGAACAGTTGTCCCGACTACCAACTCACCCACCAAGGATGATTACACCACCCACGGTGGAAGTACAACATATTGTTCCGTTAGCCGATGAAAGGAACAACGCCCAACTGCAAGTTCAGCTGGCAGCGTGTATGACGGCCATGGCAGCAGCCGGCAACATATTGCCGAATAACCAACCTGCCAATGCAGACAAAGACCCACGTCGTGAAGCGGAAGATTCCGCCTATAGGGCCGCCTTGGAAGCGGCGGGCCGACGACCAGATACAGGAGTGCCCCATCAAGGGGGCAACGTCCCGATAACGATACCTCCAACCTTCGTCCACCCAAACGCTCATACGGAACATGTCCTCGACAGAAACCCGAAGGACGGAAGGTATCCCGAACATATGATCGGGGGAGGATACGGCCCACCACCACATCAGGGGGGATACACCCCCCCCCCCCTACCAAGCCACGGATAAAGCGTTCCAACAGGCTTGGAACGTATGCCAAGAAACCCCATGTGCCGAGCAGATCACGCGGTACCGCAATCCTGTGGGGTTCGTCATCCCCGAGTTCAGGCTCTATGATGGGAGGAGTTGTCCCATAGACCATCTGAGGCACTACAAGACGAAGATGGAGCTGTGGAGTGATGACCATGCACTGATGTGCAAGTTTTTCAAAAACAGTTGGGGCCAAGAGGCTTCGTTATGGTACCATAACTTACCACGGGGCTCTATAAGAGACTGGGCGGAGCTGCTAAGAGCATACTCCACCCGATACGCTGCTCATCGGAAGAAGAAGGTTAGCATTGAAACCCTTCTGAAAATGACGATGATGCCAAATGAAAGGCCCAACGACTACTGCATACGTTTCATCGACGTAGCAAACCAGATTCCACAGTACGCCAATAATATAGCCATCCAGAACTTTATCAATTCCATCCCTAATGGCTATTGGGCGAGAAGGAAGTTCATAGGCAAAAACTTTCCGACCACTGATTCCCTGCTAGCCTATTGTACCCACCTCACCGATAAAAACGACGAACTGCGTATCCTCAACCGAACTCTACCAAGAAGAGAATCGGTCCGAGAGGCACAGGTGGGTCGCAAAAGAGTTAGAAATAACCAGGGAGAAACATTCCAACCGACCAGAAAGGACAAAGGTCCCGAGGTCCATAGCAGGGTAGAGCGACCACGAGAACCTGAGCCCAAACCGCTCCAGATCGCATACCCAACATCGATCAACGAACATAAACCACTCCAGCTCACCTACCCTATACCAGCCAAGCAGCCACAACAAGGCCGATTCCAGGGAAGGGAAAAGCAAAAGAGCTTCGAACCGGTCGAATTGAGATACTCTTTCAACCTGTCTGCTGAAGATATCCTTAAGAATATCTGCAGAGAAAGCTGGTATTCACGACCAGAGCCGCTCGCTACCCCCCCTGAGCATAGAGACCCCAAGCTTTTCTGCGCCTATCACGAGGACTACGGACACCTCACCGAGCACTGCCGTAACCTGCGGTGGAAAATGAACCTGTGGGGCGATGCGGGATACCTGGCCAAGTTCATCAAAGGCGCCGGAAATAAAGACAAACAACTTGCCATTGAGGGAGCCGACAACCGGCAAGGCAAAACAATCAACGTCGTTCATATGTCCCGACCCAAGGGCACGGGTGGGGAACGATCGCGACAACGGCAACTGGCGCACTTTGGCCAGGTAGCCAAGGCGTCACAGGCATCGACCTCCAAATGACAATGCACACCACGACGACATCCGCCCATCTCCTTCTGGGATCTGGACGAAGAAGGGGTGATTTACCCCCACAGGGACGCCATCAATCTCCGTGTTCAAATCGGCCTTGACACGGTCAGCAGGGTGCTTGTCGACCAAGGAGCCTCTTGTGATATCATGTACAGAGAGCTTTTCGACAAGATGGAACTCAAGATGCAAGATCTACAGCCTACCGATGTCACACTGATCGGGTTCATCTCCGAGACGACTAAACCGTTGGGAAAGATCGTCCTCAGTGTCACAACTGGATCCGTGTCAGTTCCCGTGGAGTTCTTAGTGGTCAACGACAACTCCGGCCACAACGCAATCTTGGGACGACCCTGGCTGCA
The DNA here is from genome assembly GCA_963682055.1 of Primula veris. NCBI lineage: Eukaryota > Viridiplantae > Streptophyta > Magnoliopsida > Ericales > Primulaceae > Primula > Primula veris. The sequence goes on from OY821740.1 coordinate 20,365,402, forward strand.
CGCCATGAAGGCCATACCCTCGACCTACCACCAAAAAGTCAAATACCCAAATGATAGGGGAGAGATCTAGACAGCCAGAGGATGTCAAGAAGATTCACGACGCTGTGAGGACATTACCGCGGCTATTCAAAAACAACTGAGCGTTGTCGAACAACCCACCAGCACAAAGAAGCTGATCAACCAAATAGCCAAAACCGAGAGGGTTGTTGAAGAACAAGTAGGAGAAACACTTAGGAAGGTGTATATCCCGGATACCGACGAGGAGCACTACTTTCTCCTCGGTGACAACCTACCAAAAAAGGAATCCGAAGAGTTAGAAGCATTCCTCTTCAACAACATTGATAAATTCGCCTGGAGTCCAAAAGACATGACAGGCCTAGACCCTAAAACGGCATGTCACCATCTAAGTGTTGACGCCGAGTACAAACCGATAGCTCAGAGGAGCAGAAAAGTATCTGTACAGCACAGATCCCCTATAATTGCTGAAGTCCAAAAGCTGTTGGAGACCGGAGCCATAAGGGAGGTCTTCTATCCAAAATGGTTATCCAATCCCGTCGTCGTCCCTAAGAAGAATGGAAAGGAGAGGGTCTGTATAGACTTCACCAATCTCAACAAAGCCTGCCCGAGGGACCACTTTCCCCTTTCAAGGATTGATCAATTGGTGGACGCGACTGCGGGAGCAGAACGAATGACCTTCCTTGACGCATATTCAGGGTACCACCAAATTCCCCTCGCCCACGAAGATCAAGAAAAGACGTCGTTTATATCGCCTTTAGGAAACTATTGCTATACGGTAATGCCGTTCGGCCTACGCAACACGGGAGCAACATACCAAAGGATGATAACGAAGGTATGCCGAGAGCACATAGGGAAGACCATGGAGGTATACATAGACGACATGGTCGTCAAAAGCGAAAAGGCCACATCCCACATTCAAGATATCAGAGACGTCTTCCGAACTTTGGGCGAGCACAAACTCAAACTCAATGCGAGCAAGTGTGCATTCGACATCAGCAAAGGGAAGTTCCTGGGGCACATGGTCAGCCGACGAGGAATAGAGGCTAATCCCGATCAGATCACAGCTCTTCGGAATCTAGCAGCGCCCAAAAATAAGAAACAGGTACAAGAGCTCATGGGAATGATGGCCGCATTGAACAGGTTCATCAGCCGATCCGCAGACAAGGGACGGCCATTTTTTGAATCACTCAAGAAGGATAGAAAATTCGTGTGGGACCTGGAATGTGAAGCTTCTTTCAACAACCTCAAAGAGTACTTAAGGACGCTGCCACTGTTAGTCAGGCCGAACAAAGGAGATATTCTGACTTGCTACCTAGCAGTTTCTGCTACAGCTGTGAGCGCGGTTATCCTAAGAGAAGAAGGTCGCGAACAATTCCCTATCTACTTCGTCAGGAAAACTCTGGTCGAAGCCGAAACACGTTACCTACCCTTGGAAAAGCTGTGCTTGGCATTGGTCGTCGCGACCAGAAAGTTGCCGCACTATTTCGTAGCTCATCAGGTTCAAGTATACACGAAATTCCATATTAAAGAATCGCTTCGACGGACCGACATTAGTGGCAGAGTGGCCGCATGGGGGGTCGAGTTATCCCAATTTCATATCGAGTTCGCACCCCGACATGCTATAAAGGGACAAGTCTTGGCCGATTTCGTTGCGGAATTCACCGAAGGGTATGACGAGCCCATGGCTATATCGCCCCAATTACACTGGCAGATACATGTCGATGGATCAGCCACCAAGGACGGATCAGGAGCGGGGATCGTCCTCAAGTCTAGAGAGGGAGCGATCATAGGGAAGAGCATTAAACTAGGTTTCCGAGCTACCAACAATGAGGCAGAGTACGAAGCCATGATAAACGGCATGCTCATTACCCGGTCCCTCGGATGCTCCCACCTAACTGCAAGTTCCGACTCAATGCTGATCGTAAACCAGTCTAACGACGAATACCAAGCCAAAGATGACAGAATGATCCTCTACCAAGAGAAGGTTCAAAGCTTGATGGCCACCTTCGAACAGTGTGAATTGATAATAATCAATCGCACCGAAAACGCACATGCCGATGCCCTGGCCACCCTAGCCTCGACATTAACATTAACCGACACTCGGTCGATTACAGTGGAATTACAACCGACCCCAAGCATAACCAAAAGAATAGACCGAGTAGCGTCAGTACAATACGAACTAGGTTGGATGGACGACATGATTCACTATCTGCGCAACGGAACCCTCCTGGCAGATAAGATAAAGGCATTGAAAATTACGAGAAAGGCTCCTCGTTTCTGGCGGTCCAACAACGACAAACTGTACAAATCCAGCTACCGAGGACCCCATCTTCTGTGTGTCCGGCCCGAAATGCAGCTACCGGTCTTGGAGGAAATCCACGAAGGATCCTGCGGAGCACACATCAAAGGGCGGTCCCTTGCCAACAAAGCAATCACACAAGGATATTGGTGGCCATATATCAAGCGAGACGCCGATGTATATGTCCAACGTTGCGACAAGTGCCAACGATTCGCCAAGATACCTCGGTTCCCATCATCTATGATGACCCCGGTATCGGCACCATGGCCATTCGCACAATGGGCGATTGATATAGTCGGGAAGCTTCCTAAAGCACCCGGCAGTATCAAATATCTGATCGTGGCGATGGACTACTTCACCAAATGGGTTGAGGCTAAACCTCTCCACGAAATTAAAGCCAGTAATGTCAAACAGTTCATCTGGGAGCACATCATCACAAGGTTCGGTATACCGTACGCCATCGTCGCAGATAATGGCACCCAGATCAAAGAAGCCAACTTGCAGCTTTGATATGAAGAACTCGGTATCCGAAAGTTCTATTCGACGCCAACATACCCACAGGGAAACGGACAAGCAGAGGTATCAAACCGAACCGTCCTAGATGGCATCAAGACAACCCTCGAACAAGCAAAGGGGAGATGGCCCGAGCGGCTACTCAACGTCTTATGGTCGTGTCGAACTACACCAAAGATGGGCACCAAAGAAACCCCGTTCAGCTTAGCATACGGTGTCGAGGCCGTCATACCAACAGAAATCGGGCTACCCACACTACGAACAACTTTAGTCGAGCAAGGAAACAATGAACAAAGAATGAGAGAGGAACTCGACATGCTAGACGAGAAACGAGAGATAGCAGCTCTTACACTAGCGAAGTATCAACAAGGCGTTAAGCAAACGTATGACAAGAGGGTGAAAGGGACCAAAGAGTTTATGGTCGGAGAATTGGTGCTGCGACGAGTAACGGTCTATACCCGCAATGAAATACATGGCAAATTAAGCCTCACCTGGGAGGGACCATACGAGATCGTCAAGAGAACAAGCCCGGTTACCTACAAACTCAAAAGCGTTCTGTTCGAAAACAGCATAGGGGAGAAGAATTCCTGGAATGTGGCTAACCTAAAGAAGTACTACATATAGGCCATCTCATCAGTACAAATACAGGTGCCACCTTACCCCTCCTGCTTAATGACATTGTCTTTTGAGTAAATAAAACATTTTATCATGCTGTCTAACGAGTGCAGCTGAAATTCCCAAACGGCATGCCTAAGGGTAGGCCTAGGAATACTATGAAATTCCCAAACGGCCCTTGTGCCTAGGAATACTATGAAATTCCCAAACGGTATGCCTAAGGGTACGCCTAGGAATACTATGAAATTCCCAAACGGCCCTTGTGCCTAGGAATACTATGAAATTCCCAAACGGCATGCCTAAGGGTAGGCCTAGGAATACTATGAAATTCCCAAACGGCCCTTGTGCCTAGGAATACTATGAAATTCCCAAACGGCCCTTGTGCCTAGGAATACTATGAAATTCCCAACATGACATGTCTAAAAGAGTGCCTAGGAATACTCAAGACCTCTAACATACGCAGGTATATATAAAAAAAAAAAGGGGGGGGGGGAAGGCCAAGCAAAGAGGCCAATATGCATCAAACAAAATTGAAGAAGGGTTCTGGCCTGTATTACGGAGGCAATAAAGTACCAAACGAAGAAATCAGCAAAGAAAAATCAATCCAATCAATGAAATATCAATACAACAATGAGAAGATCCGAAAAACAGGAAGAAAGTAATAAAACAAATAGTCCTCGCCCGCATTACGGAGGCAACAAGATACAACCAACCACAACGAAAGTAATTTAAGAACTACTACATGAGGAGCACGACGGCAATTGACCGAGCTCTACCTCTTCGTCATCCGTCGCCGTATCCCCATCGGTCTCCTCGCTATCAAAACGCTCCTCAGAAATGAGGGCATCAAAGTTGGTCGTGTGAGCACCAACGCATGCCAGTGTCTTAAGCCGCGCGGAGAACTCGGCTACTTTAGCGATCTCGTGAACATCCGAGGCCGCTTTACGGCGAGCATCGTCGAAGGGAAGCTTACGAGCTTCGATCATAGCCGCAGAAGCATCGAATCTGGATCGGGACAGGCGGAAATACTTCACCAAAATATTGGCTTGGGTTACCAGCGACTTTAGTTTACCGAGGTATTTTTCCTTTACACGCCAATACCGATCTAAACGACGCTCCTGAACATCAACAACATGCTCGGCACGACGAACATATTCACGAAAAGAGGACGCCTGGATTTTCAACTTGGCCCTAAGTCGGGCGCAGTGATCGACCAACCTGACGTTTTTGCCCATTAAAACGATGTAAGGCCACTTGGCATGCCCTTCACTAGCCGCACCAGATGAGACCTCGTCCCGGGCAACACCAGTAGGTCCTAGCCCCGGACTAACTAGGCATGGAGAACCAGCCTGGTGCGACATAGTAGCAAGTGCCTAAAACAAAAAACAAAAAAAAAAATGGGGAAGAAAGGAAGAGATGAATATTCAGCCGCAAATATAGAAGAGACAGGGATATCTTATCGAACAAAGAAAAGAAAAGACACGAAAGTAGAATAATGAAGATTTTTTTATATACAAGCTACAAATAAAATGACAAAACAAGCTACACAATCATTAATCTGATAACCCATCAACAGACGCTAAGGTCTCTACGGCGTTAACGAAATGGATATCTCGCAGTGAGACAATTTGAGTCCCCAAACGTTCCTGTACGACCGCATCCACTCGGTTCAAGGCAGCCGTGGTCTCAGTTACCCCGGCCATAGCGTCACCCATGCGCTCTGCCCGGGTAACACCATGCATCCCTTTTACATGATCGAGCACCTCTAATGCGCGACGTCGGGCCCAATACGCTCTGGCAAAGGATAGCAACAAGTCTGCGTCTTCGAAAACGGCCCCTAGAACCAAGTTCAAGCTCGTCACCCGGCCTCGGGCTTCATCACGAGAGCACCGAAGCGCACCAAGAAGCTCTTTAGCCTTTCCCTTATTTGCGCGGTCTTCTTACTGAACCTCTCTCGCAAGTCACGTAATCGAATCGACAAATTTGAAATATGAATATTCAAACCATCGATTTCGCGCCGAGCAGAATTCAGTTCAGAGGTTAGGGACGCGTTAGCTTTTTCAAGACCGTTTATAACATCGCCTACGCTACGACTAGGCGAGGTCCAGACCACCATGGCAAGGGGATTAGCGGGTACCTGACAAGATGTTTTTACATCCTTCAAAAGACGACGACCCACAAACAGGGGAATTAACAAGGAAAGCCAAACAGAAAGAAAACATAGCACCTATATTATCACTTCCCAAAAGAATATCTTTCTAGTTACAAAAGAGACCCATAATTCGGGTAACAAAAGACTTTACGCTAAGATACAGAGAAAATATTACAAGTAAATGGTCAAGGCTCCATCTGAGGGGATGCGGGTGGGGGAATCACGACAACAGCAGATCGAGGAGTCGTTGGAGCCGACCCGGAATGGGGACGGAGCGCCGTCGAAATAGTATGTCCCGGCATCCGTGGGAGCTCCTCGTCTCGGAGGTTGGCCCAATCCTGAGGCTTAGGAGGTGCACCTTGCGGACAGGGATAAACCAACTCCGACCACGCCCGGTCCGAGAATGGCACCTTTGCAAAATTTAGAGCTCGGACATGAGCACAAAAGACGGAAAAATTAGCCATCATTGCAAACTTTTTCCGTTCGTCTGCCTGCTCTGCCTTCAGAACAGCAACCTCTGATGTTCCGGCCTCCACATCCTCCGCCATGAGCAAGTTATCGGCCTCCAGTAGGTCATATTTCTCGACCCACTCCTCTTTTTCGGCCCCCATCTTCTCCACTTCCTCGGTCAGGTGTAAGTTGTCTCCTACCAACTTCTCATTATCAGAGGCCAATTTAGCCATCTGGGCTTTCTCCTCGGCCGTTATTTTGCTTTCGACCATCAGCTTTTCTTTCTCCGCCTCTAGCTCGGAGACCAACTTCGCTTGCTGAACTTTATCCTCGGCCAAGGTTTTATTTTCGGCCGTCAGCTTTTCTTTCTCCGCCTCTAGCTCGGAGACCAACTTCACTTGCTGAGCTTTATCCTCGGCCAAGGCTTTATTTTCGGCCATCAGCTTCTCCTTCTCAGCCTCTAGTGCCGACAGCCGATCCCTTAACACCACGATATCCACGAAGACCTGTATTTAGAGACATCAGACACCAGCCAAAACAAGAGCATCACGACCTAAAAAAAAAAAAAAAAAAAAAAAAAACGTGCTCAACATACCCGAAGCGCGTCAGTGCTGGCCTGCTCTATAACCGACATTACCGACCGAGCAGCTATTTTCTCTGCATCCTTGACAACGAGAGGCTTAAGAGCAGTATACCCCATCCTCAAGACTCGGGATTGCTCCAACAGTTCACCCCTACACCGATCAATGTAACGGGTCATCGCAACCCCGTCCACCAACACCTTTTCAGGATCCTCGAGAACCTCATCCTCGCCACCCACCACAACCTCCATGGCAGTCTTTTTTCCGGCTTCCACCTCCACTTCCTCCCTCACATCCTTCTCCGCAGGAGCGGTCTCAGGGGCCCTATGCTCGATCACCTCCTAAGTACTGGTAGCGCTCAAACAGGCAGGACTATCGGGTCCTCGGTACGGGTAGGCACGATGACAGGCAGGGTCATCGTATCCTCACCCATGTTCACCAAGAAGTTCATATGCCCGAACACATCATCAATCGACCCCTGAAACACAATAATACCCATAGACCGGGCAAGAGCAAGGGTAGCCAATGACGAAGTCAATAACTGAAACAAGATAGCATATAAAGCAGGGAACAACAGAAACAAAAGGCAACTATTAACAAAAACAAATACACTTACATCGAGATTCGCAGCAGCCTCCTCGGGGGTCTCACCTTGGGACGATGCAACCACCTCCACATTACCTGAGGTCTCAGCCCCTCTAGCCCTCTTCGGGGTGCCAACAGCGGGGTCCGATGCTCGGCGCTTAGAACGAGTGGGCTTTTTTCCCCCCCCGAGTAGCACTTCGAGCCCTGACAACTTTTATAAATTCCTCCTCGGGCTCTTTAGGGATCTCGGGCGCAGGATTCCCCTTGGTCACTGGCCCCGCAGGGTAACCAAGCAGCAGGGGAGCAGAACGGCTTGCCGGATCCTTGGTAGGTCCAGGCCCCCACCATTTCCAAAGCGCTAAGAGAGCCTCAACATTGGGAGCGCCGAGGTCTGGAATAGCAGGAGCTGTGGTCACAGGTCCAGGGATCTGGTGTCCTGCACAACCCCATTCCCCGGACGCAATCACAACACCAAGGTTATGTTCTTTGTTGGTGTCCAGCAACCCAATTACCAGCCGGGAGAATACGCGCAACGTCTTCAAATAAGAACTGCGGTGCTCGAAACTCAAACTGTAGACCCCGAAGAAATCTTTCAGTTCAATGTCTATCCCCGATACCTCCGACAGCCTTTGAATGCCGATCAAGGTCCGGTAACCATTCAGAGCCAGTTGGGCAGGAGCTATCTGGACGGCTTCAAAAAACGAAGCCACCCACTTCGTAAACGGAAGTCTAAGACCCCCAGTGAAGAAGGCCGACGAACGCACTGCTACCTCGCCGGCAGGAACGAATCCCAAAACCTCCTCATCAGAGACCGGCAGCCGAATATGTATGTTGTCCGGTATTCTGGCGAGTCTTTTAAAATCTTCCTCCACAAATGGGCCAACTTGGGCCAGGCATTGGGTCAGAATTTCCTATCCAAACATCATTACGACTCCATCAAAATACTAACCAAAAACACATGACACGACAAGTCCCCACCCCAATTGATAGAAACCCTAAACGTTTTCCACCAAACCAACACATATCCTATACAGAAAGAAATACTACTAATCAACAACCTATATAGACAACCAAGACCATATATGACCACAACCACAAATCAAATACGTATCCTAATCACAGAGGTATCCAAACAAACAACCCACAAAATACGAGGATACTTACAGTCATGTTCACGAGCGAGCGAGCGAGAACAGCAGCAAATCTATCTGCAATCAGGCAAAACCCTCGCTGGAAAGGCAAGAATTTTTTTTTTGGCGGGAATAACAAACCCTTGAGAGAGAAAATAAGAGATATTTTTTCAGTAAATTATGAGATAAAAACCAAAGGGATTACTTAGCACAGTTAAAAGGGGTGGAGCCACAGAAAGAAAAAAATAATAACCGTCCTTTCGTGTGATAGAGGTTTACCTTCTTTCTAACCATAGAAAAGTCCACAACTGCTGCTATTTTCGACAGATAAACGCTCCAGATCTTGCCACGTCAGGTAGTGTATCCCACTAACCAAGACATTTCACATCATTACACCTAAATAAACGGCCAGTGGACCCTACCACGAAAAGCTTCCAACGTCGCTACCACTATTGCCACACCGAGAACGTCCCCCAATTAAGTTCCTCGACGCCCCACCATTCTTACCCGAACAATTGAGCCATCGAACAAGGTGGACGGAGACCGTTCTTAGCTCGACGACATTTAAGCGTCCAGTCTACCAACGCTCTCCGGGGGGATAATATCATGCTCGGTGTCCGGTATTTGAGAGACATCAATATAAAGGCAAAGCAAATAAAATATACATGATCGAGTTGCAAAACACAAGTTTTATTCATCCACAAAGGGGAAAACAACCAGTTACAACGGGAAAAATAAAAATTACAACTTCAACACTAGAATACTTCTCTAATTCTGAGCCCTAGAACTACCACCTTCCTCGGCATCCCTCTTAGCCAAAAGCTCCTGGAGATGATCCCTCTCCTTAATCAAACGAGAAATCGCCATCTCAGCCTGTTGCAAAGCATAGGACTGAGATTTGCATTTTTGCTCGGCTTTAAAATGAGCAGTGCCTTCCTCATCCCAATATTGCTTAAACCTCCTCACTTCAGTCTGAGCACACTTGAGATCATGTTTCAACCATGACATCTCAATCTCTTTTAGCTGAAGAGGAGTCAAATCCTCTTCCCTGAAACCAGGGGGATGAGGTAGCAAAAAAGTAGGCTCCTCTTCCTTAAGGGCTTTCTTTTTGGAGGCAGATCTAGTGATGGGAGCCATCTCAAACAAAAGCAAATTATAAAACAAGAGAGAGAAAGGAAGAATTGGTAATGAAATACAGACAATATGGAGCATTTATAAAGATTCAAAGGGCACGAAGAACGAGGCGTTGCAACGGTTCATAAGACAAAGGCACGAGATACGAAAAGATACATCTGATTCAAATACAAAATAAAATACAAGTTCCAAAACGGGAAATACATCATAAAACCAGCCCAGCCTAACTAAGGATCAATGGGTGGAAAAACCGAACTGCCAGACCGAGAGAAAGCAAAACGAGCAGAGCAGTTCAACCGAGCTTGGTAGGAATCATTCATGGCAACCAAATTTTCATTTTCCGTGGAGAGTTCGGAGTTCTCCGTGGTAAGAACCCTGACGCGCTCCTCGAGCCGAGCATTCCTTACCATTATGCTAGCTAGGCCTTGAGGAGAGTTATCAAACTCATCTTGAGCATTGTCCCAAATCTCCTCGGCATCGTACCAGGAGTTGGCTAGATGATTTCTCTGTAACAACAAATGATCGAGCTGGCGACTCAGGGCCGAAATCTCGGTCCACTTCACTGTCTCTTCGGGATGAGAGCCGAACAAACTCAAGGCCAAAATACCATACTCCTTCTCAAGCCTCGCCATTTGACGACGGACCCGAGATACCTCAGTATCCAAGCCCTTCATCTGAGCATGATATCTCACCACATGTTCAGACATTCTGGGAAATCGTTATAGTGCAGGATAAAATAGGGGATGAGGGAAAAGCAAACAATAAGAGTTGATAAAAGAGGGTAACTACTAAAGAAAAGAAGAGGAGTATTTATAGAGAAGATAGTGTGATATTTTCTGACAAATAATTGGAAACATGCATATTATCTGACAAGTGCTTGGGAGCAGGCACCTATATTCGACAGTGCAGGGGACATGTCTACAGTCATCTGATATTACAGTACAACAAGAAATAAAAAGAAAAGACATTCAAAGGTCCACGTTCCAGAAAAACGACAAACCACAAGTGCAACATGAAAAGAAGTGCAATATAAAGGGGCAAAGGAAATTTTCATTAATAAGGGTGAGATACATCACTGTTCATTACATCAGAGGACATCAAAGGGAAAAACTATTACATCAGGGGACTACATCGAAAGAAAATCTATTACATCGAGGTCTATTACATCCGAGAATAACATCAAAAGAAAAATCTATTACAGAAGATCAACTATGTCGGCAAACCCATCGAACATGATGCATGAAGGAAGGAGGCGATGGGGAAGAGGAAGAAGAGAATGAAGAGGAACATAAAAAAGAAGTGAAAAGCAAGAAGAGAAAAATGAAAAATGACAAAAACCCTAGAAGTAACACAAAACGCTTAGGATCACAGGGTTGATTGTTACATCGTAGTGGTGCAGAAGAAGAGAAAAAAAAAAAAAAAAAGAAGAGAACAAAGTATTAAACAGAAAAGAAGAAGAGTGCAAGGAAATAAAAAAGAAAGAGTGATGGGAGAGAAGATGAAAGGAAAGGAAGAGGAAGATAAAGAAAAACAGATAAGAAGAAGACAAAGAAATGAGGGAAACAGAGAAACAAAAAGAAAAGAAAAAGGGCGAGGCTAGGGGGAAGTCGATCGGTATCGATGAGAGGGCCCGGCAGAGACATTCCTGTCTCGAAGTGTCGGGTTCCCCCTCAACACCTCATTCTCTTCGACTAGAGCCCGACGAGCACGTCGACAATAATCCAGCTCGGATCTTAGCCAAGTCAATTCCCGAACCATCTCGGTATGGTGATAACGCATCACCTTTAACTCCTCTTCAGCATCCTTCAACAGCTTTAATGCATGGCCATATGAGGCTTCAAAAGCCTCCACTTGCAAAACCAATGTAGATTTGGTCGAAGAACCTTCCATTTTTAGGAAGTTATAAGATAAAATTCTGTATATAAGGAAGAGATATAAGGGGGAGATTGTGAATAAACCCATATCTTAAGAAGGTATTTATAGAAAGATTAAGGATGGTTTAATGTGGGGAATCGCAACCGTTCGTCAAAAGACGCTGGAAAACATGGGAAATTGAAAAGATGCGTCTGATGGGAAGAAACGTTTGGGTATAGGCCAGTATTTAAAGAGGGTAAATCTCTAAAAAGCCTCTACACGTGTCAGTTATGCCAGCTTACAAATATTCAAATAGGGAAGTACAACAGTGCTAAGTGATAAAGGATAAGATTTGTGCACAGGGTTCAAGAAATCCCCTCAGTCCCTAGATACAAAGATTCAGAAGATTCAGTGGATAAGGTCAAGCGCAAGGCCCAAGAAAAAAAAAGCATTAATGAAGCCACAAGCGTGCGCAGTCAAATTAATTGCGTTGGGAGAATAATTCAGATAAAAACCAGAAAAAGAAATTTCCATTAATCAATGGGAACTTTATTACAAGATGCTTCTCGACAAAAGGACACCAATGCATCACAAAAAAAAAAGAACAATTTTTCAAAAGGTCATGCGTCGTCATTCGGCCTCTTCTTAGACCGAGCATACACTTTCTTGATGGCCAATTTATAAGCCCTCTTGAAAGCAATATGCCTCTCTCTAGAAGCCTCAAGCTCTTTGATCCGAGCACGAGCCCAAATATTGTCGATCAGAGACCTCTGATATTCACTCTCCATTGCCTCCAAGCGCTCATCCATCTCAGCAGCTCGGCGAGCCTCCACGGTTAAAGAGGCAACCCTCCTTTCGAGGATACGAGTCCTCCTAACCTCCTCCTCGAGATGGGCAACATATTCAGGAAGGTTGTCACCACTATTTTCACGAGGAGAAGCCATTTGTTCGTTAATAAAGAATGAGCTGCACAAAGAATATAGGGACAGTCCCCTTTTATAAGAAGAAACAATGGGGTAGATCAAAGGTCATCTCGAAGAAAGACAACCTCTTGAACTTCCCAAGAGCAGTTATGGCTAACTACATCAGTTCAAATCCAGTTAAGTTATCCAATAAGGTACCAAGAAGATAAACAGACAAGAGCGATAATAAAGAAATATTTTATTAATATTTTCAATAGTTCAATTACAACTTGGGGATAATATCCAATACAAAAGAAATCATAAACGACTAATTATTCCAAGGAAGAGCCTCCTTCATCGTCATCCGAACTCGGTTTAGACCGAGCATGCAACTCCTTAAAAGCAAGCTTATAGGCCCTTTTTGCTGCCTTTTGCTTAGCCAGAGAAGCCTCAAGCCTCTTTATACGTTCAAAGGCCCAATCAAGGTCAGCCATCGTCAAGTGATGAGCTGCGTCCATATCAGATAGCCTTTTTGACACGTCCGCCAATTTCTTTTTCATACCACGAGCCTTCTTGACTTCATTCTCCAAGTAAGCGACATAATCTGAAGAATTGTCTCCAGTAGAACCATTGGGAGAAGCCATTAAGTCACAAGCAAGGTGGTGATGGAATAAATAATTGTAGGAAGGGTATTCTCTTTTTATAATAAGGTGATTTTTAGAAAGGTCAAGGGTTGCTTCGAAGAAAGATACCAAGGGTCTTATCAAAGTCAAATAGCAAATTTGCAAGTTCGCAAGACAGTAAATGGGTCCCAAGGAGCATTTATAAATAGGGGCATTTGCCGAATGAAACATAGGGAACAGCTAAACCGAAGTAATCTCTTCGACAGACCAATCATGACTCCCTCGACGTGGAAACCACACCGAGGAAGTCAGGGAGCACTTGATATAACATAAAAATTAGACCCGAGTATTCTATTCGGATCTTAATCAGCCCATATATCATAACTGGGTATCCAACGCTTAATGGGTTATCACCCCCTTTACAAAAAGCCTAAGCCCACTTAACTAGGGACCCATATCTGAAAAAACCCATGAGATGGAGACATTTGTCAACATCCTAGGAGGCATAATAGCCTATAAATAGCCAAGTATCCCCCCAAGAAAGGGACCAGAAAAT